>JAUALY010000003.1:29937371-31187371 GCA_030819805.1 Penstemon newberryi var. newberryi | reverse complement strand
ATAAGAAATTTGGCTTTTGTTTTGACTTCGGGCCAGAGCCCAAGAGTCGGTATGTAACCCGTCTAGGCTCATCCGAGCCCAACCCCACAATATTTATTTGGATGGTTTGGGGTTTTGGGCTGGATTGAACGTCAATAAAATGGGCCAAAAGCGGGTTTAGAAATGGGTCACAAACTGGCCAACTAATACACATGAAAACCTAACTTTTTTATTTAATCAACAAAAAGAAAATGAAATTTGATTTTGCTATACATACCTCTAGGGCTGTCAATGGGGCGGATTTCAATCCGGTCCGATTTATTATGATAATTGTCCGATTAGATAAGTTCATTTCATAAAATGTTATCATAAATTACAAGTTCAAACTTCAAAGATAAGTCAATCAATTTTGCGAGTTAAGGAACGTTGATAATTGATATAAGAAATTTGGCTTTTTGTTTTGACTTCGGGCCAGAGCCCAAGAGTCAGTATGTAACCCGTCTAGGCTCATTCGAGCCCAACCCCACAATATTTATTTGGATGGTTTGGGGCTTTGGGCTGGATTGAACGTCAATAAAATGGGCCAAAAGCGGGTTTAGAAATGGGTCACAAACTGGCCAACTAATACACATGAAAACCTAACTTTTTTTTTTAATCAACAAAAAGAAAATGAAATTTGATTTTGCTATACATACCTCTAGGGCTGTCAATGGGGTGGATTTCAATCCAGTCCGATTTATTATGATAATTGTCCTATTAGAGATTCGATGGACCTGATTCGATTATAAAGATCTGTAATCCGAAACACATGGAGCGAATATGGATTTAGGTCGATCTGATCCGTTAAAGATCCGTATCCGACAATAAATAAAAAAATGATATATATACATAATGTTTTATAAAAGTAAGTATCATCAATAATATTTCACCGTTTAAGAAAATAGTAAATTATAACTCGTTTATAAATTTATTTAATCCAATATTCTCATCTACAAATATGAATATAGTAAAGAAAATTTGAAACCAATATTCTGATCTACAAATATGAATATAGTAAAGAAAGTTTGAACATGTGCTAAAATTAAATAAAATTGAAATGTTAATAAACTTATTTTAGGAAAAAATATTAATTTAATTTTTTAAATTAAAATTTATTTTGTTAGATCAACACACTTTTGTCTTACCAAATAATAATTTTATGTAGTGTTTTTTATTTTTCTAAATAAATGGGCCTACCCAGCCCAACATGGGCCCGACTAAGTTAGACCCGCCCAGTTCTAACCCAACCAACTTTAACCTGTTTATAGTTAACCAAAATTGCAGAAATCATCCCAAACTAATCAGCGATTTTGGATTATCGTCCCAAGCTATATCACTTAGCCAAATTTGTCCCATAATTTTATATTTCTTTTGTAATATCGTCCCACTTGCCACATGGCTGCTTACGTATCAAGATGTGGCAAATTTTAGCATGAACAATTATCACAACACAGGAGGGTAAACTGTCACATTATCATAACACCGGGTGGTTAATTGAACATTATGAATATCACATAGAAGTGAATTGCCATTAAATTGTTTTTAAAAGAAAAATAGTATGGATTTTTGAAATTTTCCACGTCATGACACGTAAGCATCCATGTGGCAAGTGGGACGATAATCCCAAAGAATATAAAATTACGGGACGAATTTGGCTAAGTGATATAGCTTGGGACGAAAATCCATAATCACTAATTAGTTTGAGACGTTTTTTGCAATTTTGCCTTATAGTTACTGACACGTAAGCAAAAATTGAACATTATGCTAAAATTCGCCACGTCATGACACGTAAGCATCCATTTGGCAAGTGGGACGATAATCCCAAAGAATATAAAATTACGGGACGAATTTGGCTAAGTGATATAGCTTGGGACGAAAATCCGTAATCACTAATTAGTTTGAGACGTTTTTTGCAATTTTGCCTTATAGTTACTGACACGTAAGCTAAAATTGAACATTATGCTAAAATTTGCCATGTCATGACACGTAAGCATCCATTTGGCAAGTGGGACGATATTCCTAAAGAATATAAAATTACGGGACGAATTTGGCTAAGTGATATAGCTTGGGACGAAAATTCAAAATCACTAATTCGTTTAGAACATTTTTTGCGATTTTGTCTTACTAACCTATTTTTTTACCCAATCTATTTTTAACCCATTCATTCTGAACCCAACTCAACCCAATCCACTCATTCGCCACTCCATTGTTTCCATAAAAATAATAATTGTTCATTTCATTTGACATTTTAATTCAACTCAAACTTATCCTGCACCAATAAATCAATAACAAAAAATAAGACTGACGAACAACGCTCAGATTTGAATCCAAATATCTAAATCAAGTCTAAACCACACTATTGTCCCTCAAGTTTAAACATTTTTATGTTTGTGTCTCTCCTGTTAAAAAATAAACATTTATATTCTTCTTACACAAATTTTGTTACACTGACCATATTTCCTACAATTTCCTGACAAAATTGTTCTCATGTGTCATTCACATGACTTTAAGAGAGGTAATTTGATACCTTATCTCATAAATTACACTTACTTAACCACAACCTGACCCGTTCCATGAAATTTTTGGACCGGATTATACCTCGTAACAATCACGTGGATGGCAATCATTTTTGTCGAAAATAAGGTAGGTGTAACAAATATTGGGTAAGAGGGACATACGTGTAATTTTTTTGACATGAGGGACGAAAGTGTTAAAATGTTAAATGGAGGGGGGGGGGGGTGTTGATTAGAGTTATTTCACAGCCCAGGGGTGTCAATCTCCACTCGGATGAATCTGCACCCCCCTGAGCACCGTCTCCAACCCACAGGGCTATCTCCTCCAATTAATTAAAAAAAAAAAAACTTCCCCACTCTCACCTATATTAGAGATTAAATAAAATTTAAATATTTCAATCAAATTTTAAATGTGGTTAAATAAATTTTACTTTTGTAGACAAATATATAATTTCAAAATTAATAATGTATAAGGGTTTTATTATACTATAATATTGTTAAATTTTACTTTTATAAGCAAATTTATATATTCAAAATTAAAACTAATAATGTTACATCTTTAATTTAAAATAAATTGTTATTAAATCTTACACAACTTTTATAATTAAATGTATCTTACATTTCTAGTTAATTAAATTAAACAAGGTATGGTTAAATTCGTAGTTAATTTTTTCGATCTTTAATTTTTTTTATTAATAATTTTTTTAATTCAATAAAAAAATAAAAAAAATGTAAATGCACCAGGTGGCGCCAAGTGGCACCACCTGGTGCAATGTTTGTAAGGGAACAGTGCGTCCCTTCATCAGGGCTGTGGCCAGGGCTTTGAAAAGCCCAGGCCACAACCTTGGGCTGTGCAAATGGACAACCCTGGATGGTTGGAGACCATCCAAGGCTGTGAAAATAGGCCATCTCCACCCACCCCCATTGGGTTGGAGATGGTCTTAGCTTTAATTAATTATGAGGCTTCAATTTCTCATTTTTTTTCTTCTAGGAACCCCGTATGCAATTCATTAATTCTCAAAGTAGTAGATTACAAAGTCGATTCCAGTACCCAAGGTGGTTGGGCCAAGTGGTAGTGACTTGCGACCCCCAGAGGTGAGACTCAAGTTCGAATCCTACTGGAGACACCATATTGGGGAGGGCCTATACCCTTTGCACTCTTTGGTCCGAGCTGTATATAAACAGTCTAGTGGATCAAAAAAAAAAATCGATTCCAGTACTAATTTATTTCTTCCACACCAAAGCATCCAACAAAAAGCTGCAATCGAACCGAATCAAGCCGATTAGGCTTCAATTTATTGGCACATGCATTTTGTTAGGGCTAACTAACCGTTCTGATCGATCAAGTATCTAATTTATACTATAAATATAAATATGGATTTGACATCTTTTAGTCCACTTTAATATTATAAATATGGATTTGACATCTTTTAGTCCACTTTTTATTGGTGATTATAAAGATTCGTAATATGTACACCTTAGCCGGATTCAGGGGTTGAATTCGGGTTAGGATCTAGATCTACCATACACTCGAACTTTTGGCAAATTTCTATCTAGAAATTCGAATCCAATAAATACAATATAAATCATTTAATTCAACTCATAGACTCAAACTTTCTATTTTTTTTTTTTTTAGTGAAATAATAATTAAATCATTAAATTAATATCACTGAATCATAATATCTATTTGAATACAATCTATTTATATAGAAAATCAACTATAAAAAAAATTAATATTAAACTACAAAAAAAACTCATACTAGTGAAAATTAAATTCATGACCTCTTGATTTTTGGGCCTTAGTTTTGCCATCGCTCTACGGCCTAATTGGCACTCAAACTTTCTTAAACACACTAAACTATTAGATGATTTCATCCTAGCTTTGCTGTTCAGTACCTGCAAAAGAGAAGAAGAAGCAGAGCAATTAGTTTTCAATTTGGGGAAGAAATTAATTTAGGGTTTTGTAAATTATTTCACTTATTAGTTTGTAAATAGGCATAAGTGTGTTTCTCGCTTATCAGATAGGTTAAGTTGTTATTTTTTAGGTCGGTTACTTTTGTGTATAAATAGGTGCAAGGTTCAATCCTTGTGTGTAACAATTTTCTCACTTTTATTTTTTCTAATAATACTCTTCATTTTTTCTTTCCTGTTTCTCTCCAAGAAATCAGATTTTATATTTTCAATTTCGATTCATCTCTTTTGGATGTTCGAATTATAATATAAACTTTGGAAAATAAAAGACTAGCCCCGACCTATATATTTATCCATGCATCTTTTATGAGTCAAATCTGGTTGGGAAACAAAGATTTTGATAATGCATCTAAATTAATTCTTTTTTCCCGAAACATGTTGATATAAATTTAATTCTTGTTGTTATTTTAAAATTGTGATGTGAAAATGGAATCATGAATGGAATAATAATTCATGCCTTGATAGATTGACAACGAGGAAAAAACACTTTTGATACCAAACTTTATTTCAAAAAACACATTTGGTACCAAGCTTTTTCAAAAAACACATTTCATACCATGATTCACAAAATCTTGACACATTTAGTTTTGCCGTCAATTTTCGGACGAAATTCAGCACGTGCCGCTCATGTGCCCGTTAAATTGACAATGGGATGGAGAATATACACGGGTTTTAAAGACCCACACATGAACGACACGTGCTAAATTTCGTCTGAAAATTGACGGCAAAACTAAATGTGTCAAGATTGTGTGAATCATGGTATGTAATGTGTTTTTTGAAAAAACTTGATACCAAATATGTTTTTTGGACTAAAATTTGGTATCAAAAGTGTTTTTTCCTTGATTGACAATATAGTCATGAATGTTATTCATAAAATAAAACATTTAAGTATATATATTAGTCATTTCTTTGTTATCGAGTTTGAATATTGTTTAATGGATCGTATCAACCTCCATCCAATATCCACATCCATTTCATTTTATTTCTACTTAACATTAAATGACTAGTCAAATAAATATTTCAGACCGAGTTGGTTTCAAAGCGAACGCAAATGAAAATTAGCTCCATTGACTATGTTACTTATATATGAAAGAGCCTTCATTATTCTAATC
Source organism: Penstemon newberryi var. newberryi (assembly GCA_030819805.1). Taxonomy (NCBI): domain Eukaryota; kingdom Viridiplantae; phylum Streptophyta; class Magnoliopsida; order Lamiales; family Plantaginaceae; genus Penstemon; species Penstemon newberryi. The sequence goes on along the minus strand of JAUALY010000003.1, from coordinate 31,181,757 downwards.
AAACTTAAATGGAACTAAAAGCAAAAACACCCTTATGTTTTGCTTAATTATATAAAAAAATTCATTTGTTATTTTTATAATCAGAATCTTTCTCTGTGTTCTTTCTTTAATAGCAAAAAATCCATTTGAAATTTATTCATAGATCATAAGGAGGTTTTTGTTAATTTCTTAAGTGAGTTGGGGGTTATTGATATTTTTATAGGTTAAGAGGGGTATTCTTACATCCTCTGATGGGATATAATTGTCATCTCAGTTTGGAAGGAATTTTTCGCTAATAAAAAATAAGAACACGGGGGTTTAATAATAAAAATTAACGTAGAAGAGTTTTTGATAGTTAGGTAAAGCACCATAAATGTTTATGCATTTCAAATGCTCTAGTCTACACAAAAATAATTCAATAACAAAGAGTGAAAAACATCTCATTTTGTCAACATTAATATCTAAAGATGAACAATAAGAAAGCATTATGGACAGCTGAAAGTTTGATCAAAAGAAGCATAAAGATGAAGAGAATAAAGTATGGAAAGCATCTTTATGAGTATGGCCACGTTATAAGCCTTCTTCTTTACTACTTCAATTTATCTCTTGGAACACAAAATGATAATGTAAAATAGCTTATTGTATTTCCACTAAACTTTATTTTTTTAAGTTTTTTTAACTTCTAATATTCTATGAAAGATTATAAAGAATGGTATCATATTCAGTGGTTTTGAATGAAACATACCAAGAATCTGAAAAGGCATAGAATGCAATATATTTTGAAGTCTAAAAGACAACCTTTGTCATTAAAGATAGGCCATTAAATCTACTTTTGATAAATATTGTGGAATATTTGAAACTTTTACCCCATAAGCATATATAGTTGCTAATGAAACTATGCGTTTAAACAAAGCAAATGCTTATAGCTCTCTGATCAATATACACACTAGCCTAAAAAAATGACATATTTTAGTATCACACTTATTCAATTAAATTTTGGGCTAAACCAAATAGTGGTATACAAAAATTATTTACATTAACTTAAAGTCTCTTGATTGTATTTCCAATTAGAAAATACAAATATTGGTAAATTATATTTTTAATTTCACAATATTGGATCCTAGCACTCAAAATTGAATTATTTTTGTCTCAATTTTTCAATATATTTTGTAATTTATATCTTATCGCTCCATTTTCTTTCAATCTAGTTGAGACAATAGTATGAGATTACCAATAGGTGATTGATCTAGTGAAAATGACTAGTTATTACAAAGTAGCAAACTCGGGTTTGAATCTCTGTTGGGAGAGATTTCCACTTAATGTGTATGACGCGTATCGAAAGAGATTAAAACCCTTGAAAAACAAAAAAAAAATAGTATAAGACTCAAAATCTAACAGCGCGTAATCGGTTAGCATATTGGTTAACAATCTCTACTATTATAAAATCATAAATATTTCTTAATTTTTTTGTGCGTACTAAAATACCCTTATTTGAATTGTTATTTAATTCAATGGTAAATATATAAAAGTAACTGAAGAGATATATTAACATAAAGTCTTATTATATTTATCTTCTACATAAACTCTAAAATTTATAAATTATCTCTTACATCAATATTTGTTATTTTAATCTTCTCTTATAATAGATAAAAACAAACCATAAAAATACTATATTATTTTAAATAGCCCCTGAATAATAGATAAGCATTATTATATTATAGCATCAATATTTATTTAAGCAAGAAAATATTAATTTAAAATTTTAGTATAACATAAGTCATAAACTCTCTAAATATAAAAATTAAAATAAATTCTCTTAAATATCTTGATGCTAAAAAAAAAGTTAAAATTGAATCGCATCTTACCATGATAGAATTAAAAATACTTATGACTTAGCTAATTACGTAATTTTACTTTGGCTAGAATATAAAAAATATTCAATAATATCAAGATATGCATAACCTCGAATTTTCATGGAATTCTTTTCGTAAAAAACGGGTGAAATTGGTGGAAAAGGGTGAAATCGATAATAAAAAAATATGAAATCATTGAAAATATGTGAAATCAATGAAAATTCGGGTGAAATTGGTGAACATTGGCGAAATTGGTGAAAATTTGGGTGAAACCGGTAAAAAAGTGCCCCTGAAATTGATAAGCACATGTGAAATCGATGAAAATTCGGGTCATATTCGTGAAAAAATGATGAAAACGACAACACCATTGAAAAGCAGGTGAAATCGGTGAAAATTTGAATAAAGTCGGTGAAAATATTTCAGATTGATGAAAATTCAGGTTGGTGAAAAGAACACGTGAAATCAGTAAAAAAAAAATGTGCAAAATAAGTAAAAATTGGTTAGTATGATAAAAAACGTGAGAAAAATCAGTAAAAAAAAAAGGAGTTAAACCGATAAAATAAGGTAAAATCGGTAGAAAAATGTTTAAAACGAAAAAAACAATAGGACGAAATAGTAAAAGGGTAAAAATAAGTTATAACCGCTAAAAAAACAGGTTAAACCGTTGAAAAATGATTTAAACTAAAAATAGGTGAAAACGGATTAATTTGCTCTATTTTATGACATAGTCAAATTAATTTTACTCTAATTTACAAAAAATACCTATAAAATTAACTAGACACGTACAACGTATATGCACTTTCCTAGTATTCTAAATACGATAAAAATTATGCATCAAGCCATGAAAACAGAAATTCAACAAAAGATAGGACACGAATGACAAAGGCATTAATACTAAGATAGGGAATAAATTTGTGATAATGATCCACAATGAGCGACAAAATAAAAAATAAACTAATTGAATATTTAGTAGCTTGATATTTTTATATGTGTTTTTTCACTTTTTAGCTTGTCGAGCTCGAATCGAGCTTCAGAAATTATCAAACGATAAATTTAGTTCAAGCTTATTTGATATGTACGAAGAATCAAAGCTTAAACGAGCTTTCATCGAACAAGTTCGACTCGAGTATAGAATAACTTGCTTTGATTTCCAGCCCTAATCAACATCTCAATAATGGAACCAAAAGTGCAATAATTGGATAAAAATGAGCGACATAACAAAAAATGCAAAATATTTTAATACTCAAAATAAAAATAAAAATTTTGTAAAATACATATCAAAAGTGTCAAATATTTAATTACATAAAGCACAAGACCAAGAGTGTCAATTGTATAATTAAGTGGGACTAAAAATATAACTTATCCTACAAATTCTTATTCTTTTCCAAATTGGGTTTATCTTAACATAAGTCCATGATTGTATCTCCATCTTTCAAACACATCAAAGCTCCACCAACTTCTTGCAACGTACCTTCAACATCTTTCATACTCTCCAAACATTGACAAAAAATCAATAAATTTCTCTAAAAAAAACCAAGAATTAACTCATTATGGGCACTCAAGATGACTACAAGATCAAAGACACAAAACCGGAGCTCGGAGAACGGTGGCCACACGGCGGAGTCCGCGGCGGTGGAGGGTGGATCACCAACGAAAGAATCACAAGCACTTACGACCTCGTCGAACAAATGTACTACCTCTACGTTCGCGTCGTAAAAGCACAAAACCTCCCCCCAAATCCGGTCACAGGAAGCTGTGATCCATACGTAGAAGTAAAGCTCGGAAACTACAAAGGAAAAACACAAAGATTTGAAAAGAAAACAAATCCGGAATGGAATCAAGTCTTTGCCTTTTCAAAAGAAAAAATCCAATCCTCTGTTCTTGAAGTGTTTGTAAGAGACAGAGAAATGGTGGGAAGAGATGATTACATAGGAAAAGTTGTGTTTGATATGAATGAAGTGCCTACAAGGGTCCCACCTGATAGCCCTTTGGCCCCACAATGGTATAGGTTAGAAGACGGCCGTAGAGGTGAAATAATGCTTGCAGTTTGGATGGGTACACAAGCTGATGAAGCTTTTCCGGAAGCTTGGCATTCGGATGCAGCTTCTGTTCATGGGGAAGGCGTTTTTAGCGTTCGATCGAAGGTGTACGTCTCGCCTAAATTATGGTACCTTAGAGTCAACGTGATCGAGGCACAAGATGTGGAATCGGAGGACAAGAGTCAACTCCCACAAGTGTTTGTCAAAGTTCAAGTTGGGAATCAAATTTTGAAAACTAAGGTTTGTCCTACTCGGACTATTAGTCCGTTTTGGAACGAGGATTTGTTGTTTGTAGCTGCGGAGCCTTTTGAAGAGCAATTAGTTATTACTGTCGAAAATAAGGTGGCGGCCTCGAAGGATGAGCTTATTGGGAGGCTAAATTTGCCTTTGAATGTATTTGAGAAGCGTTTGGATCATCGAGCGGTCCATTCTCGTTGGTTTAACTTGGAAAGGTTCAGTTTTGGGGTTATGGATGGAGAGAGAAGAAAAGAGCATAAGTTTTCGACTAGGATTCATCTCAGAGCTTGTCTTGAGGGTGGATACCACGTACTAGATGAGTCGACTATGTATATAAGTGATCAAAGGCCAACCGCTAGGCAATTATGGAAGCAACCGATTGGGATTCTTGAAATAGGGATCTTGAGTGCACAAGGGCTTCTCCCGGCAAAAACCAATGCTTATTGTGTGGCTAAGTACGGGCAAAAGTGGGTAAGAACTAGAACGATAGTTGAAAACACGAGCCCGAAATGGAACGAGCAATACACGTGGGAAGTATATGATCCTTGCACGGTAATCACACTAGGAGTCTTCGATAACTCCCACTTAGGATCGAAAGACAAGGATTCAAGAATTGGGAAGGTAAGAATCCGTCTCTCAACTCTAGAAACCGACAGAATCTACACCCATTCTTACCCACTTATTGTCTTACAACCATCTGGTCTAAAGAAAATGGGTGAGCTCCAATTGGCGTTTCGTTTCACTTGCCTATCATTAGCACACATGATGTTTCTATATAGCCGCCCCTTGCTTCCCAAAATGCACTACCTCCATCCTCTCACGGTGAGCCAATTAGACAGCTTGAGGTATCAAGCGATGAACATTGTGGCGTCAAGACTAGCCAGAGCCGAGCCTCCACTGAGAAAAGAAGTAGTCGAATACATGTTAGATGTCGATTCCCATATGTGGAGTATGAGGAAAAGCAAAGCTAACTTCTTTCGAATCGTCTCACTATTCTCCGGACTCGTATCCATGAGCCGATGGCTCGATGAAGTATGCAAGTGGAAGAATCCCATTACCACAATTTTAGTTCATATCCTCTTTTTTATACTCATTTGCTACCCCGAGCTTATCCTCCCAACGGCGTTTTTATACTTGTTTTTCATCGGATTATGGAATTATCGGTTAAGACCAAGGCACCCTCCTCATATGGACACTAAACTCTCTTGTGCGGAAGTGGTTCATTCAGACGAACTAGATGAAGAATTCGACACTTTCCCAACATCCAAAGTTCAGGACGTGGTGCGGATGAGGTACGATAGACTTAGAAGCGTCGCGGGACGAATACAAACGGTTGTAGGGGATATGGCTACACAAGGTGAAAGATTACATGCATTGCTTAGTTGGAGAGATACTAGAGCAACTAGTATTTTTGTGTTTTTTTGCTTATGTGCAGCTGTGGCTTTGTTTATGACTCCTTTCAAGATTGTGGTTTTATTAGCCGGCTTGTTTTTGCTAAGGCACCCAAGGTTTAGAAGCAAGATGCCTTCGGTTCCTAGCAATTTCTTTAGAAGATTACCGGCTCGAGCCGATAGCATGCTTTGAATTAAAAGAGCTGCAGCTTCTTGTAAGTCTTCATTTAAATTTCTATTTTATATAATTTGTTTTAATGAATTGGAAAAGTTGTTTTGGCATTTTTAAATGAATGGTGATTTCATATTGCTTTTGAAATGTTCTTTATTAAGTTCCATGTTGTGAATGCAATTTGCTAATTGTGCTAGTTTGGTCTTTATTTTAGTTACATTTTTCCTATTTCATACGATTTGATTTTGTTATGTTTCATGAGATTTTACATGTTTCCATTTTAGTTAATCATTTCAAATCATGTTTGCTATGAGATTATTATGCCTAGAATTCGATGCCGGAAAAAAAATGGAGAGGGGAAATAATTGCTACATAAATTGTTTATTTAGAGATTATGCGATAGATAAGACTGTAATTCGCCCTATTTGGAAGGGTTTTGATTCGGTTTTTGCGGGTTTCAGTTTTAAAAAAAATGATTTGGATGGTTTCGGTGAAATATTCGAATCCTACTGGAGACATCACACTCGGGAGGACCTATACCCTTTGCACTCTTCAATCCGAGCTGTAAATACACAGTCTAGTAGATTAAAAAAAAAAAAAATTCAAGAGTTTGAGTGTGGGTTTCTGAATTGGTTTGTGATAAGTTTTATGGGTCTGACAAAAACTCATTTGAAAGGATTTTGGCCCGGTTTGGGAAAATTCTTGTCCAAACTTGATTTGGTCAAACTCATCCAACCACAAAACAAGTGCATTGCACTAGCTTTGTGATTGGTTACTCTCCTAAAAGTTACATCCAATCTCAAAACAAATGCATTGCACCTGTCATGTAATTACTTCGAATTAGACCAAACCCGATGTAGGATAAATTTCCCTTTAGTTTGAGTTCAGTTAAACAAATTTAGGCTTGGTTTTCTATTCTGCATTGATTTTAGATTGTGTGTAAACTTAATTTGAATTTCAACATGTTGAATAAAAAAAAAAAAGCTATAATCAAATGAACCAAATGATCTCAAAATATATATATATATATATATATATGAACAAGCTATAATCAAATTTAACATGAGAAAAACTCGAGTAACTTTACAAACATTTTTCATAGTTTTAACTTATCCAATCAGACTCCAATTAATTTCAAAAGCTACCAAAAAGATTAATAATATTTCAATACAATTTTGTTATTATAATGGATTGAGCTTAAATAAACTTATATACTCAATTAGCCTTCAACCGCTACCAAAATGTATATTGAACACAATTTATTATATACTATTAGATCAATTCATAGAGAATGTTTTAAGACATAAAGTTAGAGACACAAGTGACGATCATGATCACAACTTAGGAAAGCATTTCCTTTTGTCCCAATTTATTTATACTCCCCAACTAAACTAATGTCAACTTGTATATATTATATTATTATTGTATTTGTATACATATAAACCCAATTAAATAAATATATAGTCCACATGGGGCCATGGACATGAAAACATGGGTCATTGTCTAAACTAAACAAATATTTCCTTTATTTAAAATACTACACTTTCACTCATCAGAAAATAAACTAAGCTACAAAGAAAGGAGGCAAATCTAGAAAAACATGGTGATGTAATATCACCAAAAATCATTTAAATAAACTACCATTAAAGATTAAAAATAAGATGATCCAGAACAGATTAAATTAAATAACCTACACAACTAAAAATTACCATGGATCTTTCATTACATAACCAACTTTTAACAAGAACTTAAACAAAGAACCTTAAAATCCCCAAAATCGTACCATGTAACGAGCTTGTACCGGACCCGGATGCCTTACAACATGCAGTCGGTTCTCGCGGGTAACCTTCTGAAGAAATTAAGTGGCACCGAAGGTAGCTTGTGCCGAAACCTAGGATGCCTCAAAACATAAAAACCCGTAAGAAGAGCCACTACTTGAAACGGCGTTACATATAGAACAATAGCAGCAACCAAACAGAAAATAACAAACAAAGCCGTAGCTCTCGGGTCCCGCCAGCTCAGCAGAGACTGAAGCCTTTCCCCTTAAGTTGCCAAGTCACCAACCACTGTTTGAATCCTCCCCGCAATGCTTCTCAGACGATCGTACCTCATTCGGACAATATCAGCAGGCCGTGATGTCGGAAAAGTGTCAAACTCCTCGTCTAGTTCATCCGGGTGAGCATTATCGGCACACGATAAACGAGTGTCCATGTGAGGAGGGTGTCTAGGTCTCCATCTATAATACCATACTCCAATCAAGAAAAGGTACAGGAAAATAGTCGGTAAAATAAGCTCCGGATATAAAACGAGTATTAAAAACAAGATGTGGATAAGCACGGTAGTGATTGGATTCTTCCAATTGCAAATCTGATCGAACCATTTTCCGACCGCGATTAACCCGCTTAAAACCCCCATAATTCGGAAAAAATTAGCCTTGCTTCTCCTCATGCTCCACATGTGGGAACCCACGTCTAGCATATACTCGACCACTTCCTTTCTCAAAGCGGGCTCCGCACGCGTAAGCCTCGTTGAGACAATTTGAGTAGCTTGGTGCCTCAAACTATCGAGTTGACTCACGGTCAACGGATGAATATAATGCATTTTCGGCAATAGCGGTTGGGAATACATATGCATCATGTTTAACAAAGACGAGCAAGTGAACCGTACTGCCATGTGTATTTCACCCATTTTTTTCACGCCAGAAGGGTGCAAAACTAGAAGGGGGTACGAGTGAGTGTAAACTCGATCGGTTTCAAGTGTAGAAAGTCGAATCCTTACCTTCCCGATTCTCGAATCCCTTCCGGATTTATCTCCGCTCTGCAAGTGACAATTATCGAATACGCCAATAGTTATGACAGTGCAAGGATCGAAAACTTCCCATGTGTATTGCTCGTTCCACTTCGGAGCAAAACTATCGATGATCGTCCTTGTCCTGACCCATTTTTGTCCGTATTTCGCTACACAATAAGCATCTGTCGTGGCCCGCCCGTCTTTCGTTTTCATGGGCGAAAGCCCATGAGCATTCAAAATCCCCAACTCGAGAACCCCAATAGGGGCTTTCCATAATTGTTTAGCCGTCGGTCGAAGATCACTACTATAGTGAGTCGACTCATCAAGAACGTGGTAACCACCTTCCAAACAAATTCTCATATGAATCCTACTAGCAAACTTGACTTCCTTCTTCTTTTCACCCTCTACTAGGACATGTTTTTCGAGATTGAACCACCTCGTGTTAACCGGTTTATGATCCAATCTCCGGTCCACATATTGTAATGGAACAGCACATCTTCCAAGAACCTCGTCTTTATTAGGAGCAACTCGGTCTTCTACGCTCAAAATAAGTGGCTCTTCGAACGGCTCTGCAGCTACAAACATCAAATCCTCGTTCCACATAGGATTAATACTTTTATTCATCGAAACTCTTGTCCTCAAAGCTTGATTTCCCAAAATAGCCTTCACGTAAACTTCCGGAAACCTACTTTTATCATTCGGTTGCAAGTCCTGAGCTTCGATTACGTTTACTCTTAGATACCAAAGCTTAGGCGATAGATACACTTTTGATCGTATATTCGAAAGACCATCTGCACCACTAACTGCAGCAGCATCAGAATGCCATGCCTCGGGAAATGCCTCGTCAGCTTGAGTACCCATCCAAACAGCCAACATAAGCTCTCCTTTCACCTTATCATTCTTTCTATCCTCCAACCTGTACCATTGTGGGGCGAGAGGACTATCTGGCGGGACCCGTTTCGGGACCTCGTTTAAATCGAACAAAACCCGACCCATGAAATCATCTTTCACAACATCTTTATCTTTTATAGTAACCTCGAGAACCGAGGCTTGAATACGATCCTTGGAGAAAGCAAAGACTTGATTCCATTCGGGGTTCGACTTTTTCTCGAAATGCCGAGTTGTGCCCTTATAGTTTCCGAGCCTAACCTCGACATAAGGGTCGCAACTACCGGTTACGTCTTTTCCGGGTAAATCTTTTGCTTTCACAACCCGCACGTAAAGGTACTGCATTTGCTCGACGAGGTCATAGGTGCTCGTGAGTTTGTCCCCGGTGATTTTTCCTCCACCGAGGTGTGGTTTTGTCTCCTTCAAGGAAAAATCTTCTTGTGGAGGCCTCTGCATCCTCTCAAATTCCTTAAAAACCCTAAAATAAAAATTAAAAAGAATAGGAAATATACAAGAAAATATTAGAGAGATTGAAATCCCCTGACAGATTTAGCAAAAGATACATGTATAAAAAACTTTTTACTGCATAAATACTACCAAAAAATAATTAAATTGAAATCATATACAATTGAACTCTAACCACAGCACACCTTAAAGTAAAAATTTTAAATTAAAATATTAATGTACCTTAATTAGAAGAATTTCAAAAAGCCCACGAACTCCTTCAAAGCTTCAGATCTGAAAAGTATAAAATAAAAAAACATAAATTCAGACACAAGCTAAAGGGTAAACATATTGAAGTAAAGACATTAATAAACTAAATGTACAATGCATAAACAGCACATAGATCTTCAAATGTAAAAAAAATACCCAAAATTATAAATTAAGAAACGCCAATGCAAGAACACCTAAAGCTCAATTTTTTTTCTTCACCTCTACAATGGTGAAATAATGTAGGGCTCTAAATAAAGGTACAAATAGTCAAAGAGTTGCAGATGAATATTCCTTTAGGGTTCACGATAAGGTTCATCTGCAATGAGATTGCAACAACTGAGAAACCATAAAGAAGGAAAGAGAGAGAATTGAGAAAAGAAAAGAACAAAAGTGAGGAGGGTTCTTGTTTTTGTTGCTTTTTGGAATCAAGAAAAAAGAAAAAGAGGAAAAACAAACACAGGGCTAATAAAAACCAGATTTTTTTTTTCTGAATATTTACTTTGATTTTCTTTTTTTGTACAGAGAGAAAAAGGGTGGGGGACACTGGGAAAGATTTACTAAATGAATCTGCTTTGTGAATGCACCGCCACTGCGTGTATTGTTGTGTATGTGTGTGTTTTTTGCCCTTTTTGAATGTGATAAAGAAGAAAACAGGAGGTGTATGTATTGTCTTGTGTGGTTGTGTCTTTTTATCTTTTATTATTGGCTTAATTCCACTTTTGCGCCCTCAAATTATGTCATTTTTGCACTTTTACATCCTCAAATATTAGTTCTCACTTTACACCCTCAGAATATCTTAATAATTACACATTATCTGGAAAAAAGTCATTCAAACTCCCATAATTGACAAATTTGATATTTATGGAAAAAAATCCTCTATTTTTTTCACATGTAATTTTTTCTCTCAATTGATTGTTGAACGAGCCGAAAAATATTTTGATCAAAATTTAGTACTTCTCCACCAAAATAACGAAAAGTTTCAATTTTTTTGGGATAAGTCGTAAAGAAACCATAGAGTAATTTACATTCAATGTTTATGAATTTATTTGAAAATTTTCTAATATTTGATCATATAAAATATACCATAGAAATAAAATTTTAATTCATGGTCTCAATATAATGAGAAACTTGTAGTGTAAGTTTCCTATATGTCATTCCAGCTGTAAACAATAATGTGACTTTCGAACCAAAACTTAAATTATTTTTTATCTTCTATTGCGATAAATGTTATTAGACTCATTCAATATTTAAGTGAGAAAAAAAAATTGACGTGTTAGGTGTTAGTAAAAATTACAGGAAAATTATCATAAATACCAACTGGAACAACTTTTTTAGGTAACATTAATGTGATTGAAGATATTGGGGTCCAAAGTGAAGTCATTAAGCTAATTTAACGGTGTAAAGTGGGATAATTATTTTTTGAGGGTACAAAGTGAAAAGGTCATATAATTTTGGGGTGTGAAGTGCAGGTAAGCCTTATTATTATCTCTCTCACTCTTTTTACTGTTCTTTTTAAATTAAATAAGAGTTTATTTATTTTATTGTCTTTGTTTGACTTGAGGACCCCACGTCACGCGTGCGAGGACTTTGGTCGGGACGTCGCCCGAGCCGCACCCGTGTATCTCGCCAAAGGCCTATCTTTGTTCTATTTTTTGTTTTGAAAAAAATAAGTATATAATTATAAATTAATAAGTGTATAAGGCCATCTCCAACAGCACTCTTAAATTTTGACCTTTTATATTAAAAATATAAGGGGTGAATAGTATTATATATTCCCACTTTTTTTCTATGCACTCCAACAACTAATTTATATTTTAAGATTTTACTTTTAAATAATCACACCACTTCACTTCAACAACTCATTTATATATTAACAACTTTCACTTATTATTTATTTATAAATAATAATGATACATATTTTAATATAACAATAGAATTACCTTTTAAAAATTACTATTTCGAGAAAGTAATATGAATTTAAATAAATAATCGCATTTTATAATTCAAGAGTCATGCAATTTTTGAATTTGAATAAAAAAAAAAGTAAGGGCCTCGTTTGGTCCACTTTAGCATTAGCATGAAATCGGATTTTCTAGCTTTGCTAAAGATGGTTCAACCAAATGCGGCCTTAATTTTTATTTTTTTATTAAAAGAAGTTTTAAACAGAAGAAAACGAACGTTTGAAAAATGTTTTAGCTATGATATATATATAGAAATACACAAATTTAATTTTGTACAGAAAAAGTACATTGGTTTTTGTACTTTTCCGTGCAAAAGCATAATTATACATTTCACTTTGGACTCTCATATTTAAGAGTCCAAACTTAAATTTTTTACCACTCTTATTTTTTAAAAACTTTGTTGGAGCACCATTTTTGTGAAATACTTATAATTTGAGTTATAAATGGCCCATTGGAGATGGCCTAAGTGTATATCCAAAAAAAATTCAAAACAACTTCTAAATGTCATCATATTGAAAAAAACACCTCCTAAGATACTTATAGCTTTTTAACTTATTTTAAGTTAAGCAGAAGCAAAAACGAATGTTGCAAACACTAGAAAACAACTTCTGAGCAAAAATAAACTCAGAAGTTATTTCCAAAAGTTGTTGCAAACACCTCCTCTGTCTACATGGAAAATACTAGTCCAAATTTGATTAGGTCGGATCAATATGATCACAGAGAAAATACAACACAATTACTTTTTGATTGATTGAATTTCTTTCAATAGTAAAGCAAATGTATTGTATTTGCATTGTGAATGTTTTTTGTTCGATTAGACTCGATTTAGGCAATAATTATCCGTTTATGTTGGTTAGGAAGTAATTGTCCGATGACGGAGGTCCTCGTAGAAGAGGTGCGGAAATTTCTAACCTATGTAGGAGAAATTCATAAATCTTGTGGCTAGGAATGACATTGCATTATCACCACATTATTTAACGTGGGAGATACAGATTTCTAGAGGTGCAAGGTCAAGTCACATTTGAATACCGTGGGTGTATGTTTTTTGCAAACGTCAATTGATTTTGAAACAACCGGTAAGCCTTAATTTCTACCATCTATATGTGCATTTAATTAAATGGTGTGATGATATTTTAAGTTTTCTTAATAAAGTATAGTTGTTTATGTGATAAGCACAAGTTTATTCAAATAATGCGTTTAATTTTTCTGATTTCTTGATCTTAAATCAATAATCTATAATCAGATTTTATTTCTTATGTTTTTACTCTATAAAGTTTTTACTAGTCTTTTACATGGATTCTATTATTTAAAAAATTTAATTTTAAAATTCCACTCAATTAATTAATAGTTTAATGCATTGATTTATATGTTAATAAATTTAACAATTAAAATTGGTCGCATAATCATCGTTGCAAATGGGGCCAGGTCTTTCATAGATTAGAGGAACACATGAATCAAGTTGGAATTGACCCTAACATCAACAGATGGGATGAGTATCCAAATCCAAAAAATTTCATTTCGTTTGAATTTTTGGAAAAACGGTATGGGATGGGTTTGGTTACCTGAACCCGATGCCCACCCCTAATTTTACTTAAAGTATTTATAATAGGTAAAATTATATACTCTTACAACCTTTTGTCTTATATTTTACAAGCACAAGGTTTACAAATTACATACATTTGATCTTATTTTATAAAAAAATGTACTTTAAATCATTATTTTTTTAAATGGTTTGCACTTTAGGTCTCACATAGTAGTTTGATACTCACATGTGTTTTAAAAAATCTACAAAAATTATTTATTTTTGCATAAAATTCCCTTATATTTACGAAATAATGTACATCTCCCTTTGTTGTTAAATTATTAACTCTATTAGTTTTTTTAGGTTAAATACTATTTTACCCTCCATACTTAAATTATTTGCATATATTTTAAATTAACTTATAATATTAATAAAATAAATAGTATTTTAATATAAAATCTGAAAATATATGTAAAAAGTTATTAAATAATCCATATATAATTATTCTCATTTATTGCTATTAAACTAATAAATTTTATATAATAATATATCAAGAAAGAACATGAAAAAACATAGTTTTTAAAAAAAAAAAAAATTAATTATTAATTTAAATTGAGAAAATTTGAATTTCAGTCTGACAAAAAGCGAGAGATGCCCAATTTCCGTTACTTTGGACAGAAGAAGGGATTGCGTGCAATATTTTGTAAGTCAAAAGGGGACTCTATGCAATAAAAATAACACATAAGATTTTTGTGCATATTTTCCCGAACACACGTGGTATCATGCTTTTTTTTTCCCGTAATATCTATTAGCAATTTGGGTATTATGGTTATCTCAGTTTAACATTTTTTTGTCCCACGTGATACAATTAAAGTTTCTAGTTAATATATTTCATCTCGTATGATTCTCTGTTTTGTATTGTTGGTCCCACAGGACGCGATGAGATAAAAAAGAATGCATAATATTTTAAAAATATAGGATAAAAATACAACTTTGTAAAGTATGAAACCAAAAGTCACAAAAAAATCAGTATTCTGGGACTAAAATACAATTCTCTTATATAACATGAAATCTTGTATAGCGATTGTATATACATGTTTCGTATTTATCAAAAAGAAATGTATATATATATTTTGTAGTCATGTATTTCAATATCATATCATGGGAATTATAACTTAAAAGACTCTTAATTTAAAAATTGAATACTATTTCATTTTTATTTATTTATTGAATGCAAATGGCCCATCATGTGGAATGGTGGTTCAAGTTTAATTTTTCACTGAATTGTGATATATGATGGTGCATTTCACACAGAACAAAAAAGAATTTGGTGTGTAGTGTGTTTTTGGTTTTTAAAGGTAGCAAAAGTACTGCTCTTATATTCTCTTCTCTTTCTTTCCAGGGCCCCAACTCACCTTAAGAGTTAAGACAGAAGAGATGGAATCCAATGCAACCCACTTGTCGAGCATACGACGTCGTTCACTTTACCTCTCTAAAATAAAATAAGGGTGATTTACGATCAGATCCCCTGGGGTTAGTCGTTTTACAAGGAGCTCCTTTACGTTTCATAAATTAGAAGAAGACCCTGTTGAATTTAAATTATATATCAAAACACCTTTTACAGATTCAACAATTCTTACAAAGACACCCCTACAACTTGTGAAAATATTTACAAAAAAATCTTATAGATGTAATTACGATAAACCTCAAGGGTCTTAATGTAAATCGCTCACTTTTATATAAATTACACGATTGATAATGTGAGTAGAATTATCACAAAAAAGAAAAATGTGAGTAGACAATTCCTTTTTTACATGGTCGGACCTAAAATCTGCTAATAAGAAATCGATTGAGTTGGACTGATCCACCCTATTAAATTCCTTTCATTATTTTTCACTTTTTTGGGCCCCAGAATTTGACCCATTTTTTTTTTTTTTTAACAGATTCTGGCCCCAATGATAAAGCAATATATTCCGAGTTCGATATTGACAGATATCTGATTTCCTTTTTTTTTTTTTTTTTTTTTTTTTTTTTAAGACAGATATCTCAATTCACTACATTTTAATCACATAAAAGATTTCAAATTTATAACATATATGAACATTTCTGAAAAAACATAAACCAAACAAACACTAGATTTTTTGTACCTGAATTTGAGATAGGATTTTTCAAGAGAATAGTGAAATTTTATGGATAAGGAACACTAAATTTTAAGATATAGGCAAATTATGATTGGATTAGATAATGATCGGATATTAATTTACACAAATCAGACCCAACACAAAACCATAGTTAAGAGCCTAAGGCTATTCGCAAGAATTCGAGATAGGCTCAATGTCACGAGCTCTAAAAAATATTTGACTCTTTAATACATAATCGCTCTACATATCTCAATCACAAAAAAATAGAAGAATATCATTGTTTTTTCAAAAGTTATAAAACATTGTTAACATCTAAATTCTCTATAATTAGTTCTTTTGAATAAATTTTTTATTATTATTATTATTATTTTAACTTATGAACACGATTTCTTGTTACGTATCGTTTACATCATGAGAAGCGTCTTCTCATCGTTGCCAATTGGATCATGTTTATTGTGAACAATTAGATTGAAAGCTGACAACAAACACTCATTTATAAAGATTAGACTGGTGTTGTCCGCACTGATAGAACATCCAACCTTCACTCCTTTAGTACAACCGATTGGAAAACTATTGCTACTAATTGGTGGGGGGGGGGGGGGGGGGGTGTTGTAAAATTTGGATCTGCGAGCTTGACCCTGGATCCTTTGGTTTTATGTTATCGAACAAATGAAGCCTCTTTTCGAGCTGCTAAAGCCCCTGCCAATCAGGCAAAGACTAATTTGGAGGTGTTACAACATGGGGTGTAAAATCTGGATCTGAGAGCTTGACCCTGGATCCTTTGGTTTTATGTTATCGAACTGATTATGCCTCTTTCCGAGCTACTAAAGCCCCTGCCAATCAGGCAAAGACTAATTTGGAGGTGGTACAACGTAACCTCAATCATCCGGTGCTTAAGTTGGTGATTTGAACTTAAAAGCAGGATGAAAATATAAGTTAGCATATGTAAGATAGGGAGTTTTCCTTTGAGTTTGATTGACAGCGACTCAAGATTAAGATTTTGATTGAGGTCGAGTGTCCTTAGTCCTTGAGTTTGATTGAAAGCGGCTCAATTTTAAGATTTTGATTGAGGTCGAGTGTCCTTCGTCTTGAGTTCGTGTACGACGAAGAGGATTTGATTTGTTCTCTTTTGTCTTTTCGAGCTCTTTGGTCAAGCTTCATTTGGTTGTCAAATGTTTGGGTCGAGAGGTCATCCGTGGTTTATCCCAATCACATCAGGCACATATTTGGCCTTTTACCCCTCTTTGCTATTTTAAATTCGTTTAAGTTTATTTATATTTTTGTTATTAACCTTTAAACTAGAAATATTATAAGCTATAATTAACTGAATATAATTACATTCAAATACTTCAATTTCTAAATAAACCATGTCATTATATTACTCTACTGGGTCAATATGCAGACTAACTTTTTAAAAATTAGTAAGATGAAAATATTTTAAATTTAATTTGAATTATTTTATGCTAAATATAGTACAATATTTTCTGGTAATATATTATAAATTCTTTAATAGAAACATGTACTGTGTTGTCCACAATTTTGCGACATAGACTTTCGGTTTGAAGTGGAGAAAGGGGTGCTCCCAGACTTGTGATAAATTATAAACCTTTGAATAAAGTTTTAAAGTGGATTAGACATCCAATTCCAAATAAAAAGGATCTTTTAGACAGACTATATGATGCTATCATATTTTCTAAATTTGATTTAAAATCAGGTTATTGGCAAATCCAAATAAATTGTAAAGATCAGTATAAAACGGCTTTTAATGTTTCTTTTGGACATTATGAATGGAAAATTATGCCTTTTGGTTTGAAAAATGCCACTTATAATACAAGGCTTAAGATCAAATTGGCAAATAATTTTTACAAAAAGATTATTCCGTCAAATAATAATCTTAATAAACCCATGTTCAATATCAAAAAGCCCAAGAACGCCAACACACGGCAAAGAGGGGGCAAGGATAAATTCTTTAATAAAAACATGTGCTGTGTTGTCCACAATTTTACGACATAGACTTTCAGTTTGAAGTGGACTGATAACTTTAGGGCATATAAACTTTCTATGTTTTTTTTTACAGATCAATTATATGTTATTTTAATTTTATTTTATATGAAAAAAATCTAAATAATCCGGGTCAAACCCTGACCCATAGTATGATTAGGCAATTACTATACTTGCTGTTATTATTACGTTAATAGATTTACCTATAATCTTTAGAACTGCACTTACTTCACACACTCAATTATCCACTCTTCTTAAATTTCCATTTCTGCCCTCACAAATCCACGCGCCGCCGCAATGACAGACTCCTCCGCCGCCGAAATGACAGATTCCACCGCCACCGAACAACAACCGGAGCCACAACCCGCTTCCGTCCCCCAACTCCACCCTCGCCGCGAGCCTTTCGAGCACGGCCTTCTCCCAATCCCCAAACTCATATTCACCGACGGTATACAAACCCTATCGCAATTGAAATCAACCCTACTCTCATCTGATTTAACTCCACGAGTCAGCTCGGAAACCCTAGCTCGAGTCCTCGGAGTCCCAATCGAACATTCGAGGCTTCTAATCGAGACGATGTCCTCTGTTTTACATGACGATTCTGATCCATTAGTGAAGGCTAAGAATTCGAAAGAATTTGATGAAATTGGAGTCAATGTGTTTGATTTGCTTGTCTTTTTGTATATACAAAGTTATAAGAGGCTGCTGCCTAAAGGACACAGGGATTCTGCGGCTGTGGCTGATGTTTGGCCGTCGACATCGGCTTTTGACGGAGTTTTATCTGCCCTCTCGCCTTTGCAGGTGATGAATTTTGCTCATTTTTGGAATTTATTTGAATAAATTGGCTGTTCTCTAGTGTTATCATCAGATAATTACTGTATTAAAATAGCATGGTTCTATGTATTGCAGTTGGTGCGCAGCAACAGTCGTAAATTTATGCCATCACTAGCTGATGAAGAGGCTCATCAGCTATCGTATTTGCACAAACACATGGGCAATATTCTTTCCCTTTTGGCAGACTCTGCAGAAGGAGAAGGTGATGAATCTCTGGTATGTAATTTTTTTCGGCTTATTATGGATAAATTCATCTATTTGTCTAGAGTTGGTCTCCAAATAGATAGGAGGTGTATTTGTATTCAATTGATCTTATTGAGGAACGCTTTTTACTAGATTGTGCCTACTGGGAATATCAATTAAAGAAATTATGGTGTTAATGGAAATTGTAATTTATTTAAAGTCCACTTCTTGAATCTTGTATTGAAGTGATGTGTAATCCTCTCTGCCAGGTTTTATCCATGGATAAATTCGAGCATCTTGGATTTCTGATTTATTTTGGAGAAAAGGGATCTCAAGGAACAACCTTGAGCCAGAATACTCCATTTTTTGCGAATTCGGATCCTGATATGCCTGCTGTTCCTGTTCCTGCATCACAAGTTCTTGGATGGCTTCTCCAAACAATATCCTCTACCCAAGAACATATTGCTGATAAAGCTTTTCCAGAAGAAAATGGACCGAGTAGTAGTTCTGATCAGGATGTTACAATGGCTGATATAGGCACAAGTTCCGCGAAGCCCACAAGTAATCTTAGAGGTCCAAGTTTCATTGAGGGGATCTCCAAATCATCATATGTTAAACAAGCACATGAGCTTAAAGGCACATCAGTGAAGGTTAGAATCATTTCATGTTTTTGACTCAAAGTTTTGTCTGAAAAATGTTGTCTATTCTATGCAGACGGTCTTCATGGTTTATTTATTAAATTTTTTTAATATGGATAGAAGGTGATGAATAAACTAGTGGTTGACGTTGAAGTTCAGAGTAAAGTTCTCACATAATCTTATGTGTTGTCTCTATTTCTTTGATCAGGTTCTAAATTGCCATGAATCAGTGATATACATTTTGGCACCAATGCGTTATGCAACAGTCTATGGATGCTCTGATGCGACCATTGTTCTTGGTGCTGTTGGCAAGGTAGTGAAATGGAGAAAGTAACGACATTATTCCACTTTTCAGTATATTGATTAATTTAATTTGTAGCCAATATCGTCGTATAACTATTGATGTATGGCTGCTGTTTGGTACACTGTTATTACGAGTTATGAAGAATAAAATTGACTCTAAGGCTTCATATGGGTTGAGCAAATTGAACCAAAAATTTTTCAAGTCCATACTAACAGACCCATAGCATTTGTTTGGATTATTTTTGCTCTTGCATTGCTTTCAACTCCTTAAGTATTTATGAAGTACAATTCTTTTAACAAAAACGATGAATTTGAAATCCTAACAATATTGGAGTCATCTGAAATCCCCTAAATTCAAATGAAGCCTAAGTGTGATTGGTATGCTTCCTTGTCGATGAATTGATTTCTTTAGTATGATGCAGTTTAACTGTTTAAGTAATACATCTAAATAATTGTTTCATATAGGCAGTTAGAGTTGAACATTGTGAACGAGTTCATCTGATTACTGCAGCCAAACGTATCTGCATAGCAAACTGTCGCGAATGTGTATTTTTCTTGGGGGTTAACCAGCAACCCCTCATTGTCGGTGATAATCATAAATTACAGGTGAGTCTTTCTTTGATTTAATATTATCTTTTTATGGGTAGTTGAGTCGTTGCACTTATAAATCCATGGAATTTGACGAAATTGCCTTCTTCTCTTTCAAAAAGAATTATTGTAGCCGTTTCCCCCCATAATTTGCATGTACATTTCACTTAAGCTATGTTTAGTTCTTGGATTTTAGTGAGTATTTACATTAAGTAGAATATTTTTCTTGCATAAAAGAGGACAGAACTTTAGGCTTTAATTTATTGTTCATATTCAGTTTACCTATCATTTGTCTCACTAAATTTCAAGAACCAATCATAGCGTTAAAACAATTTTTTTAACTGTTTGATTTATGTTTAACAGGTAGCTCCATATAATACTTTCTACTCACAATTAGAGGAACACATGAATCAAGTTGGAATTGACCCTAACATCAACAGATGGGATGAGCCTGTGGCACTTGGAGTAGTCGATCCACATGACTCATTATCCCATCCTGCTGGTGTCTCGGATGTTCAAGCTGAATCTGCTATGCGCCTAGATCCAGATCAGTATACCCATTTCGTGGTAGGTGTTTTATTTGATGAAATATTTAGGTAATGAATATTGTAAATGCGTTGAATGCTTAAGAACTCGTTTACTAGGAACCATAGAACAATTTTTTAATGTAATTACTTTGTCACATAAGATTATATAATTCTTGAACCTGTTAGCAGAATTTACAACATAGATTAGTAGCAAATTGGTAATAAAATAAGAACAGTTCCAGGAATGGTTAGGAAAATTTACTTTGTCATGTTGTTTGCCCATGAACCTGTTTGGTAGAAGCTATAGAATATTGGTGAAAATATTAATTGTCAATGTCATTACGACTATGATCATATACTTGTTTGGTAACTATGTCTAAAATAAAGTTTAGTGGCTAATTAGTACAAAATTTAACTTCTGGGCCATGTAGATTTTATTATCATAGTGGGGTTGGATGTGACATTATTTTATTTATGTTGATGCCTAAAAGTGGCAGGTTATCACTTGTTTATGGATCATTAAGTTTATTTACCAGTGCTATCAATAATACTTGATAAAGACATGCCTAATCTTTGCTAACAAACAAGTTTCATGAATATTATATAATCGCAGGGTTGGACCTAAGATAATTTTCTTGGTGCCTAAAAGTGGCAGATTACTATTATTTACCGATCAACCCATTTTGTTCAACAACACTACCAAACAAAAAGCAGAAGTTGCTAAATGACGTAATCCCACTCAATATATGCTACCAAATGAGTTCTTAAAGTAATTTTGATTTTCAATTGCTCAATAAATCTGGAATTGTACCTGTGTGAACTCTGGTTTATTTGTTAAGAGATTTGTATTGGGTTCTACGAAATATGGTTCTTTCAAAGTTCTCTTATAATTCTCATGCATACTAATGGAATATTTTTACCATGCTCAGATTCCGAACTGGTTGGGAAGTGAAGAAGCCGGTTCTACAAAAGATAACCCCTTCCCTTTACCTGATGCTTACATTGCATCACAGCAGAAAAACGTATGTTCAAGAACTACTTTTTCAAGGCCTCTTTGGTGTTGTTTTGTTCTTTGACTCAAATTTTAAATCTTTTTTACGTGACCTTGTAGCACAAAAATTTGGAGGAAGTTAAGCAAATTTTGAGGGAAACTCAACTTGAAGAGAACCGGAAACGAGAATTTTCGAGTGCTCTTCATGCATGTTTTAAAGACTGGTTGTACTGTAAGTAATGCCTTATTTTACAATATTGGGGTTTTTCACATGTATTGTTGTATGATTTAATTTATGCATGTAAGATATAAGTTGATATTTCTTTCTGGACATTCATATAATAAGTTTGATGCATTTTAACTCTCAAAATGTTTTATGAATCGACAGCTTCCGGAAACATCAGGCAGCTTTACTGTACACAGGGTGAATGAGTGCAAAATCTGTAGCTATAGAAAATGAAGTTAAGTCTTCAGGTTTTTCTTCTTCTTTCTTTCTTTTGATAATTTTAGGTTTTTTCTTTAATATTTCAGTTTTGTTCAAATTGTTCAAATATTTGAACTATCTTGTATATTGTAATTAATCACACATACTAAATTGTTGTATTGTACATCCAGTTCATTAATTTATAGATTGGAATTCCACATTTGAAACCACTCTGTAGATTTTCTGAAATTTGCCAATAATCTCAATTACTACATAAAAAAACATCTAAATTCCCTCAAAATTTACATGAAAGAGCATGAAAAAAGTCGTGGACATGGCGAAGCGCTAGCTCGTAGGGGCCAGTTGAAGCAACTTCTCTGCTTGGTCAGGGAAGAAAGTAATGAACAGATATGCACCTGGTAATGGTAAGACAATTGATTAAAATGATTTTGCAAAATACATAGAAAAATTTAATAAAAAAAAATATTATTTCAAGACTTACATATAAGGAAAGTCCCTAGTACTGCTGAAATTTTGCCCTGTATTGTTACTAAACCAGCTTTCCCTGCATTTTGCAGCTCAGTCGAACCAACGGAATCGAATGTCCCTGTAATTAATTTTTTTTCGAGGTTAAAAAGACAGTGCATTTTTTAAAGTGTGAATTTTTGTTTAAAAGTTGTAGAAATTCACCAGGTGTTACAGATTGAAGCCCTGATGTTATGCAAGCTATATTTTGATAACCTGCTTCCTCTAATTTTTTTGCAGCAGCAGTAGACCTTAAATGGATAAAAAAGAACTAATATGACAAATAGAAAAAGAAGAGAAATATATAGAAAAATGTGACATGACTATGTAAAACAACATTATCATAAAAAAGACCAAACAAATTAACCCTCAAATACCTAATGGTTCCCAATCTAAAGAGACCATTTGTAAAGAGAATTCACTTATTAATCAACACAATTGATGAAATGGATATGAATATTACAAAATTAAAGTGGCCTTCTAATTTAGCAAAGTTCTTAATTTTGTTAATATGGGTATGTATGACAGTGACACTTTTTACATGAGCTAATGCCAATTTAACCCCTGTCAAATGCATAATGTTCAAGTTACATCCCCTGTGATTGAATAAGATCATTTTACCTCCCTGTAAAAAATTTAAAAGAGCGATTTACCTCCTTCAGTCAAAAAATGTAACTCACTCGCCGAAATTGAGAGCGAGTAGGAAAAGGGTTTTTGTAACATGGGGGGGGGGGGGGGGGTGCTAAAGTTCACATATAAGAGGGATAGTTTTGTCAATTCGTATTTTTTTTAGGTTTAAAAATATCAGGGAGGCGGTGTGAAACTTTTATAAGATTTATTTTTCAAAGCACATAGAGATAAATTGAACCTTGTGCAAATCACATTGGGTAAATTGCCATTAACTCCTTTTTACACGACTGTTATGAAACTCACCTCAAACCCTCTTGGCAAACAAGTAAAAGCTTGCTTTCAGGTGGAAATTGGCTCTTAACAGATTGCACAAATTCCTTGTTAAGTTTAGTGAAAGGAATGCCGAAGAATAAACCAGAGAAATTGTTGTGTAGAGTCCTCTTTATTATCGTTCCTGTTCATCAAATAAACGGGTTAATGTCAATTTACCTTCACGTGAAATGCATAATGTCCAATTTTAATATAAAAAAGAGCAACCCCTTAAAAAAAATTAAAGGAGCAATTTAACTCCTTTCAACAGAGATTTTAACATACTCGCCCGAAATTGAGAGTAGACATGAAAAATGTTGCATGAAAAGACAAAGGGGTAAAGTTTCACATTTATAAATTGGCTGGATTAAAGTATAATAATAAATAAGAAGGGTAGTTTTATCAATTCACATTTTTTTAAAGTTTTAAAATGACAGAGAGGTAATGTGAAACTTTTATAATATTGTACTAGAGGGGTAAAATGATTATTTCGAATTATAGGGGGATAAATTTAACATTATGAGTATCACATGAGAGTAAATTGCCACTGACTCTCACGTAAACGGCTGAGTAAATATATATTGTGAAACTATGTATAAGTAAAGAGTTCATGGCAAATTACCATTGTGATATTCATGATTCCATTTACCTCCCTATGGTTTGAAAAAGAGCAATTTACTACTCTATAATATTATAAAAGTTTCACATTACCTCTCTATCATTTTTAAACTTTAAAAAGATGTGAATTGATAAAACTACCGCTTCCTAACATTTTTATATGCTGCACTTTATCCCCTGTGTTATGATAATATGACAGTTTACCCCCCTATGTTATGATAAATGAGGCAATTTAGGCCATCTCCACCGACTCGGGGGGAGGGATAGTCGGTGAGAGGTGGGTGGGAAGTGGTGGTCTTCACCGATTGGGGGGGAGGGGGTGGGGCGGTGGGTGGCTGGACCTCGCCACCCACACGGTCGGTGGAAGGTGGCGACACCACCTACCCTCTTTTTTATATTTTTTTCTTTCTTTTCTTTACGGATGAAGAAGAGGAGGGCTTTTGTGCAATTATCCAAGGTTCATTTAGCAAATTAGTCAAATTTTGATATTTTAAAAAATTATACATTGGTCCAGACTCTTTGTTAGGTTTATTTTAAATATAAATTGGGCTCAATTCAATAAATAGTTGAAAACTTGAGTTCAATTTATAGTTTTATAAACTCATATTTCAAGTGTTAATGAGATAATGAATATATTATTTTTTGATAAACGATAATTACATCATTACATCAATATTGTAAAATTAGAAATTTCATTCAACTAAAAACAAAAAATTACCAAAAAAACACTAGTAGTAAACTAGAAAAACCCACAATAATGAATATATTGTTACCAAACACAATATGTGTTTCCATTAATTATTATCTAAGTTTTATCTTAAATACTTAAATTGAAATTGACAATTGATGCCAATGTTAAATTCCATAAAGTAATGTAAAATTTCTTATTATTAATGCCAATGTTAACTTTATTATAAATTATTTTTATTATTATTATTTTTATTATTATTAATTTTATTGTAATTATTATTATTATTAAGAAATATGAGAATTTGAATGAATTGAAATAGGAAGATTGAGTCACCGGAGATGACTATGAAAAGAGGACTGGAGAGGGGAAGGGGTGGAGGGGGATCACTGGAGATGGCACTTTATCCCCCTTTGTTATGATAATGTGGCAGTTTACCCCGTGTGTTATGATAAATGTGGCAGTTTACCCCCTGTGTTATGAAAAATGTGGCAGATTACCCCCTGTGTTATGATAAATATGACATACCCCCTATGTTACAACCACACTTTTCATGCCCACTCCCAATCTCAGCAAGTGATTTATACTCTCTGGCAGAAGTAGGTAAAATACTTCTTTAAAAAATTTACAGAGAGTAAAATGCTATTTTTCAAATTACAGGGGATAAATTGAACATATTCATTTCATAGGGGGTAAATTGACATTAGCTCTATAAGTAAAGCTTGCACATATATAGTTCATAAAAATCATTAAGAACATACATACCGAAATCATTGTCTTTGTTTTCGATGAATAAAGGCACATGATAGCAGTCTTTAATATGGGATCTTTCAAACTGAGTTCTATCGCGAACATCTAAAACGGCGTATTCCTCGACTGCAATGAGTTTCTTTGCTTCTTTTGAGTCTACAAAGTTAACTTCTGCTTTTATTACAAAAGTTCTTCTGTGCAGTTGTTGTTTCCCTGTCCCGAGTACTAACCAAGATGTTGTTGATGCCAAATTGCTGAAACCACATTCCTTATGTCTTAATCCTATGAGTATAGTATACAAATACATTCATAAACATAATAAATATGAAATGGTGCCGGCCAATTTATTACACACCAAAATCTGCAGTAAGAACTAAAAGTGACAATAACTTGTTGCATTACAGATTACAGTTTATGAATTCCATTATGCCGGTAAAAAGCTTAAAACTGTGTTAAGCTAAACCTGCATGAAACTTTCCTTGTAATTTTTTTAGTGTTTGCATAGAACCCCTTCTTTCGTTCTATGCACGAAAACCCTCCTCCATCCAAAATTTTCCAAGCTTGAGTTTCACACGCTAACTATGCGACTGAGCTTAATTTGAAGTAGATCGACAAAGGGGGTAGTGAAAGTTTTTTTTTTTTTAAAATAAAAATGAAAAAGAGGAAAGTTTGGCTAAATCAAATTTATGGTCCCTCAAGTATAAAGTGTTTTACACTTATATCCCTCTTGCAAAAAATGTTACATTTAAGTCCCTTTTATATAAAATGTGTTACACTTATACCCCTCGTGCCAAAGAATCACACTTTAAGTCCCTCTTAGATAAAATGTGTTACACCGATAGACATTTTCCGGCCAAATTACATCGATAAAATGTATTACCCCAATCACATCAAAATATTATAACACATAAAACCCGAAAATATCCTTACTAAAAGTCACATGACTTGCACGTGGTTGCATTTCACTGGAAAAGTACCAATCTGTGTAACACATTTTATATAAGAGGGACTTATGTGTAAATTTTTGGCACGAGGGATATAAGTGTAACACATTTTATATAAAAGGGACTTAAGTGTAACGTTTTTGGCAAGAGGAATATAAGTGTAAAACACTTTATACTAGAGGGATCGTAAATGTGATTTAGCCGGAAAGTTTCATATAAGTTTTGCTAATTAATAGTTTGGGGTTTTATGTAAGGGTAAAATGGATAAATATCGGGAACTTAGATGCTTCACACCGTGCTATGCACGGTTGCATTTTCCTGATAATACATATTTAGTTTTATTTTTTAAAATCTATTTTGTGAGTGCTAGTTCACAACAAGGACACATATCATTAGAAGAATGCATCCGTGCATTGCACGACGTGTAACATCTATATTTCCGTATCGACGGCATTAGTGACTATAGTAGCAAGTGTGCAATGGAATATAAAACCCAAGGAAGTCTTATACAAAAGAAAATAAATAATTAAAAAAATCCTTTTCTTTTCCTTTTGAAAATCAACAACCGGTGGTAAGTGTAAAGTGAGTATATTTAGTGTAAATACTATGTAATAATAAGATCTTAAGGGCAGGACAAAATCCAGAAGTGATAAATCTCTCATTTTTCAATAAGATTTAAAGGGAAATTAGGAAAATAAAGGCTATGTAGCATAGTCACATAATGGATGCAGATAAATTCAATTCAAGTTAATTTCTTAGCTCTAATAATTAAATTAATTAATTGAAATTAAATTTGTAAATCATTTTACCTTTGAGAAGATAGTGTTGAGGGGCAACAGCAAGCCATCCCTGCGGCCATTATCAATTTAAGAACCGATTCAAAGCAATAAATTCCTCTTTCTCTTTCAATTATTATGATATGCATCTTGGCTTCTAGTAAGTACAATGGAGTGGGTCCTATGAAATTTAACCAAGTGATTAAATTTCTGACACGTGGCAAGGAGAATGAATTGTATGGATTGGATTTATCTTTTATCATCTGATCATTTCCTCGAGTATGTATTACTTCCTAAATCTCGATATTTTTGCTCTTTGCACATTTAATGCGAAATTTTATGTGAAAGTTAAAAAATTTAATTTTTTGGGCACCTTTACATTTATTTTTTAATAATTAGTGGTTGAGAATTAATGATGTCAAATCATTACTATATATGAGAGATTAGTTTTCAGAAAAAATAATTTCATTTAATGAAAATGAAATGTTATTTTGAAACATTGCAAAATTATTTTCTAATAATTAGTGGTTGAGAATTAATGATATCAAATCATTACTATATATGAGAGATTAGTTTTCAGAAAAAATAATTTCATTTAATGAAAATGAAGTGTTATTTTGAAACATTGCAAAAAGAAAATTGAAGCAAAATATTTGGGACCTAATTGATTCGTAAAATTACCCTATATTTTGAATTCTTATAATTTAGCAACCCGAAATAGTTTTTCCTAATTAATATAGTCGAATTAGTTAATATTTAAAGAGAAAGTTATCTAAACTTATAGAAAATAGTCCTTGTTTAGCAATTATACTCTTAGGCACTATTTGGATAGATTTTGGCTCTCGCAAGTTCAAGACAGAACCAAAACCATTCCAAATGAAGTCTCAGTACATGTTTCGCTGAACTCATATTTTAACTTATATATCCAAACATAATAAACTTCAAACCTATAAAAGAAAATGAAGGTACTCGTACTACCTACCTATTCTTTATAAAATATATTTTTTTTTTGTTTCCCAAGGGTTTAACCCCTTTCGAGGGTTTATAAAAGATATTGATTTAACACTTATATCATCTATTTTATCTATTTTATCCCTCCAGACCCCAAAGTCCAAGAGGGTTCCAAATGGGGCAAAACCTAAAACCCAACATCCAAGATCATTCGAAATGGGGTTTCAAAGGTTCACCAAAACCACCCCAAACCAAATTTTCGAAACCAAAACCAAGCAAAACGAGCCAAAACCTAACCAAATAGGCCCTTGTATTCGCTGAATAAAATCAATATATAGTTGCAACTTGTAGAAAAGTTCCTTAACAACAATTCCTCATCAACTTCATGTCAACAGTAAAATCCTTAAATTATGTATCCGGACAGAGATTGGCATTCGGGGAACCTAAATGAATGACCAGAAATTTATTACAACAGCATGTGTAACGGTTAGATAGGTGAGCTACCCGAAAACACACCCCAGAAGTACATTGCATTTCTGAAAAGAATAGATTTTATAGAAACAATGGCGACATTTTGAACTAATTAAGATTGGGTTTTTTCTTGAGGGTGTAAGGATAATACTCCTTGCCAGTGTCCATTCTTGTGGTCTGACCTCCCACGTCAATGGCAGTAGAAGTGAACGCAAGTGCAGCTCCAGCAGATATTGCTGTTTTAATGTTCCTACCTGCATAGTTGATAAAAATTTTGCCCAAAATTTAGATCACTTTAAGGGCTCGAAAAATGAAACAAAAATACGAACCACGAGAAGTAACCACACAATGAGAATGTGAATGCTTAGAGCAAATTCTGGGAGTGTAATGCAAAAATTTCCCTATGCTTTGCCGTTTTATTACCAAAAACACCCCCTGTGCTAATTTTTTATTAGTCAAGAAACCCCACCCAAGCCAAAATGACAATTATAACCCCACCAAAGGATGCAATAACATCCTTATTCACCTAAAAAATTGGCAATAATCCCCCCTGCTAACTTTGAAAATTGGCAATAACCCCCATGTTCACTCAAAAAATTGACAATAACCTCCCTAAGATTTATGAAGGAATTTCAAATGTGCTTTTTTGCTAATAAAAAATTACACAGGGGGGTTTTGCTAATAAAAATAACATAGGAGGGTTTTTGATAGTTAAACAAAGTGCAAGGGGTATTTTTGCATTTACCTCCAAATTCTGGCTTAGTATATTATAACTAAAAAGACGAATGTTTGAAACTATCATTTTTCCTCAAATCTATATCCGCCAACTAAATTTTCATCGCGATACCATAAAAAACCCATTCCCCCATTTTGAATCTTAAAATCACATAGCCATGTTGCAATACATAAAGCTAACATGCTGTTTGTTACACCGATTCCTTTTTCCAATGCTTTTATTAAATTAAAGTTCTAAAATTATAGTATGAACTTGACTTTGGAAGTCAGGTGTAAGGTTGGAAGGTGGATTTGATCTAAAATAATCTGAGTTTTTGGAGAAATAAATATTTTTGGACGAAGAACCTTATGTACAAATGGGTTGAGGTTAGTTGATGAAGGGGAAAAGGCTCGAAGAAACAATGAGTGATGTTGGAGTTTTGGCCTAGGACCGGTTGAGTGAAACACGTCAAGGAACTGAACCATTGCTTCACCATGAGCAACTCCGATTTTCGGAGTTCCGACATCACTTAGGCCCTCAAATGGCATATTTCTCTTTTTCTTTTAGGAAATTTCAAGAATGTTAATAAACTAATTACTAGGAAATCTCCAATTTACCTTATGTAAGTTGGAGATTGCCTAGAACTCTATAGTTTTATTGGAATTCTACTTTATTTTTGGTAATGTTTCATAGTTCTAGGTTTTGAGGCTATCAAAGACGTGTAATATGCCCATATAATATGCCCGACGCGCCTCGTAAGGGATTAAGCCCTTGGGAAACCAAAAAAAAAAAAAAAAAGCCTAAAAGGGGGTGCACACAATTTACATTCTTAATCTCATTTACGAGTTTTCCTTAGAGCTGGTCTAGCTACTTCCTTCCTAGGCATTAGTTCTCAAAACTACTTATATCCACTGCCTTCTTCCATGTATACTTGTTTCAATCACATTTCAACAACAGAAAAAATTCAAAGAAGAAGGAAAAATGTTCACCTTTGAAACCCAAAATAGTGGCACCAGCAACAAATCCACCGACAGCTCCATTAACAAAGTCCCTTTTCATCCTGTACTTCTGCACTACTTGCTCTACCCCAATGTAAACTCCACCAATTGCAGCAAATGTTGCCCCATGGTTACCCATCATCTTTAGTGTCCGAATAAGACCAGGAAGTGCTACACTTCTCTCAACACGGGGTACGTCGTGCCATGTGGCCACAATTGTACCCCAAATAGTACCAGCTGCTAGACCGGTGGCTGCACCCTTTAATGTTTTCATAATCGGACCCTCTTCATCTTCCATTTGCCTAAGCTCTGAAGGATCCATAGCTTTACCTTTTTTCAACTAATATAAAAAAACTAAGACTCTACAACAAATAAATAAAATACGTCAGTCCTCTCTCACATATTACGATACGGAAAAAAAAAATCATTTCTTAGTCACATATCATGATATTTCTCAAGAAAATATTTACAGAAAAGGACTAAAGAGTGAATAGACACTGCAGCTATGATATATTAAAAGGAGACTCCAACAATGTGCCTTCACTAGAATAAAAAGCAGATAGAAGATTAATGTTGTCAGAAATTACATGCGTTATGTTTGATCGAAATAAGGTAAAAGAAACACAGCACATTTATATTCATTTTGCCTCAGGAAAAAATTCTTCTTCAACCACAATTACCAGAAGCATTTTTACTTTAAACACATTTTCCTTTTAACATTCATTAGAAAAAAATATGGATCCAGAGCTGTAGTTAGACATTATTTTGCCACATAAAATTCTATATTAAACCAAAATTGTCTTAATATAATGCATATGTCAATGCAAAAATGTATACTTGTTTCGAAATTTTAAACTAAATAGCATCTATTGTACCTACTCAACATTTCTAGAAATCTGATCAAATTCATAGTCAAATTAAAATAGCAACAGTCGCCAAAGTGGAAAATAGCAAAAAAAGTTCAATTCATTACGGGATAAACATAAAATTATGTATTCCTATGGTTTGAGCCCTAGAATTCAAATTTACACAGCCTCTTACAATAAATTACTAACGAAAAAAAGTAATTAGAAATCCATATGTACATTTGCTCGAATATCTATTTAATTCGAACACACAGTTCGTGTGTGCGTGAAAATTAAAGATGGATAGAGGAATCTCACCTGAACTTGGAGTAATTTGTCTTTGCTCGATCGAGGAAGAGAGAAGATGTTCAGAAATCAGAACAGCTAAACAGAAGAATTCTTTTTTTACAGTGTTGTGGGCCTGTATTGGGCCTTCACTGACGGGCCTGTATTGGGCTCTGGTTTAATTATGTCATCTAAATTAAGTCTGTTTCGGGTCCTTTTTGTAAAACCCAATTTGTATTCTAATCGTAAAATAACAGAAACGCGGAGACTAAATTTATTATCCAATTAAGTATTTGATGGATGAATATAAGCTGATATGATTTTGGTAAATATTTTGAGTTCACAAAATGAATAATACTACTCCTATATAGATTTCACATTTCATTTATATAAATAACATTAAAAGTTTTATGATATCGTGGATCTAACAAGATATAAATTATATATTTCCATTCACGATCTCATTTTCATTTTCATGCATCAATTCTCAATTAAGAACATATATATCATCATTTTTCGATAAGATCTAATATATACTTCAAAACATAAGGTTAAATATAACGTCAAAACATATTGTGAAATATGACAGGATATTGATTTTTTCTATTTTTAAGCTTCAAATTTAAGGTCACTCCCAATTGGAGGGTGTGAGAATGAAAATTGTACCCAAATTTCTATCCAAAATTAGACCAAAATCCGAACAACTAGTGGACTTAAACCCGAATCCGGATCTCCATCCCAGTAAATATTTGGATCTAGGTTGATCCAACAGCTTGAACGCCCGTCAATTATGTCATAAAATAACAGTAACACATAGAGACAACAATAAGATTTTCAGAAACTACTATTATTCATTTGCTAAAAAAGATCAAGTGCTTCAGAGCAGCAAAAATATTTCATGTTACAGATTGCACAAAAACTGCATACTATATTGCACTTCCATAAAGACAGTTCTTATTCACTCACAAAAAGTAAGAAACTGATTCATATTTGACAAGTATAAAATGGAATTCTTGTACAAACAAGATTACACAGAATAGTAGCTAAGAGATGGCGAGCCAAAAAACCGGCTATTGGTAGACCGGAAAGATCGATCAAAAGGGTCTGCTTCAGTGCCTTCTACCGCACCCGGCTTTTGTAGCAGAGTCATCAGTAACTCCTTAACTTCAGACATTGGGGGCCTATATTCCTGCTCCGGCTATATTACATTTCAAACAGATTAAATTATGGCATATGTACAAAATATAAATGTCTATTTAAAATGGAGTTGGGATAGTTTCACTTTCAGTACCTGAATACACATAGAAACGATGTCAGCAAAACGAGAAAGAGACTTGGAAGGGACCGTTCTTGAAGTGGCTGGATCAACCATCTGTCCTAAAGTAGCGCTGTCGTGTAGCTTGGATGAAGCCCATTTCACCAATGATTGCTCTGATTTTGGTCTTGAACTGTGTATAAATTGAAACAAGAAAAAGAACATTAATTTATGCAAAAATGAACATCATATGTAAGTAGAGGAAAGATTGTAATAATAAGTACTTGTCAAATGGTCTTCTTCCTGTCAAAAGTTCAAGAAGTAAAACTCCGAAAGCGTAAACATCAGCCTTTGTGTTAGCAATGCCAGGTTGAACATGTTCTGGTGCTATGTACCCACCATCAGCAATTGCCATTTCAGAAGCCTGTTTTTAGATTTTTCATCAGCATTCTTCATAAATTAATTTTTAACTTTTGATACCGAAAATCCCAAAATTTGTAATTTTAGCACATGTACCTTGAGCTTAACACTGTTGCTTGAAAGTGGTTTCAGTATGGCCAAGCCACAATCACAAAGGTGAGGCATAAGCTCTTCATCGAGTAAGATATTCGCAGCTTTTAAGTT
Organism: Penstemon newberryi var. newberryi; assembly: GCA_030819805.1. NCBI lineage: Eukaryota > Viridiplantae > Streptophyta > Magnoliopsida > Lamiales > Plantaginaceae > Penstemon > Penstemon newberryi. Next base: position 31,148,197 of record JAUALY010000003.1, on the reverse strand, counting down.
GCTATGTGCCATTGGAGGCACAATGGACGAATGCATGTAACTAAGAATAATTTCAAAGAATCATAATTAGTGTTGAATTATTTGCACACGATAGATAATCGCTCTATATATACTTACCTTAAAGCACGAGCTATGCCAACAGCAATTCTAAGGCGTAGACCCCAGGATAATGGTTTGTATGCTGCACAATGCAAGGCATCCTCAAGAGACAAATTCTTTATAAACTCATAAATGATGAGATGTTGGCCATGCTCCATACAGTATCCAATAAGTGTCACTATATTAGGATGCCTCAAACGAGATGCACTTCGAACCACATCCAAAAATTGTTCTTCTTCGATTATGGATAGAGGTACCGTGTTAATGTTCTTCACAGCCAAAATCTATAAAATAAAGTCAGATTATAATCAATTGAGGTTAAAACTTAAAGCACTTAAACTTGCATTGTTGAATTAGTTCGTAATATTACCAAACTGTCGGGAAACTCGGCTCTATAAACAGAACCGAGGGATCCTTCTCCAAGAAGATTTTCTTCACTAAAGCCATTTGTTGCTATTTGAAGCTCAGCTACTGTATATGCTTTTGCATTAATTGGCATTTTGCTCTTGGAGAAACTTTTTCTCCTAGAGGTTTTCATAGTTCTTGTCCGTATAGGAGGCAAACGAGAGGGAGTAATCATGGGAGAAGTGCTGATGGCTGATATATGTGGACTATCCTCTGCAGTCATTGATGAAAAATCTATACCTAACACAGCAAAACCAGAAGGATTCATTATCTATTATAGCACTTCTTAAATTTGAGAAGTAGAAAAAAAACACAGCTGCATTACCTTGGACTGTGCTAATAGGTAGAGACTTCATTGACCCTTCACTACTATTGAAGCTTTGGAGTATTCTTTTACGTGCACGGTGTCTGTGAACTACAACTGCAATTGCTCCACATGCTACAGTTAGAGTGAGTCCACTAACCAATAGAACTATTCCACCAGTGTGTGGTCTCTTTTTCTTATGCACTCCTTTTGATTGCGAAGGATGGCTCTCGAAAGCACTTAGATTTGTTGCTGGTGGACTTGTTATATTCTGGTTCACGGGCATAATTTCAGAAGGAAAACTCCAGGGAGGATAGTTTGTTATTTTGTCGAATTTATTACCCCCTATCCTAAATAAAAGTATGAAGTAGAAACAATTAGAGAAATCATTAGGTGCACGTTCAGATTAAGAATGCAGACTTAATATGTTACCATAAGTTGTGTATTGCTTGAAATTTTTCTGGAATAACACCGCTAAAATGGTTGTCTTCGATATTCCTGAAAATGGAGTAGGTGAGTAATAAAAAACTACTGATTGGAACAAATTGAAATACTTTTATAGGACAGAACATACAAGTCTGAAAGTGAGAGATTGGCCAAGAAAATCACTGATCCAGTAAATTGATTGTTCTGCAAAAACCTGCAGTAACTATAGTCATTTACCTGAACTTTTACAATATAATGGGAATTAGAAAAAACAGAACTCACAAGCCTGTGAGGTTTGCTAAAGAACTGAATGAGGTGGGTAGATCTCCAGTGAAACTATTGAATGACAAATCCCTGGAAAAAAAAAAAAAAAGAGCCGCGTTTATCACCAAGTAAATACCGACTTAACGAGCCCCTCTATAAGAAAAATCTCAGTTATTTAATTACTATCATTTATTTAAGTGTAAAGTAGATAAATGAGAAAACTATATTACATTTCTTTCATATTCACAAGGCCATTAAACACATCTCCCAAAGATCCAGACAATGCATTATGGCTCAGATTTCTGCAAGTAATAGATACTTAATTAAAACATAACTTAATAAACAACTTGTATTACAGAACCAAATCAACAAATCTACTCACAAATGCCGAAGGTGTTTCATGTGATCTAGCGAGTATGGAATGCTTTGACTAAGTTTGTTTCCCGCCAAGTTTCTATAACAATCGAATAGACAACGGTTTATTTTTGTAAGAAAAATGTATTTTTACAATTAATTCTAAATACAAACAAGCATATTAGAGTAACTTACAAGTGTGTAACATTAAGGGGCAAACTATACGGAATCGAGCCTTCAATGTTATTTGAGCTAAGGTCCCTAATGAAATGAAGTTTACACAATTGAAACAAGGTAAGAACTAACTAGTACTTTAATTATCACATAAATAACAGAGAATCTAATGAAATTTCTTACAGCTGCTTCAAACTTCTTAGATCAGAGAGTTTATATCCAAGATTTCCAGTGAGGTTTAGCCGCTGAAGTTTACTGATAAAAGAAAAACACATAAGAAAATAATTTTACATTTAACTATCATAATTAGGTTAAGTGATGAATTTAATTAATACTATATAATATGAGTAGTGAGAATATACATGTGAATTACGGATGATTGGAAGCATTCAACCCCCATCCACGATTCTCCGCAAGGATCTCGACCATCAATTTTCCAATGATTCAGGTGCCATGGACTATTCAAAGACCTGTACAGATCTTGAAGGGCTTGAACTGCATAATGTAGATTTGTTATAAGATTTTTGCCATAAATAAATTAATTTGCACATTACTCTGTTTTTTCCAGGAATGAAAATCCAAAATTGGTCACAAATTGTCTCATCCATCACACATGAGTTGTAAATGTTAGGTCAATTTATCACACAATTTCACATTCATGCCATAAGCCCTAATTAACAATAACATCAGTAATTACAATTTGCAATTATCAATTCAAATAATAATCAATTGTTATGTATACTCAGATAGCAAATGTCAATTGATTACAAGAAAAAGCGCAGGAAATCTCCACTTTGAAAGGTGCAATAAACAATTATTTAATCAAGTCATCTTCATAATCAAAATGAACAACAAACTAAATCAAATAATCTCCCACATATATACAATAGAAGTTCAATTAACTGAATAAGCCACTATAAAATCAGTGTAAATTAAATAAAACAGAACAAATACCATCTAATTCATCCGTGACTGCCGTAGCTTGAAATATCAGAATTGCAGAGTACACAATTGCAGTCAGAAACAACCTCTGTTTAGCCATTTTAGATCTCTTTATTCCTCAAGAAATAAACGCCTTCAACAAAAATTAAGAAACGATTAGCATCAGAATTAGAACAAAGTTAAAGTTAACTCCACAGTGTTAATTAACACTAAAAAAATAGACGAAGCTTCGCATAATTGAAAATGTGAAGATCAAGAAAAGTATTTCTAATCCTGCTCTGTTTCGAACTTCAATCGCAATACAAATAAATTACGTGCAGAAATCTTCGATAAAGTACACATACACACAATGTTCGTGTGCATAAAATGTATATAAACAATCACAATCACATACAAGTGCGCATATACATACATACATACATTTACAGTAATTTTGATTTTTTGTCGCCGATACTTGTGTGTGTTTTTGAGTGTGTGTGTGTGTGTGAGAGAGAGAGAGAGATATAGAGGTGGGAGAAGGAGTGAAGAAGGAAGGAGTGATGATTTAGCTGGAAAACGGTTATGTAGTTACAGGCGCCTGCATAATTCCAATGTTGATGCCAAATGGGCTATAATCAAGTGTGACTGTTCTCTATGGTAAGTAAAATGCTCCCCAAGGTTCCATGTATCATGTATGCACCTCTTTTTTTTTTTTTTTGAAGTCGTTCAATATATGCACTTTATTTTATTTTTTTAGGTCATCATATGCACTTTATATTATACAAATGTGTTGAATTTTTTGAACATGTTCATGCTTAACGAATTGCCTTACATGAGTTTTGTAAATTTTTTATGTTTTGTGTTTTAGGTGTTAGATAAATTTCAATATTAAGGTTGCGAAGTGTAAATGAGGGTTAATTTTCCGAAGGAAATATATTAGAAATATGTGAAAAGTGTATTTGTGGATACTTCTTCTCGAGCACGTATTAATCGATTAATAGAATGATGAAGGGAAATTTGGGAACACGAACGAAGTTGAAATTAAGGCCCTGAACCAATCTATATTCAATTTTATAAACTAAGAGACCAAAAATATAATGTCGTGGGACTAAAATACAATTTCCCTTTAGGAAAGACATTGATTTTTTTTTTTTAAATTTTTATCCTTAATTTTTTTTGTACGTGTAACTAAAAGAAAATTGTACAGGGGAGAAGCAACCATAGGGGGCCACCAAAGGTGAGCTTTTCCATTCTTAATTTATAGGGTAAATTATAGGCAAAATTATAGAAAACATCCCGAACTAATTAATGATTTTGGGTTTCGTTCCAAATCATCTCACCGAATTTCGTTCCATAATTTAATAAATTTTTGGAATATTATCCCACCGTTAATTATGAGACGGAAACTATCGTTAAGTGTCATTTTGGCAGCATTCGTATCTTGACGTGACAAATTTTAGAATGGACAATTATACAAGATTGCATACTTCATCCCAAACTAATTACAAATTTTGGTTTTTCGTTCCAAACTATATCAACTCGTTGAATTCCGTCCTGTAATTTACCATTTTGCATGAATTTAGTCCCACTATTAAATTTATACTTTAATGGAAATGACGGTTCAATCTTTTACTTATTTTTAGAGAAAAATAGTATGAGTTTTCGAAAATTCCGTGCGCTTTGAGAAAAAAAAAATATATATATATATATATACCATATCATTTCATTAGGAAAATATTGCGCGTTATTTGTTAGTATTAATAAATAATAAATATTAAAGAACTTATACAAATACATATGCATGCCGTAAATCAATTAATTCTATTAAATATGTTTTACACTTGTGATTGATTTAAGGACATATTCATTATATATACTGATGAATTTTATGTTTAACAATAGGCATATGCAGAGGAAAAGTTCAAGATCTGCAGTGCTGCTTATCAACCTTTATGTACGTAATAAGTTGTCCTTAAACTGAGATTTTTCCAAGCATATGTACTCCTGCTTATCTGAGTGAAATTACCTAGAAATGTATTATGTGAAGTTGCAATTTTATGCAATTATCAAAAAAAAAAAAAAAAAAAAAGAAGTTCCACTTTTATGCGACATGTAAATTAGTCTTGTTTTTTTTTTTACATTTTTTTCTTACTTTATTCGTGTTGGCAAATCTTGAAAGTCCAGTCAAATGAAGTTCTATTAAGACTATAAGAATCAGTTTTGGCTCCATTTTGGTTTCGTAGAATTGATTTGGATATATTTTGTAGAACTTTGAAACATGATTTGAATTGATTTGGTTGAAATATTGAGAATGTCAAATATAAGTAAAATAATATATAGTTAAATGAGTTTAAAAATTTGAGGTATAATTTAAATTGATTTTGGATGTTGGGATTTGAAATTTTATTATGATGTGTATGTCAGGTATAAATTTATACGGTTTGAATTAATGGGCCTCAATTTGGCTCAAAGAGCTTGATCAGTCTTATTAGGACAAACTCAACCCAACTTGGTTTTGGTTCAATTTCACTGGAACGAATCGAGCCAAAATCATGTCCACATACACTTTAAGTTTCCTTTAGTTCAATTTCACTGGAACGAATCGAGCCAAAACACGGAAATAGCAAAACTTCCATGACATCTTAATTCACCCAGTGTTTTGTCATTTTCGAGCAATGTGTCCTTTAAGACTAACCGGTGGTTACACATCCCATATTGTATCGCACGTGCTACAAGCGTGGCCATACACTTTAAATCTTTAAATCGAAGATAGTGTTATAAAGAAAAACCTGCATTAGCGAAAAGTTAAATTTTGGAGTCTGTATTTGTTGGAGAATTGCTGGACGATTTTGAGTGTATCTCGATGACGAATATTTTAGAAAAGTATAGTTAGAAATCCAATAAGTGGCTCATCGTCTCGGCGTCAGCCATCGCGCATGAGCCACTAGTGTCTTGTGTTGGTCTCTTGCATTTTCACAGTGATATCTTCTATCGTTCCGACGTTGTCCACCTCCAGTGTGATGATTCTTCCTGAATGACTTCTTACAAATAATTCCATTCCACCACGGAGATGGAGCACCAGGTGCTGCGTCGATTCTTGCTGGGTTTTATACTCCGGAAGGCGTTTGTCGTCTTTCAGTTGCCTCTCGATGAGTATTAGGCGCTACCGATCACTTGGAATCCCTTCCCTGCCTTTGATATATGTTTTCACATAATCGATGGTGTGAAAGCTTTCTACTTCTAGAGTAAGACATTTTCCGATAATGGTATTCACTAATATCTGCATATATGGGAAAATTAGGGAGCAAGACGATGGTTCTGATGAAGCAAAATTTATGGTTTAAGGGTTCATTGTGAAGACATGGTCCATAGACATTGTCTATGTTGTGAAATTTTAGTTTTATTTTCTTTAGCAATCACAAAACTATGTAAATATAATGAAATGAGTAATCTAGACAAGAATATAAAATAAGTATAATAAGAATAATGTAAATTTAAAATAAAACGGCTAGCCTGATCCGGAGTCACGCCACTAGACGCTGTCCTAAGAAAACAATTGCCTCCCCTCGTGCAGGTATTGGCGGCTGATCGATTCCCCAAGATAAAACCTTTGGCCTCGCCGGAGTCTTCTTGTAAGCACGTTCACAAGAAGACAATGAACCAAACTTTGTCTCAAGTGCCCAAAATAATATAGAGAGTAATATAATTTTAGTGATGCATATTAGGCTAGTGAGGTGTGTGTATTTCCTAGGACACCTAACCCCTATTTATAGTGTGTATGAGACCTCTAAGGTCAAATAATTTTGAATAGCCACATAATGGCAATAAAGGGGAATTATGGCATTTAGGTTACACAATCAATTTTGATTGTTACAAATAATTTAATTTGAATTTTAAAAACTTAAAATTCCAACAATCCCCCACAAGATTTTAAAATTCAATAATGCATATAGAAAATAATTGGGCACTAAAATATTGCGCAATGGGTGCAGGAGCCTTCCGGGCTTGAGCCTACACTTAGTGTTGATGATATTCATTTGAGGAAACCGTAATGGCGCAAGCGCTTTGAATTAGGTTCCTTGACCAAACTTCAATACATCACACACACAATATCGACATCAGTTTTAGTTCGCGGGTTAGCGCGTTAACGGCCGTGCGCTCTAATCTTGATTCTCATGAGAGTTTTAGGGTCAGCCCAGACCCAAAGCCACGGCCCCATGGCAACTCTCATTTAGGTGAAACCTCCAAGGGTACGTGCGACCTATACCCTGCAGAATTCTGCCTTGATCTCATTAAGGGTCAAAACCCAACCGTAATATCACACTTTACAGCACTGTCACCATAGGGATGGGAATGAGGTGCACTCCTATAAATTAGTGCTAAACGAGTCACGCAGTACGGGTTGTTTCTACCCATTGAACCTTCTTCATGGGATCTCTAATCACAAAGGTTGGGTTTCTCCCGGAGGTGACTCCCTTATGGGCTTAAGCCCATCCCCCTCGATGATTCAAATACACCCTTAGTGGGTAAACCTTTGGTTAAATTATCCGCCAAATTTTTCTCAGATTTTACAAAATCTAGAGATATTACATTTCTCTTAAGTAAGGATTTCACACTTTTACATCTCGCTTGTAAGTGTCTATTCATTTTCTTATTTGAATGAGATTGTTTCATAAGTTCTATTGCAGCTTTAGAGTCACAGTGTATAGAAATAGCCGGTAAAGGTTTCTTTACTAGGGGTATATCAAGCATTAAATCTCTTAACCATTCAGCTGTTGTACAAGTTGTATCTAAAGCTATTATTTCAGCTTCCATAGTACTTCTAGATATAACAGTTTGTTTCTTAGAACCCCAAGTTATTGCTGCACCACCTAACATGAATACAAAACCACTAGTAGACTTAATTTCAGAGCCAACAGTGATCCAATTCGCATCACTATAACCTTCAAGTACATCTGGAAAAAATTTATAGCACAAATGATAACTTAATGTTCCTCTAATGTACTTAAGAATTCTTTCCAAGACATTCCAATGATCTTTACTAGGATTGTGAGTGTACCTACTCAGCCTACCAACGGCATAGGCAATGTCGGGCCTAGTTCTATTAGAAAAGTACAATAGTGATCCTATAATTTGTGAATCCTTTAATTGAGATATAGGTTCACCGGAATTCTTTTTTAAACTTACATTTGAATCATAGGGTGTAGATACAATCTTACAGTCATAATAATTAAATTTTCTCAAAAACTTTTCAATTGAACTAGATTGATCCAGTAAGATGCATTCATTTATTCTACTTACTTTCATTCCCAAGATTATATGAGCTTCACCCAAATCTTTCATTTCGAAACTATTAGATAAATAATTCTTCACATTGTGTATAAAATCTATGGTTGTTCCAAAAATTAATATATCATCCACATATAAGCATAATATCACATGTTGACCATTTTCTTCCTTACAGTATACACATTTATCATGTTCATTTGATTTGAATCCAAAACTAAGTATAACTTCATTAAACTTTTCATGCCACTGTTTTTGGAGCTTGTTTTAATCCATATAAAGATTTCACTAACTTACAAACTTTATGTTCTTGCCCCTTAACCTTAAAACCTTCAGGTTGATTCATATAAATTTCTTCATCTAAGTCGCCATTTAAGAATGCGGTCTTTACATCCATTTGATGAATTACTAAGTTATTTATTGAAGCTAAAGCCAGCAGAGCTCTAATAGTTGAGATTCTAGCAACAGGAGAATATGTATCAAAATAATCTATTCCTTCTTGTTGTGTAAACCCTTTTGCTACTAGTCTCGCTTTATATTTATCTATAGATCCATCAGCTTTTAGTTTCTTTTTAAACACCCACTTGCATCCTATTGGTTTACTACCGGTAGGCAAGTCTGTTAAAACCCAAGTATTGTTTTGAATTATTGAATTATACTCATCATTGATAGCTTCTTTCCAAAAAGGTGCATCTATAGAAGATATTGCATCTTTATAAGTTTGAGGTTCTCCTTCTACTAGAAATGTGATAAATTCATCTCCAAAGTTCTTTTCTATTCTACCTCTCTTACTTCTTCTAAGTTCAGTAGGTTCTTCTATTCTACTCTCTAGAGTTTGTTTATCGTAGGAACTAACACTAGTAGATTCAACTTTTGACGTAGAAGGATTCTTAGCAACTCTAGTTTTAAAAGGAAAAATATCCTCAAAGTATGTAGCATCTCTAGCCTCAATAATTGTATTATTTGCAATTTCACTAACTTCAGAATTAGTTATTAAAAATCTATTTGCGCTACTATTTTGAGCATACCCAATAAACACGGCATCTACAGTTTTAGGACCTATTTTCTTTCTTTTAGGTTCAGGTATAACTACTTTTGCTAAACACCCCCACACTTTAAGGATTTTAAGATTTGGAGCCCTCTTTTTCCATAATTCATATGGAGTTTTATCACTATCTCTAACCGTTACACGGTTAAGAATAAAACACGAAGCTAAAATAGCTTCCCCCCACAAGTTCTCGGGTGCTCCAGAATTTAATAACATTGTATTAACCATATCCAATAAAGTTCTATTTTTCCTTTCTGCTACGCCATTCGATTGAGGTGAATAAGGAGGTGTTAATTCATGTATAATACCATTATCTTCACAAAACCTTTTAAATTCATTAGAAGTGTATTCTCCGCCTCTATCGGATCTAAGTATTTTAATTTTCTTTTCAATTTGATTTTCAACCTCGGTTTTATAAACCTTAAACTTATTAAATACTTCATCTTTAGATTTAATAAGATAGACATAACAATACTTAGAGTAATCATCTATAAATGTTAAAAAGTATGTGTTTCCACCTCTTGAGGGAGGTCTATTTGAATCACAATGATCACTATGTACAAGTTCTAGGATATTTGAATTTCTAATAATTGAATGATAAGGTCCTTTAGGTTTCTTTCCTTGTATACATACTTCACACTTTTTATTTATATCTACTTGAGATTTTGGAATCAAGTTTAAGTTCATAAGTTTTCTAATTTTATTTTTACTTACATGACCTAAACGCTCATGCCACAAAGTGCTAGACTCTATGTTTAGGATTAAAGGACTTTCAATAATGTTATTCAATATATTTAACTTAAACAAACCATCACTTACAAAACCTTTTCCAATAAAGATATTATTTTTAGTTATTACAACTTTATTTGATTCCATAACAAGTTTATAACCAACTTGTACTAAACATGAGCCACTAACTAAATTTCTTCTAACTTCGGGTACATGTCGGACTCCTTCAAGAGTTAGAATTTTCCCCGAAGTCATCTTTAGATCAACACTTCCTATTCCAAGTACTTGTGCCAGTGAATTATTTCCTAAAGTCACGCTTCCTCCACTTGAGTTCTGATAGGATTTAAACATCGATTTTTCAAAACACACGTGTATATTAGCTCCTGAGTCTAACCACCAATCATTATTAATATTTGTAAAATTCACTAAGGATAGGGAGGATTCTAACCTGTTTGAAGGTTCATCTTCAACCAACATATTCACTTGACCTTGATGATTATTAGGCTTAGAGTTGTAGTTAGGGTTGTACTTCTCCTTTTTCCGATAGTAACAATCCTTGGCTAAATGATTGGTCCTTCCGCATACGAAGCAAAGTCTCGGTCCCTTTTCTTTGCTTTTACCATTCTTAGTATTATGATTATTTTGTTGGGCATTATTATTATTATAGTTTTTCATCCCATTCCTTTTATTATTTTTGAAATTATTATTATTTTTTGGTTTGAGATTATTTGGACTTGTTTTATCCTCCACTAAATTAGCCTTGGCTTTAAATTCTTCTTGTCTAAGATTCATTCTATGTTGTTCTTCAATTCTTAAGGAATTAAGGACTTGTGGCAAAGTCAATGAACCTTGTTGATGTCTAAGACCTCTACCGAAATTAGACCAAGAAGGTGGAAGTTTATCAATTAGACACGACATTTTATAATCTTCACTAAACTTTGACCCATTTTTCTCTAAAGGCCTTAACAAATCTTGAAATTCATGAATTTGCTCATTAATCGATTTTTCATCAACCATAACAAATCTTGTAAAAGTAGAAACATTAAACCGTTCTATACCTGCATTATCAATTCCATATTCAGACTCTAAGGTATCCAAAAGTTCTTTAGCAGTTTTAGTGGATTGGTGAACATCATATAGTCTATCAGACAAAGCACTTAGGATACGATTACGACAATGATATTCAATTTGATCAGAAGTATATGAAGATTTTGAGGCATCGCTTCCGTCAGTGGCGGAAATGAATCCAAGAACATTCAACCAATATTTTAGTTGATTTTGCCATCTCTTAAAATTTAGCCCATTAAATTTTTCAGGTTTGACACTACTAGCGTCTTCATTTGAAGCCATTTTTTTTTTCTTAACTAAGAATTAATAAAGCAAAGATGGATTATAAAATGATCACTGCAAGTTTAGGAAAATAATATCAATACACAATTACTTAATAATGTATATTGATAAGCAATGAACAATATATAAAACTTTCCAAGGAATTAACTAGAAAGCAAGTAATGACAAGATAAATGCCTCTAAAATAATTAGCACAATAAATAATTTAACGTTAACAGAACAAATAAAACGTTTTCCAGTCAAACCAGGAGACAATGATACATATAATCACTTTTGTTTACTCTACCCTTTATGAATTAAAATATCACACATTAATTGACCAATTAAACCAAATAAGAACCAATATCTTTTAATGTAAATATTTGTTGTAGACATATATTATTAAAATATGAATTTCACTTGCTGAAGTAACTTTAATTTGTAGTGGACGGTCAAAGAAGCTTGTAAAACTTTTAAGCAAATTTTAACAAAATAGAAATTTTAGAAGCTTCAATTTTAACAAACAAACTAATTTTAGTCAATCGTTTTCTTAGATTGTTGTGAAATTTTAGTTTTATTTTCTTTAGCAATCACAAAACTATGTAAATATAATGAAATGAGTAATCTAGACAAGAATATAAAATAAGTATAATAAGAATAATGTAAATTTAAAATAAAACGGCTAGCCTGATCCGGAGTCACGCCACTAGACGATGTCCTAAGAAAACGATTGCCTCCCCTCGTGCAGGTATTGGCGGCTGATCGATTCCCCAAGATAAAACCTTTGGCCTCGCCGGAGTCTTCTTGTAAGCACGTTCACAAGAAGACAATGAACCAAACTTTGTCTCAAGTGCTGATAACGCCGTGACAACGTCGTTATTACCTATATCCTTAAGCCTAAAATATCTTGTTGATCCGAGTTTCTGTTTGTTTTTGCTTGTTTTTGTGTTCTTTTGCGTTTTTGGTCCTTAGTTGGGCTTTTGTGTGTTTTGGTGGTTTTTTTTGTGTTTTGTGTGTTTTGTAGGGAGATGTGGGTAAGAGCTTCAAAGGAAGGAGAAACCGAAGTTAAAATGTACAAGAATATAGATAGCTGCTCACCAGAACATGCATAAATATTTCATGGATGATCCAAATGAGCTGAATTTTGGCTATGTCATAGATGAATGAGTTAGCTACGCTACGGACTTTACGGATCCACAATCGGAGTTCAGAATCAAAAGATATGCCGCTCGGAAGGAAGTGTGGCAGAGCAGAAAACTCTCTGCCCAAACCTCGCGGCCGCGAGAATAAACCTCGCCGCGGCGAGGGCCTGCTGGTGCGAAATATCAGCAAATTCTCCGCGTTTTCAAGGGCCATTTTCGGGTTTTCTCATAAGGGGGCTATTAGGGCAAGATGAGAGAACAACTTTCACATACAACTTCCTTAATCTTTCCCTCTTTCTTTGCCTCCCTTTCTCTCTTTGCCTCCCTCAACCTTTCTCTCTTTACTTTTCTTTCTTTTTCTTGTATTTGAAGACTCCACCAAGGGGGTGAGTTAATCACCACCCTTGGGGAGTGATTAGGTGGTGATTAAAGGGAGGAGAATCCTCTCGACTTTATTCCGATTAGGTGATATCTTTCTATTTCCTAGTTGTCTATGATTAGGATATGAATGTTGTTATTTTCTATTTGGAACAAAGGTTGTGGATTTGAATTCTTTGGATTTATATATATTTATGTTATTGTTTGATTAAATGATGTCTTGATGATTAGTATGGTGCTTATATGTGTTCGTTAATCCGATTCCGTGCTTATCGTTCATCTTATGGTTTGACAACCTTTAAGATGAAAATTATTGATTCTTGATTGCTAGACATAGTGATTTTGAGGATTTGATTATGAATTTGGATTGTGATTCGATTTTAGGATAGACATATACCTATGTCGTTTCATATTCGTTTAAGGTTTGAGTTTAATGCATCGATTAGATTTTAATCCATTTAGACATAAATTGGATTAGTTTAACTCGATAGGTTTGTATGCAACTCGGAAGATACATACGAACGTCCTTGAATCCTTGAGTAGCAACACGAGCTTAATATATTCATTGTCGAGTCATTGTTATCGTTTTATTAGTTATGTTTTGATGTTGGGCTATGGTTGAATTGTTGGGTTTATTGTTTTATCGCACTTTTGGCCAATGATTGTAGTAGATTATTGTTTAAGTACTTTGATTTGCCGTAATCATGTAATCGGACTTAATTCTACCTTGAACGCATCCTAGACATAGGACTTTGAAGGTTAGGCGAGTGACGATTTGTGGATTTCTACCTAGGATAGGCATATACCTAGTGTGGTCCGTGTTTGTATAATGAGTTCGTTCGTGAATGCATCAAATAACTTAGATTCTCTTTATTCGGGGATTTGGGTGTCTTAGGTCTCGGGTGACAACGGTACGCCTTTGAGCCCTCTGAGAGCATCGAGTGACAACGATGTTTGTGATTGATCCGGAGATGGAGAGTTTGGGTAGATTGGTAGAGTTAAGTGAGACCGACAGGGAGACTTAACTAATTTAGAACTCACAAACAACAACTAAGTCTATGATTGTTTGCATAGCTAACCTAACAACCGCATGATTTATCTGCTTTAATTGATTGCTTATAAATCCTCCTTACCGCATAATTAACTCCCCAATTTACTTGCTTTCGTAGTTAGATTTACTTTACTGCTTGCAGTTAAATAAAATCACCCTTATCATATATTTGGGTTTGATAATTTTGTGTCAAGCGTTCATAACTGAAATAAGCCGTCGATTGATTCGTTTATTCCCACCTTTTACCCATTCGTGGGGATTCGATACTCGGTATGTACTTACCGTTTTATATTACTTGTAACGACCGTATACTTGCGTAGTTTGCGTATTAGTATTTGGAACGCAACAAGTGCCCAAAATAATATAGAGAGTAATATAATTTTAGTGATGCATATTAGGCTAGTGAGGTGTGTGTATTTCCTAGGACACCTAACCCCTATTTATAGTGTGTATGAGACCTCTAAGGTCAAATAATTTTGAATAGCCACATAATGGCAATAAAGGGGAATTATGGCATTTAGGTTACACAATCAATTTTGATTGTTACAAATAATTTAATTTGAATTTTAAAAACTTAAAATTCCAACAGTCTATGTGTACGTAAATTTACAAGTTGAACCCTGAAATTGAACATAAACTAAATAAAATAAAAAATTACTAAACTAACCTTGCTAGTATTTGCTAATTACAATAAATGGAATATATTCCAATAGTTATTTTTTTCCTCAAAAAGTTTTCTATCTATTTACCTTTAAAATTATTTAGTAAAACATTGATCAACTATGTTTGACATCCAAACTTTTTTCTTGCTCATTTTATGAATGTTTATAACTTTTTCAACGATATATTATTCAAAATTTTGTTGAATGTTAAATTATTGGAAGGGCCAACACAAGAGGAGAACATTGTAGAACTCTTCTTAAAGAAGAGTTCACCCATGTCTAAAAAATCTAGTGTTTTGTTATCTTCGCAAAACCTTCAAGAATAACCGGTGGCCACACATCACATCTTGAACCGCACGTGTGGCTACATGCGTGGCTATATTCTTTAAATTGAAGCTAGTGTTATAAAAAAAACATACATTAGCGCAAATTTAAATTTTGAGTTTTATATTTTCATTGATGGAGAATTACTGGACAATCTTTAGTGTATCTCGATAATGAATATTGTAGAATAGTAGAGGTAGAAATCCAACAAGTCGCTCATCATCTCGGAGTCTGCCATCGCACATGAGCCACTGATGTCTTTTGGAAATCCCTTCGTTCACATGAATTTTCAGAGTGATATCATCTATTCCACCACAAAGATGGAGCACCAGGTGTAGTGTCGGTTCTTGCTAGATTTTATACAGCGAAAGGCGTTTATCATCTTCTAGTTGCCTCCTGGCGAAGATTGTTTCATTACATGTTTCATTAGATTTATCATAGGAATATATACAAAGATTGTATCAATCCAATACATGTTATTAAAATATGTATTCTAACTGCGAGTACTATAAATCATAAGAGTAGACCCGTTAATCGACGAGGGTTATGTCTTCAACTCGAAGTAATATGAAACGATGCTCGACCCTCTCGATTCTAGTTTGATTTATATAATGAAATTCCCTTGTGTTCCGAAATTGGGACTTGGTTTGGTTCTTAATAGAAGTCAATGTATCGGAAAGCTTGACTATTAAAGGGAATGTTTTTACGAATTACTTTAAAAATTACCGACACTGCCAGGGTAATGAGGAAAAACAAGGAACTGGTCGAACTTCCACGACCTCTTCTTATAGATTAAAGAAGAGTTCGCCCATGTCTAATTCCGATCCCCACTATTTTGTCATCATCGAACAACGTGACCTTCAAGAATAACCGGTGGTCACACAACACATCTTGAACCGCACGCGTGGTTATACACTTTAAAATCGAATAAAGTGTTATAAAGAAAAATTTGTATTAGCGCAAAGTTAAATTTTGGGGTATGTATTTGTTGGAATTTACTGGACGATCTTGAGTGTCTCTCGATGACGAATATTGTTGAATATTAGAGCTAGAAACCCAAGTCGCCCATTGTCTTGGCATCGGCCATCGCGCATAAGCCATTGATGTGTTTACAGTTTCTTGAATTTATACAGTGATATCTTCTACCGTTTCAGCGTTGTCCACTTCCAATGTGATGATTTGTCCTGATGGAGTTCTTGCAAATATTTCCACTCCACCACGGAGACGTAGCACATGGTGCAACATCGAATTTTGCTGGAATTTATACCCCGAAAGGTGTTTATCAACTTTCAGTTGCTTCCCGACAAATATTAGGCACTGTCGATCGCATGGAATCCCTTCCTTGCTTCGATATATGCCTTCACATAATCGACAGCGTGAAAGCTCTCTAATTCTAGAGTTAGGCATTTTCCGGTAATGGTATTCACTATTATCTGCATTTATGGGTAAAATTAGGGAGCACGACGATGGTTTTGATAAAGTGGACTTTAGGGTTTAAGTGTTTAGTTTAAAGATGGGTCGAGAGACCTTGTCTATGCGTGTGCAAATTTACTGACCCTAAAATTTAACATTAACTAAATAATATAAAAAAAAATTACGACTAACCGTGCATGTATCTATTAATTACATTAAATGGAATATATTCCCATAGTTTATGCTAAATTAATTCATAAATTTATTTTCATAAAAGAAAGTTTTTTTCCTCAAAAAAATTTCTATTTATAAATTTAATATGTCAAACATTGATCAATTATGTTTGACATCCAAACTCTTTTCTTGCTCTTTTGTTGAATGTTTTCAACTTCTGCAATGATATATTATTCAAGATTTTGTTGAATGCTAAATTATTGGAAGGGTCTACACAAGAGGAGAATATTGTAGAGCCTTCTAGACTTCTCTAGAATGTAATAGAGAAGATTGTGGAAGACCTAAAACCATGTAGAAGACTTTAAAACTACGTAGAAAATCAGGGAACCTTGTACATAGTTATATAGTTGTATGTACATTTAAAATTCTCTAAATAAGCAATCCTCACAATTAGACTGGATTGATCTCCACCATCCATTTGAGAAGGTGGTAGTATAAATAGAGGTGGTCTTTCATTTGTAAATCATCCAAATTTGAGTTAAACAATAAATCATTAAAGCATTCTTACTTACTTTCTCACTAATCACTTCTTACTTTCTCAAGAGTTAGGCTAACTTAACAAAAACCATGAGGGTGGGCGGAACCGAGCGTAATGGGTGTCATCGATAACTAAGTGTCGCATGACAAGTGAAAGAGTCAAGTTTGTGACTATATTGGAAAACATTAGCAAAATGTTTAATCAGATTCCCCAAATCATTAAGTTAGTCGTTTGAAAGAGTCAAGTCCAAAGATATTATGCGCATCACGCTTGATTATTATTTAACTTTGAAGTTGTTTACAAAATTTATTACATTTATGATTTGCGAATACCTTCAATGCAGAACCTAAAATAAACTTATTTGGGCTCATCAACCGTAGTAGCCCTCAAGTGAATACTAGTATAACCTCCTTGAACATCCGACACTGCATATTCTCCATAACTCATTTTCAATCTCCACCTCTTGCTTGATATACAAAAATCGCTGGATTTTTCACGAACATGACCAAAATTGTAAGCAAAACAAAGCAGTTCCAAGTTAATTTAAAACAACAAAATCTTACAAAGAAAATATTACACACAATAAATCAAATAAAGTAGGAGATGAGATTCTCAAATGGTGGGGAAAAATAGAGAGGGAACATAAGAAATTGAATTAATCGATTGAATAATATAAGAATGTGGGAAAGTGGATGTAGTGGAGAAGAGGTGGGAAAATAAAAAAATAAACTGAAGAAGTTGGTTGAGGTGTACGAGAGATGTGTAGGGGAGTGGTTTTTGTAATGGCCCGACTCCGCGGGTCTGTCTGATAACACTCGATAAAATTATTACTATTTTGAAAAAGTTTAAAATACCGATTTTTTTTTAACAGAACCGATAAATTAAAAGTTTTAAGCGGAAGCGGTTTAAAACAAAATAAGAACAATTTAAATTACTAAGTTTAAAGCGGAAATATTTAAAACAAATTTTAACGAATGACAAGACGTGGTGAAACAACTTGTGGGACCCAAATTGGACAAGAAGATTAAGATTAATATTTGATAAAATTTAAAATTATTTTCGATAAATATTCTCATTTTACAAAATTAGCTAAAATACCAAGATATTTAACAAGATATAATAAAAATCAACTTAGACATTATAAGAGATTTGAAACATCAGTTCAAAGGAGGATCTTAAAATCAAATAAGAATTTCAACAAAAGTGCAACTACTCTCCGAAACTAGAGTGGGACCGCAACCGTGATGACCTAACAACAACCTGAACTATCGTTTCCCTAAATACCTGTAGCTGAAAAGATTGAAACACGAAATGCATAATTTGATCGTCCAACTTAGTGAGGCTGTAGTGCACATGTGCGTGTGATGCGTGGATGCAACATAATATACATGAGCATATACAACAGTACAGTAAATGAACACATGCTATTAAATTTAAGCACGTTAAACAAGTAACCAACAGTTGTTGATGCCGTCCTCCTCTTACCCTCCAATCCACAGTCAAGAAAACCACCACCAAACACCCAAGTAAGGTGCGACCTTACATAACAGTGCGCATTGACGTCAAATGCCAGGAGTTTGACATTCACTCCCCAAGTGTAACCTCCACACTTGGCTCGTGAAGCGGGTCTACGGTGGATCGAGGTGTTGGTTAATATTGGAGAAGGTTTTGAAGATGACAAAAAGGGTAATCTGGAAGTCATCAACTAAGAACTGAACAGCTTAGTGAAACCTATCTCATGGTCTGAAAGCTATGTGACCGAATCAGCGAAGTGGGATATCAGATGGGTATTAGTCAAGATAGATATGTTCATTCTTGAATCAGCCGAGAAGCCATCAGCCGAGTGATCAGCAAAGTGATCATCAGCAGAGTACTTCCACCAGCAGAGTGAAGACGATCAGGAAGCTTATCAACGGGAACCAGCTGTGAGCTGAGAGCATTAAATGCAACTGACATAAAGTAGACATCCGTACATCAGAGTGTACAGTGCAACAGTTGCAGGGAGCCGTTCCGCGTGTCAGGACTAGAACTCGAGGACTGTAGATTCCTGCCAACCTTCAACGGGCAGAAATTCAAAATCTGAGAGTATAAATAGAAGACATAACTGAAGATCTAAAGAGAGCTTGCACAACTCAAGATCATATCATAAGAGCAAGATCCATCAGTTGAGTCATCTGATCACAAGCCGAAGTCATTTGTTGACAAAGCTTTTCGTTGAAGAACAGAGAACTTAGTTGTCTGTCTGAGTGACTTTCAACTGTAAAAGAAAGGAGTGTATATCTATCTTTGTGAAGTGATATAACTTCTTAGTATAGGATTTCTGAGTGATCTTCTGTACTGAAAATAGCGTGAGGAGTGTAGGTCCATCTTTGTGAGTGATCTAGCTTCGGAGAGTAGGATTTCTGTGTGATTTCTTACTGCGCACTTGTGGCTTTTCATTTGTTGATCAGCGCAAGCATTGTATGCTTGATTACTTTGTGTTTTCTAGTATAACCCAAGATCTGTGTGACTTGGAAGAGTGGACTAAAGGATTTTTATCCATATAACCACTATAAAAATCCTGTGTGTTTGATTTACTGTTTGCTATACTTTGCATATTTATCAAAGAACTCAAACATACGATTTAACCAAAAGATTTTAAAAGGAGTTGTAAAAACTGGGGACAAAATCTTTTGAGTGAGAAAACTTAAAGAGGAACAAATTGGTGAAAAACACTTTGAATATCCGCTGCCAACTAGTTTCTAAAAACTCTGATTTAACATTTGAAATCAGCTAAGTGAAAATCAGATGAGTGGTCAACTCTGCTGATAAAGCTTTGTGCGCATCAGCTTAGTAGTCTTACAAATCTCGATCAGCTTAGTCTGCTGATTTGAAAAGTTAGAGAAAAAGTTTTAAAGTTTTCAGAGGTCTATTCACCCCCCCCTCTCTAGACCTCATTGACCACTTTTGGGACCAACACGAGGTAACCTCCGGCCCTAACCTTCCAGATTACCCACGATTCCGCACACCAATAATAGGGCCCACACATTAACAATAACAGTAAACAATACAAGACAGTAACAGTAAACAGTACAAGACAGTAACAGTAAACAGTACAAGAGTAGCAGTTCAGTAACATGAATCGATGAATAACTCAATAACAATAATCCAAACTATCCAATATACAATATCAAGAATTTATGAACGCGTAGGCTTTAGCATAACAATTCTAACATGTTTAGATAGTTAAAATAAGGCTAAGTAGATTCATGTATCTCTTCTTGCAGCATATGTGGTATATATATTAAATATAACATGGATTGTTTGTCCTAATAGTCGAGGTATTCCCAGTATCATACATCACATGCTTATTCGTTTAGGGACTAAGTTACAATTCTGACTCAACCTACTAGCACATTTGGACTAACACGCAAGTGAACACACATCACTCACCTGAGGAGCTTATTACGGTGACCAAAATTCCACAAATGAAGTGTATCCGAAACCTGAACAAGTACGTATACGACTAATAAATTATCTTATAATCTTACTTACATATAATTAAAGAAAATCCTATCACAAGGATTTTCTAAATTAACCTCGCACACAAGAACTTAAAACTTTTGACATCAAATTCATTTAAGTGTATTCATTTTCTAACTTTAAGATTTGAAAAAATCCAAAATATTTAACAGTAGCAACAATTCAAGCGAAATTGGATTGAAACGAGCAAACACGGAGAGAGTGCAATGAAGTGGGCCTGAACCATCACGGGCTGGGCCTGAAAGCCCGCTGAATGGATCAGCGGTGGCTGCCCCGAGCACTTCCTAAAATTGCACACAACTCCCCTAAAAAAATTAATATTTTCGAAATGTACCGCAAAAATATTTTTCACAAAAATTTCTTCAAACCAAAAATCTTCACTAGATTATTTTGAATAAGAACTCAATCACAAGATTTAACAAGTTAATAATTAAACACCATCTTCTTTTGAAAACATTCAAAGTATACCCCAAAAGTTTCGAAAACATTAAAACATTAACTTTCTTACAAAAATTATTCAAGATAATATCACAAGAATGTTTAAAAATATTTAAGCAAACCTTCACTATAAAACTGAGATTAAACACAAGTTTTAATAACATTTCACCAAACTAACAAAGAGAAACAAAAAGTTCTTTAACCATAATTTTCTTTGGAATTTTTTTATAAGTTTTCAATCTTAAAACAAAATGAATAAACCACTACTTCAAAACAATTAATCAAGAATTTATAAAAGAACCATGTAAAAACAGCGACAAAACAGCACCTTTGCCCCCTTATTTTCAGATTTACAAAAATAACCCCAAAAGTTTCAAAAACTCCCCTTTTTGCAAAATCTCGAAGGAAACTTTAAAACAATTGCTTTTCAAGTAAACTTATACCAAATATCAAACAAAAACTCAGATTTTCAGCCCATTTTTTATTCCCAATAAAAATCGCAGCACTTAGCCCTTCAACTTTTAAAATCTTTAAAAAAATACCCCCAAAGTTTTGAAAAATTAAAAACATCAACTTTCTCACAAAAATAAATCAAGATCTAAATATCTAATCAACATTTATTTAAACCCAATCAAAACCACAATAAAAATCTAATATTGAATCTAAAGTTAACAACTTTTCATAAAACTACAATGGATAAACAAAAGTTCTTCAATATTTATGTTTTGTGCTAAAGAACACAAATTTCTAAGTATTGAAATAAAATCCATAAACTCAACCCAAATATGAAAATGAAATATATCTTATAATATAAACTTAAAACTATTGCTCTTTATAATGCATGTATGTTTTTCTCCATTTTTTTCTTTGAAGAACACTATAAAAGAGAACAAAATAAAATCCAATCAATTAAAGAACACAAGCATAGGTGGATCTATACCCAAAGCAACGAAGCGGATGAAGCTCTCCTCATTTTCAGACCTCCGAAGATGGTGGTGGCGGCTCCGGTGGCAGTGGTGGCGGCTCCGGTGATGGTTCAAAAT
This sequence comes from Penstemon newberryi var. newberryi, assembly GCA_030819805.1. Classification (NCBI taxonomy): domain Eukaryota; kingdom Viridiplantae; phylum Streptophyta; class Magnoliopsida; order Lamiales; family Plantaginaceae; genus Penstemon; species Penstemon newberryi. Next base: position 31,126,173 of record JAUALY010000003.1, on the reverse strand, counting down.
AAAAGCCCTCAAATCCTTACTTTTCATCGATTTCCAGCGAACGTAGATTCACTTAGGAACATTGAAACGACAATCCGAACGGTCAATATGTAGATCCATGTGTTTAAAACCTTCACACAAAATTTGGGTATGATCCAACGGTGGAAGAAAACGGAATGGACGAAATACCGAGGCTATGGTGTGTCTATCCGAAAATTTATCTTTCTTGAGTGTTGTCTTTTAAAGAAGAATCTCCGGAGGTTGCAGCGGCAGTAGGGTGGCGGCGGCGATGACCATGGTGTTTTTAAGCTACAGTGTTCTGATGGTGGAGGTGGCAGTATGGCAGCGGCAGTGGTGGTGGCCATGGTGGCTCCTCCCTCTTTATTCAAGTTTCATTCTTATTTATCTCTCATTTTGTTTTCTTTTAAACTCTCTCTCTTTTATCTCATATTTGCTTCAATAACGCACAATCGGGAAGAAATGGTTTGGATTTCCTCTCAGTCGGGATTTCATACTAACGCACACCTCTGTGCAATAGCTCATTTTCTTCCTTTGTTTTTCTTTTTGTTTCTTGTTCCCAAAACTTGGTTTCTTCTGTTTGCTAGCTTAACTCTTGGCTTTTTTCAACTTTCCGTTGTAATTGTATTGTATTTGTGTTATTAGTATTTTATGAAAGCTTAATTATTAAAAAAAATAAAATATTTGCTTCAATAACCATAAACTTGTGAACCTAGCCCTCAACAAATCTGAAATTCAGATCATATGGGCTAGGAATTGGTCTTGGGAGGGACAAGGTAATCATTTATCCCTCCAAAAGCTTCTCCAATTGGAGAAGACCTTGGGTAGAGAGTTTTTCTCCACCAAAGGCAGGCCTAGGCATTAGTCAAGCAATTTTCTTCCATAGATAGAAATCATTTATGTGATTGCAGATTTGTTTTTGAATCGGATATATTTACAGTTTACCCCCTAAATTTTTGAAAAGCTACAATTTGACCCAACATACAAAAGTTTTGTACACATTAGTCCAAAATAATTATAAAATAACCCCAAGACTTTTAACAGTTATTTCTCCATTTTCTAAGTTATTTCTAGGTCCATAATGATGCATGAATTACTTAATTTACGCAATTTAGCATAAGAAAGTACTTTAATTTAAGTAAAGCATAATATCATATAAAATTTGGTTTTTTAAAAAAAATCAATTAAATACAATGAAAGGGTCCGAAATTTTCGGAGCGTCACAGTTTTTGTAACAATTGTTGCTTTATTTTCTATTAATAAATTAATTCTAAATTACAGGAAAAAAAAATTCAGTCAAAATTACATTATTTGACCAAAAGACCCCCTTTAAATAATAGTAAGAAAGATAAGATAAGATATTGGAAAGAAAAAGCACCCATGCTTTGTGAAAATCAATTCCGGGAAAGTTGCAACAGATTAAATTTACTCACAATTTGGGTGGGAATTGGATTCCATGTTGTATGATAAAATTTTACCCAATTATATTTAACTTTGGTCGTAGACTAATCTGGCCCGACCCGATCCAAATTTATATTGCAACCGATATTTACGTACTATAATTTTGAATCTTAAATCTTTAGATTGAAACCGGATTTCATTAGAAAATTGGAGAATCCAAATACAGATTTTACTTTCAAAGATATATGCATGACTAATTCAAAATTGTCTTTATTTATAGATAGAAACAATATTTAATTATAATTATGTCAATACATTTTTTTTTTAAATAAAGGCAAAATTGCAAGTCCTACGGATTGGACCTCTAACATTAATTATACATTTGGTTCCAATTTTTAATAAATTTTGCACTTTTAGTCCCGTACTTTATAAAATTACGCTTTTGATCCTATTTTCTTAGAATATTTTACACTTGCGATCCCTAATTAGCAGTACTCCTAGTCATATAGAATTATCTAAAATTTGCACTATTAGGTCCCTAAGGCTATTTCTGCTTTGCACTTTTGGTCCCTAATTAGACGGAATTAAAAAGATGAAACCAGAAGTGCAATTTTGTAAATTACTAATGATCCAGACATATGAAAAGATGCAATTTTTTCCCTAACATATTATAGCATCACAAAAACTATATATCATTCTTGTTCAAAACTGAAATTTTCATTATCTTGAATTTGACACTCAAATTTTTTTAAAATCCCATTTACACCCACTGCAAATGGCAAAACATACCCAAGTACATGAGATATATACTCAAGTGAACCACAAAAAAGTCCCATGATCTGTCAAAATAATGTACTCATATGCACAAGAATATGATACACTCAGATTCAACAAGTTGCACTAATTCTTTTTTGTGGTAGGAAAATAAAATACTCTGTTCCTTTTAATTTATCATCACCTAGCTTATCTTGAAAATGGAAAAACCATATCATCATCAGAAGTTTCTAGAACAAAAATATCTGGATCTTCAAATGTAGGGGACAAGTTATCAACACATTTGTTGTTGTCGGAATTTATTGTCTCCACCAGACTTCGTGTTGTTTTTTGTTGCTCTTCAAACATCCGTTTCAGCTGTTTGCTTTGTTCTTCAATTCTGAACTGTAAGGTTTTTTGAATCTAGCACAAATTGTAAAAAAGATGTAAAAATTCAATATCTTTTGGCCTAATATTGGAAGAATCTGAAGAAATATAGCATTGTGAGTTAAGGGATTCTATGTTGAGCTAAATGCAAAAACACCCCTTGTGCTCCCCCCTGTTATTTTAACTAACAAAAAACCCCTCGTGTTCTCTTTCTATTAGTAAAAAATCCATTTGAAATTCTTTCGTAAATCATAAGGAGGTTTTTGTTAATTGTTTAAGTGAACAAGGGGGTTATTGTCAATTTTCAAAGTTAATAGGGGTTATTGATATATTTTTAGGTTTAGAGGGATGTTTTTGTATCCTTTGAAGGGGATATAAATGTTATTTCGGCTTGGGAGGATTTTTTTTTCTAATAGAAAAGAACTCAGGGGTTTTTTTTTAGTTAGACAAGGCACAAGGAGTGTTTTTGCATTTCACTCATTCTATGTTATTCGTTGGAAAAATTGCATTTTTAGTCCAATAAGATTGGACATTCATCATTTTAAGTCCACCCTTTACAAAATTGTTTTCTTGGTCCTAATTTTCTCAAATGCATTTTTGGTCCCAACGTCTGTTCCATCCAATTTGGGACCAAAAGTACAAAACTAAGACAAGCTTATGAATCCGAATGCCAAACATAGATTAAAGTGCAAAATATTTTAAAAGATTGAGAAAAAAATTGTATTTTCGTAAAGTGTAGGACCAAAAGTGCAAATATTTTCAAAAGTTGAGCCCAGAGGTACAATTTTGCCAAGTATAGAATAAAAAAAATGATGATGTCTAGTCATGCTAGACTAAAATGTAATTTTGCAATTATTCTATGCTAGAAAAATATTAAAGCTACCTCTAGTTGCTCGTGAAGATGCCGTTGGACATCTATTTGCATTTGTAGTGCCTCCTTTAGTTGCATACCACTGCAAAAGAATTTTGAATATATATTTAGATACATGAACTATATATTAAACTAAGTGGAAAGGAATAAAATCAGAGCTAAATGCAAAAATATCCCTTGTGCTTTATCTAATTGGTGAAAGCCCATGTATTAGCATAAAACTTTATTTGAGATTCCTTCATATATTATAGGTAAGGATGTTATTGTCATTTTTTTAAGTTAAAAGGGGTTATTGCCAAGTATCAAAATTAAAAGGGGGGATAATTGATAATTTTTTAACTGAATAGGGGTGTTTTTGCATCTTTAGGTGGGGTATAGCTATCAATTTGACTTGGGATGAGGTTTTATGCTAATAAAAATTAGCACAAGAAATGTTCTTGGTAATAAAAATAACACATAGGATTTTCCTAATTAGGTAAAGCTTAGGGGGTATTTTCCAATTCGATCAATAAAATTATTAAAAATCAAATGAACAAATTTAGCAAGCAAATTGTATAGCAATTTTACGTTTTGATGTCCATCTGTGCTACATTACTTGTAGTGCTCTTCTCAGATTTTCCTTCCACAGATTCTGGTATGTACTTTGCGTTTCGATACTTCTACAAAAACAAAAATAAAAATTGATTTTATAATTCATTAAAAATTAATAAATAAAAAACAAAACAAAAAAAAGGAAATCAAGAAAGGAGTGAATTTATTTTTTTTACCTGCAAATGGCTTTTGACATGATAAATAGTAAGTCCCTCAGTATCCATTAACTTAAGTATGGCCTTTGGTGTTGCCTCTACATTGTCAATCAAGATTCAAGAATATTAATCAATGTAATAAATAATCTATGTATTTTTAAAAAAGAATATAAATAATCTATGAAATGAAAAATGAAAGCTAATATATCGTCTCTCCGTCCCAAATATTTGGCTCCCTTTTGGTTTTGCAAGGAGGGCGGTAGTTGAAAAGGTGAAATTTTTGTCTATGGTTACATTTATACCCCAAAAAGTAGTGGTTAAGAGTTATTGCTGTCAAATTTACTTTATGTGGGAGAGTATTTTTGAAAAAATAAATTCATTTTTAAAAAATCGAGCATTGTTATGGAACAAATGAAAAAGAAAATAAAAGTAAAAAAATTGGGACATAGAAAGTATAATTTATCGAGAAAAAGAATTCACTTACTATCAGATCCACCAAGTCGATTCACACACTCAACAAATCGATCATGAAGATCTTGACTCCATCTGATTCGTGTTTTATTCGATGAAACTGCTCCGACTTGTACCGAATTATTACTCGAAGTATTTGAAAAACATCCAGGTTGAATTCCAAATTGCCTCGTATTTGCAAAATGTGGTGCATGTGAATTTTGGGAAACCTGTGAATTTCAAAGAAAAAAAGACCAAAATAAGTAAAATCGAAACTTCAGCGAATAACAAATTACAAGTAAGACTAATATGAAAGTAGACCAATAACCACACTTCAACACATAGAAGTATTTTGGCTTAGTTATGTCTAAGTTTTGTCTCGAAAAGTTATTTGAGTGTTTTCGAAAACTTCTTAAATTCGGTTTGGGTAATAGTTTTCATGAAATATCGAGATATACAGTAAAATATTATTAATAAATAATTGTTAGTGAGTATTGAAAGTTTGAGATATGATTTCGATTGATGTTTGGTTGTTACGTTTCGAAAGCTTGAAATATAATTTGGATTGATGTAATGATTGATATGATGAGTTACTATATATTATAATGACTGCGTTTTTTTTTTCTGCTTACAATCCAATATAACACGAAAAACCACAATAAAATATTTTTTATAGCAATTGATAAATGCAAAATATTCAACATTATTCACATGTAAATAATATTGCCAATTGGCAAACATTTTTTACCGAATAGCATAATATTAGTAAAACCAGGGAACGGCTGATGAAATTGACATTTTATAATGTCAAACACATTACATATCAAATTGACAATTCATAATGTCAAACACATTATATAATTATAATTAATACTCAGTACGGAATAAAAATAATATACAAAAATATTATCCCAAAACTTATTTTTTAATTGGGGGAGGGGGTTAATTGGGGGAGGCGATGATTCTCCCAAAAAGAGGCTGCCTCTTCACATATTTGAGGCGCTGACTTGACTAAAGTCAGCATGTTCTAGGGCTCGCGCGTTTCGATCCAGTACCAAAACCAGGGTCTGGGTCGAACCCGCTTTAAGCATTTTCCCAGAACTGAGTTTGGTCCCGTTTGGATGAAATCAGACAGGGTCAAACTATATTCATAATAGGCCTTAGTGTCCACATGAGTCGACTTTGGCCCAGATTCACTTGATTCAGGTTTTTGTTTCAAAATTAGTTAAGGGAATCTTAACAGTCACGATTTGAATTTAATTTAGAAATTGCAAAACATGATTTGTATTAAGTTTATTCATATCTGAATTTGATGGTTGGAGAGAAGTAAAATTATAAGTAACAAATTAAATATCTAAGTTTTACGGGGTTAAAAGATCTTGTATTCTATAGGTTTGGTGTAGTTTACGAGATTTGACGGATTCTACTGTAAAACTTAATAGATATCGATTTTGGTCCAGTCTAAATGGAATGAGACTTAAGCCAAAACCAATGTATAAAGGCTATGAAAAGTTTTAGAATATCATTTTTACTATTAGGACAAGGTCTCATCGGTAATTCCGTATATTTATTAAATCAAACATTTTACCCAATAAAGTAAAAAGGCATTAAATCAAATGAAAAAGAAACCAAATTAAATATTTGAAATACTTACAAGAAGATCTTGATTTGTGTCATCAAAATCACCCAATAGCTTGTTCTTCAAGTGTAACAATTGTTCATTTTCAGAATAATTGCTACATTGATTTCTATAAATCCCTTCAGACCTCAAATAATTGTTTGATAATTGATTTTCCGGTTCAACTCGTGCCTGTGATTGTGAATCTCCAAAAAATCCATTTCCAGATTGTTGAAATTGATAAGAATTCTTGAATTCTTCTTGGAAATCACATTGAGATAATCCCATGTAATGCTCTGTAGCATAAAACGCTGTAGCCGGTGATCCTAGCCGACTGATTATGGTACTTGATGAATTACCCGGCCATAGATTCTGATTGAAGAATCCCATTGGTGTAGATTGTTGGGGAGCACCGTAACTCTGTGGGAGAAAACCAGGGGATTCTGAAATGAAATCATTTGGAAATCCGTAACTGATCTGCTGCTGTATTCTCTTCATTTCATGGATTGATTTATTGGAGAAAAAATTAATATATGAAGAATGTTTTTCTTTTTATTTTGTTTAGGGGACACGTAGCAAGAGATTTATGGAGATTTGATAAATGGGATTCTAATTTTATTATGATGATGTAAGTCTTCAAATATAAGTATGAATGAATATATGAACAATTCAATGGAAGTCTTTTAAATATTCTTTAACTGGATAGGAATGAATAATGAAATCTTGACAAAAACAAGGCTAAAGTTAGTACAAAGAAACAAATATTATTATACATTATAAATAAAAACTTTGTCATTTTCATTTTATATAAACAAAAAAAATTCTTTGGGGAATCATTTTGCCTCTCTAGCTCTTTATTAAAATAGAGTTTATGGCAATTTACCCCCCTTGATATTCATAATATTCAATTTTTCTCCCTGTGATTTGAAAAAGAGTACTTTACGACTTTACCCCCAGTAATCTCATATAAGTTTCACACCGCCTCCCTGACATTTATATGTTACAAGAACATTTTTCATGCCACTCTTAATTTCGGCAAGTGAGTCTCCGGCTGAAGGAGGTAAATTACTTCTTTAAATTTTTTACAGGGGGATAAGGTGTTATTTTTCAAATTATAGGGAGATAAATTGAACATTTCTAATTTCACGGGGGTAATTTGGCATTAGCTCTATTAGAATATATGATTCTAAAATTTCTTTTTAGGCAGATAATTAGAGAATATTGTTTTTTGGCATCTGTAACTAATTAATTTCACATGGAATACAGGCATATATTCAATATCTAGAGGGTACTTGATTATTCTAGATATTATGTAGTACGTGAATATAATTAAATTATTTGAAAAATTATTAAATAAAATTTCCATTAATGGTGATCCTGCATGCATGCCAACTAGTTGCATCTAACAAAGTGGGAATCCAATATTTCTAAAATCCAAGGAATTAAACAGGAAAGTTCAAGATTCTTAAACACGAGGGAAAAAAGAATAAAGATCATTAAATGGATTTACTTTTTAACAAAGAGAGATGATATGATAAGTTGCAATATTAATTGGTGGTGGCTTCAAGATTTGAAGGAAAATTTTATGCTCAATACACTACAAGAAAATTAATGAATTTATTTTTTTTGGGAAATTCGTAGGTATATTAAATATTAACAATATCGTCAATAACAGAATCATGGATAAAGCTAGGAAGCTAAACAATTAATGGAGAAACATATAATGCTACTTTAACTAAGGTATGAGCGGCAAATTAAAAATATTTTAAAACATGGGAGCACCTAAATTCTTCCAAATCTCTAGCGATACGTTTGATATTTCGAAGATGGACCCGAGTGGATGGAGAGATTGTTGGATATTGAAAATTACTCGAAATATTATAATTAATTTGTTACGATAATTAATAAATAAAAATGGCAACAAACGAAATTTGTCACTAACTCGTTGTGACATTATTTATAATTGTCACTTAACATGTTACATGCGTCACAAAATTCTCTATAATGGTAACTTAAATTGTTGTACACTAATCAGTAATACATATTAGTGATAAGTTGAAACAAAAGTGTCACTATTGTGTTTGACATTATCACTATTATCACAAAATTAAAAAAATTATCACTAAATACATGCAAATAGATTCATTGCATGTCACTTAATATCTTATCATTAAGTCGTAATTTTCTTGTAACCATAAAATTTACAGTCATATTAATCCAAGTTCTTTTTAAAAAATAAAAAATAACGACCTTCATTCAATTTCAATTATTTGGAGTTTTTGAACAACTTTAATTTAGTAGTTTACAAATAAATATTGACTTCGTTTAGTCATTATAATATGAGTTTAATTAAATTATATTAGCAAATTAAAATGGCTGGATTCTTGTAAAGTACAATTATGTCATAGTCATTTGATGTGATAAAAATCTAAGGTCGTAAAGCATTCTCAGAAGGCTACATGATGATTGAATAAATTACAATTAACAATCTTTTCAAGCTTTTAAAGTTCCTTAATTAATTAGCTCATTAAATTAATTAGGACACGAAATAAATCCAATTTGATGTCGGAACATCCAATGATTCTAACAAACGGAAGCCAACAAACAAGAAAACACCAAATACCAAGTTGTATATTTTAATTTTACTAAGACAGCTTAAATAACTTGGACTAATTGCCACATTATATAGGAATTTCCGAAAGTACTTATCATTTTAATATATTATTTCAAAATTATTCGGCAATAAAGCATGTATATATATAGAGAGAGTGTCATATATATTGAAGATATCAAAGAATTCAACTCTTCACTATTTACGCGTAAAGAATTATTAATGATATTGAAAGGTACCTATTTAAGAACAATTCAAGGCTCCCCAAAAACAAACATGGCCCATAATTTTTATTTTTTATTTTTTTATATATAAGGTCAAACTTTACTAATTAAGTTGATCACCATTTATCTCAACGTGCATAGGTCAAGGCAAAATATATCGTCATAACTAATGCCTTAATCTGATTAATTGTCCATTAACAGTTAGATTCAACATTAAAATAAGAAAACTGTCCCTGATTAAGTCATGTGATTTTTCCATTAACAGCTAATACAGATTCAACAATTAAAACAAGGAAATCATCTTGAAATCAAGTCATCCGTTTTTTTTTCTTTTTTTTCTTTTCACAAATTCACTTCAGTTGTAGTACGTTACACATTTAATTTGGAGAATTATATAATAAATATTATGTGCATAACGAAGTAAATCTTCGCGGTAACTATTGGGCATTAAAAAGATGTCATGCACGTGTCCGACAGATCACCTACCTCATCGATGGAGTGGGATCGAGAAGTACCTGACCTGTAGTCAAAGACTTAAAGAGAATCGTTAGGTTCGTTGGGCTCACTTGTGGCCAAAACTTTCTGATACTTAAGTTGAATTGGTCCGAGTAATAAGAAATTAAATATGTATTTGATCACACACATGCGGAGATTTAAGTATTGAGTGGATTCCATACTTTGGCGAGTGTATAATTGTCTGAATCGAGGTGCTCAATATTGTTATAGATACGTCGACATATCAACTATGATCTAACCAATCTATAGTTATGTCACATTTTCTCCAATCCAATGGTCTTAATCGAGCGATGCTGATTAAATAGTACAAGCAATTTAATCTGACATTATTATTAATGGTCATTTTATCTTTACAATATTTGAATTAATTTAAAAAAGATGGTGATCCAATGGCACATAAATTTAACAAGACGCAATTAGTGTCGCAAGGCTGGTTCTTGGTTTTGCTGGCAAAATCAATTAAATTAATTAATTAATTAACAAAGTAAAAATAGAATGATACAGTTTCAAACGCCACGACTCGATGTTGTCTTTCCAAATTAAATCAATACAAAGAGAGATTTTTTTAATGCAATATTTAATTTCATGTATGCGAAGTTGTTGCATGAATTAAAAACAAACAAGTAAAAGAAAAACGACACATGTCGTGGCATGATAGCTAGCTAGCTAGCTTGTAACAATGACAAATATAATTATTTATTATTGGAAAAAGGAAAAAGAAAGTATCTTAAATTTCAAGAATAATTTTATCAAATAAATCATTGTGATTCATGATAGAAAAGACATTTTTATTTTGGCAACTTTGCGTTTTGCCCCTTAGATTTCTCAAAGGACAATAGTTTTGCACAAGTACCTTCAAATGGAATGAACAAAAGAACGTACCTCTATCCAAGAATGGATATTGATATTGGTAGATAGAAAGGAATCACATATTCTTTAATAATATTGTATATTCCCAATTAGAATATGTAGACAACAAAATGAGATATTAAAACATTGAGCTAATGTCAATTTACACTCCGTAAAATGCATAATGTTCAATTTATCTCCCTATGATTTGAAAAAGAGCACTTTACTTCCTATAAAAAAAATTAAAGAAGCAATTTAACTCATTCATCTGGAGAATGTAACACACTTGCCGAAATTGAGAATGGGCATGAAAAGTATTTTTGTAACATAAGGGGGTAAATTGCCACATTTATCATAATACGATGGGAGGGGAGGGTAATTTGCCATATTAATCATAACACAAGGGGATAAACTGACACATTATTATAATACAGGGGTATAAAGTATCACATATAAAAATGTCAAGGAGACGGTGTAAAACATTTATAAGATTAAAGGGGTAAATTGCCATTAACTCCTAAAACATTCATGTGATGTATGTCTGTCATATCAAAATACTTCATTAATTAGAGTTGCTCTATTGTAGGACTGGATTGTTGGATTTTCTCAAAAGTTGGACGACATCCCGATTATTCTTGTGGAACTCCTCGCAACAAGAGACGGTCTCAAATTAGCTTGGGATAGGCATACCCATAGACTCGAACTTGAGGTTGACTCCGAAATTGTCGTCAAACTTATCAAAGAAGCGGATGTGGAGTGTCATCCATTGGGAAGCATTATACAGGATTGCAGAGTTCGCATTCATATGCCTTGGGAGTGCCGGATCTCTCACATAAATGTGGTGGAAATGAATGTGTGAATGTACTAGCAATAATGGGTCACAAGAAGATAGATTATCTGGATATTTTGGAAGAGGCTCCTACGGCCTTAGTTCCCTAGCTCGCTTTTACGGGATTTGTTGTAATTTTCTTTGTTATATTTTTTCATAAAAAAAAAAAAAAAAAAAATTAGAGTTGCTCTTAGCTAACATCTCGAATTTGGATATCAAAATAACAGCAAGTCTAATTTTTTAATGATTTTACAAAATAAACTTAATCATGTTATAAAATACGTATTCAGGCGCCTGACTGACTGGCCAAGCCTTTATCAGGGTACCTTATACTCCTATAATTCTTTTCATTTTTTTATAATAATAAATACAAAAATTGATTGGTTAGATCGTCTTATTCCAGTTTTCTAATATAGTTTTTTTATAAATAAAGTTGAGAACTTTTAATCTTTTTCATCACATAATTGATTGTAAATATACTTATATTGATTTTAATTTAATTTTTTCAATTGAATTTATGTTACTAATATCATATTTGATATATAATATTCGGCAAATTTAAAAAATTATCCTGTAACTTAAGAAAATTTAAAAAAATAGTCATGTAACTATATTAAACACACATTTAGTCTTATAACTCTCACCCAATTTCAATTTTAGTTCTATGCATACCAAATTTCATCATCTAACTTTCACCCAGTTCAATTTTAGTCATGTGCATAGCAAATATCGTCCTCTAACTTTCAATATGTTTCAATTTTAATCCTGCAACTAAAAAATGGTCCTATAACCAGAGAAATAGTTTGTAATAGAAGAAAAAAATTGAAACTTATTAAAAGTTGGTGAACAAAATGTGTAACTACAGGATGAAAATTGAAACTTATTCAAAGTTAGAGGACAAAATTTGTAATGCATAGAACTAAAATTGAAATTGGGTGAAAGTTAGAGGCTATATGTGTTTTCGGTATAGTTATAGGACTATTTGTGAAAGAATCCCAAAGTTATAGGACTATTTTTGAAATTTTGCATATATTATTCTGTAATAAATGTACGTTAGTTAAGTACGACTAACCTTATCAAGGTTAATTATTAGTTGTTATATTTCAAAAAAAAATATTATTAGTTGTTATGTAGTGATGGACTTTTGGGTATGTCACTATAGGTAAACAATACTAGCTACTAAATGATATTATCGTTAATGTATGGGAAATATAATGGCTGTATGAGAACAAGCTATGCAATTATTAAAATAAACAAATAAACCAAAAAAAAATTATCATTTATGTTATTTTAAATTCCATAACCAAGTCAAACTTCTAATTCGTATAGGCATGTTCCGGCTTCGCACTTATCATATTTCTATTTTTTTTTAAATTCAAAAAGTTAATTCCGAAGGAGAAACCCCCCTCCTATGTCAGAGGTCTCTTGACCAGGAAGATTTAAATCAAGGGATGTGCACGGATGACAGGGTTCTGGGGGAGAGAGCCAACATGATAACAACCCCAACTTAAACCCCACAATATTTCAGTGGAAATTTATCCCACACGAGGTTCGATCCTGCATTGTCAGAGGAGAGATTCCTCACATCACCTCAGTCCTTACCACTCTATTAATGCCCCTGGGGACTTCTATTTAAAAATTAACTTGCGAAGGAGAGGAGAAAATGCAAAAAGAATAAGCTTGGAATCATGCATTAATTAATTAGGCCATCTTCAATGGAGATGGCCGGGGTCGGGGCTTGTGAGGGAAGCCGTCTCCAGCGGCTGGGGGCTCGGGGCGGGGGCGGTGCTCGCACGAGCCTTGCCCGGGACCCGGGGATCGCGTGAGCGAAGGAAGAAGATGGGCGTCCCCTGATTGGTTCACTTTTTCTTTAATTTCTTTATTAAATTTTGTTTATCCAATATTTTTAAATAGGAATAATTAATTATTTAAATAAATAATTAATAAAATCAAATTTCCCTCCTAAATTAAATTAAATTTGTAGATTTAAATTATTTAATAAAATTTGTTAGTATATTTATTGTATATTTACTAGTATTTAATAAATATATATAGTCACCAATTTTTAATTGAATTATTTAATATAATCAAATATAAATTTTTTAAATTAAAATCATTAATAATTTATTAGAATTGTAATTAAATTTATTTATGGACAAATCATTAATAATTTTATTCAATATTTTATTTTAATTTCTTTTATTTGTAATTAAAAATTTAATCATTTAATTACAATATTGGTGGTGGTTATAGATTTTTAAAAATATCAGATTAGTTAAAAATATAATTAAACACTTATACAACTAATTTAAATTAATACTTAAATAATAAAATATTTAAATACATACTAAAATGTTATATTTTCATGTGGGAATTAATGCATTTTTGGTGCCACAACTATACCCCACTGACGTTTCTACCCCGTAACTTTTCGGGCTGGCACATTTGGTGCCACAACTTCAACATCAGTGGCAATTTTGGTGCCAATTGAGGCCCAATTTCAAAACTGGCCCGAAATTTCCCCATATGTGGGCCATGTGATTTAGTAATATATCAAAATTGACCCTTTAACGTCTTTTTCATTTAAAAAAAATACCAAAATTTAAAATCCTAACTTTTCCTATAAAATTCACCAAACATTCCCTTAATTAAATTGTTACCCGCTTTCTTATTCTTCCCCAAATAAAAACATCCAAGTAGCCTAGTTCTTGGTGGGTGGAATTTTTTTTTTCATGATAAAGGTGTTGAATGGTCAAAATCCCCAATTTTCATGTCACATGGCCCGTACATGGGGTAATTTCGGGCCAATTTCAAAATTGGTCCTCAATTGGCACCAAAATTGCCACTGATGTTGAAGTTGTGGCACCAAATGTGCCAGCCCGAAAAGTTACGGGGTAAAAATGCCAGTGGGCTATAGTTGTGGCACCAAAAATGCAATAATCCCTTTTCATGTGTGTGCCATTTATTTAATCATCTATTTCCTTTCTTGTCTGTTGTATTTCCTATTATGTGTCAATTTTAATTTTATGATTATTTAATTTTAATATTAAATATTAAATATTATTAATAATTTAATTATATTATTAAAATAGTTATTAGTATTATTAATATTAGTATTAAAAATAAAATTAAAACTATAATTATAAGTGAGAGTGGGTAAAAGTTAAAAATGAAATTAAATCAGTTTCGGAGCCCTGCCATTGGAGACGACCAGGCAGGGCTCGGGGTGGGGGCAGGGGCAGCCCCAGGGCTTCAGAGCCCTGAGATCCGAGACCATCCCCCCCCCCCCCCCCCCCGATTGGAGATGGCCTCAATCTCTTCTCAAACCCATCCCCAAGGAAAATTCTCAACTAGACCTTGTGATTGAAAATGTATCACACCATTACTTATGATGATGTTATACTGTTAATGTGAATGGTGTGGTGCATTTACAACCACAAGGTATAGGAAAATTTCATAAATCTGGTCTAATGAAAAATATCCCCATTATGAGATTCAAAAGCTAATAGGAGGTTTTGTCTAGTTTACGCGGGTTTTAGCTCGATTTCAAAAAAATGGTTTTGGTAGTTTCGGTGAAACCTTTGAAATCCCATCTGGTTAGGTTTTGGATGTTGAATTTTGTGGTTTAGAAAAATTTGAAACCGTACTTGGATTGAATTTAGATGTTGGGGTTTGGGAAAAAAAAGTAGGTGATAGGTGTTAAATCAAAGTCTTATAGGTTTCAAAAGTTTGAGTATGTAAATATATTTGTGATGAGTTTCATGGATTTTTTTTTGGGGGGGGGGGGGGGGGGGGAACCGAAGTGATTATATAGATTACGGAATATCCGCAGTTACAACTTCAGCAACAGAAGCAGGGAGATCAAAACTAAATACAAAACGTTGAGTGGCTAAATTAGCTAATAAATGTGCAACTTTGTTGCTCTCCCAAAAAAATATGAGTGGCTCGGAAGAAAACAAATCCTCTCTTCCATTTGGAAGAGTTCTGGCTCATTTTCACGAGATCGGGCCAAAACCCTTCCAAACAGGACCAAAAGTTTCATTTGTTTATCTACTAAACAGTATATTTACAGCTCGGACCGAAGAATGCATTGGGTCCTCCCCAGTGTGGTGTCTTCAGTAGGATTCGAACTTGAGTTTCGCCTCTGAAGGTCGCAAGCTACTACTACTTGGCCAACCACATTTATTTTATGTGTGTCAATATGTAGAGAATTAGATGCTTTAATTATTTAAAATTTCAAACTTCAAACTATATACTATAGTATTAAACAGATTGCTCTTTCATGCCAATTGGTTTAATTTTGCAATTTATATCCAGATTCTGGTCCATTTTCGACAAGAAGAATAATTAATGCAAGTAAAGATTAGATCCGCAACTAAAATTATGCAAGCCACGTTTGGTGCTTGTTAATTCCTCATTACTTGATAATCACTGAAAAAGAACCTCAAATTATGCCCACTAGTGTAAGTTTTAACCATGTATGTGAATCTTGAGTTTGATTATGATGTAAAAGACAGTAGAAAATATTCTTTTTGTTGGTAATCATGGCATTTCCACAGTTTATGGAAGAACAATTGCCTAAAATAGGACTTAGGAATTAGAAAGAAATTTTATATATAGTTTTAGCCAATGGTTCATGTTTAAAGGAATACTATTGCTAGGATTGATTTAATTGATCACGTGAACGAAATGACTACTTGATCATGATATATTACATCATACTTATTGGTCTAAATATTCGCTGAAAATTACTCGACCTCTGTGCATTGATCAAAATTTTCATCTCTTAAAAAAAAATCGAAAATTTTCCTTTTTGAATCAAATGAAACGAACACAAGATATAATTCCGAATTATTTATGTGCCTGAGACTCTCTTATTTTTCTTAATTTAGTATTTTTTTACAATTTTTCCTTAGTGTTTTTTAAAAGTATCCAATATTTGACTGACCGAAATATACACTCGAAACGAAATTTTGATCCATGCCCCTGAGGGCCTATTTGGATGGGTTCTGACCCGATTTCATAGGTCTTAGTTTTTAAAGAATGGTTTTGGTAGTTTCGGTGAAACCTTTGAAACTCCATTTGGTTATGTTTTGGATGTTGGGTTTTGTGGTTCTGAAAAAGTTGAACCCCACTTGGATTGATTTAGGATGTTGGGGTGTTGGGAAAAAGTAAGTGGTATGTACCAAATCAATGTCTTTTTAGAGAGTTGGGGAAAAAATTAGATGGTAGGTATCAAATCAAGTTTTATAGGTTGCAAAAGTTTGGGTATACATTTGTGAATAGGTTTGTGATGAGTTTCATGGGTCTGACGAAAGCTCATTTGGAAGGGTTTTGGCCCGGCCTCGCGAAACCCGCGAGACTGGGCCAAAACCCATCCATATAAAGCCTGACTTTATTCTAAATTTATACTAATTAGTAATTATATTAGTTGCCATATATTAATTATTGCCTGATTTAGGGGTTTTTGGAGAACTTTTTTTTTTTTAAATATAGATACATCATTATTATATCGTAATTTATTCAAAAATACATCAAAATCAATCAAATTACGCCAAAAAAAAAACTACAAAAATTCTAATAATAAATTAAAAGAAAATCCACGCTCGTGGGAATGGAATTGAACTCAGGACCTAGGACCTCCGCCTTTTAATATGCTTAAAATAATGAAGAATTTTGTATTTTGAATTTTGGGGTTGTTTATAATTTCCATTTCTTCCTATCAAATAAGTTTGATATTTCAATTGCTACTCTTATTTAAATTTGTGAGAAAACCAAGTAAATTGAGAAAGAAAACTAAGGTAAGACGTCTTATTTATGTGATATTCTCAGGATTCCGAATTATTAATATAAATAACAAAAAGGATGAAGTTTTAGAAATTGTGAAGTACTCGATAAAATTATTATAGATCGTAATTTCATATTTAGAAAATGCGGATTTGAATATATTGGGCCTATCATGATCAGAGGAAGGCCCAAAATTAGTTTGACTATTTAAATTAGCCCTTAGGCCGTAGGCCCGTAGCTTCTATTGCTTTCCTTAATAGCGCCGAGTATCTGAATTCTGAATAAGAAGGCTGGACTTATATTGTAGTTTGAGAAATTGGGCCTATCAAAATTGGCCTTTTTCCATAGTATCAAAAAGCCATAGTTTGGATCCAATTTGGCCCACGAGTTTGAATATTTGTTGGATCAAACACCACATGGATCAATCACAATAATCATCGTAAAAAGTAATACTCCATCCGTCCCATTGGTATAGTACTTGGTCAAACTTTTCAATCTTTTAAATGACTTATCATATTAAATAATTCATATTTGTGATGTATTAGATTTTTAAATGTTAATATATATATGATGTCATATGATGTTATCAACTTATTAATATAATATATTAATTAAATTATTTATTATCATTTATATAAATTTAGTCAAATTGACTAATTGACCGAACCAATAAAACAAAATAAATGGGACAGATGAAGTATCAAGTATTTAATTCAAAAACACATGATTAGACATCTACAACCCATTTCCCCCTTCCTCAAAAATCACCACATTCAAACCACAACCTAAATTATCAAAGTCAACTCAGCATTATATTAATATTATCTTAAACTCTAAGTTTGAAAAGTCATGTCTCAGTTATTTCAAACAAGTTTCAAAATAATCTTCAAAATATGCGATCAAAATATTTTTCATTCAAACCAAACAAAATCGAGCCACATTACATCCAAACAGAGCCATAGTTCAATAGATAATTATGTCGTAGTAGTTCGTTGTCTTTTGAATTGAATATATTAAAGTTCGACTTCCTATATTTGTCTCCAGATTTTTTGATTGTTGATTATGCATTTAATAGCCAATGAGGCCTCAATTAAGTTGTTAAGGATGAAGCTCAATGACCAAGAGGTCAACTGATCCCTTTAGTGTGGATATTTTCTTTAGTTTTTTTTTTTTTTTTTTTTTTTTTTGAGATGATTATATATTGTTATATCAAACACTATATCGAATCGAATCTATTACATTGATATCAAAGTAAACTAATGACAAAAGCTAGTAATAAACTAGAAAAAATGTTAGTATTAAACTAGAGAAAATACCCATATTAGTGGGAGTTGAACCCATGACCTCTTGGTCATGACGCCTCATCCTTAACCACTTGGCTAAGGCCTCATCGGCTGATATTTCCTTTAGTTTAATACTAGCATTTTTAATTAGTTTACTTTGATACTAATGTAATAGATTTAATTCGATATAGTGATTAATACAATTTATTCACCATCTCAAAAAATAAAAAAAAATTAAAAAAAATATAGATTTACTATATATATACTAAAATTTGAGAGTCACCTAGACTTTTGAAATTATCCTGAAGAGCTAATTGGATTAATTCCATATAAATAAGTCATGAAGATAGAATTCTAGACGATTCAATTCCCTTTCCGTACTTATTATGACTTATGAATATCTAAATGTACACGAAATGTGTTAGAAAGTTTAGAAGTAATTACTGAGAACGTAGTTGAAATGATGATATAACCAATGTCACAATATATTTTGAAATCTTTCTTACATGATAAGAAATAAAGATAGGATGACATACTATGATAATTTATTTATTTTTATCTACTAAACCATGTGGTTACAGCTCAGATCGAATAGTGCAATATGATGGGTTCTCCCCAGTATGGTGTCTCCAGTGGAATTTGAACTTGAGTTTCGCCTCTGGGAATCGCAAGTCACTACAACTTGGTCCAACCACCTTGGATACTATAATAACTCATTAGAATACACATTATCATGCATAATCCTAAGATGTATCATGTATGCACCTAAATCATATTATGTGTAACTTGACAAAAAAGAACTGGAAAATATCAACTAAGATTCATTGAACAACTTTACATGTGCCAATGATTGATAAATATATGAAGTCATTTTAGAGTTCAAATGATTATGTTCCTTTACTCCCTATTGTTGTATTCTCAAAGGGTACCAAAAGGGTTGGCTCTTACTTGGGCCTCATTCAGTCATTGTTATTTATGTCAAGTGCATTGCGATAGAAAAAAGATTGAGTGGATCTTGACAGCTTTGCAATCCAAAAGCTAAAATCTTCTCTTGTCATCTTTGATTTTATTCATTTGCATGTTAAGGTATTCATCTTATGGCTGTGAGAGAAAATTCAATATATTTTTTGATACACCATATGTTCACACTTATTAACTTAATATTTATTTACCTCAATCACATTTTGGAATTGTTCTCCTGGGGTTCATGTTTGGTAGGCTTGAATAACCAAACTCTTTGATATTCGATTTAATCTTGTTCAATAAAAATTTGTATGAACTCGATTTGTTACAGGTAGAATAGCTTTTTTAGTACCATACAACATGTGGTTTGCAACTATGATACTGAAGTATGTCGAATTGCATATTTCCATACCATAAATTATCACCCTCGTTTTATACCATTGTTAGGACAAAATTGATCGCGTGAATCGCATGTGGCAATTATTTGACATTGTGGAGGGAAAAGTCAAGTTGACTCAGCATTTTTCTGGTAGCAAACGTTGTTTATTATTCAGACTAATTTATATTTTCTCGTTCGAGGCAAGTTCCATAAAATTTCTGCAATTCGATATATCACAAGAAAAAATGATTTTTCTCTCCAAATTGTCGAGTTAACAACCACGTGCGTGGGCAATTCCTTCCAAATAATTTACCATGGTATGAAATGTGCAATTCAATATACCTCGTTATCAAAACTGCAAATCAACCTATTGTACGGTACCAAAAAATAATTTTGCCAATTATTAAACATTTTAAATATACTTGTACAACAGTTTTCACTTGATAACTTTTGAAGGTTTGAGTACTCGAACTTAACTCGTGTTTGACTCAATTAAAAATGGTTCTAGCTAGATTCTTTCAGAAATTAAACTTAATTCAAACATAATGTCAAGCTTTAAAAAAAATCAGACCAAGCTTTGAACATTATGTTGTTCGATATTACTCAATTAATTAGACTCCTATATAGCACATGGCGAAGATTTGCACCGGATTTTCAACAAGGGGACCAGATTCAACAAAAAACATAGCGCAACTTCGACTTGTTTTACATGCACGTGCAATTGGTCATCCTCTTAGTAAAGTATATCGCGCTTACCATGTGAAAAAACAGAGTTCTAATTCGAATTAGCTAGTTTTTAAAAATTCTAATATATACATTCATGCTAGTTCTAATTGAAAATTTTACTCCTCCATGTTAATTTTTTTCTTTGGGAAGTACTAGATCCCTCATGTCATACAAATGTAAGAAAATTATACCGTCTAGCATATGTCAAAAATAAATGAAATATGAATATATATATTTAGAAGTATTTAACATATTATTTCATTCCACTATTTCATCAATGGAGTTGTGAGAAAAAAGTTAGATAAAAATATGATCCTTTTATGAAGAAAAAAAAATAACTGATTGATTTTATATTTTCTGACCATAAAAATAATGACATATGCATGTGTAGAAAAAATTATTTTAAAAAAGACGTGTGATTATATCCAAACATATTGTTATGCATTGACAATATAATATAGACATTTAAAGGTCCATTTATCGCAATCAATACATGTATATGACTTCTAATACATATTATGAGTCATAGTGTTACAATTTTATATTGAATACAAAGGTATTTATTTTTGTTAATAAAACTATTACAGTGATGTATTTTTTCAATTAGAAACTAACCCGTGGTATATTTAGTGTATATATAACCTTATAAAAAAAACCTAAAGAGGAAAACATTAAGGACATTCTCGTGTACAATTTTGACAATATTTCCACATGAAGTTAACTTAATTAACTAATTATGACAAACCAATTTAATTACATACATGGAAAATAATTTACCCATTAGTTTTTTTTTTTTTATTTGAGACTGTAAATACATCATTACATCAATTATTATATCAAGAAATACATAAATCATTATATCAGGATATCTATTCGAATTCTTTTTATTGAAATCAAAGTATAAAGATAAATTAATAACAAAAGGTAGTATTAAACTAGAGAAACATTCACACTAGTGGAAGTTGAACCCATGACCTCTTGTTTATGAAGCCTCAGCTTTAGCCAACATGCTATTGCCTCATCGGCAATTTACCCATTAATTGGAATTGAAAGAAAAAAAACAAAATCGTAAAGGGGATATATATATTTCAAATTAAAAAAATTCGAATAAATCTTTAGAAAGTTCAAAATGTTAAATTACATGCAAATTTCAATGATGGTGACCAATGATTCGAAGGAATATCATAAAAGGAAAGGTGATGTTCTATACATTGAGATTGAAATCATCTTTTAGAACTGAACTAAAGTGTTTCGTAATACTGTTTATTAGTTCCTTTGCCTTAGCTTTATTTTTCTAAAGATTCTCCAACTCAACTCAAATATGTATGTAATAAATAAATAAAAATCAAATATAATGTAGCTTTTTAAGATTTGTGATTCTATCTCATCTAACCCATTAAGATATGTCCATTTTAACTTGGTTATGAATTAACAGGTTATAAATTCAACTCCCATTAATATGGGGATTTTTGCTAGTTCAATATTAGTGATATTAATGTAATGACCGCTTCTCTAAAAAAAAAATAAGAGGGTTTTCTCAAACCCATTTGTAAATAAATACATTGTGTATTAATTCCTTCAGATAACCTAGAGGTTCCATCACCTATCATTGTGTTAAAATTATGTGGTATTATAGTAATTTTTGGGCCTCTCGATTAATTTTTTAAATACATTTATAATTAATCATTATATCAGAAATTATATATTTCAATAATGTCATAACTACAAATAATTACAAATAATAAACCCCTATAAAACATTAGAATTAAACACTGTGATGACCTATACCCTTTGCACTATTCGGTCCGAACTGTAAATACACAGTTTAGTAGATAAAAAAAAATAAAAATAAAAATAAAAATAAAAACTAGAGGAACAATTTAAGACGTATGATATTTAATAATTACTTAACTTTATGAACACATTTCAGTCGATCAGGTCAGGATGTACGACTGTATGTCATATGTAACTAATCAACGAATGAAATTTATAGTTTCTCAAAAATCAATTTTTTTCAATTTGTAATTATATTATTAGAAGAAATAAACTTGATTTTGTAAAAGAAATTCATCCATTGATTGTAAATTGTTGAACTGATTGTTACAGAAGAAAAGAGAGTTATTGATTGAATGAATCTCTCTGCTAATCCTACTGCTATATATACAAATAATCTTAACTAACATGTAACTGCCACTAGCCGACTTAGAAAGGGAAAAAGGAAATAAAATAAAATAAAACACGCTTTTTATAATACTTTAACAACTTAATTTATCTTTAATAAAATAATAAACAAACGGCTCTATTCCTTAATTTCATCTTCTTCAACCACCGTCATTTGATTCTTCATTTCTTGACTTCAATTCCAAAACTTTATTTATCAAATCTTCTGATTTTGAGCTTTCCTCTAATACTCCCCCACAAACTGGCGTGTAAATGTCTTTTACACCCAGTTTGGACAGAATACCTAAAAATGCAGATTTGGGAAGAGGCTTCGTTAGAATATCTGCCAATTGAGCTGTTGAGTTAATTGGCAGCAATTTGATCTGTCTGCGAGCAATTTTCTCACGTACGAAGTGACAATCGATCTCGATGTGCTTCGTACGTTCGTGAAAAATAGGATTCAAGGCAAGATGAACTGCGGAGGTGTTATCACAGTAGATTGCTGGAGGAATTTTCATCTGCACATTCAAGTCACGAAGTAGTTGTGTCAGCCACAGAATTTCACTGGTAAGACCTGCTATTGCCCTGTACTCTGCCTCAGCACTTGATTTTGATACTGTTGGTTGTCTTTTTTATTTCCACGAAATCATTGAATTTCCTAGGAATGTAATAAATCCCGTAGTTGAACGTCTTGTATCAACACAACTTCCCCAGTCTGAATCACAAAAGGCCGAAAGAGATAAGTCATTATTTTTAGAATAAAAAATACCTTGACCTGGACATCCTTTTAGGTACCTAAGTAGGTAGTGTGCAGCAGCCAGATGATTTTGTGTTGGGCAGGAGAGGAACTGGCTTAATTTGTGGAATGTAAAAGAAATATCAGGTCTTGTAATGGTTAAGTAGATTAATCTACCAACTAGTCGCCTATAGGATGAAAAATCAGTTAATAATTCACTATCATTCTTTGAAAGTTTAATATTTGGATCCATAGGTAAATTGGAAGGTCTGCTAGCTAGAAAACCAGTATCTTCCAGTAACTGCAATGTATAGTTCCTTTGAGATATAACAAGTCCTTGAGAAGAATAAGCCAATTCAATGCCCAAAAAATACTTTAGTAAGCCTAGATCTCTTAGTTTGAACTGATCACCTAACTGTTTCTTTGTTTCATTAATAATGGTGGAACTAGGACTAGATAAGATAATATCATCAACATAAACTAATATTGCAATAAAAGAAGTAGAATTACCTTTTGTGTAAAGAGAGTAATCAGAGAGAGATTGTGAAAAACCAAGTGATATAAGAACTTCAGTTAACTTTGAGTTCCACTGCCTACTAGCTTGTTTTAAACCATAGATAGACTTGTTTAGTTTACATACCTGAGGTGAAGAAGTGTTATGAGGGAAAGAAGGAGAATATCCTTGAGGTAATTCCATATAAACCTCTTCCATTAAATCACCATTCAAGAAGGCATTATTTACATCAAGCTTATGTAAATGCCATCCTTTAGCAAGAGATAAAGCTAGTAGGACCCTTACTGTTGTTAGCTTGGCCACAGGGGAGAAAGTATCAATGAAATCAACTCCTTCTTGTTGTGTGTAACCTTTTGCCACTAATCTGGCTTTGTATCTGTCAATTGTACCATTAGGATTTCTTTTTGCCTTAAATACCCATTTACAACCTATTGGTCTTTTGTTTTGTGGAAGTGTGGTAACTGTCCAAGTGTTATTTCTTTCCATGGCTTCTAATTCTTCATTAATTGCCTTTGTCCATTCTGGATATTTAATTGCTTGTTTATATGTATGTGGTTCCTTTACTTGAGATATATTTCCAATAAAAGTCTTGAAATTGTTAGATATAGATGTATAATCCAGAACTGAAGAAATGGGGTATTTTGCTGTTGAATGGGTAGTGAGGTTGCAATGGTAGTCATGGAGATATGAGGGAGGTTTAGAAAGTCTTGTGGACCTTCTAAGAGGGTCATGAGAGTTTGGATTAGTGTCAGAAGGAGATGATGTATGTGGAAGAATAGAAGGTTGAGATGAAGGAGGGAAAGGAGTAGGGGGTTGATTTGGTTTGGATACAGGAAAATCAGTATAAGAAAGAGGAGAATCATGAGGTGGAAACATTGGGAAAGTGGGAGAATTATGTGTAGGTGTAGGAGTAATATTGTCAGATTTGAAAGGGAATATATTTTCATAAAAATATACATCCCTAGAAATGAAAATTTCATGAGTCTCAAAGTCAAGTAATTTATACCCTTTAACACTAGGAGAATAGCCAAGAAAAACACACTTTCTAGCTCTAGGTTCAAACTTAGTTCTGTGATCATGTAGAGTAGAAGCAAAAACAAGACAACCAAAAGTTCTAAGGAAGCTGTAGTTGACAGGTTTCTTATACAGTAAAGTATAGGGGCAATTTTCTTTTAAAATAGTAGAAGGGATTCTGTTCATCAAGTAGACTGAAGTTAAAACACAGTCAGACCAAAATTCCAAAGGAATCATAGATTGAAACATAAGAGACCGAGCAATGTTTAAGATAGTTTGATGTTTCCTTTCAACTACAGAGTTTTGTTGAGGGGTTTAAACACATGAAAATTGGTGTAGGATACCCAAATCAGAAAACAGTTTGTCAAAAATGAATTCTTTTGCATTATCAGATCTAAAAGTTTTAATGGTTTTATGAAATTGTGTTTGAATCATTTTTATAAATTTTGGAATAATTGTTGAAGCCTCTGATTTTTGACTAATAAGATAGATCCAAGTGAACCTGCTAAAATCATCAACCAAAGTTATAAAATACTTAAAACCAGAATGAGATGTGACATGATATGACCCCCAAGTATCACAGTGAATAAGATCAAAAGGATTAGAAGAAAAATTATTATCAGAGGGAAATGAAAGTCTCTTCTGTTTAGCATAATGGCATATATCACATGTAGAAGTAAAGTGTTTCTGTACATCAGTAATATTCAAAACATTCTTAAGGGGTCCAAATTTATTGTAAGAAGGGTGTCCTAGTCTATTGTGCCATGTATGAATGGACACCTTATTGCAAAAACTATGTGTATGTGAAGAAGATGGCACTGAGTGGAGAATATAGAGTCCTTGGACAAGATTACCCTGACCAATCATCCTCTTGGATTGTGTGTCCTGTATTAAAAAGGTATTGGGCAAAAAATGAACACTATAGGAAGTATTCTGTAATAGTGAACTAATTGATAGTAAATGAAATTTGAAAGAAGGCACATAGAGAACATTATCCAAGACAATAGAGTCATTAAGCAGAGAAACTTGGCCAACAAAATAGACAGGAAAAGAAGTATTATTGGGTAAAGAAACAGTAGTGTGATTGGTGAGGGATATAGATTTAAATAATTTGATATCTGTGCATATATGGTTTGAAGCACCAGAATCCATAATCCAAGAATTAGAATCTAAAAAACTGGAAATAGTATTAAGAGAAGAGTATAAACCTGTAGTAGCAGTAATGTTATAGGAGCTAGTATTGGATTCACCTTTCTGTTGAGAATCTTGTGTGGATGTGTGTTGTGTATTAAAAAGGTTTGATAAGTATGTGTACTGTTCTGAATTTAGATTTTTCACAAAATCTTGCATTCCAGGTGGATGGACTGAATCCTGGCTGATTGAAGAAACTTGATTTGCTGTTGGAGGTTGCTGTCTTGGAAATGGAATTCTGTAGCCAGGAGGGTATCCATGGATTTTGAAACAGGTATTTACTGTATGTCCTGCCATATTGCAGTTAGTGCAATAGGGTCTATCTTTTCTTTTGAAATTTTGGTTAAAAGATGGTCTGGTGTTTGAGAAAGAAGGGATATGTGTAGAGTTTGTAGGATTTTGAGTAGGAATATATGGAGGTCTAGGAGTGGAAAAGTTAGATGGTGGTCTGGGGAAGGAATTACCAGTAGCATTCCTAGGATGAAATGGTTGTTGATTCTTGACAGTAAAGGCCATTGAGTTGAGGTTATTGGTGTTGGAATGATGTTGCTGAAGAGCAAGTTGTTGCTCCTCTTGAATAATGAGGGAAAGGACTTTGTTAATAGTGGGGAGGGGATCCATTGTGAGGATTTGACTGCGAATATGTGAAAATGAATCTTGTAATCCCATTAGGAAAATCATGACTAGTTCCTGTTGAAAGTAGACCTCCAATTTTCCACAAGTACAATCTGGTCTACAGTTTGAAATTTCATCCCAAAACTTCTTGATTTTTGTATGGTAAAGGGTGACAGAGTCAGAACCTTGTTTGAGTTGAACAATATCCCTGCCTAAAGAAAACAATATGGGGCCATTTCCATGGATGAATCTTTCTTGTAGTTCTTGCCATAGGTCTGATGCAATCTCATCATAAAGGATGTTGTCTGAAATTTCTGGAGAGATGGCATTGAATATCCAGGCCACAACAACTGTGTTGTTGCGTTCCCAAGTGTTGATCATGATGGGGTCAGTAGATGGTTTTGGGAGGGAACCATCTATGATCCCAATTTATTTTTGACCTTGAGTCCCATTGTCATGGCACGGCTCCAAGATTGAAAGTTGTGTTCAGTGAGAAGATTGGAAATCAGTTTTAAGCCAGGTCCATCCGCTGGATGGAGAAAATATGGACTAGTAGGATCCTCTAACATGTTTCTTGTTGTTGTGGGTGCAGGGCTAGTGACTGATGGATCAGATGAAGACATGGTTAATCTGAAAGAGAAAGAAGAAATAACAGATCAAGAAGAAGAAACAAGTATGGAGAAATGGGTTCTTGATGGAATGAATGAAAATAGGAGTGATAGAATGGATTTTCTGGATTGAATTTGATGAACAGAAGCAGACTTTCTTTGATTGAAGATAGAGTGCGCAGAAGATTTAAACTACTGATACCATATTAGAAGAAATAAACTTGATTTTGTAAAAGAAATTCATCCATTGATTGTAAATTGTTGAACTGATTGTTACAGAAGAAAAGAGAGTTATTGATTGAATGAATCTCTCTGCTAATCCTACTGCTATATATACAAATAATCTTAACTAACATGTAACTGCCACTAGCCGACTTAGAAAGGGAAAAAGAAAATAAAATAAAATAAAACACGATTTTTATAATACCTTAACAACTTAATTTATCTTTAATAAAATAATAAACAAACGGCTCTATTCCTTAATTTCATCTTCTTCAACCACCGTCATTTGATTCTTCATTTCTTGACTTCAATTCCAAAACTTTATTTATCAAATCTTCTGATTTTGAGCTTTCCTCTAATATATATTCAATTTGTTTAAATTATTTTGTGAATTAATGTTTGGGATCCCTAAAGCAATTAAATTTCAAAGGTCTATCTTCGATCACGAGAGGGAGAATCTTTTGCTAATTCTTGGAGTGGTAAATCCAAACCTGTGTCAGCTTGGATTGTGTTCTACGGCGTTTTTGTTTAAGCTAATAATTATAGTAAAAAAAACTAACTAACAGTATTATATAAATAGCAGTCCCTAATTGGCAAATTTTAATATTTAAGGAAACTGTACTTAATAATCTTTTAATCGAAGTTTCCAACAAATCTTAATCTTGTTTGCTTGTAGATCAAACATGAGCCAAGAAAGAGCTAGATTTATTCTAGGTATTAGTGCCCTAACCAAAAATGTAATTAAGTAAAGAGTGAACAACACTTTTGGTCCTCTTTATGGACAATCTTTTACACATTCGTCCCTCTTAAATTTTTCGTAGCAGATCCGTCTCTCTTATCAATGTACTATAACACATTCGTCCCTTTTAAATCCAAATTACATCCTAAAGTGGACAAAAATTGATGTATTTTGGATTTAAGAGGGACACATGTGTTACACTACATTGATAAAAGGGAAGCATCTGTTACATAAAATTTAAGAGGGACAAATGTGTTGATAAGAGAGACGAATGTGTTATACTACATTGATAAAAGAGACGAATCTGCTATGAAAAATTTAAGAGAGACGAATGTGCAAAAATTCCCATAAGAAGGACCAAAAGTGTTGTTTACTCTTAAATAAACCATGCATTCAATATATAAATGATATCATGCATTTTAGGTACCACAACTTATGTTTATTGATATTTCTACTCCATATCTTGTCGGACTGGCCATTTGGTATCACATCTATAGTTCGCTGACAATTATAGTCAATATTGCAGCCCAATTTTCAAATTGGCCCAAATAAAACCACATGCCTCCGATTTTAACCAATTTCAACAAAATTTAAAAGGGAAAAAAAAAGATATTTAGATTTAGACTATAATTTATCCATTTTCTAGATAAGCTTAACTAGCTCGTAGTTTTATAAAAAAAAATCAAGAAAATATAAATTGTGATTGAGATTAAATCATGTACTTTGACTAAGTAAAGAAACCAAAGTAGAAAACTACAAAAGAGAAGGTTTATCTTCGGCATGCATATCAATTGCGGAGAACATGGAAGATAAATCAACGGAAGTTGGGTAAGATCATAGAAGTATTTAATATGAATATTAATTTATGCAGGACTATATTTAATTATTGAACATCTGCATGTCTTGTTTTAGTTGGACTAATGTATATTAACACTATAATCTACTTATCTTGAAATTCACTTTTCACGAAATTAATGTAATGTAAAGAGTGAGATGATTTGTCTAAGCTTAAATTAAAACAAAAGTGACAATAAGTTTATTTTTTTTCGTATAAGCAGGTTGTATTTGTAAATCGTTAAAAAAAATCTTGAATTTTTTTTTTTTTTTTTTTTTTTTTTGCATAAGCAGGTTTTCACCGGCTTTTATTATCAGCTTATTGACATAAACATAAGTTGAAAAATCAGACACTGATAATATGTTACTCCCTCTGTCCCAAATTATTTGTCATTTTAAAGAAAAAAAAATTGTCCCAAATTATTTGTCATTTTAGGATTTCAATGCACTATTAAAGTACATATTTTAGGTATGTAAGAGAAAAAGTAAGAAAGAGAGTGTAAAACTTGACTAACGTGTAAATAGCTAATGGAGAGATATATAAATAATAAGGGTATTTTAGGTATATAATTTATTTTTTCCTAAAAATGAGGCTATTTAGTAGGTACCTTAATATGTGTGAAAATATGTAAAATGATAAAAAATTTGGACAGATGAAGTATTATTTTTTACTTAAAAATAAGCTCCAACAAACATCACATATGTATAATGTGCATGTTTAGACCTACGGATTGGTTTAGATCCAATGGACGATTATCATTCCGATCGAATCCAAACTTGCACATAAATTAGTTTGCAGCTCATTGACATCTCATTCGTGTATGTTCTTGTGCGTTTAGAATTTAGACTTAATCGATAAATTACAGGATTCAAATTTATATTTCTCGATCATATATATTGAACTAGGCTTAAACAAACTTTTATTATCGATCGACTTGAAACGAGTATTGAATATTCTAATTAATTTGATGTTTAGGCGAAGTGTGGAAAAATCTTGGACAAGATCACTTGCAATTTTTATAATAAATTTGTGGTTTCTAGGGGAGAAAGATGACTTGATTTTTAGCTATTGTCTGATCACAACATTTTTTTTTATTAATTATTATTATCATTGGTTTTGTAATATCAGCGAAGAATCGGGCTTGTTTATCTCTTCGAGTTTCTCACACTCTGCCTTAATTCCTAAAGCTCAGCCGCAAGACTTGGGCTTTATTTTTGTAATCTGATTTTTATTTTTATTTTTAATTATAAAATGAAAAATCTTGTCATATGTGGATCACTTTGTTATGGTCAAGCCCACCCACTTTACATTTTTCACCTTTCGTGTTATTTACTCACCAATTCAAAGTTAACAAGCGGGCTGCACTATAATTTATTGCATTTTAATATTGTTACAATTATACTTGTATACTTTATAATATAGTAATATTATT
The DNA here is from genome assembly GCA_030819805.1 of Penstemon newberryi var. newberryi. Taxonomy (NCBI): domain Eukaryota; kingdom Viridiplantae; phylum Streptophyta; class Magnoliopsida; order Lamiales; family Plantaginaceae; genus Penstemon; species Penstemon newberryi. Next base: position 31,095,717 of record JAUALY010000003.1, on the reverse strand, counting down.
TCTGATTATTGTGCAAGATTTAGAGTTTAATTAGTTGCTAAGGGTTGAAAATCAACATTTGTGGGTATTGCTAAAATGTCCTGGTTTTTTTAAATGATAATACAATTGTGCAATGTACGATGTCTTCTTTAAATAATATGTATTTAAGATTATTTTATTAAAAAAGTAAAAACCGCAATCTTGGTTATGCTAATATAGAAAGAGGATATATGTTATTTACAAAGAATTGGCACTCAACATGTGAATGGTATAGAAGAAGAGATTAATACTCGAAAAATAACGATCCAATATCGAATTCATGTTGGGAGAGGTTGTCATATAATATTTCCAACGCGACTTGAAATAAACTCTTGAGAAACAAAAAAAAAAAAAAAAATTGGCACTGAATTACCTAATTTTTACATCGAATGGATTGAAACTGAGTTCCGAAATTGAGACGAGGTAGGTTAAAATCTCATACTATAATTTTTTATGCTCTTTGTTTGTATGATGAGCAAAAGTGGCTCAGGATAAGCTAAAAATAAGCAAAAGACAAAAACACTCCCTATGCTTTGTCTAACTTCCAAAAATTCTCCTGTATTATTTTAACTTTCAAAAAACTCCCTGTGATCTCAAATAAGTGTCAAATACACCACCAAAAAAGGGAGTGTGTTTCAAACGCCAAAATTGTAAGTATTTGTTCACATTTTACTTTTGATATGATAATTTTACCCCTGATATCGAAAGACAAAAACACCTCATATGCTTTGTCTAACTCCCAAAAAAAACCCCCATGTGTCATTTTAAATCCCAAAAACCTCCCCTGTGTTTGATTTTAAATACCACACTCGATCCAAGTAGTATATACTTAATTTTTCAAAAAGAATAAATAAATTTTAAAAAAAACAAACACATAGGGGTAATCTTGTCATTCCATCAAAAGTCAAAAAGAAAATTATAAGTATATACTATATGGGTCGAGTGTGGTATTTAAAACCAAACACAGGGGATTTTTTGGGAGTTAAAATAACACAGGGGGATTTTTGGGAGTTAGACAAAGCATAGAGGGTGTTTTTGTCTTTTGCTCTACAAACAAAAGTTCATTTTCAAAAATTATAATCTCCAACGGATGATAGGTCCAGTGAAAATGATTAGTCTCTGGTGAGAGAGGTTTTCATGTTAAGTGTCATATGCATTTCAAAATAAATTAAATCAGGTCTAAGACATGATTACTCTTTGAAAACAAATAAGATTATAATCTAAACTAGGCTTGTCAATGTTGAGTATATCAATCCAAATCCGGGTCGATTTATTAGGGTTGTTGTCCTATTATAGATTCAATGGATCCGATTATGAAAATTCATAATCCGAAATATGTGGATGGAATATGGATCCAAGTCGATTCAATTCAATCTATCAAAGATTCATATCCGACAATAAATAAATTTGTATATATTTATACTTAATATTATATTAAGTTAAGTAGTCTTAATTATATTTTATCATCGATTTAAGCTGTCACGATTTCATTTTTGTGCATGTTTTCATATAAAACATGAATATTAGAATAGACTATAGCCTCCATAAAGTGGCGAACCAAAGTTCGAATCCTCGCTGTGAGAGGTTCTCATATAATATGTATGATGCATCTTGAAAAGGGGATTGAGTTAGGTTTAAAACATGAATATCCTTGGGAAACCAGAAAAAAAATGTGGTATCAATTTTGAGAGTGGATATTGATCCGAAAAAGATTTAATATCCAGTCGAATTCGAGCAAGATCCGATCAACTCAAAAAATTTAAATCCAAGCCAGATTTAAATTCAACACGACATATATAGAGTTGGATTTGGATCGACCGTGATCCGACCAGAATTCAACCCATTAATCACACTAATCTAAATGATAACTTAAAAAAAGAAGAAAAAAAAGGTATCCCACTTCATACATAATCAGCAAAGTTGTTGGCACTTTATTTAAGTCACCTACTTACTAGTAACAATTTGGAAACCAAGATCCTCTATAAAATCCACCACGTACGATAAAAACACATTAATTCACACACACACACACACACACACACTCTCTCAAACAAACACAAATGGCTGGCCCCTCATCCCTTCACATTTCCTCCATGAAACCACCTTCTTCATCTTCACTAATCTCCATGAAAATCAAAACCCTTCTTCAAACCTTCATACTCTCACACGTGTACCCCATTGCTCGAGCTCTTACCAAAGCAAAATCCTTTCTACTTCAACTCCTAAAAGACACACACTTCATCCACATGGTACAATTCCCATTAAAGAAAATAAAAAACACTAAGCAAAAGAAGCTCTTTTTTAGTTCATTTAGGCTTCACTACAATTGGTGTTCTTCTCATGTCATGCCGGTCGGCCACGTGTACTATGATTCAAATTGGAATTCGGTTATTAATCCCACATCTTTTGGGTATGAAGAAATGGAGTCTAATGAGCTTTCAAGGTACTTACAATGGCTTGAAGAGGAGAAAGGGAATGAAGATTCAAGCAATGAAATTGATAAGCTTGCTGATTTGTTCATTGCAAATTGTCATGAGAAATTCAGGTTGGAAAAACAAGAATCTTATAGAAGATTTCAAGAAATGATGGCTAGAAGTGTATGAAGATAATTAAATTAATTAAGGGATTTATTATTACTTTTTTTATTTTAGTTTATTTACTTTTTCTCTTTTTGATTTTTGTGTTATATTGACCGGAGAGTGGGAGTGGTTATTAATTGTGGGTGAATTGGGATTTGTGCAAATGCTAATCTTGTTTAATTTAATTTAATTTCATATATATAAAGTTGAAATTACCCCAATCCCCGAGTTCAACTTGCAAATCTAGTTTATTAGCTTTGGTGGTGGCAAGTAATTTATGAAAATTTGAATTTTTAGTCGCATATGACTTGACCCTCTTCCGCTTTAAAAGTTACTCATCTTGTTCAAAATTTTAATTTTTTTGCACTTTTGGACTTATCACAATATGTAGTTTGAATCAAAAGTGAAAGATTGAGACAATCTTATAGAACAAAAGATATTAAATAGACTATATGGGATCAAAATATTAGCAATATTGAGAACAAAATCACAATTTCATAAAGTACAGGCTTAGAAGTGCAATTTTTTTTTAAACTTTGGAACTAAAGTGCAACTTTGTAAAGTATGGGACGAAAAGTGTCAGGTCCAATTGTTGTGACTGAAACTGTAATCTTGCTATTAATTAATTATGAATTTGGATACTAATTAGGCCCTTGAAATAATGTTAATTCAATGTTTTAATCTTGAGTTTGCAATTGGGTTTGAATTAGTTTTGATTCATTTTAATTTTCAGGTGATAATTAGTTGTGACCTTATCTTTCATATTATCAACATTTACTTACTTTAATAGACATGTATGTACCAAAAATTGAGACATGCATGGGACATATTTTCTTTATTCTATGACTGATCAGCTTTCATAAAGAAGCTACACTGTTCATTCATATACTGCTACCTTGTCTTTAAATTTGTACATTGTACCATTTATTTGAATATATGCCCTTGTAATAGTATATCTTTTTCCAAAAAGAAATTAATCAATTATAATAGTGCAGCTATATGTGATGTGTGTATACACGAGTAAGGAAAATGTTATGGGTCTGTTTGTTTGGCGTTTGGGAAAGTAGTAGAGGTTTGTGAAATAATCTCGATTGTGTAATATTGTTTGTTTGGGTTTTGAGAGAGTGGTTTATGAAAAAAAGTAGGTGTAGGTTTTTTTGAAAGAGTTAGGTTGTAGGTGTAAAATGTGTAAGACTTTATATCAAATCATGTTTGTTATATGAGATAAATTGTGTAAGAGCTATGTTACTTTATGTCAAATCAAAGTAGAGTTTGTATGTGTTTTGTTTAGAAATAAAAAATTGTTGTTTGTTTGGTTTTTGAGAGAATAGTTTGAAAAAATTAATGGATGAAAAATTTAGGATTTTTTGCACTTTGCACCCCCGAAACATGGGAAATAGGCACTTTGCACCCTCAAAACATAGATTTAGCACTTTGCACCCCCGAAATATGAATAATTCAGCACTTTGCACCCTCTTTTATTTTCGTCAAAAAATTTAGGGACAAAATAGGTAATTCATTTTTGGATCTTTGGCACTTTGCACCCCCAAAATATGAGAAATGGGCATTTTGCACCCCCGAAATAGAATTAGCACTTTGCACCCTCGAATTAAGAACAACTCATCAACTTGCACCCCCGAAACACGAGAAATGGACACTTTGAACCTCAAATTAAGAAAAACTCAACAACTAGCACCCCTCGTTTTTTTGGGCAAAGTTGACCATTGGGGTCAAAAAATCCTAGGGGCAAAATAGGTAATTCATTTTCTTTTTTCCTTAAATTTGAAAATACGATTATGAATACTAGAATACTCATTTCTCTCTCCATCTTTAAATTTATTTTTGTGATATGATTCAGTCGATTTTATGTATTAACTTTCAAGAAACTTTTCTAATTCTTTTGGATATTTTGAGGACATTTAAAAAAATTGGTAATTAAATAAATATGTTAAAATAGATTTTGCAGATGAATATTCTAGTATTCATAATCGTAATTGCAAATTTTAAGAAAAAATAAAATGAATTACCTATTTTGCCCCTAGGTTTTTTTTACCCCGATGGTCAACTTTGCCCAAAAAAACGAGGGGGTGCTAGTTGTTGAGTTTTTCTTAATATGATCGAGACCGAATTCATGCCCTAAACACCAAACTCTCGAATCATTCTCGAACTCAGTATTTCTATACTGATATTGTTATAGAAAAGTCAAGGAAAATTTTTACTTAGACCCGATCTAGAAAATATTATTAAACTTTGTGACTAGAAATACACTATATCATTTATTTGGTCCTACAATAAACATCACCGGTGGTGATACGATTCATTTTTTACCATAGGATCTAAGTGTTATTTTTTCCTAGACCAAATCTAATTAAGAATTTTTCAGGAGTCACACGCTTGATATAATAAAGCATCTTTGGCTAAATAACAACTTAAAACAATTTATATATATTATAAATTAGGGGATTGCATTTTTCATACCAAAATTTTACTTACTTTAAACATTTGGTGCCAAACTTTCAAAAAAGACACATTTAATATCAAAATTGAAGGATTTTTTTCATATTTCCTCAATCCGTCAACTTTTAGGGGGCCAAATTTTGTGCTCTTTGTATGGCTGGAAAGCTCTTGACGAGAGCTTTATAATATATAATGGTACAAGTTTCAGTTTATGAAACGCAATAAATAATCCGTAGAAAATTAACAAAGTTTCGGGATATTAATCTAAATTAAATATTATCTCATAATCTACAAGGAGTCATGCCACAATAATTTCCAGATATGATATAGAGCACATAAGCATGCTATGGTAAAAATTTTGAAGCATAATTTTAAGCATACAAAAATCATTATTAAAGCTCAAGCAAATGTGAAAAAATCCTTCAATTTTGATATTAGTGTATATTTTTTGAAGGTTTGGTACCAGATGTCTAAAGTAGGTAAAAATTTGGCATAAAAAATGCAATTCCCTCTATTATTATAAATTGATTTAGGTAATTCCATACGGTTTCCAAATCCAATAATGTACCATTATTCAATTTGATTGCAGCTTGTATGAGATGACATAGTTAGAATTCTACATTGGTTGTCAATTCAATTTAAAAAATCAATTACAAAATGAAATGTCGGGTTCTTGAACAAAAAGAGTTTAGAGAGTGTGTGGACTTTGGTCACTAAATTCTAAATTTGAAGATTTGGTGAACGATCAGTTGATGGATCATAATTTTGGGACTTAGTCTGCCGGTCCCCACCCCAACTCACCCCACAAAATGTAGATTGCATTATTGTCCGTATCTGTTGAATGATTTGCTTATATATATTCAGATTTATCAAGAAATAAAAAAAAAAAAAAAAAAAGGGAAATTGCATATTTGGTACCATAAAACTGGGCTTCTTGCAATCCCACAATTTAAATATTGGTTGCAGTTTTCATATCACCGTCAAATAATTCGAAATGGATGAAATCGGTCACGTGCACCGCACATGACTATTATCTCGTCTTTTGGAGTGAAATTAATCACGTGAAATTGTGAAAACATGAGGGAAACATTATAATTTTCCCTCCAAAAGATAAAATAACGGTGCACGTGATCGATTTTGTCCATTTCGGTCCAATTATTTTACGGTGGTATGAACATTGCAATCAATATTTAAATTGTGGTACTAAATGTGCGTTTATGTATCCAGTGATATCAATATTGCAAAGTGCTCTATTGTATAGTATCAAATTTGCAATTTTTCCAATAAAAAATAATTTATATGCTTATATTCAGAGCTTTAATGGAGTGGATTTATTCCGGTTTATTAAGCACATCTTTAATTGATAAAGATTTTATGGATCTTACTCCAATACTTCAAAATATATCAAATAAATATAAATATAGTTTGATATGATATAAAATTATCGGATCATAATTGTCTAAAATTGTTAAATGATAGTCAATGAGGTTGTAGATAGTTGTAATCATTGGCAGCCAGGTCTCATAATTAAGAGGTTTTTTGTTCAACTCCCATTAATGTGGGTTTTTCTTTAGTCTAATACTAGTATTTAATAATAATTTATATTTACAATTATTTATACTTCAGCAATTATCGAAATGATTTATGATGTAATTATTGATGATGAATGTATTCTTTTTAAATGATAAGACGACAATATCTATCTTTTTTTTATAGGATAATTGTTGAGGTATCTATCTACTATCAAAGCTATCCAACTAAAAAGTTTTTCTTTCAGATATGGCCACGGATCGATTTATCAACTAGACCTAACTCAAACGACGAAGTTGCATCAAATATAGATTTAAATTTAGTTTTATAATAAATAATGACATTTTATTAAGAAAATATGGTCATTGGATTCGGAAGGGCCCAAGAAAGATAGGCCCATCAGACCTATAAAATATTTGGGTTTCTTGTTTTTTCTCATATTCAATTATTCATATTGATTATTGATCATATAATCAACTTTTACTCTATTGGGCAAAAATTAAATGCTTTCTTCATTTTTTTTAGAGAAAACGGTGATATTACAAAGAATCAAATGACTTCCGCCAAAATAACGAGTCGAGTCCTATGATGTAGCTCAGTCAAACTATTCTCGGATGTTATATAGTTAATTAAATAGTGGGCTGCTTCATTACAAGCTCTACGAATAAACACATCACTAAAAGAATCAAAGCGGGCTAGCAGGTTCTTAACATCTTCAGTAATAGGACCAATAGACGACCAATTTTCCTCCGACTTCTGAATATATTCAATCACTGCATTGCAATCGCCTTCAAGAACGATCCTCCTCCAGCCCATTTCGATAGGAAGTTCAATCGCCCTCGTGGATGCTAGACCTCAGCTTCTTTCGATCCCAAGGATTGGTTAACTCGAGAAAATGTAATATTTATATATATTAGTATTTTATATTACTGATGTGGGTTCAACGGTATCTAACAAAGATCATAATCCTTCATCCAACCTAGTGCATATTATTCGAATTAGATTTTATGTATAAGTTAGACACCTAATAAATCACATGACGTACCAAACTAATTACCTTAGATTATAATTAACTCAACCTGAACTAAAGTAATATAGAATATTTATGTTTGATTATAAGGAAACAACAATGAAGATCAAGTAATCTAAAGAAGCATCTGATGCTCCAAATTTTATAGACCTTTTTTTTAATCTAGTTGTGATGATATATTCTGAAACTTTTTGCCCATAAAGGCAATCTTGTACCTAAAAGTTAGGTTTAAAATTCAACCTACATACTTGAGAAAAATATCATTTATTTTTGTCTATTATAATTTTGCTTTTCTCTGGGCATCACATGCAGCATGAATAGCTGTAATTGCTCTCCATAAATCAATATATTATAATACCCGTGCAACTTTAAATTTATAGCATAAGACAACTCAAAAAATTAAAAAAAATTATAACATAAGACAATGTATGAAAGACAACAACTGAATCCCCAATCACATTTAATAAGTAAAATACGTATATACATATAACATATATGACTTATTAATTATTGTATTAAGTTGAAAAATAGTAAGTACGTATGTACAACAATTAATTAACTAGTAGTATATAATATTAAAGCATAATATAAGCCATATGATTCACTTTATGAAGAAAAGAAGATCATTATATACACAAAAGGAGAAGAGGGCAAGATCTAATTGTGAAATTAAACCTATAAAGAAATTATTGTGACAGAAGAGATAACTACAAAACATATTCCAAAAAGAAAAAGTTGATCATGGGCTTAACAAACTTGAATAAACACTATTTAATTAAGAAAAAAAAAACTTGAAATAGATCTATGAGTCATTAAACGCGAAAAATGAAATAGCTTATTAGCTGCAAGTGGTTTCCCCATAGATAGTGGAACCAGGTTTACTATTTTATAAATCAAACTGAATTTGGATTGTTTAATCATTTAGATAAAAGATGAATAAAGATTTAATATTTTTTAATTGGGAAGAAAAAAGAAAGTTGGTTTGTGAAATTTGATAGATTCTATGCAATCATGTATGTAGCTTATTCTCAGTCAATCAAAATCAATACTTGAAAATTTGGCATTTAGTATTGATTTGGGCTGTTACATTGAGTGGGCTATATAACTAATTAAATTTAGTTCAATTTGGTCCAATACATTAAGGAGGCCCATATAAAAACAAATGGATCAAATATGAGTGACATTTACAAAGCATACAAAAAAGTGATGAACCCATTGGAATCTAACTGGATCAATTATTGTGTATTTAGTTCTCATTCTCTTTTTCCTTTTTTGGTGGATCAAATAAAAAAATTCATTGAGAATTAATTCTATAATTTCTATATAAATCTAAATTAGTTGGTGTTTTGTAGTTTGAATCCCTAGATTATCATTTTTATACTCCATTATTTTAATTGGTGGTGTGGTTGATGTAGGTGAGTACATTAGATATCTTTCTTAAGTTTTAACTTATAATGTGTTGAGTTCTTTAGGTAGTAGTTCTCTTGTTTTTGGTTGAAATTTTGTGTTTATCTATCAAATTATTATTAATTACTATTGGAAATGCTCAAATAAAAAGATTATTTCGATATTATTATTGTATTGAAATTTTGTTCTTCAATGTTGTGCCTTTCTATTTGATATAAAGTTAATTTTCTAGGTTAGTTAGTTATTGAAAACTCAGTTTTATCTGTCATTTATGGGATTATTTTCATGTGATTTTTCTGAGAGCAGGGCCGGTCCTAGACAATCGAGGGCCCTATGCGAATTTTAAAATCGGGGCTCTATGTTATTAACAAAAATATAGTCAATTTTTTTAAATGCAAAAATACTAATTAAATTTTAAAATGTTTTCCCTAACATATTACTTTCCAGATAGATAATTAAATGATAAATTCATTAATCTTTTTGATAGAATTAATCGTGAATATATTTTTATAATTGGTAAGTTTAAATATATTCTTTTGGCGGAAGTAAATTTTACAAGTGTATATACATAATATAATTCCATAACAAATATACGTAAGTAAGTTCAATTTTATTTACCAAGATCAAAATAAGAATTATTAAGAAAGTAAAAAGATTATGAAAGAAATAAAAAGAGGAACAATTATTAAAAAAAAAAAAAGTTAAAAAAAACATAGATAAATTAAAATATAAGAAAAGAGTGATTAATGGGGTTTGAAACCTAAACCTCACATTAATGATGAGAGACTCTAACCAAGTAAGCTAAGAGACATTTTGTGTTAAGGAAACTAATAATTAAATTTCTCGGGGGCTAATATATATATAAATTTTCGGGTCCTAGATGCCGGCCCGAGTGTCCCGACACTATTTGAGAATTTGAAAGTATATCCACCGAGGTGTTTGAATAAGTCTGACAATCATTTTCCTTATAATGTGTCTTTTTTTATATAAGTTTTATGTAATTAAGAAATTTTAATGCAAAAAACGGAGGTCTAAGGTGATATGTAATAGAAGATTATTATATTGTATTTATTGTTTGATCATAATCTAGTGGAGGTTTTGTATAAGTATGATCATAGAAATTTGGGCACCCTAAGTGTGTGGGATTTTTCTACCATGCGGACATGGTAGTTACGCCCGCATGCGAGGGAAGGCCGATTCGGCCATTCATTTTCCACGGATTGATCTAGATTGTTAAAAGAGTAATTTGGTCAAACATGTTTAGTAATTATTGACTTTAGTCATAATTAAATTTTTCTAATTTACCCTTTCTCTTATTTTGATTTTAAAAAATATACGAAAATCAGAAAATCAGTTATAATGTAAATGACGAATATAGTCTCATTTAAATGTAATGCTTATTTGTCCAAAATCAAAATTGATAGAAATATGTTAAAGACAATTTTACCCCAACAAAATATTTTGGTTTTAGAAAAAATTATAAAACAAGTTATTAATTAAAAGACAGTTTTAACCACAATTTAATAAATTCTTATTTTCTTAAAACCAAAATTCATGTAATCGTGGAAGATAAATATAATGTTCATTCAAACTTAATTAATAATTTCTTCTCTCATAAACCTCCTTTATTTTTACACCATCCCTAACTTGATGAAAATTGTAGAAAAATCATAGAAAATTCTATTCCATCGCTATAATCATCAGACTAATTTCATATAAAATTAAAATCGAAAGAATTTATTAATTCAATTAAATTCGAATGGAAACAAAAAATTATTTTCAATTTCTATTTTTGTTACACCATCATCATCATGGTTTTAAATAAGTTATAACATTTCTACCATTTTAATACCTTCAATATGAGCAGTTGGCTAGTATTTTTAGAGAATTGCACTTGTGGTACCAAATTTTATATCGACTCTCATTTATGATATCATAATAACTTTGGCCGACACATTTGGTACCATAATTTAACAAATCCACTCACATTCGGTACCGCCGTTAAAAATCATCGTTAAGTGGTGACGTGGCAGTTAAGTCTCATTGGAAAATTGATGCAATTACTTATGTTGGCTGACAATTCTACCCCATAATATTTCAGGTTAACAAAATAACCCCACATCTTCAGATTTACTAACGATTTTACTCCACGTTGTTGCCCAATTTCAAATTTGGCTCGAATAAGACACGGACGGACCAATTTGAAGATTTTACTTATTATATTTACATATAAATTTAACTAATTTTATAAATAATACTAATAAATTAAATAATACTTTAATATAAATCCGACAAAAAATTAAAACAAATATTTTTTCAAAGCCTAAAATTTATCTAATAGTGTTAATATATTTAATATTTATTAAATTAATAAAGTTGTATATTATTAATAAATAATTATTAATTTTTTTTAAAAAAAGCCCAAAACCCATCCCCACCTCCCCTAACCACGCCCACCCGAGCCAATTTCAAAAAAGCCACAATTAAATAATTAATTTTCAAAAAAGTCATTAAAAACTTAAAAATTTCAAAAAGGCCATAGGATTAATTATCCAACTTAAACTTTAAGAAATATACCTCTAAATTTTAAAAATTCAAAATCAACCCCATTTCTTTCATTTTTCATTCTCTCTCTAAAAACTCTAACTCAATTCTCTCCCAAAATTAATATTTTTCACACACATTTCACTCAAATCAAGGAAGAAAAGGAAGAAGAACAACATAAAAGGTTAGCAGTTGCAAGTTACTTGAATTTTTGATGTATTTTTTAGTGATTTGGTTCGCAAAATGGAGAAATATTTCTGCTGCAACTTTCGCGTTTTTGTGGCGTTTGGCATTTGGCGTTTTGGTATATACAAACGCCAAACGCCATGCTTTCCTTCATGGCGTTTGGTATTGTCAAACGCCAAACGCCCATGAAGATAAGCATGGCGTTTGGCGTTTGTATACCCAAACGCCATGCATATCTTCATGGCGTTTGGAATTTACAAACGTCAAACGCCATCCAAACGCCAAATGCCAGAATTCAAAATCGAGAACGCATTTTTTATTTAGATAGTTTGTGTATTAATTTTTGTTTCTACTTGTAGGAATGGACAAAATTATAATATATCTTCGGTATGGCGGTGATTTTACACGCCAAACGGATGGAAAATGGGAATGGAGTGGTGATAGAAGTTTTGTGGAAGCAATATTGGTGGATAGGAGAATTTCGTTTGAGGAACTACTTGACAAAATTTGCGAAAAGTTGAATTTAGATCGTTATACTAATAATATTGAGATATATCGCAAATGTGCTGAGTACGAAATAGTGATCATATCAAATGAATCACATTGGGAGATAACAAAGTACTATGTCCATAATGTTATTGATTTAAATTTGTTCGTGATTTGTTCTCCGAGGAGAGAAGAAATTCTTAGGATAGAGGCAACTCCGGGGAGAAAAGAGAATTCGAAGAAACTTATAACCCGGGGTAAAGGAAAAAAATTTATGACAAAGTTGGTTTCAATAATAACCTTCATGGATGTGATATAGGAGGATCAAGTGCACATGGTAATGTTGATGAAGAGATCATTGCCTCTAATCCAACTTTACATACAGTTGAGGAAGATGAACCTAGATGTCGTACTCCTCTATTTAGTCACTGGTCTCCGTATTATACCGACAACGAAGGTGGTAATGTAGGTTATGACCACTGTAACTTTGACGGCGAAGGTGGTTATGGTGGTGCTGATGTAAGTGGTGAACACCGTAACTTTGACAATCCTCTAGATGGAAGAAGATTTTCTTTAAAAAGGAGTTTTATACCATCTGCTATAGCTTGAAGAATTCCCAAAGGCCCGGCATATTATGAATGTGGTTATAGTGGTGGTGATGTTGGTGGTGATGTAGGTGGTGATATAGGTGGTGGTTATGGTCAAGCGCCAGAATTTTACGAACCACCTAGCCATGGAGGCTTTGATAACGTTGATGATGTTGCAAGAAATTATTCGGGATCAAATTTCAGTCAGGGGAGGAGTGATCGATCAGGTTGGACAATTGGTCAACGGTTTAAAGACAAAAAGGAATTCATGGATCAACTTGAATCAACTATTATAGGTAACAATTTTGAAATTATATCGTATAAGTCTGACCCTGATAGGAAGATAGCTCGGTGTATCACAAAGGATTGTCCATGGCGAATATTTGTGACTAAGGAAGTGATCGGTGATGAATTTGTTATTCGAACATATAGAGACATTCACACTTGTGGGCTAATGGATAGAGGTGCCGATCATAGACAAGCATCAAGTTGTATGGTTGGTTTACGGACGAAAGGATTATTTCTGAATGCCAATGAACCCCCAAAACCATATGCACTGAGAAACTTCATGCGTACCGAAGAAAATGTTTCCATTAGCTATCAAAAAGCTTGGAGGGCGAAACAAGTTGCTCAAGATCTTGTTATGGGTACATTCGAAGAAAATTTTGCCAAGCTACCCTCCTATGCTTACATGATTGAGCAAAAGAATCTTGGCATGTACACTCACATCCATATGGACTCCGATAATAGATTTAAATATTTCTTCATGGCTTTAGGAGCGGTTATTCAAGGATTCATTTTCTCAGAAATGTAATTATAATTGATGCAACATTTACGGGGAATAAATATAAAGGAACCGTTCTAATTGCAAGTGTGACGGACAGTGAACATCACTGTTATCCAATTGCATGGGGGGTAGCTGATGGCACCAAGGATGGGGCGAGTTGGACTTGGTTCCTAGAGTGCTTGAGAGAGGTTATAAAAAACAGAGACGATCTGGTTATTGTTTCAGATAGGGGGCAACGCGATTATAAAAGCGATAAAAGATATTTATCCTTTAGCAGATCATGGGGCATGTTACTGGCACCTCAAAAAGAACTTGGAAACATATATATGCCATAAGCTCATCTAAAGTAACCTTCCAGATCTTGTTTCCCCAAGGATACCTCTCGCAAACCTCGAAATTATCACATACCTTCAATATAAATAAATTTATAGAAAATTATTTTTAAAACTTTAAAGAAATAATAAAATTAAAATTAAAGTTTACTTACCGCGAAAATATAGTTTTCAACCACTTTGGTGGGCCGTGTATGTAACAACACTGCTGATAGCACCCAAACGAAGAATAACTTGCAGATATCCTCATCATTCGCATTGCAATTCAACATCGCAATAATCTTCGATTTGAGATGTGCAACGGTAACCTTCGTTTTCCCCCACTGACCAAAGTATCTCCTCTTCAAGGTTCCCCCTTCAGCGATAGTTTGGGCGTCATCATCACTCGGTTTGCCAAATCGCAACCCCGATATCAGGCTAAATTTCTGTACACCAAATATGACTGGCTTTCCATGTATCAAAAACCAGTATTCGTACCTACTCAGTTTTACATCCCTTCGGCATATTCGGAGCATCAGATTGTGCAAGAGCGCTGCCTTAAATTTGCCCTTTCCGGTTAGGCGTAGAAAACTCTCAATCTGGGGGTAAGCATCTAACATTGTCAGATGTTGTGGTCTTAACATATCTTTCATAGTCGAAAGTTCACTCTATGCCGATTGTTGTGTCACCCTTCCAATGGTGACCACAGTTTCATAGTGAAAGGGAGGTAATTGTGGCAGGGCCGACGTGGGTAAGGAAACGTATCTCTACAAAACAAACAACAACACGAAAATGTCAAATAAAAGAACTCTTTTTTTCATAATGGATTGTTTTCAATTTGGCGTTTGGCGTTTGGCGTTTGGGAAGTCAAACGCCAATGTAATTATCCAAACGCCAAAACACAGGGCGTTTATGTAATTATCCAAACGCCACATAACATGGCGTTTGTACTCCAAATGCCAAACATCATAAACACCAAACGTTACAAAACGCCATGCTTCATGACATTTGGCGTTTGACAACAGCAACCACCTTGAATCTGTTCGTGGAGCGTTTGGCGTTTGGAAGAACCAAACTCCTTGAATATGTTCATGGCGTTTGGCGTTTGGGAACAACAAACGCCATGAACATCTCCAAACGCCTTGAAGATGTTCATGGCGTTTGGCGTTTGGCGTTTGGAAGCCCTAATCTCTAAACGGATTGAACTGTGCGTAAAAAATGAAATCGAACGACCCGAACAGAGAAACCCATTATGGAAGCGCGTGTCGCATATCGGTAATGGGATGTTTCTCAAGACTTAGTGTACGATTTAGTCCTTAGACTTGAGATGCTAGGGCGAATTCGATGCACGAGTGTGCATACTTTGATTTAGGTGTCGATCACGTAGCCTAATCATTGTGTGCCTACTTTGGGTGCGTATAGTCGTGTACGTGAATGGTTAGTGTCAATATGGAATCTACCGACTCATCGTAATGGATGAGAGAATTTCCTATACGTTCTTAGATAATAGATTTCGAGGAACCCGCGGCGGCGGTCGATGACGAATTTGGAAAGGGGTTTCCAAATTTAGCAGTCACACTGGAATTATTACCCAGAATTAGAAAGTATAGTATCGAGATCATTAGAGGTGTCGATCAATTCACACACCCTAGGTCTTGATCGGGAAATTAAGTCGATAGAAGGACCGTATGTACATGACAGTTATAAGAGGTGAGGTTAACAAGATCAATTCACTTGAAGTTGGGCTTCATGGGCTTGTGGCTAGACATCGACCATGAGGAAATGTACTCCTGAATTAATGGGAGATTAATTCTGGAGTGGTCAATTAAAAATGTTTAATTGATCGGAGCAATTAATTGCTCATAATTAAACCACGAAGGGTTCGTGGGTCTGCTACCTATTGATGGTGAACCTAGAGGGTCACACAAAATACAGTTGGACAGTGGCAGTCATAAAAGGAAATAATTGATTTAAGGAAGTTAAATCAATAATTGAATTAAAGTGTTAGTTCAATTGGAAGAATAATTAATTAGATGGTTTAATTAATTAAAGTATTAATTAATAATTAAGAGAGAAAATAATTAGATTAATTGGGTCTATTCAATTAAAAGGTTAATTAAATAAAGTGCAAGACTTGGGCCACTTTAATAAAGAGCCCATAAGAAGTCTTGCACATCAAGTAAACTAAGGAGCTTATAAATAGGAGTCTCTTAAGACTCCTAAACCTAATCTTGCATTTGCTAAGACTAACCCTAGTCGTCCCTCTCTCTATTCTTCTTCCCCGTCTGGATCTAGATCTAGATCTAGATATGTATTCCTCCATTGACAAACATTCAAACTCTAGTTCTAAGCATGTGACTTGGAGGTGTTGCTACAATCTAACTGGTGTGGATACACACTAGAGGCACGACACTTGGAGTGCTTCTGTGAATCAAAAGAAGACCGGAGATTTTCACCACCAAGCCCGTGGTGAGGTATAATCGCATATCACCCCTTCTTGCTTTTGATTATTGCTTTATTTCAACATTTTCGTATATGTAAGATGGAATATTATTTATGGGTTGTATGGGTACTTCGATTTTTTTTTAAAATTCCACACTTTCGTTGTTCTGACAACCGAGGTATCCCAGCAAAAAGCAGGTATATAGATGGACTGAAATATTGAATGTTTTGTGGAGAAATAACTATTTTGAAATTATGTAAATAAAGTATGCTAGCCAAACTTATTGGTGGCTATTTATGTGTGGTTTTAGAAGTGTAAGATTTATGTAGTTTTGTATGTGTATTTAAAGACAATATCGTAAGATAAGTATGGATGTGGTGGTTATGTTAGGTTGAACTTTAGCAACGAACTTATGCACTTGTTGCACAATAATTTGCATTGTAAATTAAGTTCAATGTTATTTTGAGAATGGTGTATATAATAAATGGGTGTTATTCGAAGGCGGGTTTTACAGGGGTATCGTAACTTACTATATAAAGCCAGGGACATGAATCTGAATGTTAAAAAAAAATTAAGATAAGTCAAGTAAGATTGGTGTTGTTTATAGTGATATTTGTCTATAGTTTGTGTTAACTAAGTGTAATATTCCTTGATCAAAGTTAGTTAAAGTTTTTTATTAATATATGTAAGTGAAATGATATAGTGCAGAATTACTACCAATAACAATTTCCAAGATGATTTTGATTTGCATCAACATGTGCAACACTTACAAGAACAATAGCAGCGAGAGATGTCGAGATTACCTATTTACGAATATGATAGATGTTCATGGTTCAATATGTGAGCAATCTTGGAGTAGTATGAAAAGTGAAAATTATTTTTTTATACGAGAAATTTTGGAAGTACAGATTTACTACGATGCAAGATTACATGAGATACAAGTTATGTCATGGGATTTACTTCGTATATGTGGTAGTACTACATCAGAAAGATGGACGAAAGTTCATAACGTTGTAGATGTGGGGAAACGTTATGAAGCAGGTGCCTCTAGGGTAGCAAATGAAGCCTTAGTAGCACTCATAGAGGTGGTAGGGAATGTGACACCCGTATTGGATGCCAATGAGATAGGGGTGAACAACTCAATATGTTCTATTGGTGTTGAGAATACTGGAAGACATATCAATGATGAGGGTCATGTTCATGTTGATAATCTTGTTGGTATAGATAATCCACAAGAAAAAGAACCGGAAGTGGAGCAAGAAGATGAACCAGAAGAAGAACCGAAAGAGGAAGCGGAAAAGGATCCCGAAGAGGATCCAAATTAGTATTTGGTTGATGTTGATGAGGAAAGGTTAATGCCTATTCTAGGAATTGACATGGAATAGAATGTTGAGCATTTTAATGATTATAATATGGAGCTTGAAGATGAGTTTGGTCATCAGGTTGTTGATGACGACGATATCATAGTTGGTGATCATTTGGAGTAAGAAGAATTTATGATTGTTTGTTTGTGGCGTAAGTTCTTAATGTTGCCCAAAAATAATATTTCATGTTATTGGAAAAAAATCTTGTCAGATCCCCAGAAATATAAGTTCCATGACCAAATCATGGGTGAATTGGTTGTATCCTTGAAACACACATATCTCATCGATAATTATATCAAAGAAAACGTGGCCCATTGTCTTATTATAAAAAACACCCATGAATTTTTTTGAAGCATATTTATGATGCCAATCAGATTCTTAAGGATATCTCGCAAGCATATTTATGATGCCAATCAAATTTGTAAGGATGTCTCGCTTTAGAATGGGGACCTTGGAAACGATGATTTTACGTCTAAATTCACTTAATTGTTGGTAGGGGTGAAAGTCGAACCGAATTACTCGAGATTCGGCTCGGATTCGTTCGTGAAATACTCGTTCACTATTCGTCAACTTCCTTACCGATCCGAGCTCGAACAGAAACTCAGGCTCGCCGGAGTTTTCGAGCCGATTACGGACGACAATACATTCGATTCGACATGTTCCTTAACTCGATTGAGGTATATATCCAGGTTCGTTAATTGAAGGTCTGTTAATGGAATTCCCAGATTTGTTAATGGAAGGTCTGTCAATGGAGTTCCCGTGTTTTGTTGGGAGTAGGTGGAAGTTTTGGGCTGAGTAAATTATTTTATGTACTATTTATTGTATGGATAGAAATTTTTTGAATTATTTTATTCTACTTGTGTACTTATCTTTGCAGGCTTTTCAGATATGCACAGTGAAAATGTTATGAAAAGCCCCTTTACACAGCTACTATGTCACTGTGTACACGTAATTCGAGCAAGCCATCTAACTTTAACTTATGCATTCGAGCCGAGCCGAGTATTTTTCAAACGTAATTTTTCATGATCGAGCCGAGCTCAAACACCAAATCCGAAAACAGCTTCGAGCTCGAGCCGAGCTTGAACAACTAGCCCTCTTTTTCGAACTGAGTATGGACATAATATTGTCCGACTTGTTTGGGCTCGATTTCAGCCCTAATTGTTGGTGTTTTTAACTACTGTTTAGTTAGGTGCCAAATTCGTTGGTCTAGCTACTGCTGCGATTGATGATGGATTCTTACAAACACTGAAAATTGCGTTTGACTTATAGAATAAGGTAGCAAACTCATTGATTGAAGATCTGATGCCTGATTTAGATACAATCACTGAATATCGAGACATGGTTCTAATGTAGCAAAAAATGGTGTATCTGATAATGGAGATTAAAATGATGATTGATTAAAAATGGGGGGAAATGTCTAATGGTTGGACCAATCATGGGGGATCCAAAAATGGTGCATCTGATAGCGTTGACAGAAATGTTGGCGAAACTATGGAGGGAAAAGGTCTAATGGTTGGACCAATCATGGGCCCCCCAAAAATGGTGCGATAGTGTTGACAAAAATGATGATGAAACTAAAAATGGAGGGAAAGAGCCTAATGAATGTGATGGAGAAAAATATGTTGAATCTGGTAGTGATGATGATAACACTATTGCTCGTGGTGGAATATGGAAAAAAATTTGGAAAGCTTGGAAGGCAATTTGGAAGTTGGTGAGGGATGAGGAGACTTTAGTTATATTAGGGGTGGGCATTCAGGATCGGGTTATGGGAACCCGTCCTGGTCGGGATTTTATATTTTGGGATTGGAAATATGGTAGATTTTCGGGTTCTGGGAAACTCGAAGACCCGACAAACTAAATCGGGACGGAATTTGGGTATTGTCCCACACCCGATTGGGAAAACCGAATCTCAAATTCCTCATTATACAAAATAAAGTACCATTTTCAAGCAATCTCTTACTCCCTAACCCTTAACAATTCCTGACCATAGAAAAATATAAGGCCGTGAAGGTAGTTTTTAGTCTTCATACATATCTCTCACCCAATACATGGAGCTTTATTATTTGTATTTTTGGATTTTTCATTGGATATGATATAGGAGTTTTTCCTCTTGTAGAATACAATTGTGTTGCAGAACAACTTCTGAAATTCGCACGTTGGTACATAGGTGCTCTATAATGTCAATGAAGGGCTGCTGAAAGTTGCATATTTGAGTGGTAATAGTTTTGTGATATGTTTGAAAGCTTTACTGCTTTTGCAATGTTGTAGAGAATCGCTTGAAGCTCATTTTGAGTGTCAATTGAGCCCTTAGGCACATTAGTTTTACATTTCTTGAATAAAAATTTAATTGTGCTACTGGAGGAATGGGATGCAGTTTCTCCCTTGTATTTTTTTATTGCACGGGATAAGCAAGAAGGGTAGCATAAATTAGCATAAATTTAATGAAAACTCAAATTCCATGACCAATGTCGTATGTAAGAATGACTAAACGACTACTATATATTTCATACTACGAGTCTGCGATATTTGCAAACTGAAACCAAATCATCTAAGCACATTATGTGTCCATAAAATCACTCAGATAATTATTGAACAATAATTTAGTTCAGCAGACACATTATGGGCAGGGAACATAAAATAGGAATTAAAATTACATCCATAATATTTCAGCAAAATATAGAGCCAAAAAAAACACTGGGCAAACGACACCGCGCATAGCGCGGTACTGAACCTCTAGTATATATATATATATATATATATATATATATATATATATATATATATAATCAATATGTTTTTTACTATAAATAATATAAAATTCAACATAAAGAATAATTACTTACACTCTATATGAAATTACATAATTATCTTATGAAGTTTCAATAATTAAAAATCCAATTTGAAGTCTATAAAAAAATTAACTTAAAGTAAAATATATTTTTACCCCTTCATTATATCTATAAAATTAAGATAAATGTCCAACGTATTGATTTATAATTGATCTAGTAATTTGACTCACATGGTAAAAGGAAAAGTTAAATAAAAATTTTGAAATTAAAAAATCTCATAAATCAACTGAGCCACCCATTATATTTCACGAATTTAATAATTATTGTAACTTCAAGTAATGATCTTGTAGTTTCACATAAGTTTAGGGTTAATACTGCAAGTATTGCTCCATAAATATCATATGTTATATAATAATATATAAGTGGAACATTTTTGTTAACATTTGAAAAAATGGATTCCATTCTTTTTGTTTACCAAACATATAAAAATGAATTTGTCATTTTTCTTTCAGAAATTCTGAGTTTTACTCAAACACTATAAATGAATTATATCCTTGGTAATCACATTCCTAGAAATCAAACTCCTAGGACCATATTACATTCCTGTCAAACAAACGGGTCCTTAGGGTAAAAAATATTATTTTTGCACTGGCCTTAGGGGTATAACTTTAAAATAGTCACAAATCTTAGGAGTGATGGTAATTTCCCAAACAAGAGAGTTATTTATGTAAATTCTATCAAACCTCGCGGGAATTTTAGTAATTTATGTTTTCATGATATAATATGTCTAAATTTTCGCTTCTTCCTCTCCAACTATTCTCAATAACCACTTTAAAATTTCAACTATCAATTGCCTTAACCTGTCATCTCCAACTATTCTTCATGCTTCAAATGCACCATGTTGTTATTTTCTACTTATTTTTCTCAAAATACCGTTATCAAAATGTCTCAATTTTTGCTTTTACCCTCATGCGTATTGGATGTGTTTTACTCATCCCAATTGTATTTAAAATATGAGGGTAAAATGGAAAACTTGAGGCATTATGTTAACAACATTTCAACATAAATATGTTGAAACTAATAATTATGTGCAATTGAAGCATAACTGATAGTTGGAGGAGCAAATTGATACATCTGATAGTTGAAGGAACAAATAAACAACGGAAATATTGGAGGGAAAAATTGAAATTTAGCCTTACTCAGCTCGAGCTCGTTCGATAAAAACTCGTTTGAGCTCGGTTCGTTTAACAATCAAATCAAGTTCAAACACAATTTCAAACTCACTACGTAATTAAATCCAAACTTGAACAGTATGACGTTCAACACTACTTGATACCTATTTGTTCAAAAATATCTTTGGTTGCCACAATATAAAGATTAAAATAATAAATGCGGTGTGCCAATATTTGTACATGCAATTATAAAGTAAAACTTATTAAGGGCAGAATTGATGATAATTCAATGCCTCGATCTATCCTGGCTTCTATCGAGCGATGTGATAGAATAGAAAATTACTACCCCTACCTCTTTTTTATGTCTGCCTGGCTGCATGACTTCAAATATTTATGATAGTTCTTTCAGATTGACTTAAATTTTTAGTTAATGGCCAACAACGATGGGTTCTGTTATTGATTATTGAGTTCAATCAATGGTTTGGTTTGTCAAATTAATATCGAATAATAATAACCAACAATTACAAGTGCTCGATAAACATAGACAGAAGACAGTAAGGAAATTAACCTTTTTTATTAAATAATTGTTGATTACAAAAAAAAAATTCTTACAGTTCCACTATCTTGATTACAAATGATAAAAATAAAAATGACTACCAGGGTTACATAGTCCAGATTGACGAATAAAACAATAACTTGCTTGACAGATGGCATCAAACAAGGATCTTACGAGATAGATGGCTACCCACGCAATTCCTAAACGACATATGGCTACCTGCTTAGGGGTTTCGATCGGCAAATGACTACCTGGTCGAGAGCTTTGCTAGGAGATGGCTACTAACAAAGGTTTTCTATCAAACAAATGGCTACTTGACGAAGACTAGCTAAGCAGATGGCTATTTAACCAGGGTTTTACGAAGCAGATGACTACTTACGTAAGGATAAATGGCTCAACAATTCCAAGAATGGACTTCTAAAATGTTGGATTTTGCCATGAAAGAGACTAGTTGTATTCGCTTATGTTGAATTTGAGTGATTTTAATTGAAGTGTTGTGTATGTTATGTGAACTTTGTCCATCTTTTTATATTCTTCATTGAATCTCATAGATTTTGGATGATCTTATGAAATCATCCCATATCTTCTTGAATGGAAAGTATATGATCAACCAATCTTCATAAATCTTCTTTTTTTCCTTTTTTACACCAACATAATGTTTGCCATAGAATATTCATTTCTTGGCAATACTTGGATCTCCACGCTTGCCTTGGATTGTCAATTGTCCAAATGGCCCCTTATATTATATCGACCCCATCCATTATCGACAAGAGCTTCTGACAGTCTTAGCTTTCTATCCATCAAAGGTTATCACTTTTATCTGATCGATCATTGGAATTATTTACGGTATGAAGAACACCCCTAACCGTCCCGACAAATGAAGTTTCATGTTCTTCCAATTTATTATAAAATACAACAAACTATTAGAGATCTTCATGAGTCCATTAACGAAGAATCTTTAGTATATTATTCGACATGACACTATTAATAGAACAGTGATAGTAAAAACACCAAATTTTAACGACAAATAACTTACCAAAATAAGTACTTGTTTATGTATATCCATGAATTAAATTTTCAAAAAAATTCACCGAACACACGAAGATATGCATGTTTATTGGTTAATAGAAACGAAAAATATGAAATAATTTTTATTGTAACTTATTTCTTTGATGTAATTTTTCTAGAATTTTTTCAAAAAAAAATCGAGAACTTTTAATATTTACTTACCCAAAAAATCAACAAGAATCTAAAAGGAAAATTTATTGTAAAATTGTCTTGCCCAAAGCCAACAAGCAACTATCGTGTCTCCCCAATCACGCCTACTAAGTAAATCAATCCCAACCGTCCATTCCATCCATCATAGACACGGGATTAAACCTACTGCCCCCATTTCATTCATATCATCACCGCAGTAATAGTAAAAGTCTGCATACACCCTATTATAGGTCTTTCCTCAAATTCCTATAAAACAATTAAAAAATTCCAGTAATCCATTTTATCTATTTTAATTTATTATTTTTTACCCAAATTTTATTTTACGAAGAGAAAGATCGATACATATACGGTCGTATAAGTATTATTCCGGATCTGAGACTCATCGGAACCTCACCGTTTCATAAACCCGAACCTTTTTCGCTTTACCTTCTGAAAACCCTAAAAACGCCACCGGCGAGTCATTTTCTCTCTATTTTTTACTCTCTAGATCTTTCAGTCTATGTGTACACAGTTGCGGTTGTTTTCTGCAGAAGTGAAGCCGAAGTTCGTATTTTCGTGGAGCCCTGAGTGAGAAAAAGCTTACAGCTGGTGAATGTTCGTTATTTTTTGAGATAACTTTTGAAGTGTGAATGTTTTTACTTATTTCTGGATAAAAGGTTGATTTTTGTTGTGTATTTTAACTACTTAGTTTGTTTTGGTGTATTTTGAAAATTTCTTGAGTGTAATGTTTCTGATTTGTAGAGAAGTTGTTCTTGTATGTAAGGAAAATGCTTGCATGGGATGTTTAAAGAGGTTTGACGTCTCTTGCTATCAAGTTGAAGTGCCCATTTTTCTTTGGGATGGGGTTCTGCACATTGTATGTACTGAATAAACTAGTGAATTATGTAGGCTTTTTAATAAGTGAAAAAGTTAGTGTTATGTACGGAAGCATTTTATCTTAGAACTTTACTTTCTATTTTATGACAAATGAATGGTTAGAAGGGAATTACCATTTGTAGGATTGGTATGGTAGAAAGCTTAAGGTTGTGTTTTTGCACTGAAGAAGTCAGTTTTGCTACAGATATAGAAGGAATTAGTCAAGGGTCGGTAAATGCATCGGTAGAGAGTTATAGATTACTATCCATTTATGAAGAAGTAAAATCTGTCTTAACTGAGTTATAGCTTGTATTCAAGTGTATGGTACCTTAGGACGGACCCCATTCATGCTGTTTATGCAAACTTATTAAGTTAGAAGTAATTTATCTGGAGCAGTCCAATTAGGGCCGACCCTATAGCTAGGCAATTTAGGCCCTCGCCTAGGGCCCCGACTATAGAGGGGCCTCAATTATTTTGTTTGTTAATGTAAATGTATCTCAGATTTTTTCTATTTGATGAATTTTTTTTGTTTTGGTCAAATAAGATGTAAGAATGGAAATTTTAAAATAAGGTCTTGCCCTAATTATATAACCACATTCTTAAACAGACGGTGAAAATCAACTTGATCTAGTGGCTAAAAGTGATGCTCTAGAGGCTTTTCATATATACTTGTCTAGAATGTTTTACTTCATAATCTAGAATCATGTATATAAAAAAAGAATGTCCTAGATATCTTTGTGGACTAATATACTATTTCTGCTCTGTCTGCCCCCTTTACCTGCATCATATTATAATAACATTAACGCGTCATGTATTGGTTAAGATGCGTTGGACAATGATCGTAGCGCGACATTAAAATAGATTTAACCTATCAAATTAACTTTTCGATTAACATTACACATTCTATTGAAATTCTCCTTGTGTTTGTTATGTAAGATCCGTTGATCTAATTTATGTTGAAATGATTATTTCATATTATTGGTGTCAAATGATGAAGATTACTCCATCCGGTTTTTTTTATTTATCGTTTTAGAATTTAAATGTAGAATTAATTTTTTATATCAATTTTACCCTTCTTATTAATGCTATGATTATTTGATAAAAGGGTATTTTGGGACTTTTATTTAAAAAAAGTGGCTATTTATTATAATTCTTAAAATCCGTCTTCAATCCTCCAAAGCGAATAAAAAAACGGAGGAAGAATATGCTAATTGATAGTACAAGTGATTTTGTTTTATTGTGTCTTATTATTTTGGAAAAAAAAATTATAATATTGTTGTTTTGCATTAATAAATTAGAATTTGAAGTAACTTATTTTTTTGGAAAAAAATATTATAATATTGTTGTTTTGCATTAATAAATTAGAATTTGATGTAACTTATATTCAACGAGTTTGAATCAAACTACAATTTTTAATATTAATTTATTATAAAAAATACTCAAACTACATACTCGTCTCGATTTTTTTGTAGCGGACTGAACCGTTTGATAATCGAACCAAATAGTTCGATTTTTTTTACTGTACAAAATTTGAAACTACCGCGTCAGACTAGATACCAAAAATTGGTATGGTTCAGTTATATTGAATGCGACGACAACAAACCCCTAATATTAGTGTTGTGCACGATCCGGTAAACCGTAAATCGAACTAAAATCTGGATTCAGTATACGAAATGAACTTCATTACCGAACCATTAAAAAAATTCGATTTTCGGTATTGCCTGTAGAGACCGAACCGGTATACCCTTTTTTTTTTAGTCCCAATTCTTAAAAGGTGAAGACAGCGTTCTCACTTCTTCTACGGACTGCCCTAGAGCAAAACCCAAATCCAAGCTTTCCAGATTTCCAATCCAAGCTTCACTTCACTTTCTCACTTCTTCTACGGACTGCCCTAGAGCAAAACCCAAATCTTCTTCTTCTTCAATTCTAAATCCCACCGCGCCGCCGCATCACCTACCCCCGTCGCGCCTCCACCATCTCTCTCTTGGTTCAGGTTTGTAATTTACAGAGGTACAGACCAAATTCTAAATGCCCAATTTTATTCCTTTTCTGATTTTCTCTTAATAAATTGGGTTCTAATTGCATTTAAAACCCAAAACTTGAATGATGCTAAAGTAATTTTTGGAGGGGACTGAGGCTAGGGGGTCTCTGATGTATTCTTTATAATTTCTATTCAACTTCATTGGATGGTTAGTGGTTAGAGTGGTAGGAAGCATATTATTATTTACATATGTATTCAAGACAAATTATTTTTGATTCAATAATTTTTCGGTTTTTTTTTGTACCGAATCAAATTGAACCTTACTGAATCGGTAATTTACTGAACCAAACCGAAATTTTCTGTTTGGCAAACGGTACGAGATTTCAAAATACCGAACCAGCCGGTATAACAAAATTTGGTACTGTTCGGTTCTACCATTTGCACAGCCCTACCTAAGATAGTAGTGTGAGCAGAAATATTATACTTTCATATTCAATCTATTTACCAAAAAGAAAAAAAGTTAAAAGTATTTGAATTCAATAAATGTTATCTTGCTTTTATCTTACCGAATACTAACTTCTTAACCATGTTCTATATATTGTAGCCATTTATTTAAAAATAAGCATATTGATAAACTTTATGTTGTCAAGAATGCTTGGATTTGAACTAAAGAAAACTATTCAATGATGAATGAATTTGCAAGCTCAGCCAAGTTATTTTGAAATTTTCAAGTATACGGATTCAGACCTCGAGAAAAAAAAAAGCTTGTGTTGTGTATATAATATAAGATGTCTATGGAGTTTAATGTAATTGGTTGAATTTTCTTATGCTGCATTAATTCATATGATACATAACAATTTATATGTGTGTGCATTTGTTATAACTAAATTCACGATACTTGAATTTTCAATATATATATATATATATATATATATTGCTTTTGTTAAGAGAAAGTTTAAGAATGAAATGTCATAAAAATATATTACGATTGAATCTAAAAAGTATCAGCTAATTTGTAAAAGAGGGCCCCGATTTTAAATATCGCCTAGGGCCCCGTAATATGTCAGGCCGGCCCTGAGTCCATTGAGTGGCCTCATGTTTCTTGCAAGGTAGTATGTTCTGTTTAAAGATGGTAGAAGCTTTTCTGTTCAAGAGAGTGGCCAATTTGAGACCAGGCCATGGAAATTAGGGCAACATGCTTATGAAAGTTTCTCTTGTTGTAGAGAATGTTGATCTCATAATTGGGTGTCTACTTAGCCCTGGAGAGGAGAAGCGAGTGCTAATTGAGATTGCTGAGCCGAGATATTGCATGTCAGATGCATATTTGAATTTTCTGATTAGCAGATGTGTATTGTTAGGTTATCTGATATACAAACTAATTTACCTAAAGGTTTTTGATTTGGAATATGCAAACGTAAAACACCAATTTATTGCATTGCATATCTTCATTTGATGTCAAGCGTTATACCCAGTTCTTCAAAAAATACTTATAATCAGATGCTTATTGTATATCAGGCCTACTGGAATAGAGGGATATGGTCTTCAATGCTGTGGAAGCAAAATGAATCTTAATTAGGGTTATGATATAAGTAATTAATGATTGGTTTGAGCATAAGGTGTTTAGAATTATTTTATGTGAATGCTACCATGAGATCCTTGAAGGAGTTACTGACTGCCATTTTGGTGATTGGCCACATAAATAACAGGAATCCTTGATTTCCAAAAGTGAAAATAACAAGGTGTGTACTGAGAACAATTGTAATGAAGGCTTTTGGAAAATTTCGGAACACGTTATATTGGAAAGAACTGAAATATACCATTTTCAATGAGCTAAGAACACATATAGAGTGCAATGGCCTTTCTGATGCTCTTACAACTTGTATAAATCAAAAAGAATTATTACATCTTTTATTTTTAACATATATGTGTATATATATGCATGTATTTATGTAGTATGTATGCTTGTGTGTGGGTGTGTATGTATGTACGTACGTGTGCATACAATGAAGTAGATGTTTGCAGTTAACAGTGTGTTCAATTTCATACATATAGCTCAATATGTTTTGTTTAAGTTTGTTTTTAAGTTATTGTAGAACAATATGTTGATCTTACTTTTGCTTTATGACATGCAATGCTATATCTTCACTGCATTCACTGCAACCTGATTACAGATGTTGTTTGAATCCTTTGCAGATTAAAAATTTTGCGAACTTGTGTGCTTGACTCGTGATTGTTTGCATGAAACCTGTAATTGTATTTTTTTTTTCTTTTCTTTCTGCTTTTTATCTTTTCTAGATTTTTTTTAAGTTCAGTTTAAGTCTTCTGCATGTTTATATGTAGTTCGTTTAGCATAAATTTGAGACTTCTGATTGATTTATGCTTTTTCTTTTCTAGGTTTAATCATGAGATCATAATCTTTGGATAACTATGGCCTCTAAGGGTCCAAGGTCTAAACTTGACCATGAATCTCGGGCTAAGAGACAAAAGGTGAGATTGTTGACTTTATTTCAGTCGAGTTTGTCAGTTAGAAGTCATTAATCTACTACTTCATTAATCATCAGCCTGACTGTACTTAATTCCTAACTTGAGCCATGTTTATTACACAAATTTAGAGTATTTCGTCAACATCGTTACCATAAATCTAGCATTTGTGCAATTTCCATTTCTAATTTGTGAAGGAAAAAGGTTTTCGACTTTTTTGGTATCAGAAATTCGAAATTGACCTGATGATAATATTCAGATAACATGGAGGTTTGGAAAGATTTGCATTGTAGATCAAAATATGGAGCTACGCCTTTTGATTACGTTTTTTTTTTATTCCTTGAGTTGTTTTTGTCAACTTTCCAGTTCCAGAGTTCAAACTTTTCAAATTTATAGTTTTCAAATAAATAGTTAGTTGATTTCTAGAAAATTCATTGGTTCAAAGACCTGTCTTTAATTTGCCAATCACCCAATTAAAGTGTTTTTATACCAATTTCAAATTTCCCCCCATGGATTATAACATCAAGAACACTGAGAGACTCTGTCGTCCACAAGCTGAACATCTTTCTAGTTTATATTCAATGTTAGTATAAGGAAATATGAAATAGCATCTAGTGGAGATTAAAAGTTGGAGTGTATAGCAATATGTCTTGGAATTCCTTAATGCACAATGTTTTGGATATCTTCTACTGTGGGATGTGTTACTATTTTTATGGACCTTTTTTTTTTTTTTTACATAGGCGCTCGAAGCTCCAAAAGAACCTCGTCGTCCTAAAACACATTGGGATCATGTTTTGGAAGAGATGGCCTGGTTATCGAAGGTAACAGCGTGCATAATTCTTTCAACACAATTCCATATGTAGTCTTGCTTTTGAAAATTTTGGGCTTTCCATGTTCCCAATTGACTTTAGGACTTTGAGTCAGAGAGGAAATGGAAACTGGCTCAGGCAAAGAAAGTTGCAATAAGAGCCAGCAAGGGCATGCTGGATCAGGCCACAAGGGGCGAGAAGAGGATAAAGGTCTAACTTTTGATCTTATTTATTCTAAAGCTTCACTGTTGTAAAATCTGCACTGGGGAAGACTTTGGATATAGTTTTGAATTTTAGGCTGATACACTGTATTTTATTCAAGTGTTCTACTTGGTATTTTTTTTTCCCAATGCTGAGTTGCAAAAATGATCAGGAAGAAGAGCAGAGGTTAAGGAAAGTGGCGCTCAATATTTCCAAGGATGTCAAAAAGTTTTGGACAAAAATAGAGAAGCTGGCAAGTCATTTCTGAGTATTACTTGCATCAATTTTACATTTCTTTTGTTCTCACTACTTCTGTGGCTGAGTTTTCGGTTATGATGGCGAGTGCAGGTGTTATACAAGCATCAAATAGAGGTTGATGAGAAGAAGAAGAAAGCACTTGATAAACAGCTTGAGTTCCTTCTAGGTCAAACTGAAAGGTAGCTTATCCTTTTGTCGACTTATTGGTAATGTCCTTGTTGAAGCTATGGAAACTTAGTCCCCTTCCAGCAACAGGAGCTGAAATCAGCTGATATGTATTCCTCTGGTAAACTATGTTTGTATCCTTCATCTGAGTCTGAAATTCAACGCCCTTATTCTTTTAGGTACTCATCTATGCTGGCAGAGAACCTTGTGAGCTCACCTACTCCTTGCAAACCATCCAACTTGTACATTGATCAAGGGCAACCTAGTATTCAATGGAAAGGAGGTGATGACATTAATGAAACATCTGAATCAGATTCCGGTAAGGGGTGGATTTTTAGATATTTGATGTTTTCTGCTATTTGTGTACCTTAGCTGGTTCTTAATTAACTGATAATGCTAGGATCCCAGTCAAATGCCCATGGTGTAGATGAAGACTATGATTTGCACTCTGAATATGAATCAGTAAGTTTTTCGTCTCTTGGTTTATGTTAGCTTTGTTTGAATTTTTATGCTCTGGAAAATTAAATTCTGTGGAATTATGGGAAGTATGGGACTATGAAAAGTGCAACGGCCTCTTTGCCCATGCTTTTGGTTTCGAAAAATTGGTTTGGGTGGATTTGGTGAAACCTGTTAAACCCCATTTGGATAGAGTTTGGATGTTGGGGTTAGGAAAAAGTAGGTGGTAGATGTCAATGTCTTTTATAGAGAAAAAGTAGGTGATATGTGTCAAATCATTGTCTTTTATAGGTTTGAAATTGAAACCTGAGTTTCGCGAAACCTATACTCAGGTTTCATTTGGTTAGGTTTTGGCTCAGTTTCGTGAAACCGCGAGACTGAGCCAGAACTTAGCCAAATAGAGCCTAAGCTATCCACTTGGTTGTCTGTAGTTGCTCTGTTACTTAATTGATAATTAACTGGGTTGTGGACTTATGATACTTTTCTTTTTTGATTTCCCTCATAAAATTTCTTAAATAAGTTTGTTTGACAAGGTAACCAGAACTTCATAATTTTGATAAAGTGGTGGCAGTTTTCCTTCATATGCTAGACTTACTGCTGATAGCCTGAGTCTGAGGCCTCTTTATTTCCGGTTGTGCTGCACTTTGTGGCTAGTTTGTCGTTTGTAGAATGTGCTATTATATTTCATCTTGACCTCTGTATGATCGTAAGAAGATCAATTTTGTGTTCTCAGCTTATCTACAATAATCAGTATGCAATTTTTTTTTTTTTCAATTTATATGAATACTATCTCTCTTTAGAGTTTATTTGTATTATATAGTGTTCACACTTTTGTTTTTAGGAAGATGATGAGCATACTATTGAGGAAGATGAGGCTCTCATCAGTAAAGAAGAGCGGGAAGAAGAACTGGCAGCTTTGCAGAGTGAAATTGACCAACCTCTTGAGGAGATACTTAAACGCTATACTGCACAGGATGGTAAAGTATTGGTTATGCCCATACTTGCTATATCTACAATCTATGCTAGTTCTTGTGAATTCATGCTAAATCTTTGTACTCGTCCAATCTGAAAGCTATATTCAGTGAACTGAACCTGTCTATTCTTAGCTCGTTTGATATATTTGCAAATACTCCTATATAATAAAATCAATGAACAGGCTTTGGCTGTGTCTTCTTTGATCATATTGGGGGAAATCTACTTGTAGATGCAAGAGTGTTTGCGTTCTCTATTTTTGGGCCCAGTAACTCTTTCTTGAATAAGCATTTCTTTTACATTATTCCTTGTTGATTAAGTATATATTATAATTTTGGCTTTAACGGGAAGCGCCCTTTTGGTGCACATTCAATGAATTTTTTACCTTTAAAAAAAAAATATTGCGGGAGTACCTTTAATCAGTGAAGGCAACTGTTAGAGCTGCATCTTTAGCATTCTAGAAACTTCAAATAGAACATAATAGGCAATCCAGGTGTTTTACTTCATTTCTTTTTGGAGGCACCATATGAAAGTTATTGCTCTCTTAAGACAATCGATGTAGTCTTTGTGTCAGAAATTTGAAAAGATTAAAAATGAGTAGCAGTTATATTGTTAGTCCAATGAATTTTAGTAGTGATTTAATTTTGTGTATCCATAGTGGTGATTTTCTCAGATTAATTTTTAGTAGTCATGGTTTTTTCTCAGTTAGCAAAGAAGAGACTCTGGATAAGGTTGATGATGTATATGGAGGTGGATCAGCAGAGTTGAGAGAATGTAATGGTAGGCTTGCTAAACAAATTATTTTATATCTGTCTCCTCATTTATTATAAATTCCTATGTAACTTCCTATCCATTCTTATTCAGGAAAAGAAAATGCTATTGAACCTGTTAATGAGATAGAGAGAGGCAGCTCACCTGCAATACTTGGTCGTCGTTGTGTAAGTTGTATGTGTTTATGTATACTGTCGCAAATTGTAAAGCATGTCTAATACTCAACTTAATATTCATGTTCTATTTATGCAGGTTGAAAGTAATGGTGTTGTATCCGTGTCAGAAAATCACTCGGAGGTTAAGACATACAAGAAAAGAAATTCTAAGAAACTTTTCGAATCAGAGAAGCAGCAGATGATGAATGAGTTCAATGATGAACAAGTAAGAATATGTGTTTGAAAGTATCTTTATTCTTTTGCTGAACATCTTTTATGTGTGCAATGACTGATTTGTCGAATGACCACTGAATTGGAACATGTAGACCATAGGCACTGTTCAATTGATTCTGGCCTATGCACAGACTAGATACCATAGCGTTGCTGTGCCTTGATCAAAATGGACCAGTTTTGTTTTCTGACCTACCATCCATCAGTTGGGACCCTCAGATCATCATCTAACAGCTTAATATATTTGTAGATTCTGATGCTCTGACTATGTTGTATATCAAATCTGACAATAACAGTGTAACTTGTGCCTGCACAATTCCATGTATTCTGCAATATACTTACTCATGCCCAAGTTTGTTACAAAATATGGGGTTTGACATTTTATTTGATGGTATAGTATCAAGCTTTTACTTCTAGTCTTCTTGAATTGTTATAACCGATCCTGTATTCGAAGAACTAGTCAAATATTACTTGGAAGTTTCTAACTACTTATAGCTGTTGCCCTCTCTATCTTATGCAGAAGCCAAAATATAGTTTATGATATCATAATTTGTTTCATTTTCAGGAAGATGATGATTTTGTACTTTCAGCTGGAGAAGAAAATGAATGTGGAATGGTAAGCATGCGTTGTTGTTATGATTTTGATTTTGATGATTTTTCAGTCAAAGCATTTTTGTTTCATTTGTAAAGATATGTGGAGCTCCTATTCTGTTTCATCGCAATCCTTTGACCAATTTCTGAATTTGAACCATAGTATTCTCTTATAGTCATTATCTCATTGAAAAATGAAAAATGTTATTAGTGATTCTAGGCTCTCCTCCCTCCCGTAGCCCCAAGTATCAGTATGTGCATATTATGTTGAAGGATTACTGGGAATAGTCACACTGATACGTTACTCAAAATGTGGTTGAATTTTCACTTCTTTTTTTACACCTGCTATTGTATTAAGGATGATGAGACAACACTCGTAGAGGAGGAAGAACTAGCAAATGCAGAGTCAAATAATACTGTGGATGAGGTAAGCTATATTCAGCTCAAGTTTGATTTTCTCCAATCACGTAGTCAATTACATCTGCACATGCATACTCAAAATGATCTTGATTTTGATTTAGATGATAATTATAAGATTTTTTCAGATTGCTCTTCTGCAGAAGGAAAGTGAAATTCCTATAGAGGAGCTTCTTGCAAGGTATACAAAGGTATGTCGAAGAGTACTTTCTTTTATTTCTCTGAGTTCAAATCCGATCCGACATTGATCTTCCTGCTCCAATCAGGATTTTGACATGAATGAAAATGTGGGAGTGGACTCTGAATCCTGCTATGCTTCTGGTTCGGAGGAATTACTGAGTTCACCGGGACACAAAGACTCTGAACTTAATCAGCTTGATGATAAATCTAACGGATTCCAGCCTGATACATGCCCCCACCCAGAAGAAATCGAGGCTGAATTTCTGGGGAAGACTGGAGAAGATATGCAGAGTGAAGATATAATCGCTGATGCGGCGGCTGCAGCCAGGTCAGCCCAGCCAACAGGCAACACATTTTTGACAACCAAAGTGCGTACGAAGTTTCCTTTTCTTCTCAAGTATCCTCTACGCGAGTATCAGCACATTGGCTTGGATTGGCTTGTGACCATGTATGAGAAGAGACTTAATGGAATCCTTGCTGATGAGATGGGTTTGGGGAAGACAATTATGACTATTGCTCTTCTTGCGCATCTAGCTTGTGAAAAAGGAATATGGGGCCCCCATCTTATTGTTGTTCCAACTAGTGTCATGCTCAATTGGGAAACTGAATTTTTCAAATGGTGTCCCGCTTTCAAAATATTGACTTACTTTGGAAGTGCAAAAGAGCGGAAAATAAAGAGGCAAGGATGGATGAAACCTAATTCATTCCATGTCTGCATAACGACTTATAGGCTGGTCATTCAGGATTCTAAAGTTTTCAAGCGGAAGAAGTGGAAATACCTAATTCTGGATGAAGCTCATTTGATAAAGAACTGGAAGTCACAAAGATGGCAAACACTCCTTAATTTTAACTCCAAAAGACGTATTCTTCTGACTGGCACACCACTTCAAAACGATCTAATGGAACTCTGGTCTCTGATGCATTTTTTGATGCCACATGTTTTCCAATCTCACCAAGAATTCAAGGACTGGTTCAGTAATCCTATATCTGGAATGGTAGAGGGACAGGATAAGGTAAACAAAGAAGTAGTCGATCGGTTGCATAATGTTCTGCGTCCTTTTTTGCTTCGCCGTCTGAAAAGGGATGTCGAGAAACAGCTTCCATCAAAGCATGAACATGTAATCTATTGTACACTCTCAAGGAGGCAGCGTAATTTATATGAAGACTTCATTGCTAGTTCTGAGACGCAAGCTACTCTTGCTAATGCTAATTATTTTGGAATGATTGGTGTTATTATGCAGCTCCGTAAAGTCTGCAATCATCCTGATCTGTTTGAAAGTCGTCCAATTGTTAGTTCGTATGATATGAGTGGTGTGGACATGCAATTGAGTTCTTCTGTTTGCTCAATGCTCTTGCCTGGTCCATTTTCAGCTGTTGACCTTAGTGGGTTGGGGTTTCTTTTCACACATCTTGATTTTTCTATGACATCTTGGGAGAGTGAAGAAATTCAAGCTATTGCTACCCCTTCAAGCTTAATTGAGCGTCGTGTAAACCTGGTTGATTTGGAGGAAAAACCTAAGAAAAAGCTGCATGCAACCAGTATCTTTGAAGAGATAAAAAATGCACTCTTGAATGAGCGGTTGAAAGAAGCAAAGGAGCGGGCAGCAGCTCTTGCATGGTGGAATTCTTTGAGGTGCAAGAGAAAACCCATGTATTCTACTGGCCTACGCGAGCTTGTCAGTGTCAAACATCCTGTCCTTGATATTCATCTTCAGAAACATAGTCTTGTGTCTTATCAGTTCTCATCCAAGCTCGCTGACCTTGTGCTATCACCAGTTGAAAGATTGGGAAAGATGGTTGATCAGGTAGAAAGTTTCATGTTCGCGATACCTGCTGCACGTGCTCCTGCCCCGATTTGTTGGTGCAGTAAAGGTGGATCACCTGTGTTTTTTAACCAAACATTTGTAGACAGATGTTCTCAAGTTCTTTCCCCGCTTCTTACTCCATTTCGCACTGCTATAGTCCGGAGGCAAGTCTACTTTCCAGATAGGAGACTTATTCAATTTGACTGTGGTAAGCTCCAGGAGCTTGCAGTTCTGCTTAGGCGACTGAAGTCAGAGGGTCATCGTGCGCTGATTTTCACTCAAATGACAAAGATGCTTGATGTTTTGGAGGCATTCATTAATTTGTATGGTTACACTTACATGCGTCTAGACGGTTCCACTCCGCCTGAAGAGAGACAAACACTTATGCAGCGGTTTAATACAAACCCGAAAATATTTCTTTTTATTTTATCAACACGTAGTGGTGGTGTTGGCATTAACCTAGTTGGGGCAGATACTGTGATCTTTTACGATAGTGACTGGAATCCAGCCATGGATCAACAGGCACAAGATCGATGCCACAGGATAGGGCAGACACGTGAAGTAAACATCTATCGGTTGATCAGTGAGAGCACCATTGAAGAGAACATTTTGAAAAAGGCTAATCAGAAGCGTACTCTTGACGATTTGGTAATACAGAGTGGAAGCTACAACACCGAATTTTTCAAGAAGTTGGATCCAGTAGAATTGTTTTCAGGCCACAGAAAGATTCCACTAAAAGATATACAAACAGAGAAAACTCCTAAAACTGGCGGAGATATCACTTTATCTAGTGCGGATCTGGAGGCTGCTTTAAAGAATGCTGAAGATGAGGCAGACTACATGGCATTGAAAAGAGTTGAAGAAGAAGAGGCTGTGGATAATCAAGAATTTACCGAGGAAGGGAAGTTTGAGGATGATGAACTTGTTAATGAAGAGGACATGAAGCCTGATGGTCCTGCTGAATACGGTGCATCCAATGCAAAATCAAATGAAGGCAATTTAGTAAGTGGAAGTCATCCAGTAGAAGAAGGTGTGCTCACTTTCACTTCTAAGGAAGATGATATGGATATGTTGGCTGACGTCAAACAGATGGCAGCAGCGGCGGCTGCAGCTGGACAAGCAGTCTCGTCCTTTGAGAATCAGCTACGTCCCATTGATCTATATGCAATACGTTTCTTAGAGTTATGGGACCCAATTATAGACAAGGCTTCGGTGGAATCCAATATTCAAATTGAGGAAAAAGAATGGGAACTGGAGCGCATTGAGAAGTTAAAGGATGAAATGGAAGCCGAGATTGATGATGATGAAGAACCTCTGGTGTATGAAAGTATGTATTTCCTTGATAAGCTTTTTCCTTTGATTTTCTTGATTTTCTCTCTTGCAGTTATCACATCTTTCTTTCCATTACTATTGAACATTTACCATTAAGTTACAAACTGTGGGTTGGTTACAATGCACAATGTTAGATACTAATCATTTGGGCATTAAACAATGTGATAATTATTATGTTTATTTGCCTCTTATAACCATGTTCAAATCTAGTTTAGATTTTCAAAGTTTTGATCTGAAAATAGGTTAACTGTCTTGTTTAATTCAAGGAGTTTCCATTTGTTGTCATGTTTCTATAGTTTCACCTGCCAGTTGAACAAATAAGAGATGCCATACATTAAGCTTTTTTTTATTTGTATGATTCCTGCTCAGGTTGGGATGCTGATTTTGCAACTGAAGCATACAGACAGCAAGTTGAAGCACTAGCTCAACATCAGGTTCGTAATAATTGGCATAATAATTTACTTGAACTTTGTTGCTAGGTTTTCTATTACCCTAACTTTCCGAAGAGATTCATCCCCATATCTTTAGACTTATAGATCAATGTTGTTGCTCATTATTAAAATTTGTATTTTTACAGTTAATGGAAGATATGGAACGTGAAGCCCAGGAAAAGGCTGCTTTAGAATATGGAAATTCTGATTCTCTAAGGTGAGAAAATGTTATGATATCCTCTCATAGAATATCTCTTCATCAAAGTGACCTGTATTTGGGGAGTGACAAGGTCGAGGCATAGCTAATGTTATATAACTCGTCAAAATAAAACTTGTCATTTTTGGCAGCTTAGATGTTCATAGAATTCCTTATATAGCTATATAATACTTATATTCCAATATGCAAGGATGTTACTTTTAGGAAGATTTCGCTTATCATTATATATTATTCGCAAAAATATATTATTGGCTTAGTGGAGATGTCACATGGAGAAGCTCACCATGGTTGAACCGTTTAATCCCGCAAACAAACTCGTCTCTGAATACTAATTTCCCTGACTGAAAAAAATGGCCTACTTTTACCAGCATGAAGATAGTTTCGTATAATGATACTAGGATGTAATATAATCCCTTCAATGTGATTCTGATTATCTCTTAATGCTTTGAAAACAGGCATGATGTTTCCGCAGCTCCTAAACAAAAGTCGAAGAAGAAGAAGACCAAAAAACCCAAGTTCAAATCTTTGAAAAAAGGAGCTATAGTTTCTAAATCCGTATCTGTGAAAGAAGAGTCATCAATAGAACTAATGTCAATAGATGATGATGATGATGATGATGATGATGAAGATGATGATGATGACGAGATACTCACCTCATCAGATTCTTTGTCTCCATGTTTAACACAGGAAAAGAAACGTAAACCTGCACCAGAGGATGATGAACCGAAAAGCAGAAAGAAACCAAAAAAATTGAAGACTTCTGAACTAGGAGATATTCTTCTGTATCCTAAATCTTCCAGCAAGCATCAAAATGAAAATAAAAACTTGAGAATTTGTGACAATGGAGTTGTTGATCTTGAATCTAGGCAATTAAGCAGGAGCAAGATGCGAGGAAATCTTTCAATTTCCTTCATGCCTCTAAAACGGATTTTCATTATAAAACCGGAAAAATTAAAGAAGAAAGTGAATATTTGGTCTAAGGATTGTTTCCCCCATCCTGATATTTGGTCAACACTGGAAGACATGGTATTATGTGCTTCTGTTCATGAGTATGGCCCAAATTGGAACTTGGCTAGTGAAATCTTGTATGGTATGACAGCTGGTGGGTCTTATCGGGGTAGATTTCGCCATCCTGTTCATTGCTGTGAGAGGTTTAGGGAACTGATCCAAAGACATGTTATGTCTGTCAGTGATTCTACTAATAATGACAAAGCTGTGAATATTGGTTCTGGGAAGGCTCTTCTCAGAGTAACTGAGGTATGTTTGTTTCACGCAATTTCTTCCATAGCTACTAAATATACTTTTAATAAAAAGATTTTCAGTCATATGATGCTATTTCGCTGGGTTGGAACTAATTTGGACTACTAAGAATTAAACCCAACTTGCACTATTAGGCCATGCAGTTGGTTAGCAGGGTCCTAAGCTAATGTTTAATCAAACCGCAAGTAAAAGTTCTTTCAGAAGAAATCTTTACATTTCTTTCTCTCCAATTCCAGTTTCAGTTTCTCCTTGAACCACATATATAATCTTTGTTTCATGGTTAGAAAAGTTTGACATATTTCAATTTCAATTATACATTAGATTTGATCACCGTGGTGTGATTAGTAATTTTGTAACATATCTAAGCAGGTGTGTACGCTCCCTTGACCCTTGATTCTTCTGCATCTTTTTTCCCTCTAACTTTCAACATTCAACTTGGATATTCGTTTCAATATGGATTGATTTCACTCTAATTGATCAGTTACAAGTTTTTTTTGTCTCTTAATTGACATAGCATTGTTTCGTACATCAGGATAACATGCAGGTGTTGCTTGGCATTGTTACAAAACTACCAGATCATGAACCTCTTATTCCGAAGCATTTCTTTGCTTTGCTTTCTGCTGCTTGGAAGAATTTATCCCGCCCAAGCCACAGGAACAGTACTTATTCTTCTCTACAGTTGTTTGGTTCTACCATAAACCATCAGAGTTCCTCAAGGAAATCATCAGAAAAGCTGGAATTCACTAATTTGCATCAATGTGGAAAGTTAGTAGAAGCTGCCCTGAATGACTGTACTAGCCAATCTGATGACAGGAGGTCTATTTTCAATAAGAGGGAGGAATTTTCTGTGCCAAGGGAGTGTATGGATGTTACACTTGAACTTCAGGGAGAAAGGGGTGAAGCTTTACCCCTTCCCTCCAAAATTAATATTTCAATTCTTGGCCCAGACCCTCCTCCATCTTTGAAAGCGTACGCCAATGATGATCATCAGTTCAAATCTTCACGGAGTCTAGCTGAGCACCGGTTCAGGTTTGACCTTTATCACATTATGATTTTCAAATTTGCAGCCTTACAGAATTTGTGGTCATTTTGCTTTTTACCTATCTCTGCATCAGTCATTAAGTTTGATTCTTGAATTTAGTGGATAAAACACCAAGGAAGATGTTTTTCTTACGTCAAATGGAAACACTAGGCTTTATATTTCGTTCATCTTCATTTTTCCCCTAAAATCCAAATTCTAAACAGTCTTAATTATTGTTGCCGATATGAGATTCATTTCTTCTTGTTTGCAGAACTCCATTGGGGGAATCACAAAGTTTTCCTTGGACTTCACAAGTACAGTCTCTTGGGAAGCAAAAGATCCCTATATCTGAATCGGCAAAGCCTTCTAAATCAAAATCTAGAAAAACAAGTAAAGATTCCTCTGATTTGCATTCTCTAACAACTCATGAAGTATTAAAACCTTTGCCAGTCATACCCATTGACCTTAGTACGAGGTTTGATGAGTCGTCATCGTGTACCCCAGAAGTTGAAAACCATGAATTTGACTGTAATTACATGCTTGACATGGATGCTGAAGAATTTTCATTGGGCACTTTAGCAATGGCCCCGTTTCACTTCGGACCCGATTTACCATCTGGACTAGATGATTGGTCTCTGTCACCTGAGTTTACTGATATTGGATGAAGGGCAGATTTTCCAACCACAGTTCGCAAAGGGGCCATGTTTTTTGAATGGTTCAATCCCAGGATAGAGAAGATCCTACTCGATGACTGTGCTGTCGAAACTAATTGAACAGAAAGAATGGCCTCGTTTAGTGTGAGTCGACGGCCGTGTTTTGAACTTCTCGAAGGGTTACGTTTTGGAAAGGAAATGCATATCATGAAATATAGGAGGGTTTAGACGTAGACACGTCTTTAGATTTTTAGGGTGTAGCATCGGTCTTTTTGCTGCAAAATATTTGTAGGTGGAACAATGATATTCTTATAATTTTTTCACTAATCCATTCATGGTGGCACATTCACTTCTATGCTCAAGAGACAAAGGTTAGTTTTTATTTAATGAAGGCTATATTTGATTCTTGTATTTTTAGAATTTTAGAGTAGAAAACTAACTTTCCTTGGTTGCACTAAAAGAACGTTGAGCCTCAATATTTGTCCATTTTCATTTTGCTGGTCATTTTTCATATTGAAGTCTAAGAATCACGTGAAAAAGCATCATCATGTTGCATTTATTCTTTCATCACAAAATTAGTTTCATCAGCCTTTTTTTTTGTTTTTTTTGTTTTTTTTTCTGTGTATAATGTTTGGATTTTCTAATTTAGAAGCTTGGATCTCCTTTGTATTGTGAATTCAGTTGGATATTAAGATTTGGATTTGAGAAAAGATTTGAAGGATACATTTCAAATGCTAGTATTAAGTGGATTTCAAACAAGTGTAATGGGCAACTGCGCCTTGATTGTACAAAATGAACAAATGTTTTGTTTAGATGGGGAAGGTTTTATTTGTGCATTTGATGAATATTTTAGTCAAGTATTTTCATTATTATAACAAATTTTGGATCAATTTTAATATCTATGATTATCAAATTTTAGGTAACTATTTTGTGAGTTTTTTTTAACCAAAATGATTATTCTGAAATCCATGTCATTTGAATATTTTTTCTTTAAATCTCATATATTGTTAACCCAATTCAAATGAAAGTCTCATTGTATATTGTGGTTCAACGTTTTAGTTGATGTATAGGGGAACGATTGTCATTTGCAAGTATAATGCAAAAATAATGTACTAGAAGAAACCAAAAATTTTCATGGATTGCACTTGATATCTGTTGGTTAAGTAACTAAATGTATTTAGAGCTATGGAATGATCTTTAGAAATTGTGTGTGTTTCTCCTCTTAACAGTTTATTATTAGGATGCTGGAACCTGTCAGGTTTCGAGACACAGAGAACAAAAGAGTTAGTTTAAAGATCATTGGAGCCGAAAATCAGATCAAACTACTTGATATTCGACTCGAGTTCGTTTAATGAAAACTCATTGAATTATATATATTAAATGATTATGAATAACAACACATGAGGTCATCTCCAAGGGAGTTCTCATAGTCAAACTAGCTTAAAGCCCCTCTATGCACAAAGTCATATTAGATATTTGATATATTAAAAATTGATATAATTTCTCTTATTCATAATGCACTGAAGTTAAAAATTGATAATATATATTTTAAGAAATTTGATTAAATGCAGAATGCTTTCGTTATTATCTCTTACATGAGAAATATCGGTATAAAGTATCCTTACTATAATAATTATTCTTTTCTAATGATATTTATCATAGTTTATTTATTTTTCCTATAGAAAAGGTTCAAAAGGAAATTATTTAAATTTTCTTTTTATGTGATTACTTTCCCTACGGTATAATGATATATATGAACTAAAGAAAGTATAAATCTATGTTAAGATCTTATATAATATAAATGATACATTGGTTGTACTAAAGCACAAATTATTTAAATATTAAAGTTTGTATATTACATTTCCACAATTAACATTGTTATATACTCTTGAACATTAAACACAAGTTAATATAATTTTAATCTACTACGAACATCATTCTGACGGATTTGGTAGTCGATTGTGTTCTCCATCTTACAATCAAGTAGTTTCATGTCAAGATCTTTTCTACTCTATCAGAGTTTGAATTAATACAACACAAAATTTTCTAATTTCAAGCAAAAAATAAAAAATCCAAAACAAGAGATTAAACTCCTTCAGAGTTTATGATTCACAAATTATTCAAAAAAACGATTTAGGTTTTTATTTTGAGAGAACCCGAAG
This sequence comes from Penstemon newberryi var. newberryi, assembly GCA_030819805.1. NCBI lineage: Eukaryota > Viridiplantae > Streptophyta > Magnoliopsida > Lamiales > Plantaginaceae > Penstemon > Penstemon newberryi. The sequence continues at coordinate 31,052,849 of JAUALY010000003.1, read as the reverse complement.
GTAAGTTAAATTAATGAGTAATATCGGAGTTTACAAGGTCAGAGATAAAGCTAGGAAGGACAACATTGTCCTCATTACAAGAGAGTGTCAACTTAGCTAAGGCGTGAGCTACGGAATTACTCTCCCTAAAAACATGAGAACCCGAGAAGAAGTCTAGATAACTAGCTAAGGAAAGCAAATCATCATAAACCAAACCCAGGGGTGAAAATGTGAATGAACATTCCTGCGTGTAATTTCATTAACTACAAGGTAACAATCTCCTTCCAATTCAATACTTTTCCAGCCTTTTAAAACTCCAAATTCCCTATCCCAATTTCCTGTGGCTGAATCAATCAACTCCTTAACTTTAGCGTCAGATGGAAGAATGCGAGAAGAAAAAGTAAAATGAAGATTAAAAAAAAATCATATGAATGATAATGTTACTGAGAGAAAAACAATTACCAAAAGCTATGATTGGTGCTTAAAAAAATATCAATTCAACATTAAAATAAATTAAAACCAAGATAGAATAATAATACAAAATGAATTTATATCGTAAAGTGAAGAGAAAATATGAAAATTACAAAATTACATCAACTAATGTATAAGAAATCATCTTAACAAAAAAAATATCAAAATCCAAAAAAGAAGAAAAGACAATTACCAAAAACCATGATTCTTAAAAGAATATAAATTCAACATTAAAATTTTTAAATCAAGATAGAATAGTAATACAAAATGAAATTATATCATAAAAGTAAACGAAAAATTCAAAAAATATAAAATGAAATTATATCATAAAAGTAAAGGGAAAATTCAAAAATTACGAAATTAAACCAATTAATGAGAAATCATATGAATGAACATTAGAAAAATACAAAAAAAAAAAAAAAAAAGAGAGAGAGAGAGAGAGAGACACAAACCATAATAGTTAAAAGAAAAATATAAGGTGAGCAAAAGATTACTACTTCAGAAAATCGAAGCACTATATTGAACTTTCTGCATATGTGCATGCATCATAAAAGGAAGACGAATTTGTATGTAAGATGTCATTCAGACTTTTCATTGAATGGTGGATAACTTGATTGATTTTTATAATAATGATAATATAAATTTGATAAGTTTCTTTAATTAAGCTAATTAGTAAAATTTTGTGCGAGATTTGCGTAATTCAATCAAATCAAGCCATAACATAATTATCTATTGATTTTTCTTTAACAAAACAACCAAAAATTAATTATTGATTTTGTTTCTTTAAGCTAATTATTTAGCCTAATATTATGTAAATTTCCATATTCTAACATTGTCTTACCCTATTAAGTAAAATTATGCATAAATAAATGCAATTTATATTGTTACCTAATCAAAGAAATTAAGACAATTAAAAAATACTCAAAATTCTAGAAAATTAGAATTTTGGTAAAAACAACTAATGGAGATAAAAAATCACCCTTAATATATATATATATATATATATATATATGTGTGTGTGTGTATGTATGTATGTATGTATATGCATATGCATAATTGCATATGTATTAGATTAGATTATATTATATTATAAGAAAAATTATAAGATTTTCACAAAAGTGGTACTTCAAGGGACATGTTATAATTTAAGGGTCATTTAAATTTTGAAGTTTGAACTCTAAAATTTGAGAGTCCAAAGCCAAATGTATATTTTGATTTCTACAGTAAAGTATAACATTTTTTTTTTACTTTGGTACATAAATATTTGATGTAAATTCGAATTCAAAAACTACACGAATCCCGAAATATAGTTCAGATATATTTAATCTTAATTCATATTTCTATTTTTATTATTATATTGAATAAATAAATACTAAATATATATATATTATTATGATTTATATAAAAATAATAATTAAAAGTAGTATATTAAAATATAAACGAACCAGTTGGAGTGAAGTGTTGTGGTTGTTTAAAAGTAGAATCTTAAAATATAAACGAGTTGTTGGAGTGCATAGTAAAAAGTGAGAATTTATAACACTGTTTACCTTTTAAATTTTAAATAAGAGGTCCAAATTTAAGAGTTATGTTGGAAATGACCTTACTTTTAAAGTTGGGTTCGAGCGTGACAATATAAGTTACAAAGTGACAAATATCTATAAAATTATCAAATTTCTTGATATCGGCTAAATAAAAGCTCGTGCAAACCCGAACCTATAATAATCAAATCAAACTTGATTAAAATTTCAACCCGAAACAATGCATTATGATGCAGCATACGTAGTGAGGAAAAAAAATATATTCAAAAACCAGTTGATTCTTGTTAATAATACATTGAATTTGAAGGAATTGAGAAAATTTAATAAATCGTTGATTCTATAAAGAATACCGTGAAACTAAGATAATTGAGAAAACTCTAAATTTTAATAAAATCAAGAACTAGACTGAAGTCTAAATTTTACAATGACTATGGGTGTATTTGCTTCTAGTAAAGGACTTGATGTTTAGTGATGAAATATAGATGATTCTCAAATTCTTAATTTTTTTTTCTCTTACCATAATTACTATCAATTTTCTATTCTTGAGAGATTTCAAAACCTATTTCACCGATCATTTTTTTTTCCATATTCTGTTTCTGAGCCCTAATCTTATGAATAATTATGGTGCGAGGAGTAAATGAGCTGATTAACGGTAGTACTCGGATTAAACGAAGTAGTTTTGAGCAAGGTACAACAAATAGATGCGCAGTCGAACATACTGTTGAACGCAGGGTGCTTCGATCGAAATACCTCAAAATTAAGCATCGGATAGCCGGTAATTTCATTTTCGTTCCAGATTTTTTGTTAACAGTTGTATTTTTGTGAATATATTGCTTAGTTTATATCTGTGTCGTGGAATCTTTCGTCATTTGTTGCTTATTTAATCGTGTTTGAGCCAATTTTGAACGAGAATTTATTGATTTATATTGAGTTACAGGTTGATTATATTTACGATTTTAAATGGCTTTTGTTTACCTAATCATGATGTTGCATATGGTTTCTTTTTTTATCATCTGTAATAAATATTAAGGACTTCAGTAGAATTTCATGCTCTAGGGCAGTAAGAAATGGAGTTGTCCTGTGAAGTTAAATTGTGTGCTTTCTCAATTTTTATTAATCGAATTTCTTCTTTGTGGTTTAAAATCGCGTTTGATTAGTATTGTGTGCTAATTTTTTCATGCAGATGACACGGATGATATATCAGAGGTTGATTTAGATAAGTTCAAGTCAATAATTGAAGAAGTTGATAACCTGCATAAGCTAGGTACTATTACCAAGGACCTTATCTTTCTTGCAATTTTTTTTTGTGGAAAATCTGATATCTACGAAGGAGTTGAATTTGTGAAGGTTGTTTTTGAAGTTATGCTACAAATGGTGAAATTGTTGGGGGCCTTCAACAACAAAAGAATTATGAGAATGGGGTTAGGACTTGAAAATTATAATTCAATTATTTGCTATTTAGTATATTTATTCAAATCACAATATTCTGTCAGAAATAGGTATTTGTTGTTATTGTAATTGTTCTTTTTGGTATGTTATTGCTTACTTGTTCATTTGAATAACTTTTTGCTCTAATTTGAATCTACTTATAAATTTTGGCTGAGACATTTGATTTTTGTTTTATTTCTTTAAGTACAAAAACCCAGGGAACAAATTGCAGATGCTGAAATCCTGTTTGACATTACAAACACATTGTTGTATTCTGTTAAAGCAATTAGCAACGGAGGTGTAACTCCTTCAGATTTTGTTGGTTGTCTTCTTACTGATTTTGGCCAACAAGGTTGTGCAAGTAGCAGCCAAGGCAAAGCTGGGAGTTTAATACGATGGAACGACATTGGACAAGAGATTTCTCATGTTTTCAGGAGGGCTCCTGGTTGCTGTACCATGTAATCAGCAATAGTGCACTCCCTCGTTTTTCATTTTTTCCCCAAATGAACAGAATACGAAATAATTTACCTTTTAATTATGTCTTACAGGGTTGGCCCCATGAATACTGAACTGAAGCAGCGTAAGAATGCAGTTCTTAGAAAGCGTACAAGGCCAACGGAAAATGCTCGGCCTGAAGAGGTAAAAATCTTCTGCCTGTTTTTTGAATCTGGTGTTAAATTCAGGTTGAAATTCTAATGGAATGGAAGTGAAACTAAACCTGTTTCTTTGTGGTTTCATATGACATATATACAGGATACACTGTCCCTTTTAATTTCATCATTGGACCTTTTGTTCATAATTATAGTACGAATTAAGATTGATTATTGAGTGAAATGCAAAAATACTCCTTGTGATTTGTCTAGCTATCAAAAAGCCCCTTGTGTTATTATTATTTGCAAAAACCCCACTGTGCTTATTTTTATTAGCAAAAAAACCCATTTGAAATCCCTTCATAATTATAGGGAGGTTTTTGTCAATTTTTTAAGTGAACAGGGGGGTTATTGTCAAATTTCAAAGTTAACAAGGGGGTTATTGATAATTTTTTAGGTTAAGAGGGATGTTTTTTGCATCCTTTGGTGGGGGTATAATTGTCATTTTGGCTTGTGAGGTTTTTTTTGCTAATAAAAAATAGCACAGGGGGGTTTTTGCTAATAAAAATAACACATGGGTTTTTTTGATAGTTAGGCAAAGCACAAGGGGTGTTTTTGTACTTCACTCTTAATTATTCATATAACTTTCTGTTAGTTTTGCTCTCTTACTTCCTTCTATGACATACTCTTGATGGGAGAAAAAAATTATTAGAAAATCTGAAGCAAAGTACCTAAGTAATGAAGATTTTCTGTTTATTTCTTTCTACTCCAAAAAATTAAATGTGCTGCCTTATTCTGCAGCTTGATGATATTGCCGAGGCAAAAACTGATACCGATAAGAATATGGCGACAATGTTTCGTATCTTAACGAGGATTCGGAAGGTCAAGCTTGAAAATCTAATATTAAACCGTAACTCCTTCGCACAGACTGTGGAAAATTTATTTGCTCTATCTTTTCTTATAAAAGATGGGCGGGCTGAGATTACAGTTGATGAAAAGGGAAGGCATCTAGTTGGTAAGCATCTTTTTGCATGATTATGTAGCAGTATATCATCTAATTCTTATTCCTTCAGAAAAAAATTATATATTTATCCTGTAGGACTGAACCGTCAACACTTTTTATTCCGTTTGGTCATATTTTTTAAAATTATTTTTCACTTTAACCCAATCCAGCTTCTTAGTAGTGCAAAACTGTGGTACTCCAATGGGATCAAAAGTGCGACTATTCTATGGGACCAAAAGCGTAAAATGTTTAAAAAGATGGGCCCAAAAGTGAATTCTGTAAACTGTGGGATCAAAAGTCCACACACACACACACCCAAAAAAAATGTCATTGCATTTTTATATCTCAATTGAGTCAAATTTTCTTTCAGTCCCAAGAAATGCTCCTAGTGCCAACGCAATTGCATCTGGGGAGGCCTCTTACAGCCATTTTATATTCAGACTCGACTTTAGAGACTGGAAGGTACTTAATTATAAATAAAGCCTTTTCGTTTATTTGTTATGTTTGATTTCTTGGATTTTCAAGAGTAAATTTCATTCCTTTTTATTTTCGTTGTCATTTTGCGTACTTAAATTCAAGCTGCAAAACATAACCTTAATCTCACTTTATTCGTTCTCTAAGTCCCCTGACATTCGTGATAATTGGTAAATGAATCTATGGACATATACGTGTATGTAGAATTAAGGATTTGCATGTTCATGTTATTTGAACTAGTAAACTTTGTTTGAAGGTCTCCGGCCTCTTATGGAAGTAGTTTGGTTGGGTTTGGTCTCACTCAAATCGAGCCAAATCCCTTTTGATAAAAGTCTGAAGAGGTCTCAGTCCAAACCCAGTTTTAGCCCAAATCGAAACCTACACAGCCCTACTTGAGACCTATAAAATTATTGATTTGATATTTGTTGTCTCTTTATCACGAATATAAAATTATTGATTCGACATCTACCTACTTACTCCAAACCCTAACAACCAAACCTCAATCCAAACCCTAACAACCAAACTTCAATCTAAATCACATCTCAAATTTTTAAAGCCCACTAACTATTCTTTAATGGAGTAATATTTTACAATCTCAATATCCCAATCTGAGTTGAAAGTTTCGCCGAAAACTTCCTAACCACTTTTTGAAACCAAATTGAGACGGAACCTAATCAAACTACTTCCATATTAAGCCCTCAGTGTCTCGTTGTGATTAATTTAGTGCAGCGAGATACTATAGTCAAGTTTTATTTAAATTTATGTAGTTTTTAAGAAAACCCCAATTTATTTCCCATGATCTGACAGCATTTCTTAATTATTTCATACCATCTCTTAGATTAAAGTGTCTATTGTATTATGGAATCACAATTTCAAAATCTTACAAATTCCTTGATATTGCTCACTTCCAGTTAATGCTTACTTCTGTTGGGGCTGGAGAGGAACTAATGCCACATAGGCATGTGGTAATTGGAGTAAGCAATGCTCAACAAAAAACGTTCTTCTAGAAAGCACCCGATTTCGTGCTTGTATATAATTCAGTTTAGCTCAGAATGGCAAAATTGTATATCCGATGGCTTCCACTCACACTGACGAAATGGTCTTTATTTTTTTGAACAGACACGTCGAATTTGTGAATATTAACTTGATTTTTCAATTAAAGTTTGCAGTTTTACTGTATTGTTATACATAATGTTAATGAGTATATTTAGGCTATTTCCAATCGGAAGGGGGTCATTTCCCAGGTCGTCTCTCTCCATCCCCGGGTCTTGCACCCCCGGGACACCGTCACCAACCGCCCGGGGTTCATCCCCAATTAATTAAAAAAAAACTTTCCCACTCTCATTTTTTTTTTGTTGTGAATAATAATAATAATAATTATAATAGAAATGTCAATAATCATAATAATAATTTTAATTTTAAAAATGAATAATAAAAATAAAATTTTACGTTTTATCTAATTATGCATTTATGATTTTAATATTTTAAACTAAATTATACTACAATGTTGTTAAATTAAGTTTAAATATGAAAATCAAAATTTTTTGACTAAAATTTACTTTCCCAAACGAACTTAAAAATTTAAAATTAACACCTTTAATTTGAAATATAATGTTATATTACATAAAATTTATAAGTAAATTTGTCCATTTTTAGTTAATTATTTTATTTTAAAAAGTTTTTTTTATTATTTAAAAAATTAAAAAATGCAGCAAGTATGTGTTGGACGGTTGGAGACCGGCCATGGGGCTTCCCAGGGGCATCTCCACACAGCCTATGAGTTGGAAATGCCTTTACAATTCAAGGTATTTTTAGTTGTCTTTGTAATTAATTTACATGTCAAATTGGATTTCCTTTTTTCCTGTAATTTCTGAAACAGTAAATATTGTAGAGTAACACGAAAATAAATCTAAGATATAAGACAAAAAAGAGGTAGACAATTAGACATAATTGCCTCATATCACATTTTAATTACTCCACAATTTCATCAGTAAATGAGAATTGCTTATTATAAAAATTCAAAAAAAAAAAAAAAAAAAAAAAGACCTATAACATCCAAACATTGTCATACCATGATCAATAAAATAAAACTTATAACAAGCCTCTAAGTAACACCATTACATAGAGCTTCATCTTATTTCACCACTGTCGAGATTTCTAACCGCTATAAGCACCACCAGTGCCATATCCAGCATTACCACCGCCACCCACATGCGTGTTATGCGCGGTGGTCCTTCCAGTTCCGGTGGCGGTTCCAATGGGATGAGACTTAATTGTACCCTCAGTCACATGTCCCATTGGCTCACCAGTGCCGTGCCCGGGCAGTGCAGACATCTGGTGGATGCCCGTGGCCTGACCGGTCTGCCCGGTGGTGGAGTAAGAGTGAGTACCGCCGGTGTGGGCCCCCTGTTTTGCAGCCGCATTGTGTTCCCGGACCTCCTGTTTGGAGAGTTCTGCATGGTGGATTCTTTCTTCCTTTCTATCGGTTGCCATTTCTTTTTCTGTTGGGTTGCTTGCAGTCATTCTTTCAACCTGTTAATTTGATTACACAAAAATAGTATTCTATTAAAATTATATAGATTCAATTATGTACATGGATTAAAATTAAAAACTTTTACACGTCTGATCCATTAAAAAAAATAGAAAAATTTCTAAATGAAAATCAGTCGAAACAAAAAACATCTGATAATTTCCAATGTTTTTGTTTTTTAAGTTAATCATAATCACAAATTCAAAATTCTTTAACTTGTGATTTTTTCAAATACATTGCTTCGAAATGTCTCAAAATGGAAAAAAACTCGCATGATGTTAAAAATGAGATGAATCTTCTGTCACATTTTGATTACGTATTTGTGTCACACATACAACGATATTTCTCATCAAAATAGATCTATGGACAAGTGCACAAATTTAAAATATGTGTTGATCCACACATACACTCTTTAAGTGGATCTATTATTTGATATCAAAGTGTGATAAAGAAATGTTAAAAATTGATCTAGCCATACCTTGAAGACGAAAATTCATAAATAAAATCCATCATTTTCGGAAAGCTCATAGTAAACGAGAAATTCTATCCCAAACCAGATCCGACCGATCTCAAAGTAATTAAATGACTAGTACAATACACTTGCTTCGTTCGAAACAATTGAAAGTGAGAGAGAGTAATCAATCACAACATAAATGCAATACACTTATTTGGTGATTTGATGAATTTGATCAAGTCGGATCTAAACGAGAATTTTCATTAGTAAACCGAATTAAATGCAGAAAAAATTAAGGACCAAATAAGATATACACCAACCAACCTTTTCTTGAACGGTGGCTTTGGTTTTCTCCATGCCTGATTTTGCCGAGGCGGCAACATTTGAAGCGGTTTCCTTCATAGATTGCATTTTCAAACTGTTTTTTTCTTCTTTGTTTCAATATGAGATGTGTTCGTTTGGTACAATAGCAAGCAGGAGTTATAATGGACAATATATATACATTTTGGAGAGTAATGGAAATGGTGACGCGTGGCGGTGAAGGGACACGTGTTTCTAACATCAGCTGATTATGCGGAGGTGTTGAATAGTGTCCCACAGGTGTCTCATTTTGTTTGTGCATAACGTCCTCTCTGCTGGTTAGATCATGTGCAATATTGAAAAAAATTAAAATGAAAAACAATAGTAGCAATTGAGTCGGATCTATCCGAAGTTCGATGATTAATCCGATTAAATTTGACTCGTACCCGAATAATTATGAGTTGGACTGAGTTTGATTAATTATATTAAACCCGATCAATTTATGAATCGAGTTTGAGCCTTATAATAAGACTCAACCCGAATAAAGTCTAAACATATAAATAATTTTAAGTACTCTAATAATTATTGGTATTAAAGTTATAGCGTACTAATTACTTTTTTAAAAGAAAAAAAAGTTTACAAATAACTCGCTGCCCACATATATTAATTATGGCTTTGTAAATCATATATCAATTATAACTAATGTTTAGTTATGGACATGAAATTTATATATTCTTGTGCAATAAGTTAGAATAGTCTATTTATATGCATAGTTTTTTATTTGTCAAGTAAAATTTACCAGTGTGAGGAAATCCTATATAAGTCAAATATAACTTGAATCTGAAAAGTTACATGAACCGAGTTTGTGCCTATAATAATCTCTTCTATCGAGGGGTTTTCCCTCTCTTTGAATTTAGCTTTCGAACTTGAAATCTTCGATTTAGCTATTTTCGAAAGGGAAGATAGTCTTTGATAGAGCACTTCACCCCATGGTATTTGAGTTTGAGCCATTTAAAACTCGGTTCACAATGCCCAGTTGACAGTCCTAGCTAAACGTCGTGTAATGTATTGATACATTATCTAAATAAGATAATAAGATGATACTTATTCAAATCCATTTTCCAAATAATATGATATGATAACTAAGAAATTATTCAGTGTATCCGCTGCATTTTTTATTTTTTTTTATGTATGATTTTCGGAAACTATAGTTTGAAAATTGTGTCAGAATATGTTCATAGATGTGGATTCATAATCCCACTTGTATAGATATAAAGGGGTAGCTATACCATATAGAATTGATAATATGATGCAACAGACGTTTCTCTCTTACATTGATGATAAATTGAGACGAGATTTTAAATTATTAATTTTTCTCACTTATCTTAACTGGTGTATATTTTATTCGGTCACAAGAGGCATTGCCATGACTCGTGCTTTTCTGCTCATATTTTTTTTCTTCTACTTTCTCGAATTTAATTGGAGTGAATTTAAAAACACACCTTGTGTTATTTATGATTGACAGAAAATTCTTTGAATATTTTTATTAGCAAAAAACTAAATGTGTTAGAAAATCAAAGGTATTTATCTCCCTTTTATTTCGAGGCCCCTAATATCTTTCACTAGCTTTAAGTGAAAGTATTCTTCATGATTTTCAATAGTATGACACTACAAAAATGAGTCGAAATAGCAACGGATTTTAAAGAAAAGTGGCGGCTTGGTGTGTGAGGAGTGAGGATGAGTGAAATTTGGGTTTATGTTCATGTGTTCATTTGAATTTATTTTTTTTAATCTTAAATTATTAATTATTCATATATTCTTAAATTAACTAATCAAATTATTGTATCAAATTGATGAACTTAAAAATAATTAGAGTTAAATCAATCAAGACGGTTTAATTAAATAAAATCAATTTGATGAAAAACGAGTTAAATCAATCAGTAATGAGATTATTCGTAACTAGATAGATCAATTCTCGATTTGTATCGTTTATTGATCAATTGTTGACCTTAATTAGAGTATGTACAATATATTCATGAGTTATTCGAAATCAAATCGACACTTGGCTCGAAATTGATTAATTAGTCGCTAATTCAAAATTATTGACTAAATGGGTATGTACATTGAGGTTATTTGCAATTGTAACGATAATAATTGACGGATCGTTGACCTAGGGGTTATGTCATAGAGGTTATTCAAAATCAAATCGATATTTGTCTCGTAAATCTAATTAGTTAATTAGTAGTCCTAATTCAAAATTGAGGTTATTTGAAATCAAATCGACATTTGGCTCGGAATTAATTAATTAGTCGCTAATTCAAAATTATTGACTAGCTATATGGTTATATACATTATATTTAGGTTATATATATGTATATGTATGTATATAATTATTCGCAATCAGATCAATCGATTCTCGATTTGTAACGTTTATTAACTAATTGTTGACCTAATGGTTCATGTTGTCTCCTAATATTTGTAACGTTAATTAACTAATTGTTGACCTAATGGTTCCCTAACCATTTTCTTCGTTCCACAATTTCCACGCTGAAATATTTTGAGATAATAATTTTATTAATTTGATGTTTCATAAGAAAATATTGTGTGGTCTAAGGAGATCTAAGAGCTTGCGCATCCTAAAAGGCTAAAAGACCATTCTTGGTTGTAATAACGTGTGTTCCTTTTCCCACTTACAATCTCTAATAAAAGTACTCTAAAGCTATAAACGTCAGATTATTCGGAAAATCTTCCTTCCATTGCGTATTCTGGTGCCATATATCCACTGCAAAATCACCGCATCAACATATTTTATTACCAAAAAAAGGGGCTCAAAAAGGCTTTATTCGGACTTTACTTACTAAGTTCCTACAACTCTTATAGTGTTGCCGTGATCTTCGTTTCCTCCGAATATTCTTGTCATGACAAAATCTGAAATTTTTGGATTCAAATCTTCATCAAGCAACACGTTGCTTGGCTTGAGATCTCGATGAATTATCTTCAATCTAGAGTCTTTGTGAAGATAAAGTAGACCTCTCCCAATACCTTCGATAATATTGAAATGTTTCCTCCAATCAAGAATCTTTTGTGATGGATGGTTAGGATCTAACAAAAATATAAACAAAAAAACTATTTACTTGTGCTATAATCAAATAAAAAAACCAAAAAAAGGTTTGGTTTTTTAATATGGACTGACCAAATAGACAACCAACCAAACTTTTATTAGGTATGTATTCATATACCCACATTTTCTCTTCTATCTCCACACAACAACCTATTAGTCTAACAAGATTCCGATGTTGAAGTTTGGAAATCACAACCACTTCATTCATAAATTCTACATTGTCTTGTCTTGAAACAGTTGAAAGCCTCTTCACACCAATTTTTTCCCTTTTGCCAAATATCCTCCCCCTACACATAAACTTAACATTTTCAATTAATTCTGAAATGGAAAACAAAAGAAAAGAATTGTGTAAGGAAAAGTTTGAACTATTTTACCTTGTAAACAAGGCCAAAACCACCCCTGCCAATAATTACAATTGAACCAAATAATTTTGATTTGCCAAAAACGCTGAGAATTTAAATAAAAGTCTATAAATCCTTTTAAGAGCTTCATCCGTAGACTACATTCGCCACAAATTTATCAGTTATGTGTCCAATGCGATGATAATGATGGTGTGATCTCTTTGTTCAACTTAAAATTAGGAGTGCACCTGATTTTCAAAATCGTACAGAATCGAACCGTCCTGTCTCATACCAAATTGTACTGATCTTTCGGTTTTTTTCCTCTAATCATGTCAAATCCTTCTAAATGCAATTTTTTTCCAGAAACCTCCTAAATGCTAAATTAACTTGCACGTGAATAATTAGACATGAAATCTTATTATATTTATCTCCTAAATTAACTCCTAAAATTTATAAATTATCTCTTGTATCAACTTTATAATTTCAATCTTCTTCTCATATAACACATAAAAAAGCCATAAGAAAAAAATACTGTTACTTTAAATAGATCCCAAAATATGTAAAATTATTATAATATAACAACAATATGTTTTCAGTAAAAATATGTTATTTATAAAATTGAAAGATTTAGTACAATATAAGTCATAAACAATTCTTTAAAAGAAAAAAGTTATAATCAAATTATCTTAAATATCATTCTGCCATACAGAAGATAAAAAACTAAAAAAAAAATTAAAATAGAATTGCATCTTACCCATAAATGAACCAATATGCTAATGACTCAGCTAAGTACTTAATTTTTCGTGAACAACGAGTGAAATTGATAAAAAATAAAAAAAAATAAAAAAAACTAGTGAAATCGATGAAAATTGCTGAAATCAATTAAAAAAAAAATGATATCGATGAACGTCCGGGTGAATTGGTGGTGAATACTGGTGAAGTTGGTTAAAAAATGGGTGAAACCGGTAAAAAAAATGCATATGAAATCGGTAAATACATTTGAAATTTAATCTATAAAAATTCGGGTGAAATTTATAAAAAATATTTGAAAACGGTTAAATCAGTGAAAAAAAAAGGTGAAATTGGTGGAAAAAACATGTAAAATCGGTTAAATAAAAGGTTAAGTTGGTGGAAAATGTGAAATCGATGAAAATTAATTCGAGTGAAATTTGAAAGAAAAATGATGAAACCGGTGAAATTCAGTGAAAAAAGGGTAAAGTCGGTGAAAAATTGTTAAAATTGGTCAAAAAAACGTAAAGTCGGTACAAACATATTTTATCAATGAAAAAATCAGGTGAATAACATGTGAAATCAGTGAAAAAAATACGTGAAATAGGTAAAAAAATGGATAAACTGATAAAACGAGTGAAATCAGTTAAAAAGACAATTTAACCGATAAAAACGAGGTGAAATCCATAGAAAAATGGTTTAAACCGAGAAAAAAAAACAAAAGAAACCAGGTTAAAGAGGAAAACAATGAAAAGGGTTATAATAATAAAAAAGGGGTAAATCCCTAAAAAAAGTATAAACCGATAAAAATATTAAACAGTGAGAACATATGAACCGATGAAAATTTGGGTGAAATTTGTAAAGAATTGGATTAAAAATGGACAAAATCAGTGAAGGATAAAATCAGTCAAAAAAGCGTAAAGTAGATGAAAACATGTTTAATCAATAAAAAATTTAAGTGAATAATATGTAAAATCAGTTAAATAGGTGAAAAACGAGTTAAACTTTAACAGTTAAAAACAAGGTTAAATCGGTGAAAAATGGTTTACATCGACACAAAAAAGGCGAAAAATGGAAAAACAATGAAAAGGTTATAAACCGATAAAAAATGGGTAAATCGCTAAAAATATATAAACTGGAAAAAAAAATATTAAACAGTGAAAACATATGAATCGATGAAAATTAGGGTGAAATTGGTGAAAAAACAAGTAAAATCTGTAAGAAATAGTGCTTTGAAATCGATGAGTACATATGAAATCGATTAAAATTCGGGTGAAATTTGTGAAGAAACGAATGGAAACGGTGTCATCAGTGAATTACTTGTAAACTTAACATGAAAACTATTGTTATGGAATGAGCTAAATAATGTTCTTATGATATTATTGTAGAACAAATTTATAAGATGTTATGACCGAATCAGTCATCACTTTATATTTTATTATAACAATTTAAAGCCATCATTCTTTTTGATAAACAATAATAATTAATAAAAACAAATTTCATAAAAAATAAATTGAATATCATTCATAAATATGTGTTATTTTATGACACAATAAAGTTAATTTTTCTATAATTTATAAAAAAAAATTATGAAATTAACTAGACACTTACAATGTACATACATTTTTCTTGTTTTAAAAAAAAAAAAAGATAACCTTTCATTTGGAGTAATTGGCACTTTTCACGGGGTTGCAAAATCCTCACTATTTTTTGAAAATGTATGCAATTCGTAGGTGTAAACTGTAAGGTGTTAAAGATTACACTTTTATTTGACAAAAATTATATTTTTAGTAAGTTAAAAGTCCATTAAACTCATACCTAAATTATGTGAACCTAGATTTGTAGGGATAATTCCTACCACTAAATCAATCATCGTTGGTTCTACGGAAATCTTTTACTTGTTTACTTTGTATGTACTTATCACCTTAAGTTGATTTATATACCATTTAAAATCTTTGAATACGTTATTTGAGTTGAACATCATTAAGCTAAAGTTCAAGCTCATATATTAACCGAACATAATAAAACTCAATCCAACTTATAATTTATTAGATTGAGCCAAAATTTAATCGGATTGAACCATCGAAACACTGCATAAGTGCCTATATATAAATAGTGTACATATTTTTTGTTCAATCTAACCGATTTATAAGGAAAATTCTTGAATGATGCTTAATTGAAAAAATACAAGGGAACCTTCATCATAATTTAACTTAGACTGTAATACCAAATTTTCTTGCTGCTAATGGCAACAATCTTTTTACATCTTTATTCTCCTTAAAAAATTCATGTTCCAATGCCATTGAAAACACATTGAGCACCCCTGCATCAGCAAGTTGTTTACTTTTTGGCACACGCCGAGCAAAAATACACAGCAGAATCAGTGCATGAATTTGAACAATCTCGTCCCCAGAGCGAACTAGCCGAACAAGATATTTGGCCCCATTAGCAATGAGAATTTCCTTGCAGTAAACCAGGTTGAGAAATCTAACAAACTTGACGAGTGTAATGCAAGCTTCCTTAGAAACCTCTGTCTTTTGCTCATAATGGAGCAACTTCACAAGTAGGCTTATCATCCTTATTTCTATTGCCCCGAAACTCTGAGCCAAGTTCCCTATTACCTTAATACAGGGAAGTGATAGTTCTGAATTTTCCATCTCGTAAGTCAAAACTCTAAACAATGCATCAACAATGGCTTCGCGGGGAAGTGAATTGGAACTCAAATATGATCTGAATATAGCATATTTCTGTGCCAATTCTGTGATCTCCAGTAATGTCGTCATAAAAATGTAACGTGATTCTTTAGGCCCTTTATCTATGAGGACCGCTAAGTGAGATACTGCACTTGAATTTACGATGTTTCTACGAATATTGTAATTCCTTAATTTAACAAGGTGCCCAAGAGTTCTAGCAGCCATTGCATAAATATACGCTTTTAGGACAGGGTCCTCTTTTTCCATGGCTCCATATTTTCCATTGTTTGAGGGAAAATTGCTAACAGCAGCATGGTTAGTGTTCTCTTGCACCCCATGGAATGCAAGGTGGCTAACAAGCAATTGAACAGTTCTTCGACCTTCCAAAAAGAAAATAAGGTGCCCCTTCTTAGCGATCTCAGATATTACCCAAGCTACCGCAGATTGCACTTTCATCGGACCTTTTTCAAGTATTCCACAAAACTGATCCCAGATTTTATTTTTTATCATATCTTCAACGCTTTTGGGGTCTTTAACGAGAACTCCAAGCGCTCGTGCCGCATTTTCCTGTCCTTGGATTGTGCCTTCCTTGAGTAATTTTGATAAAAGTCGAACCCCACCTTTCTTGACGATCAACTTCCGATAGAGATGATGGTCACGCACCAAAGAAATGAGGGATGAGGCAGTGTTGCATCTGTCCTGGTCCGAACCCGTGTGAAGAATGGCGATCAGCCGCCATGTATGGCAGAGGATTGGCTCGTCAGTAGCAATTGGAGTAAGACCCAAGTTGTACTCGTCATTGCACAAGAACCAAGAGACACTGCGGATGGAGTGCTCGAGTTTGGAAGACATCGCGCGGAAGGAATCAATGTCGCCTCCTCCTTTGTATTTGGTGATGAGGATCAAGGCCTGATGGAGAACCTCGTGGGTGTCGTCCATGATGCGACATGTCGGAAGGTCGTAGAGGTCACTCGCACATGCCGCCACCTGTTGGAGGAGCAAATCGAGTATTTGAGTCTTGTGCTTGAGCTCCAGACATTCTCCTTTGAATATGGTGGCAGCATCAGCAGCCTTTATCACCTGATACGTCAAATGGGTCGGCTCCGAGATCAAACACCCTTGAAATCCTATTGTAAGAGAATGAGAAAATATTGTTGTGTTTATATCAATTAACATGTATTGTATTTATAGACAGATTATAAAGTAGATAATGACAAAGAGTTTGACTCTATCAACTATTTACAAGATAAAGACTAAGAAATTATATCTATCTAAACTACTATAATTAAAGATAATGACTAAAGAAATTATAATTAACTAAAGATAAACTTCAATACCTATTGCTAACAACAGATGACAAGAGAACAAAAAGGAATGGGACAATCAAACTAAACTACCGAAAAAAATCACAGTTATGCGTCGATCGGTTGCTTATGAAAAAAGAAAAAAGAAATATCATATATATGCCATTAATGAAGTACCAGCAGTTGCAATGTAATCGGGAGGATTAAATTCCACATCGAAACCGGAGCTGGAGTTAGATGAAACAGAGCTTCTGAAGCTGGATTCCCTGGAATCAGCAAGAGCAAGCTCGCGAAGCTTCTCTCTATCAAGAGTGGCTTCAACCAGCCTCTCCCAGTTATCATACACCCTTGACATAATTAATTAATTAATTTATTTATTTATTTATTCCCCTCTACTTTTCAATTCTCAAATGTATCAATCACAACACCTTCTAAATTTTCAAAATATCTTTGGGTATTGGGTGTGGAGCTAAGGAAAACCAGGGAAAAATCTTTGCTTCTTCAAAGATCGATCTGAATTATTACAACCAACAAAAATAGAAGTTAATATTATGTGGTTGTGTGACGGACCTTGGTCGTTCTTTAGTCTTCATTAGTAACAGTCAAGGTCATCTCCAACCCATACGGGGTGTCATCCTCAAGAGCAGACTTTAAATTTGAGTTTTTCTATTTTTGAATTTGTGTTGCTTCTAGTAATGAATTTGTAATGGCTTATGGCCTTGACGTTTATTACTACCAATTTTCTATTCTTGAGAGACTTTAAAATCTATTTCATCGATCATAGTTAATGACGTACAACGAATGGGCAATTTTCTAGTTAATGTAAATTTACTGGTTGAGTTTTATGACTCTTATGAATGTTATAAGTTTGACTTATTTGACACGTTCGCATGTTTATTCCATTTTTCCTTCAATTTGGGGGCCACTGCGCATTTGCAAAGACTTTTGTCGGAAAAGAAAACCTAAACATCTTATTGATTGCAATATTAAATATTACAACAACTTGAATAAAATAGAACAAATTAATATAATAATGGAGTTTTATCAATAGTTTTCTTGATATTTTGTTCCATGCGTTAGTTGTGACTTGTGACTCCTTTTTTATTTTTTATTTTTTATTTTTTGTTATTTCATAAACAAATAAATTATATTTAAAATTTAATTTGCATGAACTTAAAATATGTATATTAAGGAAGATTAGTCTATTTATATTAAATTAAATAGAATATTGAGAGTCTCGGAACTTTATAAATTTTATTTATCATTTTATATTATGGATTATAAATATGAAATTTATATATTCTTGTGAATCAAGTAAGATTAGTCTATTTATATGCGATTTATCCATGCATAGTTTTTTATTTGTCAAGTAAAATTTGATAGTGTTAGCAAGTCCGATATATGAACCCGAGACCCGATAAGTTGCATGAGCCGATTTGTGCCTATAACCGTAAATCCCGATGGTATATGAGTTTGAGCATATAGCTATGAAGTCCGATGGTATTTGAGTTTGAGCCACTTAGGGCTCGACTCACAAGACTCGATTGTCATTCCTAATAATATCACGTGATGGGGTTCATATAGACTTGATATTCAGGTAAAAGTCTTGTGCCTTTGATACCCGAGTAAAGGCATCAAGTAAATTAATGATGCGATTACCGTAATAAGTATAACTGAATTTTTATTAAGTTCTCATATTATTAAGGCTTTATTTGGATCAGCCCTGGCCTGATTTTTGTTGGTTTTGATGTCATTAGATAGATGTGAGTGTTTTCGGTGAAATCCTTGAAACATGATTTGAAATGGATTTGAACGTGATTTTGTGATGTTGAAAAGATGGAACGGACCATACTAAGTTTGAGTTTGAAAAGAGTAGGACTTGGTACAAATGGGTTATGTTCTGTTGATAGGGCGAGTTCTCGGCCATCCCGGATCCATAAGGGTCTTAAGACATGTGATGCATTTCAAAACTGGGATCAATCGAGGACCCATAAAATTGAATTTGGTTATACGGTTATTCATTTTGCCCAAAATATGCTGGGGTCAAAAAGTGGGAGATCATGGGTTGGCCCGGGTTGATCCTTTTATGTTTGCTATTTAGTAAATTAAGAAAAACAAGACATACTTAGTTAATATTGTTTAAATGTTCAAATAGAGTAAATGAGATTACAATCTAAAAAATGCACTATACTTACTTTATTATTAAATAATCTAAATTATATAAATAAAGATGATTGGTCATTCATCTCAAACAAAAAAAAAAAAAAAAAAAAAAAAGGAAAGATGATTGGTCATGAGACTTCGTCAAAAGTCAAAAGTTGTTGAAAGAATATAATTTCGTATCTTTTTCTATTTGTATATGCTCAAACTCATATATTTAATTAATTACATCGAATACGACTTACGGGGGGCATTGTTTGTACCCAAAATATTTTTAAGGTTTGTCAGGCCAATAATGGCCCGACAAGAAGTGATTGGGTCAATGATCAGCCAAATCGACTGACAACAAGGCATTGATAATAAACATGCCCACTATAATCAACCTGATTAAAGGCCTAATTAAGTAATTAATTAATGGCCTATTTAATTAATGAGGCCCAAAATTGGCCCAAACACAACATGCTTAATTAATTAAATTAATAGAGATATTAATTTAATTAAGGCCAAATCAAATATAAAAAGTGGCCACGTACCAATTAATTTTGGAGGGAAAGTATATAGGAGTTAATCATAACCAACTCCTAAAATATCTCAAAGGAGGTTCCACATGTGCTGGAAATAACCACCCAATAGATATGGGTCAAGGCAGTTAACAAAGTAGTGGAGATTATGCCTAAAAAAGGGGGAAGTGGAAGAAGTGGACATTCATTAGGAGAACTGTCCATCAGGAGGCCTATAAATATCAGGAAGCTGGCACATTCAACACACACACAATCAATCAATCAAAATCTCTTCAGTCTTCACTGAATACGGCATCATGCCCACCGGAAGTCCAGCTACGCTGCTTCTCTAAGTCAGTCAACAACGCCAACTCCTCGAAACCAGCCGCTCGTTCTCAGCAAGCCGCAGGACATGACCGCCTGAAGTTCAGCACGCCGCCTCTCGAAGAAAGCTGCACCGCTGCTTCCGCCGTCAGCGAAGCCGCTCCTCAGAACCAGCCGCGCGATTTCAGCAAGTAGCACGCTGCAAACCATCATGTGAGTGCCCACGTACTTACATGACTTGTTCATCAAGTAGCCACCTGCTTGATGAATTTGTTATCAGGCAGCCACCTGCCTGATAGCTATCTGCCGAGTGACCACCTGCTTAACAGATGCCATTTCCAGTGGCCACCCGCTGGTTAGGAGCCCGATTGGTAGCCATCTGTCAAGGTTAGGCGACCCATCGATGGTAGCCACCTGCCATCAATGTTACTTTCCTGTCAATACGGTGCCCATTACATATCAGCTCATATGGCAGGCTTCCTGCGAACCAAGGAGTAATTTATCAAGAGTGAAAGGATTCATCAACTCGTTTGGCACTCTGATGCCAGCACATAAGTCTTTTTACAGTTTACATACTCTTTCATATTTGTAAATCGGGGAAACATTTTTAGGCTAGATTTCATGTATTTCATTCATCAACACTATGTTTATTTATAAATATTGGAATACTTGGCCTTCATCTCTTGATTTTAATTACGAGTATGTTTTCATCAAGTAATTTTAAAATGTCTTTGTTGCTATGCTATCAATCTGTTAGCTCAGGTTTCTAATTAAGGTGACATGTTTTAGATTGCTTGATAGTTAACTCGATAATTGGTTTTTCTGCAAATCCTTTGATATATCGAGTAAGCCATTAATTGGCTATAAGTTTTGGCATTTCAAAAAAGGTTATCATAAATTGTTAAGTCCTGCGGCCAGGTAGGCATGGAAAAGAATAAGGGGTAGAGTTTGCCTACTCCGCCACAATCAATTGGTTAGAAGTCAGAAGCTTTGTCAGGACATTAATTTATATCTCATATTCATAATAATATGTCCATTTTAAACCGTTATGTTTGCACGCACAAACATTGGCATGCCCGCACTCACTTTATTTCACATCGAGGCAGTTGCACATCGAGGCAAGCTAGACGAAATTTATAGCAAACAATATTTTGGCACGCCCAGTGGGACTTGATAATCTTTTGCCAAAAAAATAAATAAATAAAACTTTATTTCGTACCAGTCAACTGATCTTTTGATGTTGTCAGATGTTTCCACCGATAACGCGAAAGAAACGATCGAATTTAACTAGGGCACGGTCTGATCTCACATACTTTCTGCCATCAGAGGACTTAACTGCAGTCCCAATATCGATGGAAGGGATGGAGAAAGTTGAAAAACTGTTAGAAGAGGTCCATGAATTGATGAAGGATCTTGAGAAGAAACAGGGAGAATGGTCCAACGTGATCAACAAGTTCGAGAACATGCTCTGCACAGCCACTGCTGCTAGTCAGGCCAACAAGGAAGCAAACAACACTTTGAATATCTCCCTGACGCGTCTGGAAGCCAAATTAGTTACATTGGCCAATAGCATAAACTTACTGGCCAACGAAATGCATGGCTTGCAGACGACCAACTACAATGGATTGAAATATTGCCGATCAAGGAAAATCAACGGCAATCTACATTGGAGAGTCCCGACAGCGGGACGAGCCGCCTAACAGGCAGGCTAGACGACAGAACACTACACCCGATAGGCGGGCAGCACATCAAGGAACAAACTCCCTCATACAGGCTCGGGGGCCAAATCAGTGG
The DNA here is from genome assembly GCA_030819805.1 of Penstemon newberryi var. newberryi. Lineage (NCBI taxonomy): Eukaryota > Viridiplantae > Streptophyta > Magnoliopsida > Lamiales > Plantaginaceae > Penstemon > Penstemon newberryi. The sequence continues at coordinate 31,031,116 of JAUALY010000003.1, read as the reverse complement.
ATGAACGTGGAGAAGTTTGTCCAGAACGGACATCAGGTCACCTCACCAAACTATGGTCTGACGAATAGGGTGACATAAGGGAACAATGACTTGCTGACAGTCAATCAGGCGCTGGAAATGTTCATGAAAAAGCAGGACATCAGGATGCCCCGATGCAACAAACCTCACCGTGAATACATTGATTAGGTACAATGTTTGCTTGATATTTTTTAATTCTTCCTGCTACATAATACTGTTCAAGGATGTTGTCGGCAACTACTAGGAACAATCAACAGACTATCAATACTAGATCAGGAGACAAATAAAACTAGCCAATGGCCTGCAGAACATACACATCGAGGCATGTTTCGCAATTACCAGAAGGTCATACCGAGGCATGCTCCGATCATCAGGAAGTGTGATGTCCCGCAATTATCAGGAGGTTACATCGAGGCCAAACGAGCCACACTGGCTGATGGCCTGCAGAATATACTCTCTGATATGAACAATGCTTCGATCATCGGGCTATCTACTACTGAAACGGGAGAGGAAGAAAAATTCATGTCATGGCCAATGAAAACAGGCCAACCCCTAAAAGAGAGCCATCAAACAGATCGGTACTCCCATGAAGCACACTGACTAATCAACGTTTCCTTGCACCGAAGAATACAACCCCTCTCTACGGCTCGGGGGCAGGTCCAAACAAAGGTCGAGCAAGACCATGGCGATACAGATCTACAAGCATCTCAATGTCAAGATGTTTATCGATCTACTTTGTTAAACCGCCATCAAGTCATCCGATTGATAGGCAAAATCAATGACACCGATATCGGAGGTCGGATCAAGTCATCCTCCTGTAGCAAGGACACTTGACTTGAAGAAAGACCCTGATAAGGCCGCCACATAATGGTCCTTCAAAAGGTTCACTGAAATAGCTTCCCTGAAAATGTCACCGAAATTGCTAATGAAGCAAATCAAGCTACTTATCAGATGCTGGCGCGTATCAGGGCCAAACTGGCCACACAAGCCGATGGTCTACATGGTCTACATTCAGAGCGTTGGCAAATCAGCCACTGATAACATAGCCATCAGGTCAGTCGACCACTTTGCATTGCATGCCACTTGATAGGCGATATCTAGGAGTAAGAAATACGAACCCTCGCTACGACTCAGGGGGCAGGTCGGAGGATGATCAATATCATAGCGAAACATATTCACAGTCATATCAACAACATGACACTTATCGTCTCGTTTCGCCAAAATTGCCATCGGCTCATTTAGGCTGATAGGCGAAAATCATGGTTTTCCCTCAGTCGACCTTTGGAGACAGAAATTGAAGCATGGTAATTAACTTTGTTCGCCGTCCCCTTTGTATATTATAGTTTAGGAAATTAGGAGTTTTTTATTTTTATTTATTTTCGTGTTTTCTAGAGTAGTGGTTAACTTTCCAATTCAATAAAGCCTTTGATATTCCTGATAAACAAACTTGTATTGGAGATACATAACAAATGGCTTGAAAAAGCCACAACATATTGTCAATGGCAAAAGCCATCAGGAGTCTTGATAAACAAGAAAGAAAGAAGTGGTTGACGAGTCAACAATGGAAATAATATAGTAGGGGATCGACCCTCAATATCAACCCATATCATATCAATATCGAGACACGCCTCTCGTCAGAACGAGGTACATCGATCCCATGAGGATCGAGGCCCCTGAATCAAATCGGAGAGACCATGTTCATCAGATCAATCACTTGAAAAAATGAATTTGGTTAACTGCCAAAATTTTGGTTGACTACTAAGTCCTCGATATATTACTATGAGGTATTTGATATCGAGCTTATTCAATATCGAGAGGCCCACTGATATCGACGTGTTCATATCAATAGGTGCCCTGATATCAAGAAGATCCACATTGCCCTGATATCGAGGAGATCCACACTGATCTGATATCAAGGAGATCAATAGGTGCCCTGATATCGAGGAGATCCACACTGATCTGATATCAAGGAGTTCAATAGGTGCCCTGATATCGAGGAGATCCACACTGATCTGATGTCAAGAAGATCCACATTGCCCTAATATCGAGGAGATCCATACTGATTCGACATCGAGAGATATGCCATCATCAAGGCCATTGTGATATGGTCAATTTTTTATTGACAATTTCGGTTTCATAAAGCCGATAGTTAGTTATTAATTGAACCGTTGTCGCAATTTCTCATCTTTAAAGAGAGAGAAAAACTTTTATCTAAGTCTAGTTCGATTGAATTAATTTTTTAAATTAATTACAACGAATACGACTTACGGGGGGCATTGTTTGTACCCAAAATATTTTTTAGGTTTGTCAGGCCAATAATGGCCCGACAAGAAGTGATTGGGTCGACGATCAGCCAAATCGACTGACAACAAGGCCTTGATAATAAATAGGCCCACTATAATCAACCTGATTAAAGGCCTAATTAAGTAATTAATTAATGGCCTATTTAATTAATGAGGCCCAAAATTGGCCCAAACACAACATGCTTAATTAATTAAATTAATAGAGATATAAAAAGTGGCCACGTACCAATTAATTTTGGAGGGAAAGTATATAGGAGTTAATCATAACCAACTCCTAAAATATCTCAAAGGAGGTTCCACATGTGCTGGAAATAACCACCCAATAGATATGGGTCAAGGCAGTTAACAAAGTAGTGGAGATTATGCCTAAAAAAGGGGAAATTGGAAGAAGTGGACATTCATCAAGAGAACTGTCCGCCAGGAGGCCTATAAATATCAGGAAGCTGGCACATTCAATACACACAATCACTCAATCAAAATCTCTTCAGTCTTCACTCGTTTGGCACTCTGATGCCAGCACATGAGTCTTTTTACAGTTTACATACTCTTTCATATTTGTAAATTGGGGTAACATTTTTAGGCTAGATTTCATGTATTTCATTCATCAACACTATGTTTATTTAATATATTAGAATTCTTGGCCTTCATCTCTTGATTTTACTTACGAGTATGTTTTCATCAAGTAATTTTAAAATGTCTTTGTTGCTATGCTATCAATCTGTTTGCTCAGGTTTCTAATTAAGGTGACATGTTTTAGATTGCTTGATAGTTAACTCGATAATTGGTTTTTCTGCAAATCCTTTGATATATCGAGTAAGCCATTAATTGGCTATAAATTTTGGCATTTCAAAAAAGGTTATCATAAATTGTTAAGTCCTGCTGCCAGGCAGGCATGGAAAAGAATAAGGGGTAGAGTTTGCCTACTCCGCCACAATCAATTGGTTAGAAGTCAGAAGCTTTGTCAGGACATTAATTTATATCTCATATTCATAATAATATGTCCATTTTAAACCGTTATGTTTGCACGCACAAACATTGCACGCCCGCACTCTCTTTATTTCACATCGAGTCAATTGCATCGAGGCAAGCCAGACGAAATTTATAGCAAACACGTTTACTTTTTGAAATTGTATTATGGGCTACCATTAATAAAATAAATCATTTTTCTAAGAAATGAGTTAATGTACAGTGTATTATTTAAGCATTCAAATAATCGATGATCACATTCAATTTGAACTGTGACATATTTTATATAGAAGCTGAGTAATAACAATTGTAGGTTTATAGTTTGTCGAAACCAGTTATGAAAATACGTAAGAAAAGAAAAAATCTTAATATGTATATAATTAGGTCCCCTCCATAGGTTATATTAAATATTTGTTTTCCACTGAGAACAGCCACTACGAAATATATATCATAAAGAGATCAAGGAAGACCTAATGTGCATTCTACAATTATATTTATTCCCATGCGATGGATCAAACAAAAAAAAAATTATTGCTTTTTATTGTTGTAACATAATAATCATGTACTATATACAATCAATTTAGATTATAGTAATTCAAGATCCGTTTTGTTAATATTCTAAGAAATAATCGACACATACTAATTCTACATAAACTTCATGAAACTAAGGCTATAAAAGAAGTTATAAATCCTAAAATATACTACGGTTATTAAAATGCGTTCTGAAAACTTTTGACAAGATTTATTTAACATTATATTCTATAAAAGAGGAAACCATCTTTTAAGTATTTTAACATTTACATATCATTGTACATCAAGCACAATGATTGTAGGGTCATTGGAATATGGATATCCAATTTGGCTCGACCGTGGAGTCGTTCTGGTCCCAACATGAGAGCGGTTCCATTTCTCGGCAAATACCGGTTGATATGGCCTAGGCAGGTCTATGATTTCACGGTTAAGCATTGAAAGAACTTTTTGAACTGCAGGTTTGTCATTAAGAAAATCTTGAACACACAATGGTACAATGTGAATGCATATCACAATCTCTCCCTGAAAATTTGAACCTTTAATTGTTTGATCCACGAAATCCAAACCATTTTCTTCATTCCACAATTTCCAAGCCTAAATATTTTGAGATAACAACATTAATTAATATGATGCTCAATGAGAAATAACTGTGGAATTGAAGAAGAGAGTACTTACGCATCCTAAAAGACTCAAAGACAACTCATGATTGCAATAATGAGTGTTCTTTTTCCCGCTAATAATCTCCAACATGAGCACACTGAAGCTATACACATCTGATTTTTCAAAAAATCTTCCCTCCATTGAATATTATGGTGCCATATATCCACTGTAAAACCATCTTATTTGCATATTGTTTCGTGGAAAAAGATGTGCTTAAATGACTATATTCAACGATGACTACTATGTTCCTACAACTCTTGAAGTGTTGCCAAAATCTTCGTTTCCTCCAAATATTCTTGCCATGCCAAAATCTGAAATTTTTGGATTCCAATCTTCATCAAGCAACATGTTGCTTGGCTTGAGATCTCGAAGAATTATCTTCAATCTAGAGTCTTTGTGAAGACAAAGTAGACCTCTCCCATACCTTCGATAATATTGAACCGTTTCTTCCAATCAAGAATCTTTTGTGATAGATGGTTTGGATCTAAAAAAAATGGGAACATAAAAGAAAAGGTAAGAATTTTGTGCCAAAGCTCAACAAGACAATGTTATTTTTTTTTAATATGAACTAACCAAAGAGACATCCATCCAAACTTTTATAATTAGGCATGTATTCATATATCAGCATTTTCTCTTCTATCTCCACACAACAACCTATTAATGTAACAAGATTCTGATGTTGAAGTTGGAAATCAGAACCACTTCATTCATAAATTCTACATTGTCTTGTCTTGAAACAGTTGAAAGCCTCTTCACACCAATTTTTTTCCCATTTGCCAAATATCCTCCCCCTACACATAAACTTAACATTTTCAATTAATTCTGAAATGGAAAACAAAATTAAAGAACTGTGTAAGGAAAAGTTTGAACAATTTTACCTTATAAACAAGGCCAAAACCACCCCTGCCCAGGGCCGGCCCTAGGGTTTTCGGGGCCCTAGGCGAAACTAAAAATCGGGGCCCCTAATGAATTTTTTAATATTTTATATAAAATTTATTTTTCGTGCCTTTTTAGATGCAAAAGATTAATTAAATTTTCATATTCTAGTTCTTCTAGTATATCGTGTTCTATAGATAAAATTGCTAGTTCACTCAATCATTCTTGCGACATAGTTGAACATAAATATGTTTTTATTAGTTTTAGTTTTGAAAAACTTCTTTCGGCTATAAAATAAAGTTATAATCACTCCAAAAATTATCAATAAATGTAAGAATAAAACTTTGCTCAATAAAAAAAGATAGAACCTGAAAAGAAGCAAATCGAAAGCCAACTTCAAAAGTTTTCTAAATAATTAGCTTTGTGTCCTAACACCTGCATAAATGAAATAAAATTCTCAATAATTTATTAGAACATCCATTCACCAAAATGAGATATATTACTGATTATGCATAAATGAAAAATAAATTTAAAATATCTTCAATACGGATTATGGCATATACCTAATACCTGTACTCGTAGAAATTAAAAATCCAATTAAGGGGCCCCAAAAATGTAATTCTATGAAATATTGTTTCAATAAATTATAGAATAAAAATCAAGAGGATAAATGATACAGAGGAGAATTTTGTAAAAGAGAATAATATTAAATATTGAGATGAGAAAGACTACTGAAAATTGAGAGAAATAGATAGTTTTAAAAATTGTGAAAGAGAAGATGAAACAAGAACGTTGCATATATCCTTGAAAGATGGAGTGATTGAATGATTAAAAGTTTTAATTTTTTCCTTTTCCTTATTTACTTGACATTACAACTGCCTTTTTGGTTTTCCATAAAAAAAGTTATTGCACAAATCTTGCATTTTTGAATTTGATCAGCCGATTTTCCTTATGTTCTTTTGGGTTTGCAAACCATTAGTTTATACTCCCTCCGGTTCATATTAGTTGGCACATTTGTCAAATTTTTATGTTTCATATTAATTGGCACATTTGGGTTTTCAATGCAATTTTTTCCAATTTTGCCCTTCTCTTTTATCTAGGTTGGGAAGCTCAAAAGTCACTAGGAAGGGTATTTTTGACATTTTTCTATGTAAAAGTGATTAATCATGAGGTTTCTTAATCTGTGTGAAAAGTAACAATGTGTCAATTAATATGAACCGGAGGGAGTATTTGGCAAGAATACCACACTTTTACTACTAGGATTAATAGACAGACTAGGGGGTAGGGGGCCCCTGGACCTGGGGGGCCTAGGCAGCATACTAAGTTGCCTAGGGCTTGGGCCGGGCCTGCCCCTGCCAAGAAGGTTTTTTTCATGAAATTTATCGGTAGCATTTGAAAGCGTCTTAAAAGCAAACAATGGCAACTCTTTAACATTAACTTTCTCTGTTTCATCTTTGAGCACTATTGCACTTGAGTCCAATGAAATTACATGAGCCTGATTAACAGAATATGAGGATTACATTTTTTCACATTAACTTGTTTTTTATTTTAATTATAATTTAATATGGTTGTTTTTTTTTTTTACCATTTCGCCTGATTCGGAAAATTCTTACTCATCCAACCACCATGCAAGTGTATTGCACTTGCTTTGTGATTGGTCACTCTCTCCCAAATCAAGCGTATTGCATTTATCATGTAGTTACTTTGGGTTCGGCCAAACCCGGTCTGGGTAAGAATTTCCCGCCTGATTCTTGGAACTGATTTAGTTGGATTTAGTTAGTTTTGTCAAAAACCATTTTTTTTAAAAAAATCCAATAAGAAGGCTGGCATTTAGATTGTTTGAAGTAAATACACCAGGGAATCTATGACACGAAATTAAAAAATAATTGGAAGGGGTAAAGCAAGCAAACATCTTAATGATTTCAACTTGCCACTCTATAGAATCCACTAAAGAGATAAGAGATGAACATAGGAAGAATTACTCTTCAAAAGATAGCTTTCTTGTTATTTTTCAAATTAATCCTTTAGGCTAATGGGGAATGGGGTATTTATAGGATATCATGGACAACCCCCATGAGTAGATTCATGTATGAATCTCAAAGGTTATGAATGAAACCAATGATACATGTATGATAACAAAGAGACATACATGTATTTAATTTATTACTACTTAGGTAAATGCATATAAAATAAATCAACATTCATGAATTCATTTTGAATGGCTAAATTCGGTGTCAGTCTATAACCTGCACATCAAGGATTATGACTGGAATTAGATCATCACCTTGCTGCATATTAGTTATTGAACCAGCTGAGAATTTGTGGTGTTCTGTGGCGGTTTATATACCATAATTTTTTTCTAATCGATGAGTAATTAATCATGCATTAAACAAAGAAAATAATTTTGTCCCCTAGATTAATCATTGATGAGCGGGTGTCCCCTAGATTATTTAGAGGTGTGGTGGATAGAGTAGCGAAAAGACTGTCGGCGTGGAAAGCCAAACTTTTGTCTCTTGCCGGTAGAAATACCCTTATAAAATCGGTAATGTTGTCCATTCCGAATCATGTAAGGCAATTAGCTTGGCTCCCCGAAACTACTTGTGCTCAGTTGGATAAACTTAACCGACTTTTTTTGTGGTCCTCTGACATCACCCAACGAAAACTCCACCTCGTAGGTTGGAATAAAGTAACGAAGCACAAAGACTTTGGAGGTATTGGCATTAAACAAGGGCGTAAAACTAATATTGCACTCCTGGCTAAGGCAGGATGGAAAACTTTGAAGAAGGAAAACAGCCTATGGGGTGATACTTTTCATAAGAAGTACTTGAAAGACAACAATCTCCTTGAATATAATATCAAAGCGGGGGATTCGCATACATGGAAATGGGTTGTGCGGAGTTTGAAGGAGCTAAATCTCTGTATACGGTGGCGCTTGGGGAACGGAAAAACATCTTGGTAAGATGGCAAACCATATTTGCAAAGAGGAAAAGAATTTGAGAGTCTCTAATTTAATTAATCCGAATGGGGTGTGGGACAAATTAAAGCATGCTAAGATCACATATTCCGGATGACATTTGGGGGAGAATCCTTAGCATTCCGATACCTAGAGAACGTGATAAAGAGGGCGTTCAGGTGTGCGACGGAACTTCAAATGGCAGGTTTTCTTGTAGCTCAGCCTACTACCATTTGATGAGGATGGAAAATCAAAATGTTGGGACTACGAAGGACTAGAAGTGGATTTGGAAGACAACCTGCCAGGAGAGAGTATGATTTTTCCTGTGGACTTGCTCCCACAATAGCCTAGTTACTAATTCGATGAGATTTAGGAGGAATCTCACGGCTTCCGACACCTGTAAAAGGTGCAATAACCACGAAGAATCGATAGTTCACGCTCTAAGGGACTGCCCCTGGGCTAGGGAAGTTTGGGAATTTAGCATTGCCCCCGAAGCAATTTCTCAAATTTCAGCAAATTGATGCCGAATCTTGGATAAGAGACAATGTTACAAAGGTACGCTTCGACAACAATATTCTCATGCATGCTCCATGGTATATGGTCTTCATTGCAACTGTTAGGATGATTTGGAAATCGAGAAATAAGTATATTTCCAAAATGTTTGTGATCCGATGAAACAAACCGTGTTTGCAATTAAATGCTTGGTTGGGGACATGGAAAAGATTCCGGCTAAAAAAGGGAAATGGAAATTGGGTAAACCGAGCCTTGTGAGTTGGATCAAACCTCTCCAAGGATGGCACAAACTCAACACGCATAGGAGTGTCTTGGAGTCGAAAAACTGTGCTGCTACTGGGGGTCTCATTCGAGATGATACGGGCTCTTAGGTTGTTGGATTCTCTCGAAAATTGGGCTCTACCTCGATCACTATGGCAGAATTTCTCGCGGTCAGGGAGGGTTTGGAGCTGGCCTGGGAAAGAAGGCTACAAAGACTAGAGTTGGAATTGGATTCAGAAGTGGTGGTTAATTTAATCAAAGATGCGGATGTGGAGACACATCCTTTGGGGAATATTATCAAGGACTGCAGAACTTTGATCAGAATATCTTGGGATTGCCGAATTGTACACACTAGAAGAAGTGGAAACGGTTGTGCTGATGCACTCGCTAAAATGGGTCATGACTTAGATGCTAGCTTTAGTAGTTGGGACATTGCTCCTGTTAGTATTTTACCTCTATTAAGGGAGGACTTGTTGTAGTTGTAATTGTTCTCCTTTGTCACCAAAAAAAAAAAAAATTGTGACGCTTTATTAATTGAATGGCTTTGTAATTTTATGCTTTTTGGGTAATATTGCAATAATGTAGATCATCAACTACTCAACTAAGTATTAATAATAATGTAAATATTATTATTTACATTATTTTACTAAAGTTGGTGTAATATACAACTCAACTAGATTGGAAAAAATCAAAAACTATTTAATTAATAATACAAAATGTTAAGTATGTAAAAATGTTAATATTTTTTCTTGCTCAATCTCATCCCCTGACCTTGGGGGTTGCGGGGTCGGAGGTTCGGCCGTCTCCAACGGGGTGGGGCGATCCAGGGCTCGCGTGAGCAAATGAAGAAGAATAGGGGCGCATGAGATTCACGCGCCCCTCTTTAAGTCAGGTGGCACCACTTGGCGCCACCTGATTGGATCTTTTTTTTTATTTCTTAATTTAATTTTTTTTAATGTTTTTAAATAGGAAATAATTAATTATTTAAATAAATATATACTAAAATTAAATTTTCCTCCTAAATTAAATTAACTTTGTAGAATTGAATTATTTAATAAAATGTGTTCGTATATTTATTGTATATTTAATAGTATTTAATAAATATATGTAGTCACCAATTTAATTGAATTATTTAATATAATAAAATTTAATTTTTTAAAATTAAAGTCATTAATAATTAATTAGAATTGTAATTAAATTTTTTTATGGACAAATCATTAAAAATTAAATTCAACATTTTATTTTAATTTCTTTTATTGTAATTAAAAATTTAATCATTTAATTTCAATATTGGTGGTGGCTATATATTTTTAAAAATATCAAATTAGTTGAAAATATAATTAAACACTTATTCAAACAATTTAAATTAATATTTAAATTAAGAAATATTTATATACATACTAACATTAACAAGATAAGTAAATTCAAACAATTACATTCATTGTTAACCGTATTTTGCATACACATGGGTTATTAAGTATATACTCTCTTTAATTTTAATATTTAAATATTATTAATAATTTAATTATATTATTAAAATAGTTATTAGTATTATTAATATTAATATTAAAAATAAAATTAAAACTATAATTGTAAGTGAGAGTGGGCAAGAACAAAAAATGCAATTAAATCAATCTCGGAGCCCCGCCATTGGAGACGATCAAGCAGGGCTCGAGGTAGGGGCAGGGGCAGGGGCAGCCCCAGGGCTCCGGAGCCCCTGGCCCTGCCCCTACCATTGGAGATGGCCTTTAATGAAAGCTTTGTTCGTCGCTGATCTCTACGTAACATTTAATATTAATAAGTATCAACTTTTTTTCTTGAGAATAATTGGTAACAACTTCTAAGTTACCTCTCCATTTTAAATTAATTGGCAAATTTGACTTTTTCACACATATAAAGAAATTCAATAATTAATCAATTTTTTAAGATAAAATGTCAAAAAAATCCTTTTGTTGATTGATTTAATTAATATCATTGATCTTTGTGCATTCTACTTTATTGTGTTAACCTAGAAATAAGAAAATATAATTGAAAAAAGATGCATTGAGAAATCAAATATAACAAGTAATTTGAAACATAAAAATTTTACAAATGTGCCAATTAATTTGAAACGGAGGGAGTAATAATTAATGTCAATGAGGTCGTAGCATGTGGTCCTAAATTCAACTCTTATTAATTTAATTTTTTTAATTTAATATTAATATTTAATAGTGATTTATTATTTGTTATTTTTTATACTTAAAAAATTATTAATATGATTATTATATTAATTCTTGGAAGAAAAAAAAGTTATTGATGATTAATTTATTCTAGAAAGAAGAAACAAAAAGTTATTGATATGATTTTTGATATAATAATGAATGATTAACGTATTTTAGGAAGAAAAAAACCACTTCGAAGTAGGAAATACTTCACTAACCCTATATATACATTAAAATATTCATACTTTATTTTGTATATTCATACAAACCCATCTCTATCTATAGTCTATAGTCTATCTATATTATTTTTAAATGATTTTTGATTTATAAAGGCTATATTTAAATAATTCTTTTTGTTATTTAAAATTATTATTTCTCATAAAAGTCAGGGACTAAACTGGTACAAATACGTTTATGGGAGACGTAAGTGTAATACTATCATAGTGAACGGACAAAAATACCCTCACGTTCAAGTTGATCCTGAATTCAACTCCCATCAATGTAAAATTTTCTCTAGTTTAATACTAATATTTTATAATAATTTATTATTTATAATTCTTTGTAATTAAAAAGTTATTGATATAATTATTGAAAAGCTATTTATAAGATGGATGATTAATGTATCCTAGGCGAAGTAGCAAATATTTCACTAACCATATATAAACTATACAATAATTTTTTTTTTTTTTTTGGGTTTACAAACTATACAATAATATTCAAACTTTATTTCATATGTTCATACAAACCCATCTCTATCTATAGAGAGCAACTACCAAAAACCCTACAAATCGCAACACCAAAAACACGAAAAAAACACTAGACCATAATTATCACACAGACTAATCTCATCACTTCTTTAATACTTTATATACTAGACGTAATTAATAATCTAAACTCAATTACCCAACATAAGAAAAGCCAATTCCTAGTAAGTGTTTCCTGACCCGTACCCGGTCCTAGCACCACCCGCAACATTCGAGTCCTGTGGTGGGACCCTCTCGGCTCCACCCATCTTGCCTACCGGATCCTGTGACCCTAGTCCCTGGGCCGTGTAACCGGTTGCTGCCGGGTCGGGCTGAGTAGTATAGCCCTGGCCCGTAGGATGCAGTCCACCACCCTGCTTCGCGGCGGCAGCTTGCTGACGTGTCTCCAACTTCTCACGCTCCGCTCTATGGATCCTCTCCTCTTTCTTTTCGGTGGCCATTTCCTTCTGGAGCGGGTCACGGGTCGTCATCTTTTCGCCCTGATTATTCATTCCCAACATTAAATAGTGTACAATATTATAGATTAACTCACCAAATTTAGAGTTTAATATTATAGATCTTCAATATTTTCAAATTTTCTTTTTCTTCAAGAAAAAAATATGGGTTTATAATATTATGCTTTTAGACATAACTTCATTCCATTTGAATTGAGACAAAATATATTAACCAAGATACTCATGGAAAATTTTATTTTATAGAACAAAATAAAAAGATAAAATTGAAAAAAGACGATAGTAGAAGTACAAATAATAAAAAGTTAAATATAACAATTAATGCAATTTCTTGAAATGAGCTAAGAGACCAAAAGTGATGAGAATCTCATCTAGTGCGCGAATGACTACCTAGTACAACATGCAAATGATATCATATTTTGCTCATAAATTCAATAAATAAAAAATTGTGTGTTTAAAAATTAAAGTGTACCTTGTGTCCCATCAATCAAATATATTCTCCTAATCTAATATCGAGATAAACGCAAAAAAATTCTTATGCTTTGTCTAACTAAAAAAAAAATCCTAAAAAGATTCCTGTTATTTTTACTAGCAAAAATTCCACTGTTTACTTTATTTATTAGGAAAAAAAACCCATCTAAAATTTCTTCATAAATTATAAAAAGGTTTCGGTCTATTTTAAATAGGGAGTAAAATACAAAAATTATTACTAATTTTCAAACTTAATAAGAAATTATTGATAATATTTTAGGTTAAGAGGTGTATCTTTGCATTCTTCAATGGAGCTATATATAACTGTCATTTCAGTTTGAGAGGATTTTTTTGCTGATAAAAAATAAACAAAAGATTATTTTGCTAATTAAAATTAATAAAGTCGTTTTTGATAGTCAGACAAAGCACAAATAATATTTTTGCATTTCACTCATCTAATATCACTTAAAATACAATATTATCCAAAAAAATAAAAAGATAGCTAGTATTAGAAAGGAAACCTTTTCTTGCATGGCGGCCTTGGTCTTCTCCATGCCGGCCTTGGCCGAAGCCGCAGCATTAGACGCTGCTTCCTTAGCAGATTGCATTAAATATTTTTTTTCTTTTAATTTTCAAATAAAAATAGAAATATTATATTTTCCCTTATCTTCAGAAACTTACTTAACCAACTTGGAAGAGGAAGTTTGCAGAGATGTAAATATAAATGGATGTTGGCCGGGGGAGGAGATTAGGTGGCAGTCTATGTATACACGTGTACATCAAAGAGATAATTTGGTTTCAGTATTTGACACGTGTACAACAGGTGTCAACTGGTGACGATATTTGCATGATGTGTTGGGATTTTTTTTTTTTATTGCAAATGTCGAACATAAAAGATTTAATGTAATGTAATATACCGTCATTACAAGAAAAATGTTGTAACAAAAAAAAATTACAAGAAAAATAATTTTAGTGACATTATTGAAGTTGTCACTTTTATGTATTTAGTGAAAAAAAAAATATTAGATTCGCCACAATAACAATTAGGGGTGGGCACGGGACGGGTATGGGATTAGATATGGGTATAGTAAATTTTAGGATTGACACATTTCGTTTCAAACTCGCCCCGTAATAATTTCGGGTATCAGAATTATTACTGGACGGGACGAGAAGGAATTACGGGTCCTATATTATTTTAAAATCATCAATTCTTCACGTATCTAACAAAATTAAATTAAAATATTTCGTATAAAATTTTTGTATGTAAGAGACTAGTATTAGTATTAATTTAATTTGTTGAGCAAAGAAAAAAAAATAATGTATGCTTTGGCATAGGTGGGATGAAGAAGAAGTGGTAGAGCTATATGAGAATTTTTAGAACTGAGGTAAACATAATGTATTAATAACTAGTATACGATTTAAAAATTATTAGGGTAAAGTAAAAAGTTCTTCATTAGTTGATGTTAATTAATTAATTAATTGATAAGTAAAGTGTATAATTATATAATAATAATAAAAATATATGGACGGGTTCGGGTATTCGGGGTTGGAGAGTCTAATCCCAAACCCGTCCCATATTCCAGTAAAAAAATACGGTTTTTTTAAATTCGGGTACCCAAAACCAAAAAATACTCGTCCCGTTCGAGTATTTTAAAAACGGGACGGGTCGGGTTTGGGTTACTCGAACCCAACGCCCACCCCTAATAACAACAATGACAAGTGCAATAGTGACAAAATATATTTTTAAGTTGTCACTAGTGTCTATTAGTGACAAGTATATGGAACTTAAATTGTCACTATTGACAATTAGTGACACCGTTTTGGTGACAACAAATAGTGACAATAAATATTGTCACTATAATTTGGTGACAACTTTTTAGTTGTCAATTTTATGGTATCACTAAATGTCAATAATGATAACTTTTTCACATTTCTTGTTTATTAATGTGTCTATGTACATCATTTAAGTGACAACACTTTGTCATTTAATATTTAGTCACTAAAATTTAATTTTTTTGTAGTGTGTATTTTTTAGAAGCAATAAAATTCTTAACAAAGCAACCAATGATAAAATCGATGAGACAATAACCTAGTAGTAAGGTTGAAGTCCCATGATTTATAGGTTTCGGTTTAAATTTTTACTAATGTGTATTTTTCTCTGAATTATTTATTAATATTGTTGATAGTTATTTGTTGTATTTTAACATAAATGAATTGATTACATGTAATTATATATTGTTGGAAAGACTATAATGAATTCATCGTTAAAAAAGACTTGTTTTATCATTGAATTAAGTCAGATTTCAACAACAAAAAAATTGTAGAATTTTAAATTTATTTTATTATCCCTTTAATAATTGACAAGTGTTACTTATGTTATTTATTTACTTCTTTTATCTTATTTTTATCTCCTTCATGGGACACTTGTCAATCATCAGGGGGTGCAGACTAGTGCACTGCACCCTAGCATCCAATAAATCAGGATGGACCCTGAAATTCGAATTATTATTTTATTTTCGAGAAAGGAAATTCAAATTATTTGTTCAAAAGCTTTAACGTAATGTTTAGTTTATTTAATTCTTATATCAAAAAATAAATAGTATATCAATATATACAGTTTAAATTTGTTGTTCGATTAATCCCACTAAATAACTAAATAAAAATTGTTTTAAAGAGGATCCACAAATTAATTAAACATTGATATTAAATTTTTTCTTTTTTTTTTGTGCAATTTATAAAATAGTAATTATTATGTTTATTATTCTGCATTTTCTAATAAAATGGTTTAAAAAATGCGAATATTGTAAAGATTGTTTCGTAACCATAGTTCGCTGGCATAAAAATCCTTTAACTTTTTTGGCTGTCAATAAAATCATATAACTAATATAATCAGGGACGGAGCCTAATGCGGGGGGCCATGGCCCCCCAGAAAATATTATACATGTATATTTTTAAAACATTAAGGTTAACAAATGTAATTATGTTTGTGATCACGTGAATTTGAACTAATCGGACTTGAATATAAGATTTCCTTTGATAAACCACCTACCACTTTCATGAATTTGTGATGTACGAGATCACGTGAATTTGAGCAAATCGAACCTGAATATAAAATTTCCTTTTAATTATTTATTATTACTTAATAAACCAGATACCACTTTAATGGATTTTAATAATAAGAACCAAAAGATACTAAAAGTAACTCATGAAAATACATGGGCCACGTCCAATTTACCACAGTTTAAATATTTACTTAAACTCGTCATTTTTATCTAAAGTAAGAAATTATATACCTTTTAATATTTAATTACTAGCTATATTTAATGTTTATTCTTCAATTAGCCATATATGGATCGATGAATTAGATATATATTGGCAATCATCATATATACATACATAGGAGCGTTCGGTTAGTCTAATGAGATTAAACTAAATAGTCAATTGCAATTCAATCTTGAGCAGATTGTTGGGTCACGGGGGGAGTGATGCAATTGTTATCTGACCAAATAAGGGAGTAACTTTCCAAATAAGGGGGTGACCCACTTTATCAGGTCGACCCGAAAAATAATCAGTTAAACCAAACATGTAATATATGCATAATTAATTTTTGAATCGTGGTTTATTGTGCAAACCGAAATTTATATTTAAATTTCCAATACCTTTTTTGATTTTTCTACTGCAACTTCAACTATTTTTCTATGTAGCTAAATCGATTCGTTTGGGATACTGCTGGGTACAGACATGCAATGCATGTGATTTTGATCCCAAATATTTTGAGAGCTTAATTAATTACATATTTCACCGTTTACAATATAATGAAGCCCATTTACATTAAATTAATTGTTTTGTTTATTTGGACCATGCCATTAGGTGACTCGGCAATTTTATTTTGCTATTTTCTATGGTATTAATTGCTCTCATTGATATTGGTTGTGTATAGAATTGAAAATTACATCAAAATTCTCGATACTTGAATCAATCTCGTTTAATTAGAGTTGGTTTGAGTTTGGTTCATCACACAAATTAAACAAGCTTAAACATTATATTTTGCTTGACAACTTATGAAGTTCGGCTCGCGTTTGACTCTGCTTGAGCTTGTTCAACAAAGATCGTTTGAGTTTGGTTTGTTTAACAATCAAACAAAGCTCAAACACAATCAAACTCGATACAAAATTCAAACCACACTTGAACTGTGTATCGTTTAATACTACTTGATTGATTTACCCTTAGTGACGTCGGATCTGGATCTGGATCGACCTAAATTCGACCGAATCCAACTCATTTACACTACATAAAAGTTTGCACTAGTTGCACTAGAACTAAATGGAGCAAAAGGGGATGGGTATGATCATTAGCCAACAATTAGTGGGCCGAGTCTGGGTCATTAGGCCATCTCCAATGACCACAGGGAAATTAGCTTTCCCTTGAATAGATGGAGATGCCATCTCCATTTATTCAAGGGGACCTCAAGGGGTGGATCACTCCCTTTAGTCTTCAAGCCAATTTTTTTTTTAATTTTTTAGTTAATAAAATTCTTTTTTTTTTTAAATAAAAAATTCTTTGAATTTATGATTAATTTTAAAAAGGTTCATTTTAATTTTAAAATTGTAATCTTTATTTAAGAAACTTAAATAAAATTTAATTAATAAAAATTAAACATTAAAATAATGTAACTTTAATTTAAAAAAATATTAATAATCTGTAAATTTAATAACATTGTAAGAAACTTAAATACAATTTATTATTATTATTATTATTATTATTATTATTATTATTAAGTGATAGTGGGAAATAATGATGATTGAAATTAAATGAAATTGATAGATTGATTCATTGAAAATAAAATAAAAATTTATTTAAGAAACTTAAATAAAATTTAATTAATAAAAATTGAACATTAAAATAATGTAACTTTAATTTAAAAAAATATTAATAATCTGTAAATTTAATAACATCGTAAGAAACTTATATACAATTTGTTATTATTATTATTATTATTATTATTATTATTATTATTATTATTAAGTGATAGTGGAAAAGAATGAGGATTAAAATTAAATGAAATTGATATATTGATTCATTGAAAATAAAAAAAAAGGCTGGACTTGAAATTCGAGAAAATCTGGATTTAGGCTGAAAAAAAAAAGAAAAAAAAAAGAAGGCTGAACTTGAAATTCGAGAAAATCTGGATTTAGGCTAAAGTGCAACTTGAGATAGACTTACCGTCAAAGGCCCCAGTACAAAAGCGCGTGGGCGCTAACCAAATAACTAGGAGAGTGGGGGTGTGCAAGGTAAATGAGAGTGAGATGAATCACCCAAGAAGAAAAAATAGCATAAATAGCGATGCTCGTTGGCCATACTATTTCTACATCCTTGAAAAAGGGCTGATATTTAGGAGCCCTTCACCTTTTCTCCAATATACACACACAACACAAAAGATCTGAAAAAAAAAAAGAATAGAGCAAATTTAGATCTCTCCTTTCAGGTATTGTTTACTACTGTATGATACTTTTTAATTACGATAAAATGCGAATGGATCTTGATGCGAGTTGAGTTTTTTCGTTTGTTAATGGATGTGATTTGTGTAATTTCTGGATGTAGCTTTTTTTTTGTTACAATGTGATTCGATGTTTGGATCTAAATTTCGTTTGTTGAATTGATGATTTCGAGCTCTGATTTCTTATTGGTTTATACAATTTCTTTCAATATGCCCCATTTTCACCCCTGAATTGAAGAAAAACAAGATCTCGTGATTCTCATTTTATTTTTAAAGTTTAATTTATTAAATATCTATTTTAAAACGAATAGGCAGATATTTGTATGTGGAAAATGCTTCTACTTTTTTTTTTTTGATAATTATAAAAAAAAAAAAAATGCTTCTACTTTATTTGTTTATTTTTGCGGTTTTTCTGTGGTTTAATCTTCGCTATTATAGATCCCTATGTGCTTTAGGGTAGGGTTTTGTTGGGTATTAGAGTTTATTGCTATTATTAAAGATGGGCTGGTCACATGCAATTTGCAATGAATAGTTTGTCACAATAGAAATGTCTAAGTAGAAAGAAATGAGTCTGTGTTTGGTAAGTCATAGCATCTTTCATTTGGGTGAAGTTTTTGACCAGACTTTTGGTGACCTTTTTCCCTATTTTGAAAATCATAACTTAGTAAAATATTTATCGGGATTTAGCATTTTCAATATTAAATATACGATTCTTGTTTACTAATATGGCTAGATAGGATCTGTCTCATTAATTAATTTATCTTCTATGGCGAAAAGTCAAAAGAGGAATGCGTGATTATGTATAAAGTTTGTTAAGTTAATGGAAACATCAATGATTAGATTGGTTTAGATCTACCTACAGCTAGTTTTGTACTAAGTTGACCCATATTTTGGCTTAAATTGTGAACTAATCAGCTTAGTTTACGCAGTCGAAGAAATAACAATTTTTTATTGATAAAGATATTTTAATGCAAAATCGCGGATGCATCATGCTAACCGTTGCTTAATTTTATATTTCCTTTTTGGAAATTATATTGTCTCTATCACATGCTATAAAATAATTGAATATGCATTATAAGTGGCCGGCTAGATGTTTTTTCAACTTATCTCCTCATGTTTATCCTTTTGGAATTCCTCTAAGATTCTGGTATTTTACTTGCATGAAAGTTCTTTTTATATTGTTGGACATATCCCAAAACTGCAGTAGAGATTTCTATTGTTCCTTGTATCGTTACTGAAATTTGAAATTGTTCATTAGGTGAAGATACATTTTCAGTTAGAAATCCTCATACAAATGCAATTTTTTCCATTTCATGTTTAATTTATCTGATCTAGATCATATAATTTAGAGTTTTCTTCCCTGAGAAATGATTGATGGTGTGTTCGAGCATTTTTTATGAAGCTCAATTCAAGATAAAAACTAAAACTAATAGCTTCTCTCTAGTATTTTATGATATTTTCTCCCAATTTGTCTTGTTTTTCCTGTTATTCATCTCACCAAGAATATATTATATAGATTACCTTGTTTTGATTACCATACCAAGTTTCAAAAATAGATGGTATTTGTTATTAATAATTAAATTTTGGTGTGAGGGTTCAAAACTTTTGATTGCTTTCTTTGCAAGATCTATGTGGTCTATAATCACATTGGTTGATAAATTGCACTGTGTTTGTATATATGCTGGTTGCGTCCATTCACCTTGTTCCTTTCTTTGCAGGTCGCTGAACAATGGGTGCCGGAGGCCGTACTTCTGTCCCTCTCGAGGGAAAAAATGCAAAATCGGACATCATCAAAAGAGTTCCACACACAAAGCCTCCATTCACAGTCGGCGAGTTAAAAAAAGCCATCCCACCCCATTGTTTCAAGCGATCTATTCCCCGTTCCTTTTCATATGTCCTCTACGACCTCGCCATTGCCTCGTTCCTCTACTATATTGCCACAAATTACATCCAACTCCTACCCTACCCTCTCTCCTACCTAGCTTGGCCACTGTATGGGATATGCCAGGGCTGTGTACTAACCGGTGTTTGGGTCATAGCCCACGAATGTGGCCACCATGCCTTCAGTGACTACCAATGGCTAGACGACACTGTAGGCTTAATCCTACATTCATTTCTTCTAGTCCCATACTTCTCATGGAAATACAGTCACCGCCGCCACCATTCAAACACTGCTTCCCTGGACCGTGACGAAGTATTTGTACCCAAAACCAAGTCAAGTATCCGTTGGTTTGCCAAATACCTGAACAACCCACCTGCCCGTTTCCTTATTCTCGTCTTCCAATTCACCCTCGGCTGGCCTTTGTATCTATTGTTCAATGTCTCAGGTAGACACTATGACCAATTCGCGTGCCACTACGACCCTAATAGCCCGATTTACTCGGATCGTGAGCGGGCCCAAATCCTCATCTCCGATGCTGGTGTTCTTGCCGTCACTTACGGGCTTTACCGTTTAGTAATGGCTAAAGGGCTAGTTTGGACTTTTTGCGTTTACGGTGGTCCATTGCTTGTAGTAAATGGATTCCTCGTTTTGATTACATATTTGCAACACACTCATCCTTCGTTGCCTCATTATGACTCATCCGAGTGGGATTGGCTTAGGGGAGCTTTATCTACGGTTGACAGAGATTACGGCATTTTGAATACCGTGTTCCATAACATAACTGATACTCATGTAACTCACCATCTGTTTTCAACTATGCCCCATTATCATGCAATGGAGGCTACAAAAGCAATTAAACCGATATTGGGTGATTACTATCAATTTGATGGAACACCGGTTTATAAGGCGACTTGGAGAGAAGCAAAGGAATGCATTTATGTTGAGCCAGATGAAGGTGACAAGAATAAAGGTGTCTTCTGGTACAATAATAAGCTTTAATTGCAAGATTAAGGTGACAAAGACCAAGGTATGTTTTGGCAGTATAACAAGATTTAGATTATGGATGAAGTAGAGATGATCGGATGCAATAAGGGAATTTCTGGGTCGTCGTTTAATTTAGAGTTTGCTTAAATTTGTTGTCAATTTAGACTGTTTGGTTGCTTTGTTATGAAGTTTGGACCTCTCAATGTATTTGTGTTGAATTAAACTTTATTATGGTTTCTAGTATGAGTCGATGAATGATCCACAATGTTTGAGTTACATGTATGGTGTCTTTTTCTATTTCCAAGTTGGTTTCTTAGTTGGTATATTTCAAGTTTAAATTAGATCAGATGTTTTAACAATTGAACTTCTGTCATCAAATATATATCACTTGAACCAATTCAATTTGTTGAAATTTCTTGAAAAATAAGTATAAAACTCCTGTTATATAGCTGTAATGTTGATCAATGTTGTAGATGGTGGTAAATTGTTTGATAAATGACAAATTAAATGAGCTAATTGTAACCTCCCAAGATCATGCATATGGGTTGATCATGGGTAGAAGGCATTAACTTCATGGATCATGAGCCTTTTTAAGTTCATCATTTGCATCTTTAAAAGGACATATGTCAACCTTGAGAAAGATATACGAGAAATAAGTTCTTCTCAATACACATCCTTTCTACGGAAAATTCTTGTCTATGCCTGGTTTGGTCAAATTCATTCAACCACCAAGTAAGTGTATTACACTTGCTTTGTGAATGGTTACTCTTCTGGGAGTTACATCCAATCTCAAAATAAGTATTGCATTTTCCATGTACTCCCTCTGTCCCAAATTATTTGCCGCTTTAGGATTTCAATACAATATTAATTACATATTTTCCGATTTTGCCATTAAGAGAGAGTGTGTAAAACTTGAATAATGTGTAAATAGTTAATGCTGAAATAAATAAAAATAAGGGTATTTTAGGTAGATAATTTGTTTTTTTTCTTTCTAAAATTGAGGCTATTTATTAGGTATATTAATATGTGTAAAAATATGTAAAACGACAAATAATTTGGGACAGAGAGTAGTTATTTTGGGTTCGATCAAACCCGATCGAAGTAAAAATTTCTCATTTTTACACTAATTGTTACAGAAATTTATTAGGTTCCCGTGATTCGAGCACTAGAAGTAAGTGCTTAATAATTACTGTGATGAAGTCAGTCCTTGGAAATTGTACGCTTTGATTTCAAAAGTAACCGGAGACATACATTTTTAAGAATTCCACAAAATACGAGTTCCATCCTAAATTATAGAGTTAATGGCAATTTATTTTATATGATATTAATAATGTTCAATTTATCTTCTTGTGATTTGAAAATGAGCACTTTACCCCCCCCTGTAATCTTACAAAAATTTTACACCGTCTCCCTAAAAATTTTATATGGGACACTTTACCCCCTTTGTGTTATGATAATGTAACAGTTTACCATATGTTACGATAAATGCGTCAATTTACTTCATGTGTTATGATAAATGTGGCAATTAATCTCCCCCCCCCCCTATATTACAAAACACTTTTCATGCCCACTCTCAATTTCGGCAAGTGAGTTAAACTTTTTGGCTGAAGGAGGTAAATTGCTTCTTTAAAATTTTCAGGAGGTAAAGTATTCTTTTTCAAATCACATGGGATTAAATTAAATATTATGCATTTCATGGGGTAAATTAACATTAGCTCCTAAACTATATATGTACATATTTGCTACTTCCTCAATTTTTTTAAGAAAACAGAACTTTTATTAGTAAAAGTGTAAGTACATCTGCAACTCCTTTTTACTCTTGCAATGTGCGTAATCCTTTCTATTCCTACAAATTTTACAGTGAAATAATATGAGCATTTATAATATTTGCTAATTCCTTTTATTTACTTCTTCTAAGCATTTTTTGTGCTTTGTGACTAACATTAATCACAATCACAAGACAAATATGTAAAAATAAAGTTTATTTTAATTTTTTTAATTCATTAAGTTCAACTTTAACTAAAAGAAGTTGAAAGAAAGATTTGTGGGGACTTATGTGGGCCGGGCCAGCAGTCATACAAGACTGGGGTCTAAGTTGATGTCATCCCAGATCTGGTCTTTGGGCCCTCGTTCATGCTGCTGCTGGGGTTTTTAACTTTTTGATTTGGACAAGATACCTTATTATGATACACATCTTCTGACAAGACACTTATTATGATACGTATGATTTGATTTATGGCCATATCTTGTAGATGGCATTTTTGGCCATATTGTTTAACTCAAAGGACAAATGCCCTTCAAATTTGGGGTCGTGGATCATCCATCGCCCCAAAGGGTGAGGCAAGTTGATGCCAGCTTGTCTGTTGCTGGGACGCGCATTCTAGGAGCTTCTTTTATTTATTTATTTTACTTTTTGTTTTTATTAAAGTTAATTTTTTTAATTTTTGTTATTTAAAAAATATATTTTTAATTTAAAAAATGTAACTTTTATTTAAGAAATTTAAAATTAATTTTGTGAAATTTAATAATATTGTAAGAAACTGAAATTTAATTAACATTATTATTATAATCTCGATTTGTTTTAATTTAGAATATTATAATTTAAAATTTGTTTTTAAAAAGTTTTAATTTAGCATATAAAACGTATAAATATGATATTAAATACGATTTACAGAATCTTAAATATGAATTCTTAAATTAAATACGATATAAGCCTAACATTTATATTTGGAAACACTTGAGATATTTAAATAAATATGATTACATACGGCAAAACGTCGTTTATTATTATTATTATTAAGTGAGAGTGGGGAATAATGACTATTATGTGAGAGTGGAGAAGAATGAGGATTGTAATTAAATGGAATGAGAAGATTGAGTCATTGAAGATGACTATGAAAAAGGAAAGCTGGGGGAATGGGGAAGCTTGTTTAGGATGAGGAGTCACTGAAAATGACCTGAACTTTTAAAACATGATTTGATTTGAATGTTGGAGTTTGTGGTTTTTAATATACTGATTTAACCTGACACCTTCAACTGATTTACTACCACTCTTTCTTTCAGCTGCATTTTGGTTTGATTTTCTGTAGCGAGCAAAGTGCTTACCTGAGCGACGATTTTTTTGATAGTCCATTACAGGTTATTGTGGGTTGTGTCCTTCTCCATGGGTTTCTTAAGGGTGTTTGCAAATGCTTTTAAAAAGTATTTTTTTGTTTTTTTGTGCTTAAAGCACTTTGATAATGTTTGCAAGTAGGTGTTTCTGCTATTGCTTATTCAATTGAAAAGCAGGTTGGCAAGAAGCAGCTAAGGAGGTGCTTCTTCTATTGCTTCTTCTAGGTGGCATTTTTGTAATAATTAAAACTGTTTTTTTTTACATATTTGCAAACACCTCCTACTTTAGAATAAAAGTACTTATTTTTTTATTTTATTTTAAGCAAATGCTTTTGGATTCCACAAGCATTTGCAAACACCCCTTTATTTGATTATGATACTCAAGTTCTACCGGGGGGGGTGGGGGGGGGGGGGGGGGTGGGGGGGTTAATTAGGTTTATAAAATCTTTCCCAAAGTTCATGTTCAATTTTGTTCAAGAAAATAAATAAGTTTGAGATGATAAAAATAAATGCCAAAAGTAAATAGACACAGTCACAGTTTTATAGTGGTTCACGCCCAAATGACCTACTTCCACTCTTCCAGCACCCCTGGGAAATTCACTAATGGCTTGCAGGATGAACCTTCGCCACACGAGATTACAAGTTATAAACTTACTCTCGAATTTAATTCGAGCTTACTAGGACTCACCTATCGCTCCAAACCCGTGATTACTAGGTAAGCACCTATCGCACAAAACAGTGCTTACTAGAACCCATGTCCTATCGCTCTTCACGCGTGCTTACTAGAACCCTCGGTCCTATCGTACAAAACGAGCTTACAAGTTAACAACTTTCGCTCAATCAATTACAAGTATTTTTTTATAACAAGATGTTGCTCCTAACTGAACTAATTTTGACAATTGTAGAACACTCTTCTTTTCTCTTCTTTTTACCTCTCAAATATCTCAAATTTCTTAAGAACAAGGTAAAAACGATTTTTGATTTTCAAAAAGAATTTGCAAGAGTAAGTTTAAAAACCGATTTTGGAGATGAAGTAATTTTGCAAATGAAAAATCTAGTTCTTGTGTTCTGAAAATCGAGTAGAGGAAAGCTCAATTTATAGGTGAAAAATTCGGATCTAATAAGGGCAAGAATTCAAGACAAAAATCCTTCTTTAGTTAGAAAATAATTTTGTCACATTTTAAATAAATGGTCCGATTTTTGTGTGCTTAAAAAGCAAAGTGAACTTGGACAAGGTTCTATTAATTATGCATTAAAAACAAGTCCAAACTTTTACCT
Source organism: Penstemon newberryi var. newberryi (assembly GCA_030819805.1). Taxonomy (NCBI): domain Eukaryota; kingdom Viridiplantae; phylum Streptophyta; class Magnoliopsida; order Lamiales; family Plantaginaceae; genus Penstemon; species Penstemon newberryi. The sequence continues at coordinate 31,005,395 of JAUALY010000003.1, read as the reverse complement.
TAGTAAAAAGATTTTCAGAATAAGTCTAAGAAGTAAGATTTACTTAACATTGAGAATATTTCCTTCCAAGAGATAATCAAGTAAAAATGGGAAGATTTTCAAATTCAAATAATAATTCTTCCAATTTCAATGAAGCTTTGCTGTAAACAATGAATCAAGGATATGATTAAAATATGTGTAAAAATTCTTTCAGTAAGTTCATTGAATAAGGCTACAATTAAAAACAATTGAAATTTTTTTTTCTTTAAAAAAAGGTTTGCGGCTAAGGCATTTGAAAAAAAACTTTTCAATATAAAAAGATTTCCTTTAATTCATTTTAGCTGAGAATATGGCATGTAAAGCAAAATATTATTTTAATCCATGAATTACTTAAAATCATGATTTTTCTTTAAAATGCTTGGATTAAAAAAATATGTGGGCCAAATGAATTTTCTTGCTCTTAATAGATTGAGATATTTGATACTTACGTGACCTCAATTTTCTTATGTCGAAAATTTGGCCCTTCCAAATGGTGAATGGGTATTCAAACTATTCTTTCAATGGTCTTTATTCATTTATGGGCTTGTAAGATCTTTATTGAACCTTTTAACCTCGATTGATCAATTTCTCATAAACGAGCCTTCCTTCAAATAATGAGCTTCTCAATAATTCCTGTTAAGATAAAACTCAAGAAACAAACTCAAATATCAAGTTGTTTGTTAATCATTAATCTTTCGGCTAACATATTAGGTTTGAATAGTAGATTTTGAGGGGGTGGGGGGTGGGAGTATGGGTAAATGTCAAATTATTGTTTTTATATTGAAAAAGTAGGCAAAATTGCAGAAAACGTCCCAAACTAATCAGTGATTTTGGATTTTCGTCCCAAGCTATATTACTTAGCCAAATTCGTTCCGTAATTTTATATTTTTTTGGAATATCGTCCCACTTGCCACATGGCTGCTTAGGTGACACGACGTGGCAAATTTTAGCATAAACAATTATACAAGATTGCAGAATTCGTCCAAACGAATTAAGAATTTTGGGTTTTCGTCCCAAACTATATTAACTCACCGAATTTCGTCTCACAATTTGTCATTTTTCATGAATTTAGTCCATTATTAAATTTCTAATTTAATGGAAATGACGATTCATCTTTTTACTTTTTTAAGGGACTAATGGCAATTTATTCCCTGTAATATTAATAATATTCAATTTACCCCCTGTATTTTGAAAAAGAGCAAATTACCCCCCTGTGAGAATTTTAAAAAAGTATTTTATCCCCTTGAACCGAAGAGTGTAACTCAATTGCATAAATTGAGAGTGGGCATGCAAAGTATTTTATAACAAGGGGGTAAATTGCTACATTTATTATAATACAGGAGGTGAATTACCACATTTATCACAACATAGGGGGGTAAACTGTCACATTATCATAACACAGAGAGGTAAATTGAACATTATGAATATCACATCGAAGTAAATTGCCATTAAATTTTTTTAAGAGAAAAATAGTATGGATTTTCGAAATTCGCGTGCGCTTTTGAGAAAAAAATCCTATCTCAGTTCATTAGGAAAAATTTGTGCATTTTTTTTGTATTAGTAAATAATAAATATTCATAATTAGTTTGGAACGAGTTTTTTTTTCCATGTCATTTCAATTACAGGACGGAAGTCGGCGAGTTAATATAGTCGAAGAACCAAAATTTGTAATTAGTTTGGGACGGATTCTGCAATCTTGTATATTTGTTTATGCTAAAATTTGTCACGTCATGACACGTAAGTAGCCATGCGGCAAGTGAGACGATATTCCAGAAAAATATAAAATTATGGGACGAATTTGGCCAAGTAATATAGCTTGGGACAAAAATCCAAAATCACTGATTAATTTCAGACGTTTTCTGCAATTTTGCCGAAAAAGTATATGATATGTACGTACCAAATCATTGTCTTTTATAAGGTTGGGGTTTATTATATTCGAATATGTAAATTAAAACCTGAGATTTGCAAAATATATGTCCACACTCCGTTTGGAATGGATTTAACCCAATTTTGCAAAACTGTGAAAACCCAACAAACATCTGTGATGGAATTAGAGGAGTGTTTAGTCTAAAAATCAAACCTAAGCTGCCTCTGATTTCATTTCCAATTTGGTTGATCGGTTCTTTGAGTTGTATATAGAAAAGACCAAGAATTAGAACTAATGGTGGCAGAAGGGCGGGGTATGGGTTGGTCGAAATGGATCAGGTCATAAACGGGTTACTTTATACGAATCATAAACTAATCGTATTGTAAGTGGGTCTGGTCATAAGCGGTCGGGACGGGTCATAAACGGGCCGACCCATTTATTTTTAATAATCATGTGTATTATACTAATTTAAAATGAAAAAAAATAGTTATAAGTAAATATTATTCAAATATTCAACAATAAAAAATGAGATTAGATCAATGTTGGTCCCAAGTGGTCAAAAGAAATCTAGAAGGGGGGAGGGGTGGAGGGGTGTTTGTGAATAGACCTGTTAAAATTTTTCAAGTTTTCTCAAAATAATCTTAAAGATGTAATGTATTTGTTGTTCTTTGTAACAGAATAGTTGATCACTCATCTATTAACACTCAGTTGATAGCTTAGTAAAGTACTTGGTTGTTCGTAGTTCAACAAAGTAAAAACACTTGTAAAAATCAGAGCTTTGCGTTATGCAGTGGATAAAAATGGAGCTCTAAATCACACGTTTTGTTAAACAATATTTTGCGAACAAAATATTTTATCTCTTTAGAAAAATTCTTTTAGTTCTTTAAAACCGTGAATGAACAGATGACTAGTCTGTTGATCCAAATATAAGTGTAGAATTTTAAAGAGCACATAATTTTATAGTGGTTCAAGGGTGGTGTAATCCCTCTAATTCACTCTTCTTCCTTAACACGTTGAAAAACACTTGAATTAATCACTTAGACTAATACAACACATGACTTCTAGAATTTTAAAGCCCAAATGAAACTTTTACACACAGTAAAATTAAACAAGAGAATCACTCTGAAACTCTCACTAAACACCTAGCTTACAATGAGTAGATAACTCAGAAATAAACAAAGTGACACAGAGGCACGTACAAAAACACTTCAGTTTTCTTCAACGATTTTAGCTTTTCACTTAGAACAACTTAGTGATTTTGCTCTCAGATTGTACTTGATTTGAATTTGAAAAACTCACCACAAGCTTAAGATTTTTTTTTTTTTTTATATTTAAAAGCAATATTTAATATTTATTTGAAAATTAAATATATTTAATAATTTAATATTGTAATTAAAGTTTTCATGAGTTTGAAAGATAGAAATAAAATTTTTATTTTTGATTCAAAACTAAGTTATTAAATGTTAACTAGTTTATTTAAGTGTGTGTTTTTGCACATGACTCGTTGATGATCCACTTATAAACTCATTAAAAAACCACATAAATAGCGCTGAGCATGGTTCGAAAAACCGATCGAACCGAACCGGACCGAATGGTTCGGTCCACGATTTTTCAGGATCGAACCGACTAGGAACTGAAAATTCGATTCTGTTCGGTTCGGTTCGTACCGTTTCGGACCAAATCTCACCAAAAATAGGATTGAACCGTGAAAAATTTGATTGTTTGTTTGTTTTTTTGGACAGAACCGGAAAATTTTATTGTTTGTTCGGACCGAACCGTGCCGAATTGGACCAAACCGAACCAAATCGTTAAATTTTGTGGTAAAAAACCGGGAAAATTTTGAAATCGGGAAACCATGGATTGAACCGGACCGAACCGGACCGTTAGATTTTTGTACCGAACCGGACCGAAAATTTCGGTCCGATAAACCGTCCGTGGTTTTTTAGGACCGAACTGGCTAGGAACCGAACTTCGGTCCGGTTCGATCCAAATACTCACCCCTACACATAAATGTTTATAAAGTCTAAAAATTTATTTACAAAATCCAACCCAACCCACCAATAATAGAAAAAGAAAATATATGGGTTGGATCGGGATGTTCAAGGGCCAACTAAAAGCAATAGGTCTTGTTAAAACTTATATACTCCATGACTGATTGATTAGCATTTTGCATCTCATAACTAGTACACCAATATTGCACTTTGAACCATGTAATTTAAAATTTGACACATTGTAACCTAAAATTGCATATTATTTGGCAAAGCACACTTCAGTTAGGTGCAAAATATCCATTATGTTGTCAAATAATATGCAATTTGAGAATACAATATGTCAATGCTTTTAATTTCAAAGTACAAAACTTTGAACCAAAGATCATAAAGACAGATGTTGCAAACTTCAAAGAACAGTGCAAAAGACTCACCGGAAAGCCAACAGTTGATGAAACAAATATTTGCAACAAGAAAAAGGAACCAAGAATTCCAAGGAAAATATTAGAGCCAAGTATTTTCTCAATCTCAACATCATCAAAACAAGAAAATGGAATTTTTTGAAAATGGAGAAGAAGAGATTTGGAAAGGTACAATTCAGAAGGTGTTTTTCCAGAGTTTGATGGTTTTGTGCAGGACATTAATCAATTCCAGTTTTTCATGGATCAAAACTTTCTTATTAATTGTGTTGATTTATTATGGGTAAATATCACCAATGATCCTCCTTATCATTATAGAGTGGTCTTTCTTTTGTTTTTTTTTTTTTCCCATGTTAGTACCTACTATGAATTATTTGTTTCACTTTGGTCATTTACAAATTACAAGGGGTCTTTAACTTATAGTGTTACACTTTAGTCCCTCATAAAATTATTTTGTATCAATTTAATCCCTCATAAAATTGTTATTTTATCAATTTAGTCTCTCATAAAACTATTTTTTTTTATCAATTTAGTCCCTTATAAAACTGTTTTGGCACTTTCGTTCACCTTGGACCACCTGCAAATGATCAAAGTGAAACAAATATTCATAGTGGGGACTAACATGGGGAAAAACACAAGAGGGATCACTCTGAAAAAAATTAATGATAAGGAGGACCATTAGTGGTGTTTACCCATTTATTATTTAATTTTGTGTTTCATTCATATTTATGATGTAATCCAGACTAATTTGATGTACATTTCACTCGGTATTTTGATAGTAAACAATGGTGGAATTATTAACTACTCCCTCACTTTTTTTTATTTGTCGCTTTGGAAAAAAAAAAGTTTGTTTACTTTTATTTGTCGTTTTAAGAGTTCAATGTAAAATTAATTTTTTTTACCAATTTTACCCTTCTTGTTAATGATTATAATTAATGTTATAATTATTTGATTAAAAGGGTGTATTAGGATTTTTACTTCAAAAAAGTGACTATTTATTATAGTTTTTAATCTTTGTGCAATACTCTAATACGATAAATAAATAAATAATGGAGGGGGTACATCATTATTATGCATAAGACAGTATAATTTTGTTATCTTATTTAAAGTGTAGATTAATAACAAATCTTATCTTATATATTTTATATATATATATGAGAATGGTCTTTGACCAATTTTGACTGAAATTTTTTTCTCCTAATTTTGAATTATTTTTATTACCACAATAATTATGATTAGTTACTTAGAATTCACAAATTTATTAAGTTTTGGTTATATAGACTAATTAAACTAACCCACGTAAAATAAGGAATCAAATATATTATTCCAAATTCTAGGCTTAATAATTTACCATCTTCTCATAACTATTGTTTCCAATTTCATAGGAATTTAAAAAAGCACGGTTTCCTAATTAAATGGCACGTTTAATGCCATTATTAATAGAATTCAAATCATACATATAACTTACCCATATTTTTTTGTTACCAATTATATATCTCATTTTTCTTCTCAGTCATGACCATAATTTACCATGTTACCGAAAAAAAAAAAAAAAAAAAAAGACTTACCACATTTTTATCTATAAATAAATCATCATATATTTCATTTTTCCCCATCTTATATTCACTAGACAATCTTTCTTTTCAGTTCAGTCAAAAGAGAAAAAAAGATTACTTCTCAAGGTTCGAATGAAACTCAATTTAAATTCTTCTAATTTTTATTTTTAATATCTTATTATATCTGAGTGATATATATGTTGGTGTAGAGTGTGACAAAATGCAAAGGACAAGATATTTTTGGTTCGAGAATTGCACAAGTTCTTTTTATCAAAAGAATTACGTAAGTTGAATGAATATGTATTTTTTTTTGTATATCATCCTTTTCACTATATGATGGTCGTTTGTACATGTGATAAATATTATTTTATTTTTTAGTATTATTAAAGAATTATTATCATCTTTAAAGTTTTATGAATAACAAGTGTTGCTTAAGTATTTTGTATAGTTTTACTTTTTCTTAACTTTTGTTTTTAATTTTTTTATTTTGTTGTGGGTGTAGATTGTGGTGAGATGTGGAGAATGACAAAAAAAAAGTATATCTTTCGCAAACTTTTTAGAATAGTTAGGTATATTTATCTTTTACTATTTTTCTACTTTTTCATGGACCATGACTAATCCCAATTACATAAATCTTTGATTGTCAATGTATCACATTTTAACTTCATATGATTCACTTATATTATCATTTTAAAAATTGATCCTCAGCTGAATTATGTGTACACTTTCATAAGTTTAATGTGCATTTATGTTGGATTTCTCTTGATGTTTATTTGCTAATTAATTTATTTTTATTTATTTTCATTTTTTTGTAGTGGTATAGTTACTAAAAAAATGTATAGACTGTGGAGGACGTTAGGAATGAAAACATGGCTTTTCTTTTCTTTTTTTTTCTTCGCAAGCTTCAGCTAATTGGAGTACATTTATATTTACTATTCTTGTGTGATTTGTTTTCTACTTTATATATTCATGTTCTATTCTACAATATTCTTTTATAGATATATGACATGGTATTTGGTGACAACTTGATGAAACATGTATCATATGAGTTTTAAATACAAAAGATTAGTATAATTTGAGGATTCTTGAATAATTATTTTTGCTTAAATTTGTAAATTATAATGGTTTTCTACATTTTTAGTATATTTTTTAAAAAAAATACTTTTTATTTGTTTGATTTTATTTTATTCTCATTAAATTTGTATTGTATTATAGATAAAACAAAAAGTCCAATATCTGAAGAGACAATGAATTGTATTATTGGTTGAGGCCCTCATACTAATTTTTATCATAGTTGATGTTAGATGAAACTTAGTTAAATAATACTAACTTTTGTCATATCAAAACACAATAGGTGTATGAATTTGAATTCAACTTTTTTTTTAAATTTAAGATATAAACATAATTTTATTCATATGTTGTAGCAAGTTTTGTGCAAGTTTCGTAAAACATAAATTGGTAACGTGTTTTTTTCCCCAATTCAAAAATGCAAACAATTAAAGTAACTAAATAAAAGTTCAATTTTATTATTTTGTGCATAAATTAAGCTAGTTAGTAATATAAGGCAAAGTTCACAACCCAAATTTGTTGAGGGTCATGAAGGCTACACTTTTATAGAATTAGACGTGTGTGTTAGTGCATAAAATAAGTGGGCGACTGTTTTCTTATTTATTATACCAAACAAGAGATAAAGGCCGATAAAAGAGCTTATTTAAACTACTCTTTGCTACCAAACAAGTTCATTGTCAGTAACCTATATATGGAGCCTAGTTCAATTATTACTACAAATCAAATGACTTTCCATATAATATTGCCAGTCAATTTCATTGTAAATACTTCATTTATTATGCTGATTTTACAACACTTCCTTTATAAGGATTCATACAATGTAAAAAATATAAAATATTAATTTAGAATTAGAGGCCTTCACTTCAACTTTCATATTCAGTTATTGGTTGGCCCATGGGTGATGGTCCAGGATCTAACCTTGTAAGAACTTCAGGTACTCCAGCAGTATCCCTTATTATCTGCATTTTTCAAACATATTAACTTTATATTATCACAAGTAATAAGATGAAATGCATATAAAATGTTCTAAAACCAAGTATTGAATATAAATCAAGAATTCAAATTAATAAAAGAACTTTTCAAAGAATTGTAAGTTGCTAGGGATGAAACTTTGATCCCACATTGGTAATAATGGGTAGATATCTATGTGGGTGGGGTTTAATTATAATGGAGTTAATTGCCAATTTATCTCATGTGAAATGCATAATGTTCAATTTACTCTCCTGTGATTTGAAAAATAGCACTTTACCCCCCCTGTAAAAAATTTAAAGAAGCAATATACCTCATTCAGCCGGAGAGTGTAACTCACTTGCCGAATTTAAGAGTGGGCATGAAAAGGGTTTTTGTACATAAAGGGGAAAAATTGCCACATTTATCATAACACAGGGGGTAAATTGCCACATTTATCAAACACATGGGGTAAACTGCCACATTATCATAACACAGGGGATAAACTACCACATATAAAAATGTCGGGGAGGCGGTGTGAAACTTTTATATGATTACAGGGGAGTAAAGTGCTCTTTTCCAAATCACAGGAAGGTAAATTGAATATTCTGAATATCACACAGGGTAAATTGCCATTAACTCGTTTATAATGCTCTGGACTCCATCACTCCATCGTGGAGGGTCATGTATCGCGAACATAAATTGCGATTTTAAAATGTACAAATAAGGATGGACAAACTAGCCATCAGATTGCTCGAATCTAGGTCAATTTTTTCGAAGAAATACAAGGGCATCAAAGATATTTCAATCTTTTCTATGTCAATAAGATACAACGGGAAAAAAAAAAAAAAAAAAACTCACCAGGATTTCATCATCAAGATAAGAAATCATGAATAGCCTCTCGAACATGCCACCTGAGGTCATATAAAATTATTGAACATAAGCAATAAATAAAACCAGTAGGTTGAAATAAACTTTACTAGTGATATCAATTTAAAAGAATTATGATAGAAGTTTAGGCTTTTATTTATTCATTTTTCCTTATCATTTTCTTTACTAGAATTCAAGAACCAACACGGCGAAAAAAATTGAATACTGTATATTAGCATTTCTATGTACAACATAGTATTAAAAAATTTGTGCTAGTTCTTCTTGATGGTACATAAACATGCTTTTAAGTGAATAATATCTGCAAAACTGATATTTTGCTTGCAAAAAAGACAGAAGAGTGAGTGCTATCTGTAGCTTGAAATACAGTAAAATTGTATTTTTAGTCCCACAGGATAGGACACCAGCACTTCACTCCCGCGCTATACAGAATTATATTTTTGGTCCCAATTTTTAGCAATATTTTGCACTTTGAGGACTATCGCCACATTTTCCATCCCATCTCTGCACTTTTGGTCCCATAAAAATGGTCTCAATTTTGCACTTTTGGTCCCGAGTTAGATGATAAGGGGGACGATAGGACCAGAAGTTCATAACATTTTAAAAAATAAGTACCTAAAGTGCAATTTTGTGCGAGAAAAAAAGTGTTGAAGGTCCGATTTATTGGACTAAAAGTACATTTTTGCCCTTGAAATGCTTACCAAGAGGGACCTTTAATCCACCAGACACAGCATCTCTAATGGGAATGGGAAGCTGCTGCAATGTGGTAGCTGCTTGACCTAAAGCACCTTTTAACTGTTGAGGAATCGACTCTTCATTCACTTTTGGGGATTCAAATATCCCTTCAATGTATTCTTCTTTCATTCGAAGTGGGCCCTCGACCGTTAACCTGGTCGACACGACAATTTTGCTTTCTATCTACACATTAACCAGAACTATTATAGTTAATGCAAATATAAGGATTTTTCATTTTTTTCCTTCATCCAAAAAGACCTATTACTCAGAAGTATTGTAATAAACTCCCTTCAACTATTGTCAATGCATGCTTGCTTTGGCCCTTCAACTACCGATTGAATCATTTTCTCTCCTCCAACTCACATATGCACAGATAGCCCATTTTCAATGAAAGGGGAGAAAAAATATTCATGATTTTCACAAGTTGTGGAGTTGAAAATATAAAATAAATTTATCGTGTTCCGTGATAGATAGTACAAAATTTAAGTGAGACATTAACATAATTAGTAGGTTTATACATGTAAATATTCAATAACAAATTGCATAAAGTTTTATTATGCTATTGTTACAATTTCATTATATCTTGATTAATACAATACTGATTCATTTGTTTCAAGCATAGAGTGATTTACGACCGGACCCCCTGAGGTTTAGTCACCTTACAAGAAACGTTTCAAAAATTACAAGGAGACCCCCTATGTTTAGACTATGTACCAAAACACCCCTTACAGCTTAAACAATCCTTACTAAGACACCCCCTACAACTTCTAAAAATGTTTACAAAAAAACCCCTTGTAAGGAGTGTCCTTGTAATTTTGGAACCACAGGGGCTTTTCTGTGATTACGATATACCTCGAGCGTTCCGAGTGTAAATCACCCTTCAACAAGTGTGCATTAATTTCGTTACAAGTGTAGAACATTGTTTTCTCTTGATTGAATGAAAATATAATCACAAATAGTGATGAAAATTAATGGCAAATGAGCTATTCATGAAATAGTGATAGTCCGATGGAGCAAAGCTTGCAAACATGATAGCAGAAGAGGGGAAAATGAAATTTAGCCTTTTATAAACTAGTTTGAAAAGAGTTATATATTTACCGAACTTAATAATTTCACAATTGCTGCAATTTTTGCATATCCATCCTTGATCACAACATCTAATTTTGATAAATTTGCCAAGCCTGAAGGAAACCTCCTGCAAAGCATTATCAAACATTATCTCATCTCTTCCCATTATAGAAACTAAATTCCCTTAAAGGGCTTGCATTTCACTGAAATTGCAATTTATACCCATAAGTAATGTAAATCGAATGAACCATAAAATAAAAGGTAACTTACTCAAATAAAAACCGTGCAGCAAAGAGCCCGGGGCTTCCTGATCCAAACCACTCGAAATTCCATCGGCCTTCCAGAAAAGGAGACCTAAATAGCCAAAGAGACAAAATGAACACTTCATTTAGTATAAGTGATAATTTAAAAAAAAAAAAAAAAAACACCTTACGTTGTTGGTCGGGGTGTTGGATTCAACCGCTCGAGGTTAACTATCCTCTCATTCACATCAATTCGCTGCAGATCTGTTGTTTTTCCTGCTACTAATGCCTCAAATCCTCCAGCATCTTTGAACTAAAATTACATCCAATGTTTAGTTATCTAGCAAAACACAACAAATTTTTAATCTTGCAAATTTAAAGTAATGGCTATGATTCTTGGATTTCAGCGAATAATCAACAAAAAATTATTTCCAATGTTGGCCATTTGATGCAAGAAAAAACGTTTTTCTTGGCGTTTTACTCACTTAAATCCAAGAACCATACATAGCCACGAAGAAACTTATGTTTACTCACTTATAAATGGTAAAGTGCTATTTTTTAAATCATGCATAACACATGGTTAAATTTTGCATTAGCCCCAAACTTATAACCTATTTTGGTTTTCCAGAAAAAATATAACACAAGAGCAAAACAGTTTATTAGTAATTCAAATTAAAAATAATAACTTTAGTGAATAAATTAAGTAAACAAGTAAAACCCATTACTTCATTTCCTTGATAATCAACAAAAATCGACCAAACAAATCTGAAAAAATAAAAATCTTACAGCAAGAAGTAGAGATTCTTTAGCAGAAAGTCTTTCCATTTCTTTGGCATAAGCAGCTGAAGGACCTTGAACTGTTTGCTGCACCATTGCTCTAATTTCCCTTTTCCCATTTCTCAATTTCAGATAACTCCAATATTTGTTACTGTTTTCGAGAAATAATATGGGGAAAGAAGGTGAAAACGACGCCGTATATGGATAATGTATTTTAGGGGAGAATAAAAGGGTTTGAAATGAAATTGAGCAAGCCATTGGAAAAATCTCTGGAGCAAGTGAATAAATGTTTGATTTTAAAGAGGAAAAGAATAATGTGTGTAAGTTTTGAGAGGAGACACGTGAGGGGCATTTTTGTCAAAGTACTCACCTAATTTATCTATTTTTGCTAGGAATTTGTTGTGTCAAAATGATTTAAAAAGACGAAATGGAGACAAATTAAAAAAATTATTTAATTTACTACAGTAAAGAAAAAACACGCACCTAACCATATAATATACTTCATGTTACTATAATATACTTCATGTTACATTGATTAACATATTGTAGTTGGTCAACTGGATATTTTGACTTTTTTAAGAAATTGTTTTCTTTATAAGCAATGTATGTGGATGGGTTTTGGGTTTTGCGAGACCGAGTCAAAACCCTTTCAAATGAGTTTTCTTCAAATCCATAAAATAATCAAAAATCTATTCAGAAACTCACACTCAAACTCTTCAAACCTATAAAACATTGATTTGACACCTACACCTACTTTTTCCCCAAAATCTCACTAAAAATGACATTGATTTGACACCTACCACCTACTTTTTCCCCTAAACCTCAACATCCAAACTCAATCCAAGTGGGGTTTCAACTTATTCAAAGCACCAAACCCAACAGCCAAAACTCATTCAAATGAGGTCTCAAATGTTTCATCCAAACCATTTTTTTTAAACCGAGACCCGCGAAATCGAGCCAAAACCCATCCAAATAGACCCTAAATGTAAAATATGAACAGTAGATACAATGGGAAATGATTTGAACAACTTTCAAAATATGGTTTCTTGTTTGCTCTTTCCTGTGTAAAATTTCAATGAATAAGTACTTGACACCATTGAATTGATTTTTTTTTCCATTACAAAATAAGATTGGAAACTTTTTAGTTTTGCTTTTAGCATTTTTGGTGTGATGAGATTTTAGTTCTATTTATAAGGCAAATAATTTGCTTATTTTCAGAAGTGTGCATGTAATTATAAGTTAAAGTTAGTTAAGTGGTGTTTGCTAGTGTTCCTAAAGATCGAGCTTCATAGCTTATGGAACCGATGAATGGATTTTTGGTGTTTGGAAATGTAACGATTCTAAATGTTTCTGGATTCTCCCATTTTAATAGTTTATTTTTATTTATATATATGATAGAGTCGTAACAATTAGTATCAGAGCAGATCTCACACTCTGAACTATGCACGCGAAAATGAGCGACCTAAGAAAAAATTGCAAAATGTATGAACAATGTGGATTAGAGTGGGAAACCGGAATGGTCAATTAAAGGGGCCAACATGAGCATTGCTACGGAAGTGTATTAGAATGTAATGACCTGGTTACAATGGGCATAGGGTTGTCAACGGGACGGATTTCAATTCGAATTCGATTCGAATTCGTCCCGATTTATTAGAATAATTGTCCGATTAGTGATTCGATGGACCTGATCCGATTAAGAGATCTGTAATCCGAATTATATGGAGCGAATATGGATTTAGGTTGATCCGATCCGTTAAAGATCCGTGTTCGATTAATAATTAATATAATACTATATATATTTAACTTTCATGTTTCATAAAATTATTTCTAATGTTCACTTCTTTTTTGGTAATTTATTATGTTGACTTGGAACTATAATATTGATAGCTACAAATGAAAAGGAAATGTATTTTACTTAACTTAAAAAACAACATTATCATATTGTTTTATTTATACTTAATAAAAGAAGGAAAAAAACTACTAGTATAAATTGTAGTTATGGTAAAACTATGGTATTATGTTACCAATTAAATATGTTTATGTACCAAGTTAGTATTACCAACAAGCTAACCTCCATTCGATTATAAGTAATGGTGCTTAGTATTTTACGATTTATTATAGAACTTGTAAACTTTGTATTATGATACTACATATTACCTGCAAAGATTTCATTCCTCTTTAGCTTGTATAATTTTTTTGGATTAGATAATTCATAATTTTTTATATTTTCAAGTAAAAATATATATAATTTCTTTTTTTCAGATTCGGATCTTTGTGACGGATATCGAATTTTTTCGAATTCGGATTCAGTAGCACTTTTGAAAATCCGATAGGATCTTGGTTGGATCTGGATACACTTTATGATTTTCGGATCTGGATCCACCCTGACCTGCTCTGAGTCCGACAATTGACATCCCTAAATGGGCGGAACTCAGGTCTCGCATCAGTAGTATAGGTTGCTTATGGAGTTGGCATTTTATTCCTCCGTAGTTTGACTTCCCTGTACTTTGAAAAATAGCATTTTACCCCCCTGTTAATTTTATAAAAGTTTCACACCGCTTTTTCGATATTTTTGAACTTAAAAGAAATACGAATTGACAAAACTACCTCTCTTATATGTGGCACTTTACTATGTGTTCTACAAAAACACTTTTCATACACTATCAATTTCGCGCGAGTGAATTACTCTCTCCGGCTGAAGAGAGGTAATATTGCTCCTTTAAAATTTTCACAGGGGGTAAAATGCTCTTTTTCAAATCACAAGTGGGTAAATTGAACATTTTGCATTTTATAGTGGAGGGAAAAATTGGCATTAGCTCGTTAGGGTTTATATAGCTTATAGACTCTCTTACTTCAATGACTAGTTTTTGTTGTAGGACTCTCGAGAGTAATAGCAAGAAAATCAACTATTGTTTTTGTACTCCAAAAGATAAGTAGAAGCAATAAGCAGAAAACTGCCTTCAATCTTAACGGTATTCATAAACAGATTTTCTTTGATTTTTGATAATTTTGACTACATTAAATCTGCTTCTTGATCAAACACCAAACAACCATTTTTGTGATTTTGACTACTTTATAAGCACTAGCAAACACACCTCCTCATATGCATTTTTAAACTCTCTCCGTTTCAAATTAATTGGCACATTTGACTTTTTTACACAGATTAAGAAATTCAATAATTAGTCACTTTTATAAGATAAAATGTCAAATATATCCTTTTAATTATTGTTTTAATCAATGTCATTGATCTTTGTACACTCTAATTTATTGTGTAAATCTAGAAATAAGAAAGAATAAAATTGAAAAATGATGCTTTGGAAAACCATATGTGACAAGAAATTTGAAACATGAAAATTTTACAAATGCGTCAATTAATTTGAAACGGATGGAAGTAACTCGGTTTGTTTGCATTTAAGGGTGTCTTTGTAACAACTTATGAATAAGTTGAAGCATAAACAACTTAACAATTTATTTTAGCTTATTTTTAAGAGGAGTAGAAGCTAAAAACACCTCTCACAAACACTCCAAAACAGCTTCTGAGCAAAAATAAGCTACGAAGAAATGATCTCGTTTCCAAGCATTTTTTGGGAATATTATTACCAGAACAAAGCATTGCCAACAAAATACAAGATTTTCATAATGCCACTCTCATGCATCTGTGTACTGAGGAAATTTTGTGATTTATTGCATTACTGAAAGAATAAACTGGAGAACATCTGCCACAGGAAAAACATTAAAAAAAAAAATGAAGGCAAACTTTTAAAAGACAATGTCTCTAAGAAAACCTAGGGGCAACAGTTTACATGGCATGATCAATGGACTTGTACATTAGGTATAAGGGCAAAGAAGTTGAATTTCAGACCTATGTTTGTTTCACTCACTCAACATTTCATTAGTTCCTTCGACAAAAGAAATGTCAATATATGATATGTTGATCGAGAGTGTAGGCATTAATCTCCGAAGGGCTTGTCCCAGGCCTGTCAACGTTCATCACGACAAAAACGTACTTTAAGAAAATGGAATATGCAGTCGAGCCATAACATGATTCTCTAGACTCAAAAGTAAATGGAAAATGTGCTAAATGAAATTTAGAGACACTCAATTGCATATAAGGGTGATTTACGACTAGACCCCCTGAGGTTTAGTCGTTTTACAAGGAACCCTTTGACGTTTCAGAAAATACAAGGAGACCCCCTCTGGTTTAGACTATGTACCAAAAACACCCCTTAGAACTTCATTAATAGTCCTTACGAGGACACTGGACACCCCCTACAACTTCTGAAAATGTTCACACAAAAAAAACCCTGTAAGGGGTGTCCCTGTAATTTCTGGAACCACAGAGGGGTTTTCTGTAATTAAGGTAAACATCAGGGGGTTTGAATGTAAATCACCCTATATAATATCAAATGTGTACATTGGTTTGAAGAAACTACCTTTTGTTTATGATGCCATAGTGAAATTTGGGTCTTCCAATCTTTTTATCTTCAATGTACTATAGCCACCACAAATCAGACATACAAACACAGAGTATTAGATATGTAAATTGATAGAGATAAAGTTATAAACATTTGAAGCTATATAAGCGCGCACCAATTTTAAGGTGACCAACATCGATGAAAACGATAAAGAATCAAAAGGAATATCCTCAGGGGCAAAGAGTTGGCATTCTGATGATTCTGGACCCGGTGAAAAATGGGGTTTCTTCAACTTTGCTAAGAAAATAATGTAAGTCTGTACCACATCAAAGACAATAAAAGCATAAGTGAAGATTTCCTGGTTTAAATATAAATATTAACAAGATAAATAAGAACTTTTTTGTTTTTTACTTGGCCAATAAGAGGGATATCCAAGTGAGCAAATGGTGACAGAATTTCTACTTCTGCATTTGCTTCTTCCCATGTTTCCCGAGTTGCTCCTTCTGCAGCCGACTCCCCAATCTCCATATAGCCAGCAGGAAGTGTCCTAAATTTTTTAGCAAATTATATATATGTATATATCAAGAACAATAACAGTAAAATAGTGAAAATTGCACTGGAAACTTCTGATTTGGTGCTTTACAATTGGTCCGAAAGTTTTAAATTTCCTGTACATTTGGTCTTATTGCCTCCTTTTCATCCAATATTGGACCAAAAGTGCAAAAATTGGACGGAAAAGGGGGTGACAGGACCAAAGTGCAAACATTTAAAAAATTGGGATCAAAAGTGCAATTTTGTAACGAGAGCAAGAATGCTGAGGGTCCTATCCTGTGTACTAGAAATGCAAATTTTCAAGAAATATCATGTGTAGTAATACCCAGAATTAGCACTTCATCGAAAGCTTCACTGGTCAGAAATAATATACTAGGCACATAGAGTTATTTTCAGAAAAAAAAAAAAAAAAGATATTTCAGATGAACTTCAATGCCTACCAAAGACCATATGATGGTTGAATCTTCCGTTTACATAAAAGTATCTTGTTTTCATGCTCAATGAGGCAACCTACAACCTGTTAACCCAACATTACATCAAAGTATGTAGTGTAATTAACTTATAAAATAAAATTAAAAAACAAAAAAAAAATTGTAGAAAAAATTGCTGTAATTTCTCAATAATGAGAAATAATGTTACCATTTTTGGATTCTCATAAGCAATTTTCCCACAATGAGTGCAAATAGCTCGCGTTTTCTCCTCCCCATCGGGTATCTCGTGCTTAGTTGGGCCACCACACCATTGGCAAAAATTGATCTTCCTAGTACTGCCCTGAAGATTGTCATACACAAGGGCAAAGTTAGAAAAAAAAAAAAGAAAAACAGTTAGAAAAAAGGGATGCAAGATGTGTACATGTAAAACAAAGACAATAGCCGCACAGAGGAATGAACGGTAAATTCAAGGACCTTTTTTAGGACTCTAAAATGAATTGAGAATTTGTTCGTGATTTATTAGTTACACATGGGTTGAGATAAGGTCCATATGGCAAGGCCTAAGTCACCTTAAAAGCTAGCTCAAGAGGTGAGGATTGCACAAGAACTTTAATAAATAACTTAGTCTCAACATGATTCATATCGCCACAATCTAGAGAATCTCCACAAAGTGCTTGTGTTGGTTTGGATATTTCATCTCTCTTATATTCATTTATGTTCTTCGTGTAAAAATGTTCTTGAAGTCTATTAAACATGGAGTAAGTCACCTTGATATGCATGTCCAAGCAACCACGAAAAACACAATCAACATCTAAAGTGAGCCCTTTTATATTGGTGACTTAAGATGAGTCACAGTCCTTTTAACCCAATCAATTATCCTACTCCATGTTTTTGCTGTTGCATTTGCCTCTAAAAAATTGAAATGAGGTTGCATAAGTGAAATTTAAAGAATCGGAATTATCATTTTCATTGTTTTTAAAACGGTTATGATATAAAAATAGCCCAAAACTAGCTTAATTTATATTATTGTAACTCAAACCAATATATCACTCTAAATGCAAGAAACCAGAAAAGAAGACATATAATAAATAAAAAACTAACATCTGATTTTGCAATTCAAGAATACCCACCTCACTATGTGCCCAAAAACCACTAACAAATAGCAATATCAATCAAATATAATAAAATTAAAGAAATTAAAAAAAAAATACTATGAAAATAAAATCAAGAAGAAACACTCACAGTTGACTGAATCGCAATAGACGCTGAGGATGAAGATGAATACCCATCTGGGTTTGACTCAGAATGAATGTGAGACATTTGGAAAGCTCTAAAGATTCGATTTTTACGAAATTGAAAAGATAAAAAATGTGTCTTTGGAAATTCTGAAGCAGTTGCTTTGATGGGTTTTCGTGAAATTAAAGAAATATTTGGATGGGGTTTATTTAATTTGAGGGGAAGAGAAGAAGAAGAAGATGAGCCAATAATTTGTATAGCTTTTAACATTATATGATTGGTTAGTTAAATTTTGATTGCTACTTCATTTAAGCTGATTTAGCTGAAGGTGTAGGGCCTGTAGGTGTAGCTACTCAGAACATGGGCAAGATTTTCTGGAGATGGAGAATTCATAAAGATGAAAATTTGAGGAGCAAATTATATTGTCTTTACTTGGATTTAATTAGTAATTTAGTTTTGTGTAACGGCGCCGTTTTGTGAACTTAATTTATCATAGAATTGCATTTTTAGTCTCATCTCATTGGATTGGGCTTTTGGTCCCAATTTGTTCGCCATTTTTAAAATATTTTTTTACTTGTCCCATCACCTTATTTCAATTCAATTTAGGACCAAAAGTCACAAATATCTAAAATATTTTTAAATGTTTGACCCAAATATGTAATTTACGAGATACTTAGTGCAGTTTGCCCTTATTTTATAGTATCAATTTTATCAAGAAACAATCTACAACATAACTAGCTAGTGATCATTAAAAGTCCCAAAAAATTAAAGTTAAGATTATTTGCTTGGGTATTTTCGTCTTATTATTGTTTTTAATTTGTGCATTGTCTTGCACCAAAAGGCATGTTTACTTGTACAATATGCTTATCATAATAGTTTTCGGATTTTAACATTAAGGCCCCGTTCGTTTGGGCCGATGGTAATCGGCCCAATATCTAATTTGGGGTCATTAAACCATCGGACCCAATAAATTAGTCATGTGTTTGGCATATTACCCAATGTTAATTGGACTTTGGCCCAGTAAAATAATATTCAGTTCGGTTGGCCCGATAATAGCGTAATTACCAATATACCCCCAGCGACAATGAGATCTGACCATTGATTTTTCGGTTACTCACAGCCGTTGGATCAAAGTGAAGTGAGAGTGAGTTGCTAGGGTTTGTCACTTTCCACTATGAACTTTCTCTCTCTTGTCCGCCGTCTCATTCTCCTCCTCTCTTCTCGTCTTCGTCCCACCAGAAACCAAGTTCAAGAACCAGTTTTTTTTTTGATAATTTATACGAATCGGTACTCTGAGTTGCTAGGGTTTGAATCTATTACCCCCAATTTGTCTCCTCCGCCATTCTCCTCTTCGTTTGTCACTGTCTTCGTCCCACCAAAACTTTTTTTTTCAATCACCATTGGAATCTGACATTTAGTAGTTGTGAATAGCCCGTTTAGTTCGTTCTTTCGATTTGCCGTAAGATTTGAACTTGTTCTTTGGAGGATTAGGGTTTAGGGTTTGTACGTGTTTGTTGCGAAGGTTTCTGGGTTGGTTTTATCAACCCATTTCTGGGTTTCTTTATACGGGGCCATCGAGATTGAAAACCGAATGTAAGTGCCCAGATTTTTGTCCCATTTTTTTGATTTTTCTGTAAATTAGGGTTTGAAATAAATCTTTATTACAGAATAAATTAGGGTTTGTCATTTTTGTGGAATTATTCCCACGTATTAACTGTTGTTTCCTTGTTTGATGTAGGGTTTATGGTTTCTGGAATGGATGACTCTTCCAATAGTACAGGACGTAGTAATTGGTCTGGTGGGACTGCCCGAACATGCTATTGTGGTAACATTGTGAGGATGTTTACTTCTAAAACTCCAACAAATCCAGGCAGGAGATTCCTGAGATGTGCAGGAACACAGGTTATGCATGTTTACTATAATTGTAAATTTTATGTGATAGTGATCTTCTTCTAATTGTTTGTGATTGCTTTTCAGGGCCAGAGGTGTAGCTTCTTTGAATGGGTTGATCATGAAGTTGCAATAATCCCTGGATTATTGCAACGAATCAAACATGTAGAAGAAGAGAACATGCGTTTGAGTGCATCTCTTCTGGAAATCAGGGATTCACTTCATACTTTACTTTCTAATTTCAAGATTATTAAAATTTGTGCTCTATTATGCTTGCTCATTACTGCTTGGTTTATAATTTTCAAGCAAATGTGAATTAGTTTGTGCTTTTTTGTGCTCTATTATGATTGCATGTTTACTGCTTGGTTTATAATTTTCAAGCAAATGTGAATTAGTTTGTGCTTTTTTGTGCTCTATTATGATTGCATGTTTACTGCTTGGTTTATAATTCATAATTTACCCATGTTTTGATTGCATGTTTCCATATTATCTGTTTAGGTGACATGATCACTAGTGCCTAGTGCCTTATAATTGGACATATAAACACTTTGGCATGTCTTGGTAATGTCATACATAATTTTTGAAAGTCCATATGAACTTTTGAGATGGAAATTGTTAGAGCATAAGTTACCCATGTTTTGTTTGCATGTTCCCATATTTTCTGTTTTGTTTGGGTGACATGATTACTAGTTCCTAGTGCCTTATAATTGGACATATAAACACTTTGGCATGTATTTCTTGTGTCTTACTCAGTTGTGCTCATTTGTTTATTGGTGCATTATAAAACTTGGTAAGGGTGTGGATGGACAGTCTGGAGGCAGACTATATAAATCTTCCTCACCCTTATCATTTTATTTTGTTTTTTTCCTTGAGTTGTCAAAATATATGGTAATATGTTGTGCATGAAGTTGACACATACTAGTCTTATTTGTGCATTCATATGCTACATGTTATAATGAATATTACATATGCAGAATCCATGAAAGATTTCATCCTGTACCATATTATTGTCTTTTTTGAGTTGTCCTATCTTTCTATAGTGATAAGTCATGTTATGTCTTTTCCATTCCAACTTTTTGCATGCATCATTTATTGCCTTTTTCATTTCCAATGCTTGTATTTAATGACATAAATCTCTTATGTTTACCAAACATTTATGGCAACTCTTTAGTTTACCAAAAAAGTACCATTTATTTGGAAACCAACTCTTTACTTACCAACATTAATTGAGATTTGAACTTTGAACTGGCTATATATATGGCTAGTTCTATTTGAACCGAACACCACATTATCCTCTCTTTCCTCCAATAAAAACAGTAAGTTCTAGTGTCTATTATGCTTCTTCTTCCTCTTCCTACTTCTATTTACAATTTATTCATAATATTTACTTACTAATTATTTATTTGTCCTTTGTTAACTGCAGTAACAAAATGCCTTTGACAAGGAGGCAACGAGCTGACCTTAATGCCCGTTATGATGGTTGGACCCCCGAAGAGGAAGCGTATATGATATCGAAGCTCTTCCGTGCTGCGAGGAGGGACTTGGTTCAAGACATTGACGATCTTCGTCAATGTCTTCAAATTATCAGTGAGAAAATGACGACGAACTTTCATCGAAGATTCCACCTCACATCATTGCGTCTGAAGTTGGAACGAATCCGACTAGAGTATGTGGACTTTGAAGAGTTTCTGGCCCAACCGGGGATACACTATGATGCATACACCTGCCGCACCACCGTGTCCAATGCTTACTGGGCTGCCATCTCCGCTGCCGTAAGTGGACTGTTTTTGTGATTTTGAGTTAATAAACAAAAAATTGTATAAAAAATTATACTAACCTTTGCTGTGATGTTTTTAGGACGAGCCGGGGAGCTATCGGAGATTTCGGACTCAAGGGCATCGTTATTACCGTAAGCTCAAGTACATTTTTGAGATTAAGGAATGTGCCCACTTCCCCCAATCCCTCCTCGGCTCCTCTGTCCAACCCATTGACTTATCCGCCAATGATGAGGATGCCCTCATTGTCTCTCCAATTTCCATTCATGGTGATAACTTTCATCCTGAGGCTGCTGCCCCCCCTCCCGAAGAGGTAAATCCTCTTGCCATTGTGCTTTATGAGGGACCAAGTGATGGGGCAGCTGATAATGTCAATGGTGGGGGATTGAGTGATGTTGATTAGGATGGTGGTGGGGAATGTGGGCTTATGGTTTAGGGTTTTATCATAGTTTGAATGTGTTCTACGGCTTTGATGGACATGTGTTATGTTCTTATGCCTTTTTATGAATATGTTTTGGTTCTGCATGAGTGCAGAACCTAGGATGTTTTTTTTTTGTTTGTTTGTTTTCATGATGTATTTAGGCAGCCTTTATAGGGCTGCCATTGTATAATATATAAGTAGTTTATGTTCATTATGTTATGGTTCTTTATAAATATCTTTCTTGTTTGATAGCATATCTAGTGGAGCACGCTATAGTACTGAAAAAGATGAAATAATTGAACTAATTGAACTGGGAAAGCTGAAAAATGAGTATAAAGTGAACTGCCAAAAAATTTGGTTTCACATGCTTTAAAAAAGTTAACTGAAAAGCTGAACTAATTTGGTAATAGGGATGGGTAGTTAACTTTATTTACCCGGGAAAATTGTTCAAAACTTTTTAACTTTTGCATATTAAAGTTGTGCCAGAAAATTAATTTCCAGAATATGAACTTGTACATGTGAATTTCCAGATTTACATATTTACAGTTTCTATCTAAGTTGCACAAAATCAGAAACTGGAATTTAAATTTGTATATAGAACTTGTGTCTATGAATTTTCAAGTTTAAACATGTAATTTTTGAACTCACATTTACAATAGAACTTATGTAATATTTCCAGATTTACATATCAAACCACAAACTTAAGTTCATTTATGTAATGTTCAAAGAATCATTTTCTAGTTTTTCCATCTTTACTAGAACTGGACATAGTGAACACAACATTACTAAACAAACTTAAACACACAAAGAATTGAACAATGACTACTAGAACACAACTTGTATCCAAAAAACTTGGAATCTAACAATGACAACTTGAACACAACATTACTAATCAAAAGTTGTACAATCTTAGTACCAAGTATTCCATCATTCATTACAAAATAATTACAGGCTCGACCCCATCAAATTACAACCAACATTCATAATTCCAAACACTCATAAGACTTGAACAAACATGGCTCCAAAATTCACATCATTACATAAGAATTCCCAAGCCATGTTTGCATGTTTCATACCAAAAGATGAAGCCAACTACTAAAAGCCCCATATGGCAAGAGATAACACTATTCTAGTTCTCCCTTACCAATATCACAAAATACACAACATGAAAGTAGCAATGTATAAAAATTCACAATAACATAATCAACACCCCAAAAACCATAAACCATAACTCATGGCATCTTACCCTCGAGCATCATGTGTGCTTGTATTTCCCGATTACGTTCGCTCGAACGTAAAAACAAGCTCACATGCCTTTGGTCATCCATAATCTTGTAACAAAGAAAGTTCATGTTTTCTTCGGTTAGTCCCGGAACCTTCTCCAATGCGGCAATGACCTTCGATGCCTTTTCGTCCACCGTATCTTCCTCCTTGTTCATTCTTGGTGTAAGATTCATGAAAGTAGATTTTGCCTCCTCAATGAAACTTGTCAAGACGGGCACAATAGACTCATATTTGGCGGTTTCGGGTGTTTTCAACTTTCTTTCTCTGCTCAATTTAATTTTGTTCTTCTTCTTCTCGTTCCCACCAATCTTAACACCAAGTTGCTTGACCTTCGATTTTTCCTTTCTTCCACCATCAGATGTATCCGGAGTAGAGTTGATTTTGTCTTTCATCTGATCCCCACCCCAATCACATCCATCCATAGTTAGATCGACATATGGACTATGAATATCAAATGTTGGAATGTACGGTTCCACTACTACTGTGCTTATTTGCATATTGTTTGAGTTTAGATTTTCACTCAATAATATGTCCTCCGCAACATCAGTGAACCCTTGAGCATGATCTCCCGTAGCCCTGTCCTTTCCGAACAATTCACACCAATCATCATAGTACCTCCAAGACTTCATCCTCATCGCACGAACTTCACGATTAGCCTTTCGAGGAATAAAAAGAAGATTAGAACACAAACATAAATATAGCCCAAACATATTATTTATAAAAGTTAGCAAATTCTCATTTACCCGTGCATATTCGGCCCAAACATCATCATTGACCTCTATCATTTTTGAATCGTCATTCCATCCAAAGCCACTAGTACCCAACATGCCAAGCAATAAATAGTATTGTTTTTTCCAAACTGTGAGCTTTGAGTTTATGTGTCTCACTTTAATGTCGCTTCCCGGTATCCTTGTACTAATTGCGGATTCTAAGGCCTGTAAATATCCCGGCTTAAACCCATTATCGGCCTTCCATCCATTCGAAACCATCTCATGCAAACAAGAAATCAATGTTTGCTCCTCATCGGTACTCCAAATTCTACGTGGTCCTTGTGGAGTTCTTGTAGAGCGCGATGTTCCTGCATACCTTGGTATTGGCTCCATTTAGACACTGTGAGAACACATTACGAAATAAAGATTAACATGGGCTACCCCGTTTTGAAGCATAAGTCCATAAATAACATGCTCAAAATTGTTCCAAACATTAATAAATAAAAACCACAATCATTTATTGACAAATTGTCCACATGTACATAATAATGTACCATCGTACTTAAACCACAATCATAAAAAAAATCATCACAACCAACCCCAAACATAATATCCAATCAAACAAAGTAATTTCCGAAACAAAACGCAACAAGTGCATTTATCTCAGGGACTTGACAACCACTCGTCATACATAGCACGAGCCATGGTATCTCGATAATCAGTCCACGCTTGTGAGGGCTCAACAACATCGACGAAGTCACCGTTAGGACTCTCTCCTTCAACCTCATCATCACTTTCTGATTCACTACTCGAATCGGAATCTGACATGTCATTGGGCATTGTCATAAGCTGAAAATTGTGAATAAGAATACAAGCCATGATAATTCGGTTTTGAGTCTTCAATGGGTATGAAGGATCACTTTTAAGTATCGCCCACCTCCGTTTAACTTGACCGAAACACCGTTCGATCACGTTTCTTGCCTGGGAATGCTTCATGTTAAAGTATTCTTTATAATTTTGGGGAGCATCTTGCCCTACACCCCATTCCTTTAAATGGTAGCGCACTCCCCTATAAGGTGTCAAAAAACCTTCCCCATTCGTGTATCCATTATCGCAAAGATAGTATGTTCCTATCATATTCATAAAAGAAAAAAATTAACATTGTTACAATCATACTTTATGGAATTGTATGAACGAGAATATATGATGCATAAATGGTTTATACTCAAAAATCGTATACCGGCCGGAATTCGAAGTCCGTTGGGGCGGGTAATAGCATCTTTCAGGACCCGACCATCTGCTGCGGATCCCTCCCATCCAGTCAATGCATACGTGAATTTTCCATTTACATCGCAAGCAACGAGCACGTTAGTTGCAACATCTCCTTTCCTTGATCTATATCGGGGTTTATCGGCAGCTGGTGCTAGTACCTTCACATAAGTACCATCCAAAGCCCCTAAGCAACCCTACAAAAAATATATGAAAAAGTACTTAAGTTGTTTTAAATTAACCAATATAGAACAAATTAAGTAGTGATAAAAGTGTACGTACCGGAAAACAACCCCATCGGGAATTTTCATCATTTTCTGAAATCGGTATAGGTCGTGATAGTAAAATTGAATGGCATTTAAGCAAACTATTCAATACACGGTGGAAACACTTGCTCACTGTATCCTCAGATCGACGATAATCAAACCCCACGATTCGATTTTTCTTGTGATGTGAAAGGACGGACAAGAACATTGCAACTTGTTCATTGAGTGGCACGTATTTAGTGTCCCTTAGACCACCAATGTTATGCAACAAACTACATAGCTTACTAAAAGAAGTCATAGTGAACCTTAACACAGCCTTAGTTTTAACATCCGTCTTGGTGGTTACGCGATGTAAATACTTGGCTTGTTTGTATTTTTTACGTATGATGCTATACCTTTTTCTCTTTCGATTAGATGGTTGGGAAATAGAGTGTGCTTCGTGTGCAATGAGGCATAAACATATTATTATAACACATTTCCAAATAAATTGGCGGAAGAAATTTAGGAGTTGTTCGTTCCTCTCTGAATCCATACCCAAGCGGTATTCTGTATTTGATATGCCAAGAACTTTAATTTAGATATATCAAAATTGTCACGAAACATATCCAAAAAAAAAACACCAAATATGTACAAACAAACTAGAAAGGAAACAAAAAAAAAACACAAGCATTTATGTCCAAACAAACTAGAAAAAGGAAACAAAAAAAACACAAGCATTTATGTCCAAACAAACAAGAAAAAGGAAACAAAAAAAACACAAGCATTTATGTCCAAACAAACTAGAAAGGAAACAAAAAATAAACACAAGCAATTATTCAATAAAATATGTAATCCATCATACACCATTCCCTAGTACCACAATACAACTTAAAAATAGTTCATGAAACAAAACAAAAAAAAAAAAAAAAAAAAAATTACGGCAGCAGTAGCATAGAAAAAAAATTGGGGAAAATTTTACCTTCCAATCAACATAAATGAAATACAAAAAATATAGATACTACAACTTATGGGTAATGTGTTCTTACCCTAGTTCTTGTCCTTCTTGTCCTTCTTCAACTTGTTCTTGAGCTATGTTTAAAAAAAAAAAAAAAATGGAACAAATTAATATTGCATTCATCAAAGTTTGGGTACTCAAGAATTAATTCTTAGTTCTTGTTAACAAAATAGTAAACAATAAAATAGAGACAAAAAATAAAAAATCAAAGATAATATATTTTTATTTTTATTTCTCACCTTGCACTAGGATGGAGATGGAGGGAAAATGAAAATGGAAGTGGGAAATGAAGATGAAGAAGAAGGACCCATTTTCTAATCGGACATTACAATATAGTGGCAATTTCGTGTAATTCATGAGAAATCTAAGGGCATTTTTGTCTCAAAAAATCGAATTGTGGCCCAACTAAATAATTTCTGGTCCAACCCAGAGATTGTAATCGGGCCAATTAAGTGGGGTGGCCCACCAGTTGACCCGATAACTACGGGCTGCCCAGATTTATATCGGCCCATCCGAACAGAAAATTACTCATTTTTCTTTGGGCCGATTACATCAATTGGGGCCTAATCGGGCCATTCGAACAGGCCCTAAGTAATTAATGAAAACATGTTTCTTTAATTTAGTCAAGGATATAGAACATGATATCATAGCTTTTGAAACCAACTAGCTTTTGAAACCAACTGTGATAGTAAAATATAACAGATGTTTATTTAATATAAAAAATTATTCAAATTTGAATAAGTGCAAGCAACATTACATTGTGACAGTTATTTATCTATAGCCCATGAATTTTGTCTTTTTGTGGGTATTTGGGATTACTTCTATAATATAAAGAGTTCATCCAAATAATACTAAAAATTATAAAATTGACTTTTGTGATAAAAATTTCACCTATCATCAAGTGTTTGGTGAAGCAAACATAGTGATTGCATTTTGAATAATGTACTAAAAGACTTCCCCAGAAGAATCTCCAATATTCACTTCTTTGAATAAGCTTTTACAAATATGACTTGTTCTCATCTAGTACTTCTACAAATTAACATCAAAGTGGAATCTCGCCCATGTTTTGAGATCTAAGAATAAATATGGACAGGATTTTGGCTCGATTCGACCTAGTGAAATTGAGTCAAAACCAAGTTGGGTAGAATTTGTCCTAGTAAGACGGGTCAAACTCTTTGACCCAACTTAAGGTTCATTGACTCAAACCGTTCAAACTTATATCTAACATAAAGATAACAAAACCATATTTCAAACTCCAACATCCAAAATCAATTTAAACAATACCTCAAATTTTGAATATTCATTTGACTATTACTTAACCAATTTTTGACAATCTCATTCCAACAAAAACTAATTCAGATCATGTTTCAAGAATTTGCTAAAAGAAACACCAAAATCAATTCTACGAAACCAAAATGGAGCCAAAACCAATCCATATAGGCTTAGTAGAACTTTATTTGACTGGACTGTGAAGGTTTGCCAACATGCATAAAAATAAAAAAATAAAAATAAAAAAGACCATTTTTACATGGTGCATCAAAGTGCAACTTTACATTATACATTTCTTGGCAAAAGGTTGATGATTTCACTCATATATATATGCTGGAAATAAATTATACATATGCTTGAAAAAATATCAATTTAGGGACAACTTATTACATAAAGATCGATAAGCAGCACTGCAGATCTTGAACTTTTCCTCTGCATATGCCTATTGTTAAACATAAAATTCATCAATATATCTAATGAATATGAGTTAAGTTGTTGTAATGACCAATATTTACACAGAAAGAACCGAAATCAACTGACTTAAGAAATCCAGAATTATAATATAAGTGAAATGCAAAAACACCCATTGTACTTTGTCTAATTAACAAAATTCCCCCTGTGTTCTTTTTTATTAACAAAAAAACCCTTTCCAAGTCGAATGACAATTATACCCCCATCAAAGGATACAAAAATACTCCTCTTAACCAAATAATTATCGATAACCCCCCTATTCACTTAAACAATTAACAAAAACTCCCTATAATTTATGAATGGGTTTTTTAGTTAATAAAAAAAGAACACATGAAGGTTTTTGTTAGTTAGGCAAAGCACAAGGGGTGTTTTTGCATTTAACTCATTATAATATACCTTAGATAAGCCCTGATGGTGATCTGGATGCCATTTAACTGCACAAGCTCTATAACTGCAAATAAAAATCATAATTAATTTATGATTGCAAGACTATAAATTAATCATATATTAAAGTGGAAAATCATACTATAAAGTTCAGTTTAATTAATTACGCGGTTTTGACATTTTCGATATTTAAAGGTCCAGTAGCATTCAACCCAAGGGCAAGCCTTTCAGAAGCCATATCTGCTGATACTGAATTGTTGAAGGATTTTGAAGATGAACTTCCACTTTGGTTCGAGGACTTTTTAGTCTTTTCATCTTGGTTTTGATAATTCCAGGAGCTCCGGTTTTCATTTACATTGCCTGATTCTTGTCCATCTGTGATATTTTCATATAAGATTCATAAGAAGTTACATGAAAAGATAAAAAGGTGATTTACGACCGGACCCCCTGAGGTTTAGTCGTCTCACAAAAAAAACCCTGATGTTTAAGAAATTACAAAAAGACCTCCTCTGGTTTAGATTATGTATCAAAATACCCATACAGTTTCAACATTCCTTACAAAGACATGACCCCCTACAAAAAACTCCCTATAGAGTTTCTGTAATTACGGTAAACATCAGGGGATTTGAGTGTAAATACCCAAAAAAAATATTCAGTAAGTTAGCATTTTATATATTGTCAGTGGGCTTACTGCTTATTGAAGGTCCGGTTCCTTTAGAAATAAAATTTGGTCCACAAATTGACCTGATTTCATTTACATATGCATTGTAATCGTAATAATCACACTGCAACATAGGAATAATGTATTATTTTGATGTAATGATAATACAAATAAAAATAGAAAAGTACTAGTATAATTTTAATTTTTGGATACATAAATAAGTAACCTGAAGAACTATGTAATCAGAACGTGAGTTGATGCTTCGAACCACTATTTGTTTGACCAATGGATTACTAAATCCTTTGTAAATTATCTTATGTCTCTGCATAAGTTAGAAAATATTTAAGGACAACATTTTTCATAAACAAAGCAAGATATATAATTAAGAATGTAAAAATGAGAAACGCCAATTTACCCCCTGTGAAAAGTTTCAAGGAGTAATTTTCTTTTTTAACCGGATAGTGTAACTCATTTGTGGAAATTGAGAGGTAACATGGGGGGAGGGGGGTAAAGTGCCACATTTATCATAACATAAGAGGTACTTTTGTCAATCCGTATCTCTTTAAAATTTAAAAATGTCTAGGATGCAGTGTGAAACTTTTAAAAGATCGTAGGGGCGTAAAACACTCTTTTAGAAATCACATGGAAGGGAGTAAATTGGATATTATACATATCAAAGGGGGTAAATTGCCATTAACTTGTGTAAAAACTCACCCTTGGTGGCCCCCTATGGTTGCTTCTCCCCTGCAATAAAAAACAAAACGTAGATGGAATATCTTTCTTTTAACAAGGAAATTGTATTTTTAGTCCCACGACATTGAACCTCAGTACATTTGATCTCGTAGTATACAAAATCGTACTTTTGGTCCCAAATTCAAAAACAATTTGTACTTTTAGTCCCGCCTCTTTTCAGTCCACCCTAGGAGTCTCAGATCAAAAGTGCTAGTAGACAAATGTACTAAACAGAGACCAACCAAAAGTCCTAGACATGGGCTATTCTATTTTATAGAACCGAAAATCCAAAATATCTAAGAACTGAGACAAAAAAAAAATACAATTTTTTGAAATACAGGGTTGAAAGTGCCATGGGACTAAAAAACAATTTTGTGAATTACGGGATCGAAAGCCCGATGGGACTAAAAGTACAATTTAACCTTTTTTTAACATTGAACTCCAGAAATTATGAGTATTTCTCAAACAAAGTACTCAAAACATAAAATTTTATAGAGTGAAATGTCAAAATACCCCTTGTGTGTTTTGCTAATTATCAAAATTCCTGTATTATTTTTATTACCAAAACCCCAGTGCTTATTTTTCATAAACAAAAAAATCCATCTCAAATCAAAATGACTAATATACTCCCACCAAAGGATGCCAAAACACCCCTGTTAACCTAGAAAATTATCAATAACCCCCTGTTAACTTTAAAAATTGGCAATAACGCCTATGTTCACTAAAAAATTTGGCAAAAACCTTCCTATAATTTATGAAAGGATTTTCAAATGGGTTTTTTGCTAATGAAAAAATAACACGAATTTTTTTGCTATTTAAATAACATAGGAGGATTTTTGTATTTACCTCAATTTTAGATTACCAATAATTACAAAGTCAAAGTAATTTTAGGTTAGATAAAAAATTGCAAAAAAATTCCTCCCAAGTCAAACTGACTATTATACCCCCACCAAAGGTTGTCAAAATGACTATTATACCCTCCCCCCTCCCCCACCAGATCATTCAAAAATACCCCTCTTAATCTAAAAAATTATCAATAATCC
This sequence comes from Penstemon newberryi var. newberryi, assembly GCA_030819805.1. Taxonomy (NCBI): domain Eukaryota; kingdom Viridiplantae; phylum Streptophyta; class Magnoliopsida; order Lamiales; family Plantaginaceae; genus Penstemon; species Penstemon newberryi. The sequence continues at coordinate 30,974,018 of JAUALY010000003.1, read as the reverse complement.
CATGTTAACTTTAAAAATTGACAAAAACCTCCCTATGATTTATGAAAGGATTTTCAAATGAGTTTTTTGCTAATAAAAAATAACAAAGAATTGCTATTTCAATTAACATACGGAGATTTTGATAACTAGACATAGCACAAGGGGTATTTTTTATATTTAGCTCAATTTCAATTTTTTAAGTTAGATAAAAAACTGCAAATATGACTAATAGAGAAGAGAGAGACATACAGGACCCCAGTAGGTGCGTTTCTTGAGACAGAGGAGAGGAGTGGAGTGAAAAAGAGCAACTTTTAATTGGACATTAGGGTTCCAACTCATCCTTGCTGCTCCTTTCATGGCATTCATCATCAGATTTTTCTTGTAGTAAATAATTATTACTGTATTATTTTGTTAATAAGAAAAAATAGAGAGTCGTCAAAAAACTCTATCTAATTATTAATGGGAATTAAGTTTGACATTTAATATGGTCAGTAGATTACCTCCTCCCCACGTTTTGTACTTTCAAGGCAAGATAAATTATACAATTTTTTTTTCCTTTTTACCATAATCTGTAAAGGTCGAGATTGTGGATCAAGAATTCGATTCAAGTGTATGTTTCGGTACGTTAAATATTGAAAACTTTTCGAGAACTTTTCGAAAACAGTAGGAAAAATTGTAAAAACAAGTTACTAGATTAAGAAAATAAGATGATTCCAAGGTCATGGATCAAAGTTTCGTTTTCGATGTATGTTTCGTCAGCTGAATATAAGAAAGTTTTCGGAAATGTTTCGGAAAAATTATGAAAAAGTTTCTAAATTAAGAAAAAAAGAAAGATAGAAGGCAAATATAGAGTTGTGGAAATACAACTTATTTTTGTTTGGATTGATTCAAAAACAGAAACTTTTTGATGTTTTCGACGGAAAAAATATAAATTTTGATCCAAATCGAAGGCAAACAAATAGTTTGGGAAAGATTGATTTTAAGTCCATCATAATTTGAAAATAGGCTAGAATTGTTTGTCAAAGAAATCCATAACATTCAAAATTACAGTAACTTGCTGAATGATTTTATTTGTATAATTGTAAAATTGATTTTTTTAACCTCGTAAGATAGGAACTTTAAGATAAAATTGATTTTTTTAAACTCATAAGATAAAATTTTTGAACTCGCTATTATATTTCTATATGTAAAAACGAAGAAATCTTCATTGATGAAAGAAAAATTTACAGAGAAAGTATGATTACCATGATAATGAATCTAGCTGTATTTTAGTGTATATATAATGATTTTCTTAGCTGACTAACTAGCAGGGGTCGGTTAGTTATAACTAACTCATGACTTACTAGATAATTAAAAAATATATATATAATAAATTACATATTCAATATCCCCCCCTCAAGTTGGCATGTAGATGTTTTTAAGGGACAACTTGGAAAGGAAATGGTTGAAGAGAGGTGAGGCTAGTGGCTTGGTAAAGATGTCTGAAATTTGGTTTTCTGTAAGAATTGGTAATAGATGTATTGTTTTGTTTATAACTAAGTCACGAATGAAGTGACAATCTATCTCAATATGCTTCGTCCTTTCGTGGGAAACATGATTTTTAGCTAGTTGAATTGTTGATGCGTTGTCACAAAACAGAATTGTTGGCTTTGATGTGTCAATATGAAAATCTTGGAGAATTTGTCTTATCCAAATTATTTCACATGAGGCCACTGCTAGAGCTCTATATTCTGCTTTTGCAGATGATCTTGAAACTGTTGGTTGCTTCTTTGCACGCCAAGATATCAAACAATCTCCCAGAAATACTTCATATCCAGTTACTGATCTTCTTGTTATTTTACAAGCACTCCAATTTGCATCTGCAAATGCTTTGAGGTCTGTAGTGGAATTGGCAGCATAGTATAAGCCTTGTTCAGGAGCTCCTTTTAGATATCTAAGTAAGTAATTAACAGCTTGGAAATGAATCTCTTTAGGTGCAATGACGTATTGACTTAATTTCATAACATATATCAGGCCTAGTTATAGTTAAATAAAGTAATTTTCCTACTAACGTCTATATAAGGATATATCTTCAAGTAGCTTGTTGTCAGTTAGATCCAGATCAGTTTTGGGATCCATAGGAAGTTTATTTGGTTTGCATTCAGCCATTCCAGAATCTTCAAGTAAATGGAGAGTGTATTTCCTTTGAGATAGTACCAATCCAGTGTCTGATCTTGCAATTTCTATGCCTAAGAAGTATTTTAGTAGTCCAAGATCCTTTAGTTTGAACTTACTGTGTAAGAAGTTCTTTAAAACTTCAATTTCAGAATTGCTAGGACCCACAATGATAATATCATCTACATACACAAGTAATGCAATGAATGAATTCCCATGTCCTTTGGTAAATATGGAATGATCAGATTTGGATTGTATGAAACCATTGTCTATTATTGCTTCAGTTAACTTCACATTCCACTGTCTTGAGGCTTGTTTTAAACCATAGAGAGATTTTTGTAATCTACAGACAAGTTTGGAACTTTGTGTGGACTTGTCCAGTTGACATCCTAAAGGAATATCCATGTATACTTCTTCAAATAAATCTCCATTTAGGAATGCATTGTTCACATCAATTTGATGTAATTCCCAATTTTTAGTTGCTGCCAAAGCTAAAAGAATTCTTACAGTTGCATACTTTGCCACAGGAGAAAAAGTTTCAATGAAATCCACCCCTTCAAGTTGATTGTATCTTTTTGCTACCAAGCGTGCCTTGTATCTTTCTATAGTCACTACAAGAAAAATGACTTTTTGCTACAATGGGAAAACCGTAACAAATATATATATTTCGTAATAAATATCCTTTTATTATGGGTAGATTACGATTTTTGGACCGTAAGGATTGGAGGCGTAGCTAAAGCTTCATTACGGTTAGACAATCGTAACAAAAGCTATTTATTACGAAATACAAGCCTTTTGTTACGCCTGAAAAATCGTAAGGATTACTTGCCAAAAATTTGATTGGTTGTTACGGTTGTATTTTCCGTAGTAAAAAACACATTATTTGTTACGATATAATGTGTATAATTCGTTACGCTCATACTTTTGTAAGCAAAACTTTGATTTTTTTATTTTTTTATTTGGTATGCTTACAACATTGTAATAAATAAATCACTATGAATTTTTTTAATGCATTTTTATCTACTAGTGCAACAAATAACTATTAATGAGTTTTTATTTCAATCATTATTCTAGTTCATACGCTTAAGATGATATCTTCTACGCATTAACTTAAAAGTAAATACCATATCGATTGGGAGCTTAATGATTGTCACTTACACAAAGTTTTACTTATCCTGTCAAAATCCATCCATAATTATAATAGGGCCTATAAAAAAACATACCCTGCTTAGACAAAATAGTAAAGACAAGTCTCAAATTCATCACAACACATTCATTGTATTCACATTCCTAAATAAGACAATTCTCAAATTCCTCATAACACATTCATTCGCATTAATATACGCAATCTCAAAATATGAAGAGGAAACCTTAGAAGCTAGCTCGTCAAACATCTTCCATATTTACGTACATAGAACAACAGTTCTAAAGTTTCGCAACCTGTAAAATGAAAACAAAAATAAATTGATAAACCAACACTAAATCAATTAAGTTAAAAAAAATATTCAATACTTGTTGAACTATACAAATGATTAGACAAACTCACATACATTTGCAATATCCCATAGAACACATTTATCTTCCGCTTCTCCCACAGTCAAACCATTTTGATCAAATTTAACTCTCTCATGTGGTACTAATACCTTCTTTATGTACACCTTACAAAGTCCATTATCATCACCCCTCGTGAGAAGAAGACCTTCTGCCACGATAGACTTCGGCAACCCAAAACAAAATAAGGCTATTGAACTTCCAATCTACATGAATAAATACATATATTAAGTTTCATGAGATTGACCATTAAAATAAAAATTCTAGTCGTATGTTACTAATCCTCATTAAAGTTACGTGAAAAGATGCAATTTTTTCTAAATATATAGTATCAAATTTTTTTTTTTTTGCATTGCTAACTTTTGTTGACCAATAGCCTGCACTCATATATTAAATTGCATTCAACATAGTTCATATTTCAAGTAAAATCAACAAAAGATAAGGGTAAAGCAAATAACTATCTTTTGCTTCTCAACAATTGTAGTATCTTTAGATCCATTAAACTGTGATATTTGCGAGCTTGTGTTGCGTTCCAAATACTAATACGCAAACTACGCAAGTATACGGTCGTTACAAGTAATATAAAACGGTAAGTACATACCGAGTATCGAATCCCCATGAATGGGTAAAAGGTGGGAATAAACGAATCAATCGACGGCTTATTTCAGTTATGAACGCTTGACACAAAATTATCGAACCCAAATATATGATAAGGGTGATTTTATTTAACTACAAGCAGTAAAGTAAACTAACTACGAAAGCAAGTAAATTGGGGAGTTAATTATGCGGTAAGGAGGATTTATAAGCAATCAATTAAAGCAGATAAATCATGCGGTTGTTAGGTTAGCTATGCAAACAATCATAGGTTTAGTTGTTGTTTGTGAGTTCTAAATTAGTTAAGTCTCCCTGTCGGTCTCACTTAACTCTACCAATCTACCCAAACTCTCCATCTCCGGATCAATCACAAACATCGTTGTCACTCGATGCTCTCAGAGGGCTCAAAGGCGTACCGCTGTCACCCGGGACCTAAGACTAACCCAAATCCCCGAATAAAGAGAATCTAAGTTATTTGATGCATTCACGAACGAACTCATTATACAAACACGGACCACACTAGGTATATGCCTATCCTAGGTCGAAATCCACAAATCGTCACTCGCCTAACCTTCAAAGTCCTATGTCTAGGATGCATTCAAGGTAGAATTAAGTCCGATTATATGATTACGGCAAATCAAAGTACTTAAACAATAATCTACTACAATCATTGGCCAAAAGTGCGATAAAACAATAAATCCAACAATTCAAACATAGCCCAACATCAAAACATAACTAATCAAACGATAACAATGACTCGACAATTAATATATTATGCTCGTGTTGCTACTCAAGGATTCAAGGACGTTCGTATGTATCTACCGAGTTGCATACAAACCTATCGAGTTAAACTAATCCAATTTATGTCTAAATGGATTAAAATCTAATCGATGCATTAAACTCAAACCTTAAACGAATATGAAACGACATAGGTATATGTCTATCCTAAAATCGAATCACAATCCAAATTCATAATCAAATCCTCAAAATCACTATGTTTAGCAATCAAGAATCAATAACTCTCATCTCAAAGGTTGTCAAACCATAAGATGAACGATAAGCACGGAATCGGATTAACGAACACATATAAGCACCATACTAATCATCAAGACATCATTTAATCAAACAATAACATAAATATATATAAATCCAAAGAATTCAAATCCACAACCTTTGTTCCAAATAGAAAATAACAACATTCATATCCTAATCATAGACAACTAGGAAATAGAAAGATATCACCTAATCGGAATAAAGTCGAGAGATGGATTCTCCTCCCTTTAATCACCACCTAATCACTCCCCAAGGGTGGTGATTAACTCACCCCCTTGGTGGAGTCTTCAATACAAGAAAAAAAAAGGAAAAGTAAAGAGAGAAAGGTTGAGGGAGACAAAGAGAGAAAGGGAGGCAAAGAAAGAGGGAAAGATTGAGGAAGTTGTGTGAAAGTTGTTCTCTCCTCTTGCCCTAATAGCCCCCTCATGAGAAATCCCGAAAATGCCCCTTGAAAACGCGGAGAATATGCTGATATTTCGCACCAGCAGGCTCACACCGCGGTGTATCTTATTTGCACCGCGGTGTGATATAGGCAGAAACTTTTCTGCTCTGTCAGACTTCCTTCCAAGCAGCATATCTTTTGATTCCGAACTCCGATTGCGGATCCGTAAAGTCCGTAGCGTAGCTAACTCACATATCTATGACATATCCAAAATTCAACTCATTTGGATCATCCATGAAATATTTATGCATGTTTTAGTGAGCAGCTGTCTACATTCTTCTACATTTTTACTTCGGTTTCTCCTTCCTTTGAAGCTCTTATCCACATCTCCCTACAAAACACACAAAACACAATTAAAACACACAAACAACCACCAAAACACACAAACAACCAAAAACACAAAAGAACGCGAAAACAAGCAAAAGTACACAAAACTCGGATCAAAGCAAGTTGTTTTGAGCTTAAGAAGACACGTAATAATGATGTTTTCACGGCGTTATCAGCTTGTTTCATGAGAAAGTTGCAATTAGAATTTGTATTAGAACATTGGTCAATTATAAAAATTATGTCCTGATGTCATTTACTTACTTGATCTCAATTTGGAAGGGCTGATTTCTTTTGCATTGCTATCTTTAGATGACCAATAGTCTGAACTCATAAATTAAATGTTATTCAAATTTTGTAAATATCATATGTTAGTGGGTATTCCTATTGCTAATGTAATAGTTCAGGGACTTAGTTGTAATATATCCATTTATGGGCTTCCATCTTGTAAATGGGCTTTGTACCCTACTTGTAACTTGTTTGGATATAAATAAGAGTTCTCCCCTCCCCAAGAAGACAATCGTAATTATTCTACGTATTATCTCTGTGTTCTTCTTTCTTTCTCTTTATAGTTATTATATTGTTATCAATCTATTTACCTCAATCACTAAACCAAAGAGCTATAATCAATTATTTACAACACGTTATCAGCACGATAGTCTTTCTGTGATCGTGGAAGAAAATTGTTGAAGGAACATTTCGTTCGGGTAAAGAATGAGTTTTGTGGGTCAATCATTCATAACATTTGGTGTTATTAATAATTTTCAAGTAAGCCTTGATCTTTTGAACCCTTATGAATTATATTCTTTAAATCTAAAATTTTTATGTTTCTAAAGCATGTTCTAGGGTTTTTAAGAATATATATTATCATATTAAATTTTATAAAATTTAGACTTATAATATATTACTTGTGAATTCCGATTGAATTGAAAAATATTTGGAAGAAAAAAAATGTGTTTGGAGCTTTATCGCCGATTCAACTGTTCCATCTGTATTTCTTCACCAAAATCAACTTTTACGTGGCAGTAATTTGTTGGTTAACAAATGTTGGTCCCAAAAGTGGTCAGATGAGGTCTAGAAGGGAGGGGGGAGGGGGGGGGGGGGGGGGGGGGGGTTGGGGGGGGGGGGTTGAATAGACCTCATAACTTTTAAAACTTTTCTCCAACTTTTCTTATCAACAGACTAAGTTGATCTTACTCGTGAGACTACTCTGCTGATTTTGCACTTAGCTGTTTCAGCAAGGTTGACCACTAGTCTGATTTAACTTATATGTTTCAAATGAAATCAGAGTTTCAAAACTTGTATGCAGTGGATTTTATCAAGTATGTTTTTCAAACAAGTTTCTCTTCAAAGTTTTTACCCCAGTTTGTAAATTCCTCAATTTAAAAGCTTTGTCTTTTAAACGTTTGTTTACTTATGAAAATATGCAAGTTAAAAACAAGTAATCAAACACAGGAATTTTTATAGTGGTTATATAGACACAAAGTCTTTTAGTCCACTCTTCTAAATCACACAGATTTAGGTTCCACTAGAAACACAAAGTAACTAGTACTTGAGCTTTTACAACAAATGATAAGCCTCAAGTAGAATACTCAGCTCTCAGGTAGATCACTTAGAAAAACCTATTCTAAAGCACTCAGCAACTAGAACACTTATGCTTTACAACAAATGATAAGCCATAAGTAAGAACTCTATGTTCACTCTCGGAAAATCACACAGATTAACCTTACTCACTCAATATAGGAAATCACTCAGAAGACCTATACTACGAAGTTATATCACTCACAAAGATGGATATAAGCTTCTTCTTTTCTCAGTTGAAAGTCACTTAGACAGACAACGTTTGATCTTTGTTCTTCAACAAAAAGCTTTGTCAACAGATGACTTCGCTTATGATCAGACGACTCAACTGATGGATCTTGCTCTAAGGATGTGATCTTGATTTGTGCAAGTCTCTTTTCAATTTTCAGTCCCTGGTCTATTTATACTCTTGGATTTGAAATTCTGCCTGTTGAAGATAGGCGAAATTACATTTTAATCCTGAGCAACGGTCTTCTTTTCTACGGCAGCTTTTGCAGACTGTTCACTGTACACTCTGCTGTACGGATATCTACTTTATGTCAGGTCGCATTTAATGCACTCAGCTTGTTACCGTTGATGAGCTTACGAACCGACTTCACTTCGCTGATGGGATTACTCTGCTGATGATCACTCTGCTGATTCAAGAATGAACATATTTATCTTGACTCGACTGATGATAACCAATCTGATCTTACTGATCTGATATCTCACTCTGCTGATTCGGTCACATAGCTTCCAGACCGTGAGAGAGGTTTCACTAAGCTTTTCAGTTCTTAGTTGATGACTACTCTTTTGACCTTTTTAATCTTCAAAACCATTTTGGCCTTTTTGTCATCTTCAAAACCTGTTGTAATTATATGGATGGATACCTAATTAAAAGGTTGGAATCCATAAATAAATTATTATAGTGGGGATAGTCCAAATAGATAATGTGTATGTGGGTTTGGCCCACATTGGTCTAAGACTGATTGGCAAATTATAAAAGCCTTGTGAGGAAGTTGAAGAGTTTCAAACTCTTCATTTGACCCACATTGACTTTTTATATTTGTGTGTACTAGTATATATGAACTTAAGTGTATAGACTTGGTATAAGTCTTTACAAAGAGGGTCATATGAATACAAGACACGCGCGCCGCCGCCGCCCGCCCGACCCGACCCGGCTCGGCTCGGCTCGGATCGGATCTGATCTGATCTGGTCTGGGCTCGGGCGTTTGGGCGAATTGGGCGAATTGTCTCGTCTCGGACTTATCTTTTTGGAGGAATTTTGAATTAAAATGTAAATATTAATTTGAAATTCAGATACATTAATTGTGTAACGTTTTTTCAGTTACGAAAATTGAATTGGCAAAAACGTTTTCTCATCATTGCAGCCGTTTTTTCTTTTGGTTTCAATTGCCAAAGGCTCCCCCAACAGCTATATATATGAGTTTTTTTTCAGCTTTGAAAAACACACCAACAATCACAGTTCTCTCTGTTCTCTCTCCAAAACCTTTCTGAAAAAATATTTTTTTGGTTATTTTTGCTTCTGAGTGTTCTTCGAGGTGGAATTTCTGCTACTGTGCAGTGGAGTAATTCCTGTAGCCAAATTATCCTGGAAGAAGTGTTTGTGATTCCCAGTTGCACCAAAGGTGGGTCGATAATTTCTTCAAGGCAAGCAGACTTATTTCTGCGATTTGGTTGGATCAATTCTGTTACTATACAGAATTGTGAGATAAGTCGTTTAAATTATCTGTTCGGTTATTTAAACTGATTGTAATTTCTTTTACTGTTCAAATTAGTTTGTTTGCATTAGTTTCGATTTGTTTTCAGATTTTGATAATCTTAAAACTGATTTTCCAACAAAACTTTCTCCAATACCAACCAATAACAAATATGTTGTAACATATATTACTTTTACATGGGTTTACTTTATAAATAAGTTTCATTGGTTGTTTCATATTCCCCATGACGTCTTAAAATTATCATGTCATCTGCAGGAAGCTCCGGTACTGTGTCCATGCCAGCCACAAAAGTCGACTTATCCGGTTTACCGGAAAATTTTTCGGGCCAATATTTTAAGCTTTGGCAACAGCGTATGAAAATTTGGTTTACGATGAAAGGACTTTTGTCGGTTATTCAGGTGACTAGGCCTGAACCAACTGAAACTGACCCAAAGACAGATCAACTAGCTGAATGGTCAGAACGGGACCAAATTGGTCGAGGAGTCATTCTTTCTGCTTTATCGAATGTACTCTTCGACGTGTACTGTTCTGATACATATACAGCTAAGTCTCTTTGAGATGAATTGGACAGGAAATATAATACCGAAGAGCAAGGGCTTGAAAAGTATTCTGTTTCCAAGTTCCTGAAATATCAGATGGTTGAAGGAAAGTATGTAACTGAACAAGCGCATGAACTGATAAATCTTGAGCACTCCCTTTCTGATGCTAAAATGAAGCTTCCTGAGAAGTTTCTGGTTATGTCAATTGTAGATAAGTTTCCCAAATCTTGGGAGAACTTTGGTATGACATTAAAACATCAAAAAGGAAAGCTGAGTCTTGACGATCTTATGGTTGCCATAAGTATCGAAGAAGAACACAAGAATCAAACTCATGGTGTTCCTATTGAGTACCAGCCTAAGGCAAATATGATAACTGGAAAGAAAAAAGTGAACCATGTAAACCCCAACTCCAAATCCATAAATAAACCTAAAAATAAAAAGAAACCAAAGGCAAACAAACCATGCTGGACTTGTGGACAGATGGGTCACTGGGCTAAGGAGTGTCCTACTAAAAAGTCCAAAGCCAAATCTTAGTCTACTACACCGGCTATAGTCAACATGGTTGTGGGAGATATTGGTGAAACTAGAGCTCCGGCTATGGTAAACATGGTTGTGGGAGAAACTAGTGAAACTAAAGCTCCACAAAACTCTGTTGATGGGTATGTTTCCTTAAAACCTGAACTTCTTACTATTTATGAACCATATGATTGGCTAATTGACACTGGGGCAAATATGCATGTATGTGCTGATAAATTGCTATTTGTGTCTTATCAGCCTGTTGATGGAAAATCCGTGACGATGGGAAATTCAAGTGGTGCCAAAGTGTTAGGGATAGGACGCGTGGACTTGAAGTTTCCTTCAGGGCGCATACTATCACTACAAAGGGTGCATCATGTTCCTACGATCAGGAGAAACATAATAAGTGGTTCTGTAATAGTTAGGGAGGGTTATGAAATGAACTTTAAGTCCAATAAAGTCGTAATTTTGTATTATGGGACTTTTGTTGGTAAAGGTTATTTAGATGATGGTTTATTTAAATTAAGAGTTGAAAATGTTGGTTCTAATAAATCTTCTGAATTTCCTGTTGTGAATGCAATTGAATCTTCTAATGTTTGGCATGATAGATTAGGACATTTAAATTTTGGTTCTGTTAAACGGATGATGAATTTAAATCTAATCCCCAAACATGAAATAAACCATAAAGACAAATGTCACATTTGTGTTGAGGCAAAACAAGTAAGAAAGCCATACCAATCGGTTGAAAGGCATTCTGAAATACTTGATTTGGTTCATACGGACATTTGTAAATTCAATGGAATTTTAACTAAAGATAATAAGAAATACTTTATTACTTTTATAGATGATTGCAGTAGGTATTGTTATGTTTATTTGTTAGAACAAAAATCTGAAGCACTTGAAAAATTCATAACGTTTAAGAATGAAGCTGAAACTCAAACTGGTAAGAAACTTAAACGGTTAAGATCAGATAGAGGTGGAGAATATAAGTCTAATTTGTTCGAAGAATATTGCCGAAATTTTGGCATTATTCATGAAGAGACTCCTCCATATTCCCCTTTGTCAAATGGGGTAGCAGAACGAAAGAATAGAACTTTTAAAGATATGATTAATAGTCTGCTTTGGAATTCTGGATTGCCTAAATATATGTGGGGAGAAGCTTTGAATACGGCTTGCCATATTCTGAACATAGTTCCTCTAAAACATAATGAAAGCACTCCGTTTGAATTCTGGAAAGGCAGAAAACCTAGTTTAAAATACTTTCGTGTGTGGGGCTGTCTTGCAAAAGTTCTAGTTCCAGAACACAAAAGAAAGAAACTGGGTCCAAAGACTGTTGATGCTATCTTTTTAGGCTATGTGGAAACAAGCTATGCTCTCAGGTTTCTGGTTATTAAATCAGAAATTCCTGGCATAGAGGTTAACACAATAGTTGAATATCGTGATGCTACGTTCTTTGAGGACGTATTTCCTATGAAAACGGGAATGCCTAATGACAATTCTTTAGATTCAGCCCTTACATCTTCATCAATTCCTGAACATGTGGAAAAGATGACAAATGTGGGGGTTAATCGAAGTAGTTCTGATTCAGTACCAATTGAATCAGATGAACCTAGACGGAGTAAGAGAGCTAGAATTGCCAAGGATTTTGGAAGTGATTTTATCACTTACAACATCGAGGGTGATCCTGTAACCTTCAAAGATGCAATGGCTTCGAAAGAAGCTAAGCATTGGAAGGTAGCTGTCAAAAGTGAGATGGACTCCATTGTCTCTAACGGGACATGGGAACTAGTTGATCTCCCCCCGGGGTGTAATACGATTGGATGTAAAAGGATCTTTAAAAAGAAATTTAAATCTGATGGAACCATAGATAAGTTTAAAGCCAGGTTAGTTGCCAAAGGGTTTAGGCAAAAAGAGGGAATCGATTTTTTCGATACATATTCCCCTGTTGCTCGTTTGACTACAATCCGGGTGCTAATAGCACTGGCTTCTATATATGATTTCCCGATTCACCAGATGGGTGTTAAAACAGCATTCCTGTATAGTGATCTTGAGGAGGAAATCTATATGGATCAGCCAGAGGGATTTGTAGCTTCTGGAAATGAGCGAAAAGTTTGTAAGCTTGTTAAATCACTCTATGGTTTGAAACAAGCTCCTAAACAATGGCATGAAAAATTCGATAAAACTATTTTATCTTTTGGCTTTGTTGTAAACGATAATGATAAGTGCATCTACTGTAAAGTTAAAGGTGATAAATGTATTGTCTTATGTCTGTATGTTGATGATATTCTGTTGATTGGATCTGACATTGAGATAATAAATGAAACCAAGTCATTCTTAAAGAGTAAGTTTGAAATGAAGGATATGGGTGTGGCAAATGTAATTCTTGGACTCAAGTTGACTCGGTCAACTGAGGGTATAGCAGTTTCTCAATCTCACTATGTTGAGAAGATAATTGAGAAATTTGGCTATAAAGAATGTAGAATTGCCAAAACACCATATGATCCTTCAGTTGCTCTCTTTAAAAATGAAAGTGGTGTTCCTGTATCTCAATTAAGATATTCACAAATTATTGGAAGCTTGCAATATCTGGCAAATGGAACGAGACCAGACATTTCGTTTGCAGTCTCGAAGTTAGCAAGATATACAAGTTGTCCAAATCGAACCCATTGGGAAGCTCTTGACCGGGTACTTAGGTATCTGAAGGGCACGGTGTCACTATCTCTTCAATATGGCAGGTTCCCTGCAGTTCTTGAAGGGTATAGTGATGCTAGCTGGATAGCCAAGAACTCCGGAAGCAATGGGTGTACGGGTTACGTATTTACCCTAGGTGGGGACGCTGTCTCCTGGAAATCAACCAAGCAAACCTTGGTGACTCGGTCTACATTTGAGGCCGAATTATGTGCTTTAGACACGACAGGGACTGAAGCTGAATGGCTACATGGGTTATTGGTCCAATTACCCATGGTTAGCTTGCCTCTTCCAGCAGTCGTTGTGCATTGTGATTCTCAAACCACAATTGCAAAGATTAAAAGCCAAAAATATAATCAAAAGACCAAGAGACACATCCAAGTTAGACTAAAGTCTATAAGGGAACTTGTGTCTGATAGGGTCATAGTCGTTGACTTTGTTGGTACCAAAGACAATGTGGCTGACCCTTTGACTAAAGGACTTGACTTGTCCTTAGTTCAGAAATTCAGGCTGGGGATGAGACTGAAAACCCTAAATTGATATACAAGCAGTGGCAACCCAACCTACCAAGTGGAGATCCCATAAGGAAGGTTCAATGTGGTATAAACAAACTGCTGGGTATATAAAAGTTGCTCTTAACTAAGACTGATACTAAGTATCTGAGTCTATCCCCTGATATACCTGATAGGAGCAGACTACTGCTAATCCAGTAAGTGTATTAAACACTGAATAAGGTCGAGTCTGTAAGACGGGATGCTAGCAGTACATCCTGAGACGCTCAACTAAGTGAATGTAGTTGTTTGGCCGCAACTAGAGGAAATAGGGTTATTCCTTAAATAACATTCATGATACAGGATCGGGACACATGGCCTATAGTGTCAAATCTAAAGATTAACACAAAGCAAGTGATGTGTTGTTACCAATGGACGCTACCACTTCAAGGGCCAAATTCAAGGCTTAGATCCATTTGTCCCTGTGGCAGCATAAGTTGGATAACTTAGGTTGTGGTTCAAACCGGAAGGTACCATGGCTGAAAGCACATTAGGGTAACCTAATAGATTATTTTTCTATGGATTTGTGGGGGATTGTTGTAATTATATGGATGGATACCTAATTAAAAGGTTGGAATCCATAGATAAATTATTATAGTGGGGATAGTCCAAATAGATAATGTATATGTGGGTTTGGCCCACATTGGTCTAAGACTGATTGACAAATTATAAAAGTCTTGTGAGGAAGTTGAAGAGTTTCAAACTCTTCATTTGTCCCACATTGACTTTTTATATTTGTGTGTACTAGTATATATGAACTTAAGTGTATAGACTTGGTATAAGTCTTTACAAAGAGGGTCATATGAATACACCACACGCGCGCCGCCGCCGCCCGCCCGACCCGACCCGGCTCGGATCTGGACTGGACTGGTCTGGGCTGGGCTCGGGCGTTTGGGCGAATTGTCTCGTCTCGGACTTATCTTTTTGGAGGAATTTTGAATTAAAATGTAAATATTAATTTGAAATTCAGATACATCAATTGTGTAACGTTTTTTCAGTTACGAAAATTGAATTGGCAAAAATGTTTTCTCATCATTGCAGCCGTTTTTTCTTTTGGTTTTAATTGCCAAAGGCTCCCCCAGCAGCTATATATATGAGTGTTTTTTCAGCTTTGAAAAACACACCAACAATCACAGTTCTCTCTGTTCTCTCTCCAAAACCTTTCTGGAAAAATATCTTTTTGGTTATTTTTGCTTCTGAGTGTTCTTCGAGGTGGAATTTCTGCTACTGTGCAGTGGAGTAATTCCTGTAGCCAAATTATCCTGGAAGAAGTGTTCGTGATTCCCAGTTGCAACAAAGGTGGATCGATAATTTCTTCAAGGCAAGCAGACTTATTTCTGCGATTTGGTTGGATCAATTCTGTTACTATACAGAATTGTGAGATAAGTTGTTTAAATTATCTGTTCGGTTATTTAAACTGATTGTAATTTCTTTTACTGTTCAAATTAGTTTGTTTGCATTAGTTTCGATTTGTTTTCAGATTTTGATAATCTTAAAACTGATTTTCCAACAAAACTTTCTCCAATACCAACCAATAACAAATATGTTGTAACATATATTACTTTTACATGGGTTTACTTTATAAATAAGTTTCATTGGTTGTTTCATATTCCCCATGACGTCTTATAATGGTTATGGAAGTGAAAAGTAAATATGGGTTGAGATCTAATTATGCTTTATATTAAATATACCATTCTAGCATTACGTGAATTGAACTGAGCCATGGATTAATCTTTTGAATTTTCTTATTTTATATTTGATGCATGCTAGATAAATATGAAATCACATGGAATAATTATATAGTATGTTTATCTTTGTTGTGTGGAACGGTGATCACATGGATGATAGCATGTCTTTGATATAAACTGAAACTCTACAAATTTGTATTGTGATAATTTTAAAAATTGGTATAGAATTTGGGAACTATGTTTGATTATATAAAAGTTTCAGTCTATTAAACTCTGGAATTATGTTATTAGATATGATGGAAATAATGTTCTCTTCAATATACTTTGGACATAAAGTGAAAAAAAAAAGGATATCATTGTTTGATTTATATGTGTACACATGTGTATATATAATTGGTGTGCTTATATATTCAAATCAACGACTATTGTTTTGTGTTAGTGCCATATTATGAATTTCAAACTTCAATTTAATTTTATGTATCTAAATTGGTTGAGGTCAGTGAAATCACTATTGATCTATTCACATGTAGTGTTCTTGTTTTGCCATAATTGTGGACTTTAGCATGCTTAATATTAAATATTAATGTTCCAAAATTATCTTTATGACAAGCTTATGTGCTCGTACCATATTTGGGAAGTACTGTGGTTTGATTACTTGAAGGTTTTAAAATTTGATTTTTTTATTATGTGGCCGAAACCTATTTTCGCGGACTTTGTGAGTTTATTGTTTAATGAACTTTGATCATGTTGGCTTTCTATTGCCATAGAATTTGCAGCCCTTAAATTATTTGTGTTTCTGTCCTAGCAATTAAACTATATATATGATTAAAAAGGCTAAGTAAATGTGATCACAAGTTCACTTGTTGAAGTACTGAACAATTTGTTAAAGTGCAGTGTTGTATGAGACTATGTAATAGAAGAGTGATGAATTCGTAGTTCTATTACATCTCTGGATTATGGCATATAGTTATATTGATAAAGTATAATTGATATTTAGCTATCATTTATGTGTGAATTAATTATTCCTGGAATTTATATGTGGCATATGAAATCTCATTTATTTAACAAGTTTATTTTTAGGGCATAAGTTTTCAAATTGTAAAGTATTGGCTTTGTTTTTATGTTTATTCTTATGCATGTGATGAATTGTTGCGTGATAAATGAATGTGAGTGAATTTGGGGTTCACGAATATTGGGACTGGAGTTTCTTCGGATTAAAATCACATAGTTCATTCTGAATTAGGGGTGAACGCGGTCGGGTTTTGGCGGGTGACAATGAAAAAATCAACCCGACCCTATATATGCGGGTTGCCAAAATTTCAAACCGCACCCGCATTTTTAAGTTCATAAACCGTACGGTTCGGGTGAGGCGGGTGCGGGCGGGTTGGCGGGTTGAACCATTGAATTTATTTAATGCTTAAGTGTTTCTGTTATATAGTATATTCAACTAATTTATACTACATAAAATTCAATCTGACTAGAAAGAATAAAAATAAAATAAGATTGGACAAGCTCATGGTTAATGGCCCATTTTGCCAAACGCAACTACAATTCCAAGCTAGAAAATTCTCTAATCCGGTTTGGTAAACAAAATTAATCACGGGTAGAGTGATCTTTATGGGTATGATCAATTCCTGCGATTGTTTTATAAGAAGAAACTACATACATATAGTGCAAAAAATCACAAAAAAAATAATTAATTAATTGATGCATAAGTTACAGTACTCATTTTATTTATAGAAATAAAAAAAATGATTTAAATATTCTAAACTCAAGTGTTCTCCAAACTCTTTTTGGGAGAGCACAGAAAATAAGGTAGGTGTTGCAAGATCTTTTACGGAATTTGGTACTTGGTTAATAACTATGAATAACTCAAACTTTGAAACCTTTTGATATTCCTCTTTCATCTTGATCGCTCAAATTTCCTACCCTTGGTTCGCATGTATGGCTTGGTGTGACTTATGAGTGATGAAAATTGAGAATTGATTTTGAATCTTGATTTTTGAGGAGAGGCGCGATGGAGAAGAGAACTGGAGAGTGGAGCAGGCGTGAAGCTTAGAGATAGAAAACCCTAATTCTTTTTTAATGTTTTGTTTGGTAAGTGGTGTTGGGTAGAGAAAACATGTAATATTTGGATGGGTCGGGTTAGGGGCGGTTTTTAACCACTAAAACCACAACCCAACCTATAACTTTCGGGTGGTCACAATTTTAACCCGTTGCTAGTTTTATAAGAACAAAAACCGTCGGGTTCGGGTTGGGTCGGGTCGGGTTGAGCGGGTCGGGCGGGTCCATCGGTAATGAACACCCCTATTCTGAATCAAGAAATGGAACCAAATGGATTCATTTATAATTACTTATGGAGGCTATATGCCCGTAAGAAAATAAACATGACAATTGTAGGGCACAATTTGCTAACTGGTGTCCTAAAAGCTGAGGTTATGGTTCTTATCAGGAAACACATTGATGAGGCTCTTAGGTTGGACTACTCATCAATTCAGGATCATCAAAAGTTTTATGTAATCTGTATAAACTTCTGGACATTCAATTGTTGGTTTTCGAGATATTTTTATTATGGGTGGTAATATTTTGAACCATATTCAGATTTGAACTATGTTTGGTTTGTTTTGGACCACATTTTGGGTGGTTTTGTTTTAATCCGATTATTATGGTATTTAGTGTTATTAGCTCGATTTACTTTTTCAAGTAAATGTTAAATACTGGAATATATTTGGTTCCTAGGCATGACATGTGGGGAAGAATGTCTGGCAGATAATGCAACTACGCACACTATCCTAAGGGATATTTTATTAATATAATGCCTAGTAAAACCTCTATGACAACAATATATGGCACATGTGATTTGATAGATGGCTTTGGAAATGCCCACCTTATGTTGTCAAATGGCACGATTTTTAGCCATTAAAGAGGTTGTTTATGCTCCACATACAAGGAGAACGTTGTTGAGTTTAAAGATATTCGAGCTAATGATTATCACATTGAAACCACCGAGGAAAAGGGAATCGAATATGTGCATTACCTCTAATTTGTACGGCCAAAAGCATACTTGGAAGAAATTAGAGAGACTATAGACTGAGTTATATATGACCACAATACGAGTGCCAGAGGCACACCTTGTCGATAGCTCGAAGCCAAGTGGCTCGAACATGTATATTTCTATGGCACGACCGGATGTGTAACACCCCGTAATTTTAAAATATTTTAAAATGATGTTATTGAATTTTAATCCGATTTTTGTGTGACGCATTTTATTTTTAATAAAACTTAGTATTTCTTTAAGCTTAAACGTACAATTAAAATTTTTTTAGCGCAAAAATAGAACTTGAAAATGATTTGGAAGGTAATAAAAACCTTATGAAAGTTTTAGAAAAGTTTATAAAAAGTATGGGTTTGATCGCGCATTTTATTTTTATTTTGGGGCAAAATTACAGTTTCTTGAAAATTGAGGGGGCAAAGTGCAAATTTGCTGGAAATTATGAAAAATCTGCAGGAGTGCAATTGAGTGTTCTCCTAGGGCTGCTATGCTAGCCTTGCATCAGACCTTGGATGGAGAAAAACTCTCCACCCAAGTTTTCTTCCATTGGAGAGCTTGGGAGGTGAGAAATTATTATTTTTCTCCTCCCAAAGCTTTTAGGTGTCTCTTAAATTTGAATTTTCAGATTTCACAAAGTTAGGGTCTCATTTTTGTGACTTTATAGAAATAAAGAGAGAGAAAGTAGGGGTGTTCATTAACCCGATGGACCCGCTCAACCCGACCCGACCCAACCCGAACCCGACGATTTTTGTTCTTATAAAACTAGCAACGGGTTAAAATTGTGACCACCCGAAAGTTATAGGTTGGATTGCGGTTTTAGTGGTTAAAAACCGCCCCTAACCCGACCCATCCAAATATTACATGTTTTCTCTACCCAACACCACTTACCAAACAAAACATTAAAAAAGAATTAGGGCTTTCTATCTCTAAGCTTCACGCCTGCTCCACTCTCCAGTTCTCTTCTCCATCGCGCCTCTCCTCAAAAATCAAGATTCAAAATCAATTCTCAATTTTCATCACTCATAAGTCACACCAAACCATACATGCGAGCCAAGGGTAGGAAATTTGAGCGATCAAGATGAAAGAGGAACATCAAAAGGTTTCAAAGTTTGAGTTATTCATAGTTATTAACCAAGTACCAAATTCCGTAAAAGATCTTGCAACACCTACCTTATTTTCTGTGCTCTCCCAAAAAGAGTTTGGAGAACATTTGAGTTTAGAATATTTAAATTTTTTTTTTTATTTCTATAAATAAAATGAGTACTGTAACTTATGCATCAATTAATTAATTATTTTTTTTGTGATTTTTTGCACTATATGTATGTAGTTTCTTCTTATAAAACAATCGCAGGAATTGATCCTACCCATAAAGATCACTCTACCCGTGATTAATTTTGTTTACCAAACCGGATTAGAGAATTTTCTAGCTTGGAATTATAGTTGCGTTTGGCAAAATGGGCCATTAACCATGAGCTTGTCCAATCTTATTTTATTTTTATTCTTTCTAGTCAGATTGAATTTTATGTAGTATAAATTAGTTGAATATACTATATAACAAAAACACTTAAGCATTAAATAAATTCAATGGTTCAACCCGCCAACCCGCCCGCACCCGCCTCACCCGAACCGTACGGTTTATGAACTTAAAAATGCGGGTGCGGTTTGAAATTTTGGCAACCCGCATATATCGGGTCGGGTTGATTTTTTCATTGTCACCCGCCAAAACCCAACTGCGTTCACCCCTAATAGAAAGAGAGTTAAAAAAAAAAGGGTGAGAGAAGTGAGTCTTTTTTTGGAAGAGGAAGAACCACCGCCACCACTACCGCCATGCCACCACCGCCACCGTGCTGCCGCCACTGCCGGAATCCGCCGCCACCACCACCATCGGAGTCAAGGGCAGTAGCTTGGAGAAAGAAATCATCTCTTCAAAGTTTAGGTATAAACTCCTTTCCTACCCCATTTTTGGTGTTTTGTTTGTTTTTATATTTTAGACATGAGTTTAGGTAGAAAAGACTACAAATCCTTGACTTCTTTTTTTTTAAAACTTCTTGAACCCTAGATCTAGAGCTTCGATTTTCAGATTTAAGTTTTGAAGTATTTTTTTTTGATTTTCATATGTGAAAGAGATTAGTTTTGAAGCTCTTGTTTAAAAATTCACATTTTTGTAAAATGTTATGAAAGTTTGGTTTTTGATGTTTTGGTTGTGAATGATGATTTAAAATGCATGATTTGAAATTGTTCTTAAAATCATTGTTATGAATATTGTTGGGTTATGAAAGAATGATACTTTTATTTTAAGTTTCAAAGAATTTTGTGGTTAAAATGAAGATTTCAAAATCTTGGGAATTTTATTGAAATAAAAAGTTTAAGCTATTCTTCAACACTTAAAGTAGGATTTTTGAGAAGGAAAAAGAAAATTATGTTGAATCTTATTTTGTAAGTTTGATTCGTAAATTAATTAACCAAAGTTTTGGTTGTGTTTTAAATGGGTAGAAAATATAAAAATTACATAGTAAAGGGGGGAGGGGTGCAATTTCCGGTGAGGTGGCCGGAGCCACCCCACCGTCAGCCGGAAGCCGGCCGGCTGATTGTCGACCAGCCTTGGCCGCTGCTGGTGCAGCAAGCACACCAAGCAGTTTGTGCTTGCTGCACACAGCAGCAAGCCATTGGGCCTGTTGCAAGGAAACATGCCCAGGTCTGTTGCATTTGCAACAGACCACCCAATTGGGTCTGTTGCAATGCAACAGGCCACCTAGGCCCGTTTGTGGATTGGCCCAAAGGCCAGCCCACTTAAATTTTTTTTTTTTTTAAGATTTAATGAAATTAAATTATTATTAAATAAAAAAATAAAAAGAGAAAATATGGAAAAACTATTAAACATAAATTTGCTAAGTATTATTTAAAGTAATCTACTTTTAAGATAATAAAGTAAATAAATTTTATAAGTAAATAATTTGTCTTAAAGAAAAATAATTGTTTTATTACTTTCTAATATTAAATACTGAAAATGATAATTAAAAAAATTAAGTAGTGATAATTCTTTCTAGAATAAATTAAATAAAATATAATTTTCGAAATTAACAAATTTTATTATTGAATAAATAATATAAATAAATTATGATAACTTTTAAATATAGTATATACTTAACTTTGTATGAGTTAATAAAAAGTAATTTATAATAAAGAGATTTTATATGAAAATAATAAATTGTAAATATCAAAAGTCATTTAAGTAATTATATTTAAATAATATTTTCTGAAATATATCTTTGAAAGTAATTTTGAAAATAAATCAAAAATTTATAAAAATAATTTGGATAATTATTTTTAAAGTGTATTATGAAAATAATAAATATAATAATAGTAATAAATATTCTTGAAAATAAAAGAATTATTTAAACACCGAAATAAATTTTTATAAATAAAACAATTTTGAGAAAATTAAATAAACTTAAAATAATTTTTAAATTTGTAATTTATTTCTGAAAATAAAATATTAAAAATTAAAAATTATTTTAAATTTAGAAAAATAAACATTTAGAAATCAAAATTAAATAATTTTAAATAATTATTTTCTGAAAAATAAAATAATAAACCATTTTTCTGAATAACAAAATATTTAATAAATATTTTACGAAAATAAATATATTACTTAAATAATTTAAAAATAAAATAAAATATTTTTGATTAAATATTTTTCTTGATTTAATAAATTCGAAAATAAATTTTGAAATATTAAACAATAATTTTGAAAGAGAAAATTAATAAATAATTTTGAATAATTATTTTTAGAAATAAATAATTTCAAAAGTAAACTAAAATGATTTTGGATAATCATTTTTTTAAATTAAATAATTTCGAAAATAAATATAATAATTTGGAATAATAATTTTTCTGAATTTAATAAGTTTGAAAATAAAGAAAAAAATGTTTTAAAAATAATACAAAATTAAGGAGAAGGAATTTAATTATTTATTTAAAAAAAAAAGATTAAACAATGAAATTATTATTTTTCAAAATAAAATTGATAAATAAAATTAAAGTTTTCAAAAAAAAAAAAGATAATTATAAACAAGGTTTAATTTCGAATATAAAATGATTTCAATAAACCTAAATTCCAAATTTAAAAACAAATTTATGTTTAGATACTTGAGAAACAAAAAATTATTTGAAAGTAATAACTTAACTTAAAACCTTTAATTAAACATTTTAAAGCTCGGTTATAATGGTTATGTTCTAGTTAACTCTTTCGTGGCTATGTTTACCACGATTCATGAACGAACCATAGAACCTTTAGATCGGTCGTAAATATCCAAGTTTTTATCGTGGCTTCGTTATTGAACAACCACGATTCAATTGTTTGCTCGACTAAAGCATTGCTTTAGTCACTCTAGAATCCTTGTGGTGTAATTAGATTCTAAGATCATTACATAAACATGTACAGGAACCGAAGACGCTACTTTCCGCATTTTCTCGGAATCGTAAGCTTACACAGGTGAGTGCTGTGTGTTACTTGTGTGTCAGTCCGAATGTGCTAGTAGGTCGAGTCATAACTGTAACTTAGTCCCTAAACGAACGAGCATGCGACATATGATACAATGAAAAACTCGACTGTTAGGACAAACTATACACCTTGAATTATTATGATAATGCCTATGTGCTTACGATTCCTTGATATCATATATTGAATCGTTTTGATGACTATTATTGAGTTGTTTGCTGATTTCCTGTTACTGGATTTTTACTGTATTGTATTGTTAATGGAGTGTTATTGTACTGAATTGTTACTGTACTGTATTGTTTGTTATCATTGTGTGGGCCCTATTTTGGTGTGCGGAATCGTGGGTAACTCGGAAGGTTAGGGCCGGAGGGTTACCTCGATCCACCGTAGACCCGCATCACGAGCCAAGTGTGGAGGTTACACTTGGAGAGTGAATGTCAAACTCCTGGCATTAGACGTCTATGCGCACAGTTAGTAAGGTAGCTCCTTACTTGGAATGTTCGGTGGGGCGTCATAATATGGACTGGAGGGTAAGAGGAGGACATCATCAGCAACTGTTAGTTACTTGTTTAACGTGCTTAAATTGTTATCGCATGTGTTTATTTGTTGTACTGTTATATATGTTCATGTATATTATGTTGCATCCACGCATCACATGCACATGTGCACTACGGCCTCACTAAGTTGGACGATCAACTTACGCATTCGCGTTTACTTCTTTTCAGATACAGGTATCCCATGGTTTGATGTCTAGCATTGGTGTTGTCAGTCTCCGAGATCCTGTCTGTCGATCGTCGAGGGTCATCCTCGTTGTTATCTTTTGCTTTTATTATGTTATGTTTTGTGTCGTTTATGTATCTGGCATGATTAATACTTAAGAGTGTGTTAATTTTGAAAACTTGTTATCGCGTAGTCTGCGCTTGTTTTGAATATTGTGCCGCTCCTGCACATAGCAGTGTTTCGGATTTTTATGTTCTCGTGTTTGATCTATGATTCAAATTATTATGTTTCTTTTAAAAAAAAAAATCTGGTCAAATTTTGGTTGTGTGCACCGAATACGGACCCGGACTCGGGGATGGATCCATGTAGGATTCGACTCGGGGGCTCGGGCCGTCACAGGATGAGACATCCAGGTCAAAATGTGATGCGCTGTATTAATACTTCTATCGGGCATCCACTAACAAATAATAAGGATCTAGTACACGGTGATAACTTGTGTGTATCATATTCTATTGGAAAATTGGATCCTATGCCAGCTTATGCACAAACGAGTAAGAATTCCCTCGCTTTCTTAGAGCGTATCCAATGGGACATATGTGGACACATCACAACACCTTGTAGACCTTTTTAGGTATTTTATGGTGATGGTTGTTATTGTCCACAAGAAACGTTGCATATGCTAAACTCATGTCTCAGATTATATGGTTGAGAGCAAACTATTAGGATTATCCCATTAAGTCTATTAGACTGGATAATGCATCGGAGTTTACGTTGCGATCTTTCAACGATATTGCATGTCACTGGGTATTGATGTAGAACATTCGATAGCCCATGTTCATACCCAAAATGGCCTAGTGGAGGCACTTATTAAGAACTTACAGAGAATAGTTCGGACTTTGGTTATGCGCACCAAACTCTCAATCTCTGCTTGGGACTATGAAATATTGTATGCAGCGATGTTAGTACGTTTGAGGCCCACTGCGACCCAACCTTATAATTGATGTTCGAGTATACATCAAACATTTCCCATATACGCACATTTGGGTGCACATTATATGTGACGGTTGCTCCGCCACAACGGACTAAAATTGGACCTCAACGTCGATTGGGCATATATAGGGTTTGTTTCGCCATCTTTTATACGGTATTTGGAACCCTTGACAGGCGATCTCTTTACCGCACGATTTGCGGTCTGTCACTTTGATGAGACTGTCTTCCCGCCGTTAGGGCGAGGAAATATTGTTCACACTAACGTTCAGGATGAACGGCGTGAAGTCGTGTGGAACGACCCCACTATGTCTCATCACGATCCCCTAAAGCAGTCAGAGAATCTGAAGTACGTAGAATAATCGAACTTTAGAAAAGTAGACAATAATATGCCAGAGTCATTCTCTGATTTGGCTAAAGTGACGAGATCTCATATTCCAGGTGCAAATGTGCCTGCAAGGATAGATTTCCAAGAGGGACAAACTATGGGAAGACCATCAATCCCAGTTAACCAGTCGTATCTCCTGGCCCATAAGATGGGGAGACCAATAGGATCAAAGGATTTGCATCCCCGAAAGCGGGTGAATGCATAACAGTTGAATATGGTTAGCACTAGTAACAATGGGATCACACCCGATCCATCTCATGAAATAGTTTCGGACTATGGATTCGTCTTGGAGACGACGTCGGGAGACACCTCGACATCAGTATCCATCCTCTCGAGAATAGGGAAATCTCGGTTGGCTATTCATGCATGAATGAGGTGTGGCATCTGGATGAAATAATTATCAATGACGTGTTTGCTTACACAGTAGCTACTGAAATTATATCAAAGGATGATATTGAGCCTCGGTCGGTGGACGAGTGCAAACAAAGGGATGATTGGCTGAAATGGAAAAAAAGCAATCCAGGCAGAGTTTGATTCATTATCGAAAAGATGAGTGTTTGGACAAATTGCTCCTACACCTCCCGGAGTTCTACCCGTGGGATACAAATGGGTATTTACGAGGAAAATAAACGAGAAGAATGAGATTGTGAGGTACATGGCGCGTCTCGTTGCACAAGAATTTTCTCAGCGACCTGGGATTGACTTTGAAGAGACATACTCTCCCATGATGGACGTTATTACGTTCATATACTTAGTCAGTTTAGTAGTATCCGAGGAACTGACTATGCAGCTCATGGATGTGGTCACAACGTATCTTTATGGGGATCTAGATACGGTTATATATATATGAAAGTCCCGGATGGACTTATGGTACCCAAGGCAAGTAGTTCTAGACCACGGAACACGCTCTATGTGAGGTTGAGGCTTCACTTTATGGCTTGAAACAATCCGGGAGGATGTGGTATAATAGCCTAAGTGAGTACTTGCTCAAAAGGGGATACGTGAACAACGATATTTGTCCTTGCATGTTCATTAAGAGGACAGGTTCTGGGTTTGCTATTGTTACCGTTTATGTCGATGACATGAACTTGATCGGGACTCCTGAAGAGGTTAGGCAGATAGCCCAGCTCCTGAAATCTGAATTTGAGATGAAGGATCTCGGGCGTACTAATTTCTATCTCGGGCTTGAGAAGTACACCGTGTTGATGGGATTTTGGTCCATCAATCGAATTACATCCAGAAGATGTTAAGACGCTATAATGAGGATAAAGCGAAGCGATCAAGCACGTTAATGGTAGTCCGATCATTGGATAGGTCGAAGGATCCATTTCGTCCCGTGGAGGAGGGCGAGGAAGTGTTAGCACCTGAGGTGCCCTACTTAAGTGCAATAGGCCCATTATTGTACTTAGCTCAATGTACTTGACCTGATATCGCGTTTGCGGTAAATGTGCTAGCTAGGTTTAGCTCAGCACCGACACGTCGCCATTGGAATGGTATAAAGGACATATTTCGATACCTTCGTGATACGACAGACATGAATTTGTTCTATCCCTATGCGTCACTAAAGGACGCGAAGCTTGTGGGGTATGCCGATGCTGGTTATCTATCGGACCCGCATAAAGCTCGTTCCCAGACTGGGTATGTCTTTACGATTGGGAACACAACTGTGTCTTGGAGGTCTACAAAACAGACTTTAGTTGCCTCTTCGTCGAATCATGCTGAGATTTTAGCGCTTCACGAGGCAGCGCGTGAATGCACATGGCTTAGGGCCGTGATCGGGCATGTTTGAGGTTCCTGTGAATTGGCTACCACAGAAGATCCTACGGTTATATTCGAGGATAATGCGGCTTGCATCAAGCAGATGAAAACGGATTTCATTAAGGGCGACAACACCAAGCACATAGCTCCGAAATTTTTCTTCAATCAGCAACAACAAGAGCTCAAGCAAATAGTGATCCAACAGATTAGACGTCATGACAACTGCGCCGACTTATTTACTAAGTCATTACCGAAAGCCACTTTTGAGAAACATGTTAAAGATATTGGCTTGCGTAGGTTATCTGAGCTCGCTCCATTATAGGTTTTAGTGGAGTTAACTTGAGGGGGAGTACCGTGTAGGTATTCCGTATCCAAAAGATACCCGGGTGCCCTGTTGTACTCTTTTTCATTCGAGGGGGGTTTATTTTTCCCACGGGGGTTTTTGTTACCCACCAAGGTTTTAATGAGGCAACATTTGCTGGTTGAAAAGATTATTCGTTGTATTCTTTTTTCTAACCGAGGTTCTTTTTTTCCACTGGGTTTTTATTACTCGGAAGGTTTTAACGAGGCAACACGAAAAGCATAATTATGGCTCAATAGGAATCCCCAAAGGGGAGTGTTGTAAATATCATATGTTAGTGGGTATTCCTATTGCTAATGTAATAGTTCAGGGACTTAGTTGTAATATATCCATTTATGGGCTTCCATCTTGTAAATGGGCTTTGTACCCTACTTGTAACTTGTTTGGATATAAATAAGAGTTCTCCCCTCCCCAAGAAGACAACCGTAATTATTCTACGTATTATCTATGTGTTCTTCTTTCTTTCTCTTTACAGTTATTATATTGTTATCAATCTATTTACCTCAATCACTAAACCAAAGAGCTATAATCAATTATTTACAACAATTCAACATATATAGTTCATCATTTCAATTAAAAATCAGCAAAATGTAAGGGTAAATCAAATTAATACCTTTTGTTTCTCAACAGTTGCTTCATGCGAAAGCTGAAATTATTATTTATATTAGAACATTGGTTAATTATAAAATGTTGTATCAATATCATTTACTTACTTGATCTCCATTTGGTAGAGCTGACTTTTTCTGCATTGCTAGTTTTTGGTGACCAACAGTATGTACTCATAAATTAAATTGTTGTAGTCAACATATTTCATCCTATCAAATATAATCAGAAAAAGGGAAATAAAATCATAAAAAAATAAGAGTAAAACAAATTATTACCTTTTGCTTGCCAATAGTCACAGTATCTTTCTCAACAATCATATGATCTTTAGATCCATTCAAATGTAATGTAAGCAAGCTTGCTTCATGCAAAAGCTGCAATTATTTTTTAGATTAGAACATTGGTCAATTATAAAAATGATGTATCAATATCATTACTTACTTGATCTTCATTTGATAAAGTTGAACTTGTAGAAAATATACTCAAAAAAGACTCCATGCCTTGATTTAAACTTTCTGTTTGCAAGAGTTGAAGAAGTAAGTCAGATGATTTATTAGACCAACGAGAAAGCACCTTTAGTTGTAGCAATCGAGAAATAAAGGATAGTTTTGTTTGCTTTCGGCATCCAGGGAATAACTCGGTTTCTGCATCTTGAAATAATTCAAAAGACCTCTTTGTTTCAGCATTAGCTCCATTCAAATTTCTTGAGGTAGGTCGCTGACCATTATTAGCACCAGCATCTTCATTAGGAATTCTCATTGCATCATGTAGCATGCTAGTCATATCATCCCTAAAATTTGATGTAAGATTCATCTTGTTGGATCATGTAAGATGGTACATAATCTTCTCCATGAAAAGTCCAATTCTTATATGTAGGATCAAAACCATCACGTAAACAATGTAGCATCATTTTTTCATGCAACTTGCAAAATCCATTTTTGCATTTTATACAAGGACACCAAATTTTAAACCCATCTTCCTTACCAATGAATGGGAATTCTAAGGATTTATCAAGTCCTCAAACATACGCATCAGATAGACGATCAGACAAACAAATCCAACTTTTATCCATTTGTATAATTATTTTCTCAACTGTTACAATTTGTAAATGTATTCATATAATTTTGAATCAAATGCATTGTATTTCACGATTAAAGGTTTAAGACTTACTTATTGTCCAGAAGTATTACTGATTACAAGATATGAGTTTAAAGTTTAAATGTCTTTTTCAATCTAGCAAAACAAATTTAAAGTGGTGTCCAATATCCATTCAAGTTGAGTTTTTATTCATTACCAATACCACTGTTCAATAAAAGTAACAATGAAGCCAAATATGATGTTCTAGTTTCTAAATATGCTCGAGCACTAGCTTAAGGCCTAAATTTTTGCCTTAGCATGCATAATTCTCATAATTGTACCCCTGTGAAATAAAATACGAGTTAATGTCAATTTACCCCTCTGTGAAATGCATAATATTCAATTTACCCCCTTGTGATTTGGAAAAAAGAGCATTTTACCCTCTTGTGAAAATTTTAAAGAAACAATTTACCTCCTTTAGACAAAGAGTGTAGTTCACTTGTCGAAATTGAGATAGGGCGTGAAAAGTGTTTGTGTCACATAGGGAGGTAAATTGCCACATTTAACTATCAAATTTATCATAGCACAGAGAGGTAAAATATCACATTATCATAATACGCGCGGGGGGGGGGGGGGGGGGGTGGGGGGTGGGGGGGGGGTAAAGTTTACTTATAAAAATATTAGGGAGGTAGTGTGAATCTTTTGTGAGATTATAGGGTGTAAAATGCTCTTTTTCAAATTACATGGAGGTAAATTGAACATTATGAATATCATAAGGGGTAAATTGCCATTAACTCAATAAAATACCATATGTTTATAACATAACTTTCAACAAAACCCAAAAAGAGGTCCAAGTCAAGGCATTTCATTTATTTATTCTTGTCATTAGTCTCAAGACTAACTGCTATAAACTATGCCTAAGAAGGTAACACGCACCAAAGGTCAAAAAACTCAAATGAGCCATAAATAAATTAAAGTATCAAAGGTCAAAGTACATGACTTCCTAACATTCATAAATTTGACTATCTCTGTGAAACTGAAATGAAATTTTGGGCAACATATGATATTCTCTCATCACATTAAACATGTTTCACACTAAAATTTCTAGTGGACCTGATGGTTGCAACAAAAGTCAATAATCTCAAATTCTCAGCAGTAAGAAC
This sequence comes from Penstemon newberryi var. newberryi, assembly GCA_030819805.1. Taxonomy (NCBI): domain Eukaryota; kingdom Viridiplantae; phylum Streptophyta; class Magnoliopsida; order Lamiales; family Plantaginaceae; genus Penstemon; species Penstemon newberryi. The sequence goes on along the minus strand of JAUALY010000003.1, from coordinate 30,944,027 downwards.
ACACAATCTAAAACCTTAATGCTTAGTGGAAAACATATATATCTAACACACTGAACAAACACGAAGTGATTTTAAGTTTATGAAAGCATCCAACAAAAATGCTCTTTACAAAAGAACAATATATACTAGCCATTCAAATTTCAAGGAAGGCAACATATATAAATGGTAAATCAGCATACAAGTAAAAGTAAAATAGCAAACATGCATGCCTTAAACCACAATCAGAAAATTAAGTCAAAGATAAACATTTTAGGATTCATTAAGATTCTAAAAGAATTTGAACCTTTTGTAGTCGTTCCAATGCACCTCCAGTTACAAGTTTCTCCAATTACTATAAATACAAACAAAAGAACTCATAAATAAAATGAGCCATAAATCCCCCGGTTAGATTTCACGTAACATCCATTAATTATATAAATATTCAATTATACACTAAAATGAGCCATAACCCATCTTTTATTTCTATTTCAATTCTACACATAAAATGAGCCATAAAACCCCCCAACCACTGTTTCTAATTCAAAACATAGAAATCCCTCAAATTAGATTGTCCAATTAAATAATTTAATTACTCATTATTTCAAATCAAATATGTAAAACGTTTAGTGGAACGATTTAAGTACTCAAATTTAATTTAATTACTCACTATTCCACTAAACTCTTGAAGCAGATTATCGTGAACTAAATTAAACCCAACTAAAATTTGGAACTTGAAAATGTGGTAAAAAATTCAACAACCCAAATCTTGAAGCAAGAACCAAAATATCCTTTTCATAAATTTTCATCAAAAAAACATTATTGAAAATGAAATCCCCAAATTTTTACAGATTCCATACATTTGCGGAACTTGGTTGGCCCGTCTCTCTAAAATAAAAGATTCCGACTTACCCGTTTCGAGAGAGTGACCAAGCTTCAAATCCTTTGTTGTCTCATCGTTACTTCGATAGTCAGGTGGTGGGAGTGAGAGAGTTTGGGTCGTAAAAGAGTGTGTGTGTGTGTGTGTGTGTGTGTGTGTGTTCTAATTGGGTTTTTATCAGAAATTGAAAGAAAAAGAAAAAAAAATGTGGGTTCTTTAATTGGAGGGAAAAAAATGATAGGAAACTATATGTTTTTCATTTGGGAGGGAAAAATTGATGTTGTGGAGCCAAAAAACAATTAATCCAATAGTATTTATTATGATAGTAAAATTCCGTAACAAATAATTAGAAAAATCGTAAGATTTAGAATTTTTTTCATTACGCCTACATATCGTAATAAATAATACTATTTATTACGGATTTTAAATAGTGATAAAAAATTCGTAGCAAAAAGTCATTTTTCTTGTAGTGATTGCCATCTGCCTTGTGCTTTATTTTATATTACCACTTACTGCCTATAGTGTGTTTTCCTTCAGGGAAAGGAACAATAGTCCATGTATTATTGTCTTCAAGAGCTTTTATCTCATCTTCCATAGCAATTCTCCATTCAGGATTTTTTACTACTTAATGAAAAATTGAGGTTATGTATGTGCAGTTATGTTACATACAAAATTTCTATATTCAGTAGAAAGCTTTGAGTAACCAACCACTTGAGCTATAGGATATCTGCAAAAGCCTGTAGATTGAGTAACATTGTTGCATTTGAAATTTTCAAGATAAGAAGGTTTTCTGTATACTCTTGAGGACCTTCTGAGATTGATTTGATGATCATCACTTGGTATAGTATTGGTAATAGGAGGTTGAACTATAGGATTATCAGTGGGTTCAACAGGTGGCGATATAGTAGGATCATAAATGGAATTATTTTGGGGCGCAATAGTTGAGATAGGACTGGAAACATTGTCTGAATGTATGGAGTTATGATTGTTACTAGGAATTTGAGACATGAGCTGATTGAAAAGGTTAGGTTTATCAAGTCTTTAAAGTGGCATACTAGCAGTGCAAGATTTAGGAATAACAAAAATTTTCAAAGATGATTGTTCCTTAGGATTGTTTGAAAAAGGAAAAATATTATCATGAAATTTGACATCTCTTGAAATGAAAATGACCTGAGATTGTAAATCATATAATTTGTACCCTTTTATACCAACTGGATAACCAAGAAAAACACAAAACCTTGCTCTTGGATCAAACTTCTTCCTGTGTTCATGTAAAGTAGAAGCAAAAGCCAAACACCCAAAATTCTTGATTCTACTATAATCAACATTTTGTTTAAAAAGTAACTCAAAAGGAGACTGATTATGTAGTTTGGCAGAAGGAGTTCTATTAATCAAATAAGTAGCAATAAGTACACAATCAGACCAAAATTCAAGAGGAACATGAGACTGAAAAAAAAAGAGCTCGTGCAACATTTAAAAGTGATTGGTGTTTCCTCTCAACTACAACATTTTGTTGAGGTGTTTGTACACATGAAAACTGATGTAATATACCCTTTTCAGCAAACAAATTAGTAAAAAATAACTCTCTAGCATTATCACTTCTAAACTGGTTAATGGTGCATTGAAACTGTGTTTCTACCATAGCTAAGAATCTAGGAATGATAGATTTGACATCAGATTTAGAATGCATAAGATAAATCCAAGTAAAACGAGAATAATCATCTACTAGAGTCACAAAATACTTGTATCCATTATAAGATGATACAGAAAAAGGTCCCCATACATCACAATGTATGAGATCAAAAACTTGCAACGAACAAGTAGTACTGGGTACAAAAGGAAGACGCTTCTGTTTAACAAGGGGACAAACAAGATATGGAGAATCAGATTTACAAGAATTCATATCAAAATCCAGAATATCTTTTATTGATTGTAGTCTCTTAAAGGAAGGGTGTCCCAACCTACTATGCCACAAGCTAGCAGAAACTTTATTACAATAAAAGACATCACTATTATCTTGTATATTCAGCACATATAATCCATCTATCTTGTTACCCCTGCCAATCACTTTGTGGGAGATATCCTGTATCATAAATGATTTAGGACCAAAGTAAACAGTCAAGTTAGCAGAAAATGATTTAGGACCAAAGTAAACAGTCAAGTTAGCAGAATCCACCAAAGCACTAACAGACAAGAGATTAAACTTGAATTGAGGAACATACAACACATTATTTAATACTATCATGGAGTTTTAACCGTGCCAATAATAGTGACTTGAATATGATCATTATTAGGAAGAATCACTTGTGCAGCAGTAGTGTGTTTGTAAGAGCAAAACATAGACTTATCATTACATATATGCATGGATGCACCAGAGTCAATTACCCAAGAAGAAGAAGACCACAAAGAAGGTACAAAAGAGGCACATATACCTTTAACACATGAAACACTTGATGTTTCTTGGATTTCAAAGGCCTATGAATGGGAATGTGAGCCGCCTTGGCTGTTAAAAATATCCATTAGAAGTTTTTGACACTGAGATTGACTCAAATTGTTGACCATGTAGCTAATGTTTGGCTGATCAGCAGCATCTACTGACAATGACCCAGAGGCTTGATTGACAGTAGTAGTTTTAGGCTTTGGCTTCCAACCAGGAGGATATCCATGCAACTTGTAGCATGTATCCCCCCACATGTACAAGTACATGTACAATTAGGACGATATTGAGTCAATTCATCCCATATTATCTTAAGTTTAGTGTAGTAGTCAGTCACATGAATCTTTTCTTGAACAAGACTGACTAATTCTTTGCGCAATTCAAACACATGAGGGCCATTACTTTGTTGAAACCGATCTTGAAGCTCATCCCAAACCTCTTTACAAGAATTGGAATACAAGAGACTTGCAGAAATGTCCTTAGAGACTGAATTTAGGATCCATGAAAACACCATTTTATTGTTTCTGGACCAAGCGCTATGAAGGTTAGGATCACGAACAGGATCTGGTTCTGAAAATTGAACCATCAACGAAGCCAACCTTGTTCTTCACAGCAAGTGCAATCAACATAGATCTACTCCAAGAGGCATAGTTATCTCTGGTGAGTGGATCAAACACAAGAGGAAGTCCAAAACCATCAGAGTGATGCAGAAAGAAAGGACTCGCAGGATCATCAGTTGGAGATCTCTGTGGCAATACATTGGAATTCGCAGTAAAAGCCATATGTGTAACACCCCGACAAAAAAAAAAATACTTAGATAATATTTACAAAACATACTTAGTTAATTTACATGAGTCACAACCCTTCTTATTTTACAAGATCAAAACTTTCTTAGCTAATTAACAAGACACTAGTAGACCTGAAAATATTATTACGCCACGTAGATAAAACATCTTCTTCACTTCTATGCTATCTCCGGTAAATCTGTAAATAGATAAAGCAGAAACGTAAGTTGACTGGCAACTTAGTGAGGTGGGTGCACGACTTACCTATAAAATTTTGTAAAAATTCGGCAAGTAATAATTTAAGAAAATTCCACCACAACAGCAAAGAACAGGTACCGGAATTTTTAACAGTAAATTTTCCCCTTATATCTCCTCAAGGCTTTCTTCCCCAAACATACCACGATAAGGAGCTACCTTATCAAAATCTGCATGACTAGTCAATGCATCCAACAATGACTACGTATATCCAAAGACCCCGGTCTCTTGAATATACGAGGCCAGGCCAGGGGTTCAGGATCGAGTCAATAGCCCGTGCTATTTGACTTAATCGCAAAACCGAACAAGCCAAAATGGGCCCAACAAAACAGCAGATAAATAATTCACGTAAACCAATTCATATACTCTTTCAAGATTCAAGTGTATTAGCAATTAAGTACAAGAAATAGCACATTTAAACATTTTGCCTAAAACCAATGCTGCAAGCCGTCCAAACACCTTTCTACCAACATGTCAAATATCAATTTAGTACCTTATATTCTAAAAAGCTTAGTAATAGTTCGCTTTATCTCTCTTGTTAGATTAATTTATATATAAATTTTGTTTAATAGCTACTGTTGCCACCCTACCAATTCCAGAAACAGAACCATATCTCAACTTCTATATCTATTTCTATTTAACCAAACTCATCTTAGTACCTATTAACCAATGCATTATTTGAGCACCTATCAAACAAAGTATCTAAGCAAAGCATTTGAGTAACCATATCAAGTCATAAAACAAGTGAAATTAATACCGAAACCATTTAACGCGTTTAAATAACGAGTCGAGACAAGCTTCCGTTATTTAAATCCCACACTCACCTCTATACCCAAATTTGAGTTACCGAGAGCTCGATTTTTTACTCCGAACGACCACCTAAAGCAAATCGATAAAATACGATTAATTGCGGCAAAAGAACACTACTCAAACTGAAATGGAACAAACGAAAGTATAAATTCAACTCACGGTTGTCGAATTATTTCATCCTTCCTTAAACCTTCACTTGTACCACCCACTCTCTCTTGTCTTAAATGTTTTCTCCTCTGTTGTATTCCTCCCAAATAATAAACTCTCTTGAGCACTGTTTTTTTTTTTTTGAAGTGATTTTGATGAAGTCCCTACTACATGAAAGTAATTGAAGATATATATGTGACCTTTTTCTCCAAATTGAATTCATCCACTTAGAGGACATGTGGGACTTGCATTACTCACGTATTCTAGTTTGTTGACAACTGTTGGGCCCAAAGAGAGTTGTCAACATTAGGCTTAATTTCAACAATTAAGTTTATGAGATTTTTGCAAAATACCCCTTAACTTTGAAAACTTGCAATTTGAACCCAATATTTTTATAAAGTATACCATTAGATATCAAGTTGAAAACTCAATAACTAAATTAAACTTTCAATAATATTCTTAATTTAAAGTTCAAATTCTAGATTAGAAATTTCATATATATAAGAATTTCGGGGTTTTTACAATATGAACTTCAGAAATTTGAATCTAAATCAACAAGATATGTAAAAAACTGAAGAACAGAATCTGATCAACTTAATTGGATCAGAGAATGATGAACAAACAATTGGATCAATTCACGAAGAACTTGGATCAATTGAATCAATTTGAGAAGGATTGAATCAGTTCGTGAAGAACATGGATTAAACAAAAGAAATTTGATCAATTCACTAAGAATTTGGATCAAAAGAAATGCGGAAGAGAAAAAAATTCAACTGATACCATATTATATTTATATATGTAAAAAGGAAGAAATCTTCATTGATGAAAGAAAAATTTACAGAGAAAGTATGATTACCAAGATAATGAATCTAGCTGTATTTTAGTGAATATATACTGATTATCTTAGCTGACTAACTAGCAGGGGTCGGTTAGTTATAACTAACTCATGACTTACTAAATAACTAAAAAATATATATATAATAAATTATATATTCAATACTCGCGGTATTTGAATTGCACTTCTAGTCTTAAACTTATATAACATTCTTGTCCCATTGCCTTCTCTTTGATCCAAATTGTACCCTTAGGATCCCATTGAATAATTCTATTTTGCCCTTTTGGTCCAATAAGATATATTTTTTTTTTTTTTTTTTGCAATTTTGATACCATAATCAATTAAACATGTCTCAGTTTTATGCTTTTGATTCCAAATGAGGTGGAGGACAATACCGAGATAAATGCATGATACTCTGAGTTATGCGAAACCTGCACAAAACTATCGTGTTATTTTTTTTTGCACCAAACTCCCTTGTACTATCAAAAACCATGCATAAAACACTCAATCTCCATTAGTTACTAACACCGTTAATTTTTGCATAATTTTGTTTGCGTAAAAGGAGATTGGATGTTTTATTCAGGGTTTTTGAAAGTACAAAGAAGTTTGATGCAAAAAAAAATGAGCAAAAGACAAAAATACCCATATGCTTTGTCTAACTCCCAAAAACCCCCCTGTATTATTTTAACTCCCAAAGACCCCTTATGTTTGGTTTTAAATACCACACTCGATCCAAGTAGTATATATTTATAATTTTTTTTTACTTTTGGTGGAATGATAAGATTACCCCTATGTGTTTGTTTTTTTTTTAAATTTATTTATTCTTTTTGAAAAATTAAGTATATACTACTTGGGTCGAGTGTGGTATTTAAAATCAAACACAGGGGGATTTTGGGGATTTAAAATGACACATGGGGGGTTTTTTGGAAGTTAGACAAAGCATAGGGAGTATTTTTGTCTTTCGATGTAAGGGGTAAAATTGTCATATCAAAAGCAACATTTGAACAAATACTTGCAATTTTGGCGTTTGAAACACACTCCCTTTTTTGGGGGTGTATTTGGCACTTATTTGAGATCACAGGGGTTTTTTGGGAGTTAAAATAATACAGGGGGGTTTTTTGGAGTTAGACAAAGCATATGGGGTGTTTTTGTCTTTTGCTCAAAAAAAATCACAGGGTAGTTTGGTGCAGGTTTCACATAACACAGGGTAGTATCGTGCATTTTCCCCGTTAACACCACCAAAAAGTGTAAAACGTATTAAAAATTGAGGTCAACAATGCAATTTTATTGATTACAATATAAAATATGCCAGAGGAATCACTAAAAATGCAATTTTACAAGCTTACATCTTAAAATTATCAACAGCAACACACTTCTAAAATAATTTATGGGCATTCATGAATATAACTTGATGATACATATAGTAAATCAGAAGGTTAAAAGAAGTTTCACACATATCCAACAAGTACAATTCTTGAGCCATATTATTAACCTATATAAGATGATTCACCTTGAGAAACGTGAATTATTTAATATCAAAACCTGCAAAATGCAACATAAAGTTTATTTCATAAAATAAATAAGTGCATATATAGTTAATTATCTCCTAAAATATGGTCCATTCCTTAACGTAGAGCCAACTTATCACGTAAGGTCTCATATGCTGCATTGCAAGCCTTGAATTTTTGTTCGGCAACAACCTGCAGACATCATGAACTAGTCACGTTTTCCCGAATTCATAAAGAAAATTTGGCAAAATTACAATGTTAGTCCCGGACTTCACAAAATTGCCATTTTAGTCCTATTGCACCTTTTCCATCCAGCTTTTGCACTTTTGGTCCCGTGTGAGTCTTTTATTTCAACTTTTGGTTCAACAAGACTGTCCAAGTTTTGCATTTTCGGTCCAAAATTGATGGGAATGGGGAGGTTGGATCAAAATTACAAAATATTTGGACAAAAAAAATGTTGGGACCAAAAGTGTAAATTTATAAAAAGCAGGATAATTTTATTAAAGGATTGTGTTCTATGGGACTAAAAGTGCGACCAAGAAAAATTGTCTATTACTAAGCTATTTTTTGCTTTATTTTTTTTCTCGGTTCTTGGATTCTAGGGAGTAGAACACTAATGATTCTTGGATTTCAACAAGTAAAAACGCTACGAAAAATGTTCTCTTTTGCATCCAATGATGATATATTTAGCTTCATTTTTTATTCATTGGTATTTTTTTTTTTTTTTTTTTTTTTATCATTTTACACGCTGAAATCCATAAACAAAACATAACATAATGAAAATGTTCCTTTTCCGAATGAAAAGATGTAACATTTTTCAAGAATCAAACATATCATTAGCATACGGTGCATAAAATACCTTGGAATAACCATGGTGGCGATCCGGATGCCATTTTAACGCACAAGTTCGATATCTGAAAACTAAATATTTTTAGTACCATAGAATTGAAAAGAACTAAAAAGAGTTAATAGCAATTTATTTCCATATGATATTCATAATGTTCAATTTACCACCATGTAATTTAAAAAGAAGCATTTTACCCCTATAATTTTATAAAAGTTTCACACTACCTCTCTTACAGTTTCATATGTGGCACTTTACCCCCATATCATGATAATAAGGCAGTTTACCCCTATATGTTATGATATATGTGACAATTTACCCCTCTATGTTACAAAACACTTTTCATGTATATTCTCAATTTCAGCAAGTGAGTTACACTCTCAGGCTGAAAGAGGTAAATTGTTTCTTTAAAGTTTTTACAGGAAGGTAAACTGCTCTTTTTCAAATAACAGAGAATTAAATTGAACATTATAAATATAACATAAAAAGGGTCTTACGCATTTTTAACATCTTCAAGATTTAAAGGACCCGATGCGCTCAATCCCAAAACTAGCCTCTCTGTCAAATTCATTACAGGTTCCTCGTACTTTGATGAAGAATCATCATATTTATTATACTCCTCAATTGGAATATTATACCATTCGGAATATAATTTCTTCCTTGCGTCAGGTTCCTTAAAATATTTACCATTTACACTTATGTAGTTCCAATCCAAGTCAAAATCGACATCATTAGCACAAGAAATGTCATCATCCGAATCGGCTGAAAAGAATCGAAATTTATTAAGGGTCTCAAAAGATATTAAATTTGCTCAATAATGTATTGGAAAATTTGTTTTTTTGGTATGACATGATATATAAATTATATATTGTAATTTTGGTACCATTGGACACGAAAATGTATATTAGATACTTTAGTTTAAGTTTTCATTTCAACATTTGTAATAAGCCCAATTTTTCTCCGGAGATAGTGACAAATTTATCCCCCTATAAAATGCATAATGTTCAATTTACTCCCCCTATAATGTGAAAAATAGCAATTTACCACATGTGAAAATTTTAAAGAAGCAATTTACCCCTTTCAGCAGGAGAGTGTAACTCACTTGCCGAAATTGAGAGTGGACATAAAAAATATTTTGTAACACAGGGGGTAAATTGCCACATTTATCATAACACAAGGGGGTAAACTGTCACATTATCATAATACGGGGGCGGAGGAGGGGAGGTAAAGTGCCACATATAAAACTGTCAGGGTGGGGTGTGAAATTTTTATAAAATTTAAGGTTGATCATACTTGAACTCCTTTGAATTGAAGGTTGATCATACTCTTCCTTACCAGATTGCCAACTCTGGTTAAAGAAAAAACAAAGATAAGGTTAGAGGAACTCAAGAGATGATTGTAAGTTACTATATAGCAATACCTTGCACAAGGATTAATGACACTATTAATTACTTAAATTTAAAAAAAATAAAAGTCTCTATGGGAAAAAATTATCTTTCAAAAGAAATAAAAAAATCTGCAACTTTTCATATGTATAGGAATGAGAAAGGGTAAAATTGTCAAGAAATAATTTAAGTCTATTTTGAATTTCTAAAACGACCTGTATTTAGAATTTTTTTTAACTAAAAGGGACATGTATTTAAAAATGGAGGGAGTAGAAGTTTGTAAAATACGGGATTGAAAGTATCGTGGGACTTAACATACGATTTTACCCTTTTTTAAAATTCTTATACTTCAAACTCCAAATTTTATGAATAATATCTCGGACAAAGTACTCAAACATAAAATTTAAAATTGCAAAATTACCAAGGCAAAACAATAATTGGGTTAGATCACTTTTCAATGAAAAATTTCATACAGGACCCCATTAGATTTTGGTTCTATCTTAATGAATGAAATTGAAAAAAGACTAAAACTTTGTTAATTTTATGGGAATTATCTAATGCGTTTCATGAACTGAAACTTGTACCCTTAAATAGATTTCTTCAAGAGCTTTCCAGCCATATACAGAACACGAAATTTGATCTTGTAACGAAGGAGTTATGACAAAAATAAGATTAGGTTCGGATACTCCCTTCCCGAGAATATTAGGTGCAAAAAGCGTGAAATTTCGGTGACTTAACAGCCATGTGGTCGTTCCCCTCCAAAAAATTGATAATCAAAGCAAATGTGTCAAACCACCTTCAATTTTAGTATTAAATGTGTCATTTTCGAAGGTTTTGTACCAAATGTGTAAAGTAGATAAAAGTTTGGTATCAAAAATGAAATTTTACCCCTTGCACGCGCAAAACCCATGCTACTTAACGGACACGTGCCGGACACGTGATGAATTCTGTTAAAAAATTGACGGCCAAATGAAATGCGTCAAGAGGGTATAAATCATGGTATCAAATGTATTTTTTCAGAAAGTTTGATATCAAATGCGTAATCTCAACAAAAGTTTAGTATAAAAACCTTTTTCCCTCAATAAATAAGTAACCTCAAGAACTATCTAATCAGAACGTGAGTTGATGCTTCGAACCACTATTTGTTTCACCAATGGATTACTAAATCCTTTGTGAATTATTTTATGTCGCTGCATAAGTTAGAAAATATTTAAGGGCAACATTGTTCATAAACAAAGCTAGATATATAATTAAGAATGTAAAAATGACCAACGCTAATTTACTCAATGTAATTTGAAAAAGAGCATTTTACCCCTTGTGAAAATTTTGAGGGAGAATTTTTTTTTCTTCAACCGAAGAGTGTAACTCACTCGCGCAAATTAAAAGTAAGCATGAAAAATATTTTTAAACATGGGAGGGGAGGGTAAAGTGTTACATTTATCAAAGGGGTAAAGTGCCACATTTATCATAACAAATGGGTATTTTTGTCAATCCACATATTTTTTAAGTTTAAAAATATCAGTCAAACAATATGAAACTTTTACAAGATCATAGTGACGTATAACACTCTTTTAGGAATTACATGGGAGAGGGTAAATTGGATATTATACATATCAAAGGGGGTAAATTGCCATTAACTTAGTGTAAAAACTCACCCTTGGTGGCCCCCTATGGTTGCTTCTCCCCTGCAATAAAAATAAAACGACGATGAATATCTTTCTTTTAAATAGAAAAATGTATTTTTAGTCCCACGAATTGAATCCTCAGTACATTTGACCTCGTAGTATACAAAATTGTATTTTTGGTTCCAACTTCAAAAACACTTTGCACTTTTAGTCCCGCCTCTTTTCACTCCACCCTGGAAGTGTCAGATCAAAAGTGCTACTAGATCAACCAAAAGTACTAAACAGAGACCAACCAAAATATCTAAGAACTGAAACAAAAAAAATACTCCGATTTTTGAAATACGGGGTCAAAAGTGCTGTGGCACAAAAAACAATTTTGAGAAATACGGGATCGAAATCCCGGTGGGACTAAAAATACAATTTAACCTTTTTTTAACAATAATCTCAAGAAATTATGAGTATTTCTCGGACAAAGTACTCAAACATAAAATTTTATAGAGTGAAATGCAAAAACATCTCTTGTGTTTTGCTGACTATCAAAATGCCCTGTATTATTTTCATTAGCAAAACTCCCGTGCTTATTTTCATTAGCAAAAAAATCTCTCCCAAGTCAAACTGACTATTATATCCCCACCAAAGGATACCAAAATGACTATTAAAATACCCCTCTTAATCTAGAAAATTATCAATAACTCCTGTTAACTTTAAATATTGACAATAACGTCCATGTTCACTAAAAAAATTGACAAAAACCTCCCTATGATTTATGAAAGGATTTTCAAATGAGTTTTGCTAATTAAAAAATAACACAGGATCTTTTGCTATTTTAGATTTTGATAGTTAGGCATATCACAAGGGATATTTTTGTATTTAGATCAATTCAAATTACCAAATTACCAAGTCAAAGTAATTTTAGGTTAGATAAAAAATTGCAAATATGACTAATAGAGAAGAGAGATACATACAGGACCCCAGTAGGTGCGTTTCTTGAGACAGAGGAGAGGAGTGGAATGAAAAAGAGCAACTTTTAATTGGACATTAGGGTTCCAACTCATCCTTGCTGCTCCTTTCATGGCATTCATCATCAAATTTTTCTTGTAGTAAATAATTATTACTGTATTATTTTGTTAATGGTAAGTAGATGACCTCCTCCCCACGTTTTGTACTTTCAAGGGCAAGGTAAAAATTAGGGTTATCAAAATTTGTTTTGATCTATGGGTTGATCCTTTATGGTCCAGTTTAATCCAATTCATATTTTTTCTATTGTTAATGGACTGGGTTTTGTAAACATTTACATCAAAAAATTTAACGACTTAATTTTAAATCAAAAATTTTATTTTATTTTTATATCTAAATTCGTGAAAATTTTAGTGAAAGGGTTAAATACAGTTTAGTAACACTATAATCCCTGAAGTACTGAACGGGATATTTTAATTTCATCCATCCATGACTCGTAAATGGCCAATTTTTTTATTTTTTATAACCTCTGATAATTTTGTTCCTATTCTACAATTTTGACCTCTACAATAATTGTAATAATTTTTAACCATTTAACTACACAAAAATTAATTCAAGATGCACTTCTTTCATTTATTGCTACTCTTGATCAATAATTATTTCTTCTTCTTCTTATTATTATTATTTTCAACACTGTAGTAATAACTATTCAATTTCACAACTTCAAAAGAAAATTTCAAAATTAAAAATTTGAGTAGTGATTTTGAAAAAAAAAATAGAAAATCTTACTTTCTGCTTTAGAGACAGCGACATGGAACATAGGTAGTTATCTTTGGAAAAGGTAAAACGAAGAAGTTATTTTTGGTTAAAAGCAACAAATGATATTTTAAGGAAGTTTGAAAGACACAATAAGGTTTTTGTCTAACTCACACATAAAAGGATGAAGACAAATAGGTTGGATAATGAGGGATACTAATGGTATTACACAATATATATTAAGACCTAATTTGTATTTTAATTGAACATGTTACCTCCATAAAAAATTTAAAAAATTAAGTTATGGATGGATGGTACTAAAGTGTTCCGTTCAATACATAACGGACTATGAGTAAAATACACAATACTAGAAGTCCTAATACGAGTCGAGTCGACCCGACCCATTTTTTACTGGCACTAAGTGATTCCTTTTTTACACAACCTGTTTTGACCCGTCCCAATCTGTCCGCTTGCCACCTTTAGTAAAAATGTTAACTATTTTCTTTACCGTAGTTAAAAATACAAAAAGTTGCGTTATATGAAAATATCTAACAGTCCGAAATAATTAAGGTGAGATTGATCGAGTCCGGTATCTTACATCTGTGATATTTGAAGAAATCATACTTCATTGTGAACTAATATTGGTTGGATTAGTCCATTATAATTAAGAAAATTGATTAAAACGGTTTCTCGAAGTGAATTATATAACGTTGAAAATTACAAAAAGGAGATGAATGATTTTATTAAAATGATGCAAATTTGTATTGTAATATCCCAAGGAACCTTCATCACTTTTATATCTCGCATATTCTAAAGTTTTAATCTCATTTTTCTAGAATGTGCACTTTGATCCCATTGCCCCCCTTATGATTCAATTTTTGCACTTAGGATCCACATATCAGTAATGTTTTGTACTTTTGAACCCATAAAATAGTCTTGTTTGCACTTTTGGTCCCATAAACATGTCTCATTTTTGCATTTTTCATCCAAAATCTGGATGAAAATGAGGTGATAGGACCCAAGGAAAAAAAAATATTAAAGATTTGAGACCAAGAATGGAATTGTATAGAACGCGGGACCAAAAGTGCAAGGACCCTATCCTTGAGGATTAGAAACACAATTTTTGAAATCCTTCTAAGAGCTGTCAATAGAAACACACTATTAGGGAAAATTCATGAGCATTCAAGAATATAAACTTTATGATACATATAGTAAATCAGAGGTTAAATAAGTTTATTTGATACCCTAAAAAAAAAAAAAAAAAAAAATATTGAAGATGATACAAAGTAACATACATCCTGTGAGAAACATGAATTATCTTAATATAATACTAGCATAAAGTTAATTTCATAAAATAAATCATAATTAAGCTATTCTAATCTAATCCAACAGATTATTTCCTAAAACACTTTCATGTCCGTAGAGCCATCTTATCACATAAAGTTTGATATGCTGCACTACATACCTTGAAATTTTCTTCAGCAACAACCTGCATAAATCATCAACTACTTACATTGGGCCCGTTTGTTTTCAATAATATCCGAAAAGTCAAACAAACAAGTTTTCTATTTTAAAAAAGAAACTTATCTTAATAGTTTCTCTCTAAATTTTAAAATGTTCCCATTTTAAAAAAAAATCTATTAATCTATAAAAAAGAATAACTTATCGCTTATCCTATTTATCTTACATAACAAATTTGATTTCATATAAATTAAAATATTCCTTATACTAAATTTTTTCTTTCAATAAAGGCTAAAAAAACCTACGACTTCCTGAAAGATAAGCATACTATTCATTTCATCTCAAAAGAATCCAAACAAACAACTTTTTCGAAAACCCGAAAACCGAGAATATCTCAAAACTCCTCCAAATTTCTAAAAGTACTCCTGAAAAAGATAACAAACAAGCCTGTGCTTTTTCCGGTCTCAAAATTTATCAGAGCTCAGCTCAGAGTAAATTGGCAACATTGCACTTTTATTCTCACGAAATTGGAGCCTTAACACTTCTAGTCTGGGATTTACAAAATTGCACTTTTGGTCCTACTACCCCCTTTTCCATCCAATTTTGCACCTTTGGTCCAATGGAATAGTTTTTGTTTTGAACTTTTGGTCCCATAAGTTTTGCACTTTTGGTCCAGAATTGGATGAATATGCAATAGGACAAAAAGTGTAAAATATTTTCAAAAAAGAACGATCCAAAGACCGAAGTGCAAAGGATCTGTGCGACTAAAAATGCAATTTTACCAAGAAAATTTTGTCCATTCCTAACATATTTTTGATACTTGGATTTCTATGAGTAAAATTTTTAAGAAGATATATTTCTTGCATCAAAAAATAGAGCAATGTGTTCTATTTTACTATCCTTTTAACATTTTTCCACTAAAATCCAAAAACAAACATATCCTTATAAATAAATGGTGCAAGATGAAGAGTTACTAGAACAGAAACCATAGAGAAATACCTTGGAAGAACCCTGATGGCGATCTGGATGCCATTTTAGTGCACAAGCTCGATATCTGAAAATGAAATATTTTTAGTACCATAGAATTGAAATTTAAGATAAATTACATAAAAGTGTCTTACGCATTTTTAACATCTTTAAGATTTAAAGGACCCGATGAACTCAATCCCAAAGCTAGCCTTTCAGAAGTCAAATTCGTCAGGGTTTTTTCATACTCTGATGAAGAATCATAATCATATTCCTCATTAAAATGATTTCTCCAATCGCTTGAATTTCTATGGTTATACTTCTTAAATCGTGGGTCATCATCACTCGTGTAGGACCAGTAGGGATGCCGGTTCCCCCCACCAAATGCTTTACGAAAAATTGTTTCAAACTCAACATCGTCATCTTCGATATCACAGAACTCGAAATCCCCTGAAAAGATTCGATAGTTATTACTAGCCCAATGCAGAAAAAATAAAAGTAAAAGGGTCTCGAAAGATAGTAAATTTGGTCAAGAATGAATAGTAGAATGAGATATACATGGAGTGGTATATTAGCTTTACTAACTATGGACAATCAGCACTTTCAGTCCCAAACCTCTTTTTTTCTTCTTTTTTTTTGGGCATATTTCGCCATTTTCCCCATTGTCCCCATTCTTGTCCAATTTTTTAATTTTGGTCTCATCGGACAGTTTCTATTCTGCTCTTTTGGTCCTAAACTGGATGGATATGGGGGGAGGACAAAATGTGCTAAAACAAATACAAAATATTGGGACAAAATATGCTATTTCTTATAGCACGGGACAAAAGTGATGAGTCTCGAGTCTGTGGTACTAAAACAGCATTTTTTTTTCTCAATTAACTAGATTGACCCTTTTTCTAGACTACCCAAGAACCAAAAGGGAAAGGGCTGATTTTCACGTATTTGAATAGTAAAAAGGTGAAAATAAGTTTGTTTCGTAGAAATTACATGCATAGGAAACTCGGAAATTATCAGACACTGAGTTGTAATTCAATACAATAAACAGGTACATACTTCTCGATGTTCGTGGTCTCCTATATTTTTTTGATTTGCCCCTCATAAAATCATCGTCATTTTCATAAATGGTTTCAAACTCTTCATCGTCACCATCGATATCACAGAACTCGAAATCTCCTGAAAAGAACCGATATTTATTACTAGCCCAATGCAGGAAAAGAAAAGAAAAGTAAAAGGGTCTCGGAAGGTATTAAACTTGACCAAGAATGACTTGTAGAATGAGATTTACATGGAGGGGCTTATTAGCTCGAGTGAAATGCGAAAGTACCCTATGCTCTGCCTAATTATAAAATAAAAATCTGTTATTTTTATTACCAAAATCCCCCCTATGCTAATTTTTCTGAGCAAAAAAACCCCTACCAAGCCAAAATGACAATTATACCCCCACCGAAGGATGCGATAACATCCCTATTCACCGAAAAAATTGGCAATAACCCCCAAGTTCACATAATTTTTTTTACAACTACCTCCCTATGATTTAAGAAGGAATTTCAAATGGATTTTTTGGCTAATAAAATATAACACAGGGTTTTTTTTATATTTAGGCAAAGCACAAGGGGTGTTTTTGCATTTAGCTCAAATAAGTTTGTTTCTTAGATAACATTAATTTTGTTTTAAAAAAAAAACATAGAACTTAGATGCAAATTGAACTCGGAAATTTCACACTTTCAATAATATTAAACAGGTACATACTTCTTGAGGCTTGTGATCTCCTATTTCTAGATTTGGCCCTTTTAAAATCATCGTCCCGGAAATTTGGCCTGAACCATGAACTCCGTCCACTTGAAGGTTGATCATACTCATCCCTGTCTGACTTCCAGCTCTGTGTTCACAGAGATGATAGCAAGTTCAAAATGAGTGAAATGCAAAAATACCCCCTATGATTTGCCTAATTAGCAAAAACCTCCCTGTGTTAATTTTATTACCAAAAACCCTCCTTGTGCAATTTTTTATTAGCAAAAAACTCCCTCCCAAGCCGGATTACTTTATACCCCCACAAGAAAAAACAAAAACACCCTATTGTTCACCTAAAAAATTGACAATAATCCCCCTGTTAATTTTGAAAATTGGCAATAACCCCCCTGTTAACTTAAAAAATTGGCAATAATCTCCATATTGATTTATGAAGAAATTTCAAATGGGGCTTTTCACTCAAGAGAATATGGGGGGTTTTTCCAATTAAGCAAAGCACACGGGGTATTTTTGCATTTAGCTCCAATGTTAAGTAGCTATACTCCATGAACAATTTACCTTAATGTGACAGTAATTTAATACATTAAATCAAGAACTAAGAGCAAAAGCTGTCCTAAAACCTCCGCTACATTATGTAGTGAAAAGAATACCGAAAATATCAGAAAATTTATCAGATATGTATATAACCTGAAACAGGTGTTCTGCAAATTGACTGACGTTGTGTAACAAACTCTGTTTACTGAGCCTTTTGGAATACTGATTATATTTCTGCACATGAGTTGCAAAATATGTAAGATTTTATGTTCCATTAAGTATATCCTGAAAAACGAGATAAAAATGATTTTTTGCACATAATTCTTCTCAATAAATGATTTTTTTCCTCTACAATATATATTCGTAGATTCATTGAAATACAAGAACGAGATAAAAACGCTGTTGATTTAGAAACTACGTTAGTGACATCACAAAGTTTATCATTAGAAAGTTATGAGAGTGCTTGATAAATTCGAATTAGTACTAACATTTCCAAGACAAATTACAAAAACTTTCTAATAAATTCATCTTTATTTAATTCTCATCTTGCTTTGAGCTCTTACAATATCATTTCCCAATGTCTGCATAAAAAATGCAGCTATTCTTCACCAAACGCGATAAACTTCAACAATCAAAACGGGTGTTAACTGATTGGATACCATAAACAAATACTATGTAAATTTTTTAGTAATTCATTATTTCTTGTGGCTTTAACATGAGAGAAGGTAAACCAAAATGAGAGAAAACTCACCTTTGGTGAACTCCTATAAGAACTTGCCTGCACGAAAAAGATAAACAAAGTGAATAAAATTATGTAACAAACCCAAATCTTATATCTGGAGTTTTTATAGTGTATCTAACAAACAAATAGAGAAAATTCCCATTAGTTTTCCACAAAAAAGCTTGAATCTTTTGCAATTACTATCACAATGAAGACTTTCCAATCACGACAAATTTTCGGGGTATATGCAAGATGCTAAAGATGCACGAAACTACCCTGTGAAATCTTTAATGCATTGAACACCCCTTGTACTTTTAAAAACTCAGCACAAACCCCCATTTTGTAAGAAAATAGGTCGTTTTAAATCAGCATATTTCAAGAAACCATTTTTAAAATACTTCTTGTTGGTCCCTACAACTTCCGTAAAATATTTTAAAATACTTCCTTGAAATAAGCTGATCTAGAACGATCTATTTTGAACATATTGGTGGTTTCGTGCTGGATTTTTAAAAGTACAAGGGGGTCCTATGCAATAAAAAAATCACTGGCTAGTTTCGTGCAGGATTAACATAACACAAGGGAGTATCTTGCATTTGTCCCCAAATTTTCATATACCACATAATTCATACCAAAGAATAAAATCAACATAACTTGGCAATAAACACAATTCCATTCCATAAACAAACTTACATAATCAATTCAAAGCCAAGAACCCTATGCATTTCCTTCTCCCTTACACTATCCACAGCAATTCAAACTTTAAACAGAAAATATATAAGCAAAAAATACATATAATTAAATTTAAACATTTGCAGAATAAAAAAGCTCAAATTTAGACTAATTTATACTACTAAAAATTGCATCAATAAATTAAAAAAAAAAATGGAGGGGCTTACGGAATCCCAATGGGTGCGTCTTCTACGTTCTAAAAAAGTAGTTGAATGAAAATAAGAGACTCTGAGCTGAAAAGGGTTCGCCTCTGATTTGATTTTCGCCGCTACTCTGCTGGCTTTATTCATTTTTGAAATTCATTCATTTGAAAATGATTTATTTTCTTTTTTATTCTGTTCTTGAGGGAGTGGAGACCCTGAAAAATTGAAAAGAAGGGCAGTAGAGAAATTAATGAACAGTCAATTCGGAAGAATCGATGGTAGACAATGTATGGGCTTTTTTCGTGGGTCGGGTTTGGTCCATTTATACTTGGATAGTTGGATATGGTCCAGTTCTGATTTTGGCCCTATTGGCATAATTTATAATCTGGTAAGCTATGGGGCCAATTACTAATGGGCCTTTTGGTTTTCGGATTTGGTGCTCAAATTAAAATACAAAGGATAGAAAATTTTAGAGCTGTCAATGGGGTGAATTCCTATCCAAATATGCGGGTCCGATTTATTAGAATTTTTGCTCATTAAAAGTGTTGATGGCTCTGACTCGACTATGAAAATCAGCAATCTGAAATACGTGCAGCCAATAAGGATCTAATTGATCTGATTCGTTAAAGATTTGTATCAGACAATAAAATAAAAAGATTATATATATACATAATGTATGATTTTGATAAGTAACATTAATACCGGTTCACCATAAGTTTAAGATGATATTAGTTAATAGTTCATTCATGATCGCATTTTCATGAATATTTTCCATCTATCAACATGAGTTAATTTTGATACTTAGTATCAATATCACTGTTTTTCAAAGTGATACATAAAGTAAGTGGTTAAATCGTAAATGTGTTGAGAATTTCCTTTTTTACGTTGAACCTTAGTGAATTATCAAAAAAGCTTGAACAAGTGAGCTAAGGTTAATGCAAAGATAACGTTAACAAATTTATTTTAGAAAAGAAAATATTGTTAATATTGAAAGTAGATGTTCTATAAGATTCTAGCAATGGCCCAAATTCGATTCGACATTAATGTAACGAATATGAGTCGTTCCTAATCCGATCCGAGTCCAACTCATTAATAGCCCTAGGCTAGGAAACTTCAATGGAATATATAACTAAGCTCTAGTTATGAAGTTGTAGAAGTTCTTTTTATACAATTTTTTGAGTTTACAATTGCGTTTCTTTTTTAGTTGATAGTAAAATGTAACAAGTTCAATATAATTATGAATCTCTCGATTTTATTTTTCAAATTCTATTATATTTGAATTTAAATATAGGGTCCAAATGAACCTTAATCTGGTTGAACATAAATTTAGTAGCTTGACTTAAAGTCGAGCTCTAGAAAAGAAAAAAAAAATTAAGACATATGGTGCAACCTATCAATGCACTTCTGACATGTAGAGTAATAATAAACATCTATCCATATTTTGACAATGTGAATAATTTTTTTAAAATGCTATTATTTTGGAACATGATGTGGTGCAACGGTTACATTAAATAATCTCTCCTTATTCGGCCCCCCAACAACCACAATTTGCAAAAGTCCTTTTTTCCTTTTTCTTGGGCGTAGTCTTTTTATAAATTCCCTCGAAAATGGACAACCTTAACGTGCTATAGGCCTCTCATTTTTCCATTTCCAAGTGATGCATTGCACGTTAGCATCGGACAGTTGACTGGATCCACGCCAAACTCGTGTCAGGACATGAACTGACACGTGTCATTCTCGGAGTCATCTTATCGCACGTGCTGGACATGATCTCCAGACTGTTGGAAACGGAATGCTGAGTTGGCAAGGGCCCACATTTTCCATCAACCCACGTAGATATGTATCATTGCCCTCACCCAACCCCACTCACTCACCCACCACCAAGAGAAAAGGAAAAGAAAAGAGAAAAAGTGCAGAAAAAGGTATGTAAAATCGATCTTTCATGTTGGGGACCTTTTGTGATAAGACTTATATACCCTTGCTGTGGATAAATGTGCCAAGAGGTCATTTTAGGAATTTCAATCATATCTCATAATTTTGTAATGAATGGATAAATGAGAAAATAATATAACTCGTTGATATAATATACAAACAATGCAAATTTTTCGTTGTCAAATATTTCTCTAGCCACATATTATATAAATTTGATTTATTGATCGAATTAACAAATATAATAGATATATACCATTTTGTTAATTCAGACACTAAAGTCTCATGAAAATAGAGGATTTATAGCTCAAAGCTTCAAACTCAATTCAACTGCATCTGTGCAGTTGTCAGTTACTATGTAAGGGTGTATATGAGTCAAATAAAATCGAATAATACATTATTCTAGTTTGGTTTAGATATTCAATCAATGTTTAGATATAATGGTTGAGCTCGAACGAGCTTTAAAAAAATTGAGTCTGAGTCGATCGAACAACTTGATAATTCTGCATATATTCCATTATATTTTTAGTTTATCGAATTGAGCTCGTAAATCAAATTTGATATATATATATATATATATATATATATATATATCAAATTTGATTCAAATTAATGTTTACTCAACGACCTAAATATCAAATAACTTAATTTGACTTTTAATTTGCATTAATTGAATTTGTATTTGCCTTGAGAATGATCTAAGTGCATAATTGAATCCCTTAAGAGCTAAAATATTCCTAAAGACATTTAAATATTTGTTCATCATAAAATAAATTAGCATAGAAAATTTTGAAAAGTCTCAACATCAACGAACTCAATCCTCAAATGTCCTCCAAAAAGAGAAAAAGACCTCAAAGGTTAAGAAAGGCTAGATTGGGAATGATTTAAAATCTGAGGGGCAAATTTGTCCTCACAGCAGAATAAAATGCAAAAGGCAGCCAGCTATATCCACCACCAAAAGTGATGCTGTCATGGGGACCACAAACTATGGAATACAAATTATAAAAAAACCAAATCTTCTGAAGCATAAATTTGAGGGATCATTTGAGCTTAATTTCATCCGAGGCTCAGTTGCACTTGTCCTGTTTTAAACACAAGGCCTCAAAGGTACAATCTTTGCCCTGAAATTATACTTTCTAATTATAAAGATTCAATCTTTTTTATGGGAAAGATTCATTTTTTATTGTATTAGTAAAGGTTGAATTTTGCTATGTGTTATTCCTTTACCTTTTCTGATTATCTTGATCTGTTTAAAATATTCTTTTGATTTGGATATTGTTATGAGATCTAGCTAATAATGCTTTTTATGAATCTTAATCATGCATCTGCAAATGGGAATTTTTTTTTTCTAAAAAATTGACAAAATGATAGAATTTAAGTGAGAATGTATGGTTTGATGAGTATGATTCCTGAATGTACTTATTGGTGGAAGTTTTAAGGCTAGTTTTTGTTGGTTTTTTTGGAGAGCATTTTCAGAAATGATAGAAATGACAATTTTAAAGAAAAGTGCTTAATGTCTTTGGATTGGTTTTTGAAAAGTTTGATTAATAAGGTATATTGCAATATTCTAGATATAATTGTATTTGATGTGTATTTTAGCAGAGATTTTTTTTTTTTTTTGATGTAGATTGTTAGATGTCAAATTTATATGGTTTTTAGTTGATGTTTTCGTCTAGATATACTTGTCTTTATCTGTGATCTTAATGTAACAGTATAAACTTTTGAAATTTCTCTAGATATTGGTGCAATCTAGAGGTTGAAATATGCATTTAATTATTCATGTTTTTGTTAAACATATTTAAACATTTAGCATTTACTTTTTTAAGGTCCACCACTGAATCAACAGCCAAATTCAATTTGAAATAAATGGCTTTTACCATTCAGTGTGAGTATAGAAATGTGAGGAAACTTCTATTAATGTACCTTGATAGTGATTTTTGTAAACATTTTCAAAAATTGTCGGATGTCCTTGTAAATATTGTTTAAGCTGTAAGGGGTGTTTTGGTACATAGTCTAAACCAGAGGGGATCTCCTTATAATTCTTGAAACGTTAGCGGGTTTCTTGTAAGACGACTAAACATCAGGGGGTCCGGTCGTAAATCACCCTTTTTTTTTTGGTTTCCTAAGGGTATCCAGGCCTTTGACCTGACTTAATCCCTTTCGAGGCGCGTCGGACACATTAAGTGGGAACATCTCCCAACACGGATTCGAACCTGGGTTCGCTACTTTGTAGTGACTAAATCACCCTTTATATAATCACTTGACATCAGTCTGAGTTGATGCATCTTTTTGATTTTGATATAAGAATTTTCAAATGATCTTGACATAGCACATGACGTGCTATTGCCATATTTAAGCGTAACTTTTTAAATCAAATTTTATCATAAAATTGAGATCTTCATTGTCCAAACCTCCGATTCAATATTTGTATTTATGTTAATCGAAAAAGTTTAAGATGCTATTTTTTTTCTTTCTCCAGAGCACTTTAAGAAATGGCAGATACCGAGGATATTCAGCCCCTTGTTTGTGACAATGGAACTGGAATGGTCAAGGTATCCTTACCATCACTACTACTTGTACTCTATTATTTGTGCCATTAAATCAAATAGTGAGTGATCTTAGCACAATTGTATTCTTTTTGTTGATTCGTATGATTAGGCTGGATTTGCTGGAGACGATGCTCCAAGGGCCGTGTTCCCTAGCATTGTTGGCCGCCCTCGTCACACGGGTGTGATGGTTGGAATGGGCCAAAAAGACGCTTATGTAGGCGATGAAGCTCAATCCAAGAGAGGTATTTTGACTTTGAAATACCCAATCGAGCATGGTATTGTCAGCAACTGGGATGATATGGAGAAAATATGGCATCATACTTTCTACAATGAACTTCGTGTGGCCCCAGAAGAGCACCCGATTCTCTTGACCGAGGCTCCTCTTAACCCGAAAGCCAATCGTGAAAAAATGACTCAAATCATGTTTGAGACATTTAACACCCCTGCCATGTATGTTGCCATTCAAGCTGTTCTCTCCCTTTACGCCAGTGGTCGTACAACCGGTAAGAAAAAACACTAAATCGATTTTTGCTGATATTTTTAATTCATTATTATTTTTTCATTAATATTATGAGGTAAATACAAAAACACCCCCTGTGCTATTCGTAATTTGTAAAAAACCCCTTGTCTTATTTTAATTAGCAAAACACCCCTATGTTCTTTTTTTATTAGCAAAAAACCCCATTTCAATTTCCTTCATAAGTCAATAGGGAGGTTATTGTCAAATTTTTAAGTGAAGAGGGGGTTATTGCCAGTTTTCAAAGTTAACAAGAGGCTTATTGATAGTTGTTTAGGTTAAGAGGGGTGTTTTTGCATTTTTTGTGGGGGTATAGTCATTTTTCCTGCAAAATGCGTATTCTGGCATGGGAAGTTTTTTTTTTTTGCCAATAAAAGAATAACATGGGGGAATTTTTGCTAATAAAGATAACAAAGTGGGGGGTTTTGCTAATTAGGCAAAGCATAACGGATATTCTTACATTTCAGTCTTAATATAATTCTGATATTAGATAACTATTATATTATATTCGCGTGCAACACCCTCAATATCTTTAACTTTAGCTTCCATGTTCACACTTTCTTGATTATCCACTGACATCTACTTGATCTCATAAAAATAGTACTAGTATCGATTATGAATCGAAACTACCAAACTTAGGCATAAAAATGATGTCATCATATTTCAGGTTATAGATCTTCTTAATCGGATCGCTTAAATATCCTCATCAACTGGATTCGGATTCAAAATGGTCTTTTTTTTGCAGGTATTGTTCTCGATTCTGGGGATGGTGTGAGCCACACGGTCCCCATCTACGAAGGTTATGCACTACCCCACGCAATCCTACGTCTCGATCTAGCCGGGCGTGATCTCACCGACAACTTCATGAAGATACTTACAGAGAGAGGCTACTCTTTCACAACAACTGCTGAACGAGAAATCGTGAGGGACATAAAAGAGAAGCTAGCTTACATTGCACTAGATTACGAACAAGAGCTAGAAACATCAAAGACGAGCTCCTCCGTGGAAAAGAATTATGAACTCCCTGATGGACAGGTGATCACAATTGGTGCTGAACGGTTCAGATGTCCCGAGGTCCTTTTCCAGCCGTCGATGATTGGGATGGAAGCTGCCGGAATTCACGAAACTACCTATAACTCAATTATGAAATGTGATGTTGATATCAGGAAAGATTTGTATGGGAACATTGTTCTTAGTGGTGGATCGACTATGTTCCCTGGTATTGCTGATAGGATGAGCAAGGAGATTACGGCTCTAGCTCCGAGTAGCATGAAGATTAAGGTGGTCGCTCCACCAGAGAGAAAGTACAGTGTTTGGATCGGAGGTTCGATTTTGGCCTCTCTCAGCACATTCCAGCAGGTATGATCTTGTCAAAATCCATATCATATCATTACATCTGAAAGAGCTAATTGCAAAATACCCCCCTGTCCTTTGTCTAATTGGCAAGAAAACCCCGATGTTAATTTTATTAGCAAAAACCCTCTCTTGTTCTTCTTTTATTAGCAAAAAACCCCATTTGGAATTTCTCATAAATCAATAAGGAGTTTATTCGCAATTTTTTAGTGAGCAGGGGTGTTATTGCCAATTTTCAAAGTTAATATGGGGATTATTGTTAATTTTAGGTAAATAGTGGTGTTTTCGTATTTTTTGGTGGGGTATAATTGTCATTTTTCCTGCAAAGTATGCCGAATGGTTTTTTTTGCTAATAAGAAGGCATAAGGGATTTTTTTTGTAATTAAAATAATACAAGGTTTTTGTTTTTGCTAATTAGGCAAAGCATATGGGGTATTTTTGCACTTCACTCCATCTGAAAAATCCATATTTGATTTATGATCAACCTTGTAAGAAAAAGGACTTAAAAATAGTTCTATTGATTGATATTTTCTTGTATTTCTTTTTATTGCAGATGTGGATAGCTAAAGCAGAGTATGATGAATCTGGTCCTTCAATTGTTCACAGAAAGTGCTTCTAAGTAACAATTACAAGAAAGAGAGACATACAAGTTTCATGATTGATGATGTTGCTTTTTATTTGCTCTTTTTGCTTATTTATTTCTTCTAATTTCCCTTTCCTCTTGAGTCTTTAATTTTTAAGATTTGAGGTCATTGGACATGGAATTCATATTCATTTTTTTCCCATTGATATTAATTTGTAGAAGAGTTGTGTATTTTTATAATGGAATTATGATTTGAGTTTTTTTTGAAAGGGCACGTATTATTTTTCTACTCTGCATATTTATTTTGCTCCCAATTTTTTTTTAGGTTCCAGGTTCGTACATAAGCTTTTAAAGGTGCATTTCACATTTATATTTGAAATTCAATGAACAATTGCAGTCATCAAACAATTTGTAGGTTTAAATAAGTAAAACTTTCACTTTGGTGGTTTAGAGGGGAACTTTTAGTGCAATTGTATATTAAATAATTTTGAATTTTACATTTAGACAAGAATTGAATATTTCAAAATGTATTGCAACACTAAATAATTTACACAATAATGTCAACTCCTAACGTCCTTAGTCGAGAATCTCGTACAACATAAATGGCAATTAATTGCACTGAATTTAATTCTTGGGTGACATGTAGATCATGTGATAGGCGAAGGCGTCGTAGGATTCATAGATAATCACATCACACACTTAATTACATTCATGACAGGTTCATGATGTATGATTTTTTTTTTGAAAATTTTTCGATGGTAATGTAGTGTTTTTTTCAGATACACCTAACTCGTTTTTGTTATAGCTTTTGTAAAATCTAGACACCTTTTGAGATTAAGTGAATTTTCGACATATTTTCTCATATTTCAATACTTCTTTAAAATTTTCTCAACTTACCACTCGATGTTGCTCTCTACTGTAAATGTGCAATGTCACTAAGAAAAAGACGAATTTATTTTGCTTTCCAAAAGATTTCAGATTCCAGATTTTCTTGTTTTAGCTTCTGAAAGTGCATTTTCACTCTTAACCTCTGAAATTCGATTAACAATTGCAATCATCAACAAACTATGATTCTAGGGATTAAACATAACTTTTGTAATATTATAAACGAACACATTAAATATACGAATATTCAAACACCACATAATATGTAAGAATGCTATCAAACTTGGATAATTTTCAAATGAAGTATTGTTTTATTTATATAATCACATTTTCAAACGGATGGTGGAAAACAACTTGATCTAATAGCTAAAACTGATGCTATAGAAACTTTTAATAGATAGTTTCATGGATCTATTAAGAATGTATTACTCTAGAATTGTGTACATAAATAAGAAAATATATATAACCACCTAATAGAAATGTTTACATGGAAGGTTCCAGAATCAATAACCATGTTTAAGCAAAAAGAAGATCCTAGATATCTCCATGTAGAATTTATTGGGCCAAACTTAAATGATCAACTATTGTTAGAGCAAATATTAACCTTAATGTGTCATGTCCAGTAGATGTATTTGACACATGGCCAGAACATGACATTAAACTAAATTTAAAATATCAAATTAACTTGAATCTAATCGTCTAAACATGGTTGTCTATCTTACAATCACGAGGAGTATTACTGCCCACACAGTTTGATAAATCGACCAAATTATGCCGAAATCGAAGGTTCGATGCATATTGAATATCGAATTGAAATGTCAGTTGATATTCGGTACAAACCTAATCATAAAACTTATTCCTTTCGATTTAGTTATTACATGTCGCTTTACGTACTGAACTGATAATACCAAAATTACAAATTTTAATTTTATTGAAGTCGCACATTAGTTAAAATAATTATATTCACAATACTTGCAATATTTGCTTTTCTTAAGAGTTTTAGAACTAAATGTTATAAAAAAACATATTACGATTGAATTTAAAAAAAAATCAATTAATTTGTCAATGTATCTATCTATAACAAATATGTTACAAAAAATACATGTAAATACTAAAAAATAATTTTACAATTTTACAAGTAAGAAATAAATTTTAAAATAATACATACTTTTCATTTTTTTCTTTTCTTTTGTGTGTGTGTACGTGTGCGAAAGAAGCCCCCGATTTTAAATTTCACCCATCGCCTCCACCCCCTACTATGTCGACCCGGCCCTGAACAATCCTAAGGTCTTAAAATGACATTTATGGCTTTTGAAACTTATTTAGATGTTGAATAGGGGTGAAGTGCATAGGGAAAATAAGTTTTTAGGGGCAAATTGTGAGCACAGGGAAAATTCGATTTGAAAATTCAATTCAAGTGCAGAACAAAAGGTAAGAATTAAGGAAACTCAGAGCTTCAAGTCATCTGCAGATTTGATCACATTACACAATCAAAAGCTAAACAAAAGTTGATCAATTTTTCTCTAATCAAAAGATTAACAAAATCATCATTTCGCTAAAACAATTAGCTTCTTCATGGATAAATCAAGTTGTTCAAATCAATCTTAGCTGTGTACAGATGTTTCAGAATGTCGAAAAAGTAGATTAAAAATGGTGGAGTAACAAATAACAAACTAAGGGAAGAACACAAGTGTATCACAAAAACTTCAAAATTTGCTATGGAAAGTTAAAGTTTGAGGGTCCAACAGTATCGACAAATCCTCGTACCGAGAGTTCAGGTGAAGATGTTTTATTATCCAACATGTCATCGTCTATGAAGGTAACAACAATGGTAATATCATCGTGAACGTGTCTTCTTACTCCTCGATCAAGCTTCTTTATTTCATTGTAAGGTATGCTTCTCTGTTTAGCTGCTTTTGCAATAGCAGATAAAAGAAGTCTTCTGGCTATACCCTGATTCCAAAAAAAAAAAAAAAAAAAAAAAGGAGGCCGGTTAAATTCCATTTTGACCCCTCCAACTATCTTCAATGCTCAATTTGCCCCCTCAACTATGAATTGCATCACTTTACCCCCTCCAACTATCCTTCATGCTTCAATTGCCTCAGACCATTAGCACATATTTCCATCCAAAGGCCGTGAGCAAATCACCTCCATATTCCCCTTTTACCCTCATATGTAAACGCACTTTGCTTGTTTCAACTATCCTTGAAATATGAGGGCAAAGTGAAAATTTGAGGCATTTTACTAACAGCCTTTGGAGAAGATATATATCGAAATTTGGCTTGGTGGAATTGAAGCAAATATGTTCATTGTAGGGGGTAAAATGATGCATTTGATAATTGGAGCGGGCAAAATACATACAATATGAGAAATAACGGGTAATCTAGAAAACAAGAATCGAAAAACACACCACTCTTGGATTATTGTGAACAATCTCAACAGCCTCTTGATTAGTTAAGTATTCCCAAAGGCCATCAGATGCAAAGATGAAGAATTTGTCGTTTGGTTGTAATTCTCGAGTGAATACAGTTGGATCGGCTCTCAAAACCGGTTTCCGAAGAGGTTCAGGAAGGTGGAATCTTGGAAAAGATGGATCGAGTGACAGTTCTGGCTTCTTCAAATAAGCATCACCAATAGATCTAGATACCTATAAGAATAAACATGAATAAAGAGGGAACAAATTCAAAAAAGGGGATTAAGTCCAGACTGTAAATTGAACAAACAACTTAAAATTTAATGGGTAAATTCCACAAACAGCCCCTAAGGCAAGGCCAAATTACCAGCGTTTGAGCAGAAAGTACATAAACATGGAGGGTGAAATGCAAAAATACCCCCTATGCTTTGCCTAATTTACCAGAACGATAACCTTTGTTATTTTTATTAGCGAAAACCCCCTTATGCTATTTTTTATTAGCAAAAAAATCCTTCCCAGGAGTACATAAATGCAAAAACACCCCTATTCACCTACAAAATTGACAAAATCCCCCCTTGTTAACTTTGAAAATTGAGAATAACCCCCTGTTCACTTAAAAATTTGACAATAACCTCCTTATTGACTTATGAAGGAATTTTAAATGGGTTTTTCTCGCTG
The DNA here is from genome assembly GCA_030819805.1 of Penstemon newberryi var. newberryi. NCBI lineage: Eukaryota > Viridiplantae > Streptophyta > Magnoliopsida > Lamiales > Plantaginaceae > Penstemon > Penstemon newberryi. Next base: position 30,913,617 of record JAUALY010000003.1, on the reverse strand, counting down.
ATAAAAAAAAGAACACGGGGATTATTGCTATCAGGTTTCTGCCAATTAGAAAAAGCACAAGGAATATTTTAGCATTTAGCTCCAAGTTACAATGTTAACGTTTATTACTTTTAGACCTCTCCAACTATATAATTACTTACTAAGACACTCGGCATAAAAACATATTACCACTCCCCTAAGGCTTGTAGTATGTTACATTGGTATTTCTGTCCATAAAACTGTGTCAAGATCTGAAAATGTTGTCTGATGGCATTTTTGGAAATTCAAGTTAATTCTTTAATGACATTATTAATCTATGTTAAAGATATACTGCCGTAGGGTTGTAGACGTAGTTTAAATTCCCAAACACGAGGGGATCTCGCTGAAAATACCTCAAGGGTAATTTACATAATTGATCAGAATTATCAAAGAACTGAACTTGTTGAATTGGAGTGGTTAAGTTTAATGATGAACCTGTATAATGCCCTTGATGCGCCAAACTCCTTGCTTCATAAGAACGACTCCAGAATCTTCCGGATGCAAAGTTCTTAGTTCTTTTCTAACCTCCTCCATACTGGCATTGTGGTCTCTTGTCAATTGCTCGGAAACAATCTTCTTTGATCTGTCTAAATATCCCATTACTGCTCTTGAATCCCCGAGATTAGCAACATATAACGTCCCCTTCCATATAACTCCTACTAGACAACAAGACCCGACTGCTGCGATTGCTGGTCTAATTTCATAAGCTCTTCTAACAAGTGTAAGAAACCCGTTTTCAGTTTCTGAAAATGCAGACCTAAGAATATCTTCCGACATTGTTCCATTTTCTCGAGCAAATTCTGTTAACAGAAAAAATTATGTTACTTCAAAAGAAATCTGCAGAATGATATCATAATCGGGTTAATGGCAATTTACCCCCCTGTGATATGTATAATGTTCAATTTACCCCTTGTAAATTTTTTAAAGGAGCAATTAACCTCCTTCCGGCGGAGAGTGTAACACACTCGCCGAATTTGAGAGTGGGCATAAAAAGTGTTGCCTTAAAAGACAAAAGTACCCTTAGGGGGTAAAGTGTCACATTTATCATAACACAGGGGGGTAAAGGGAAACAATTATAAGTAGATTGGGGGTCAAAGTATTGTATATCAGTGGGGTAGTTTGTCAATTTATAAATTTTTTTAAGCAGGCAATGCGAAACTTTTATAACATTATAGAGGGGTAAAGTGCTCTTTTTCAAATTACAGGGGGATAAATTGAACATTATACAACTCACAGGGTGGGAAATTTCCATTAAGTCTATCATAATCTGGATCAATGGACTCCAAACATTGCACATTCAAAATGTTAATTGAAGATCTATGTATCTGCAGTTATTCATTTCATTTCACTCATAAAGGTTAACTACATATAGATTTCTAAACACCAATTACAAAAAATTTAAAGGAGAAGCTGAAGATGGATTCTAAGAACTAATCAACAAAGTAGAAAAGAAAATATGGAATTATATCTAAACGTGCTAATAACGACAAATGCAACAAATATATTTCTCATAACTTGATAATAAATAATAGCAAGGGAAAGAAAGAAGACTCACTAAGCAAATGTTGAAAAAGGTGGTCACATATGTATCTTGCGGCTTCAGGGCCACCATGGCCATCATATACCCCGACAAAGGTAGCGTGTCTACCAGTCTCGACCTGGCTATGATCCTCTAGAACAGTGTTTGCCTGGACCACGGCAAATGAGAATTCTCCGTGGTAATGCTTGTCTAGGTCTCTGGACCATAGAAGAGAATCGTCTTCTCCTCCTACCAAAACATCATCATCATCCTTGTTCATACGGGCATATCGACTGAAAGGGCGCAAACATGAGGACAACGATCTTCCCAACCAAGAAAACATCCCTCATTTCCTTCTGAATTCAGCAGCAATTCAAGATTCTGTGAGGTGGATGTAGAGGATTATTCCCCACCAAACCAATGGTTTAGTACACTAAATTGAATAAAAAATAAACAAAGCAATCAGGAATTTTAATACATAGCAGAACCATGTGATTAACATGAAAGACAACTAAATTAGACAATGCAAATCACATAATAAACCTTCAATAGTCAGGAAAAGAAGAGTTAAATACAAAAAATATATCTATGTAAATTACAAAACATAGATATATTTTTGTGTCAAAATATTACCTGAAAATATATTTTGTAATTTACACTCGGAACCCCTGAGGTTACATGACATTTAAGAAATTTCAAAGAGACCACCTATGGTTTAGATACAAAATACCCCTTACAACTTCAACAATCCTTACAAGGACACCCCCTACAACTTCTAAAAATGTTTACAAAAAACTCTGTAAGGGGTGTCAGTGTAATTTTTGGAACCACAGAGGGATTTCTATAATTACAATAAACCTCAGGGGTTCCGAGTGTAAATGACCCAAAGGTAAAACATGAAAAAATTTTCTGCAAAGAAAAATAAAAGAGGGGATCTCATGTTATGTTTTGCTTAACATAGAGGGTTTTATGCATTCTACCCCAAAAATGTGGAAAGGAAAATACTAGAATCCAATTTGAGGAATATAAAAGAACCCTAGAATTCCAATTTTTCAGGCTGCAGCATAAGACACTAAACCAATAATGAAAAAGAAGAAACAATTCTAGCATCATTCACAAAATGTCAATATTGTAAAAGAAATCCATGAAATTATGTATCTAAATCACGAATAAATTAACCAAGACTTGTATTTAAGAAATTAACCAAATACTTACCAATAGCCTGCAAATAATGCGAGATTAATTTATCAAGAACCCGGAAACTAAATTGATCAATGCTGGAGAAGGAAACAAAGAAAAGGGTAGAGTTATCACAAATCTAATGTGGAAAAAGGATAAATTTTAACAAATTGTATGTGGGTTTTCGAGATTTATGCAAAAGAAAAAATTAAAATTAAAAAGGAAGGAGAAGATATGATTTATGAGGAATTGAGGGAAATTGGACCCGTGAGTCTGAATTATATGTGGGATTGGGGCATATTGTTGTCCTTAAAGTACTAAATCTGTACCTTTTGTATTTTGTGCGTATAAACAGAGAGAGTGTTTGTGAAGACTTTTACAGAGGGTTGTTGAAGAGAAAGGGAAAGGAAAAAGTTGACGAAGAGTGCAATTTGTCAATTTGAGTTTATTTAATTTGCTTTCTGAGTTTGACTTGCACTACAAAATAAGAAATGAGAGAATATATTTGTGGGAAATAAATGGTTGATAAGTGGAGTAGCTGATATATTACATACATGTGGAATTATTACAATAATACCTAGGAGAGATTATTTAGTATAACAAACAAAAAAAAAAAAAAAAAAAAAAAAAAAAAAAACCTAGGAGAGATTATTTAGTGTAACGATCACGTCAAGTATACGTGGTGCAACCCATCATTGCATAATAATATCTAGAAGAGATTATTTAGTGTAACAGGTGCACCACGTCATCAAGTATAAGTGGTACAGCCTACACTTGTGACATATGTAGTGATAATCCATATCACCTCATGTTCTGGGATGTGCCATGTTTCTAGAAAAATAGGATTTTAAAAAATGTGTTCACATTGCCAGAACATGGGGTGATGTGGATAATCACTCCACATATCACAAGTGCATTGGTGGACTACACCACGTGTACTTGATGACGTGGTTTACCGGTTGCACTACATAATTTCTTAATACGGAGGATACTATTCCTCCAATAATCCGGTTATTTTTAATATAATATATAATTTCCAATAATCGTGTAGTTGGTTAATGAAGAAAAAAAAGGAAACAAAAAATTAGGATGAATTAACCGATAGTGATAACTAATATACCTTGTATTATGGTAAATGGAAAAATGAATAGTAATAGATTTTGTGTTATTTACAATTGTTGTTCCTTCAAGTTCCATACAGATGCAAAATGAGATAATTGTGAAAAAAAAAAAGTGTAAGTAGATCCTTTATCGCTCTCACGTGTTTTTTTTTGTTATCTTTTCGAAAGCCATTAATTAAAATGGGTGAGGGTGTTTGTTTTCTAAGAAGCGTTCATTAAGTCTAATAATATTGAACTAAATAGTCAATTGTTATCCAATCTAGAGCAGATTGCTAATATGAGAGTAACTTTCCAAATAAGGGGAGGTGGCCCACTTTTACGGGCCAACCCGAAAAATAAGCAGTCAAACTAAACATGTAATATAGGCATAATTAATTTTTTAATCTTGATTTATTGTGTAAACCAAACGCACCCTAAATATTTTGGAAATATTGGATGGATAACGACAAATGAGGTTCCCGATATTAGATGGCTCGACGAGAGAAGTTCGCGACAAGCTGAAACCCGATGTTTAGGACAAGGGTCAAATACTTGATTTTATCTAATTGACTCATTAGACCTTAGCCTTTCCTTGGTCTAATAAGATGATATCTAATCTAATTGACTCATTGGAGTGACTTGGACAGTTGATCCAGTAGTCTCGCGCCCAAAAGAACCAGTCAAATCTTCAAAAGTCATCTTGTTGGTTTAGCCAAAACATATCCATACCATTTGACTCGTTGAAGAAAGAAGACACATTGAAGGACTTAAATACATATAAAGGGGAAAAATACATAATAAGCGAACACACAATCAATTAACACAACGTGTCTATAAGTAGTCCATCCCAAACAATGCTGAAATCAAACCAAGCTACTGGATACTCGACTCGAGCTCGCTTGATAAAAACTCGTTTGAGAGCTTGGTTCGTCACACAAATCAAACAAGGTTGAACATCATTTTTCATTTGATAACTTTTGAAGCTTGACTCGAGCTCGACTATGATAATATATATGTAAAATATCAAGCTGCTCGATACTCGGCTCGAGCTCATTCGATAAAAGCTATTTTAACAATCAAATGAAGCTCAAACACAAAATTTCAAGCTCGATAAAATTCTAACCAAACTTGAACAGTGAGTCATTCGACACTATTTGGATCGATTACACCCCTACTAGCCATTTGTTAATAACGTTCTCTCCATGGTCTTGATCGTCAAATTCATAGTCATTTAGTTCCCAGGATGGTTTATGCTAAACAAAACTAATGGTTTTTATGGTCTTGTATGTCAAAAATGTAGCTAGATTAGACTTCATAGGGAAGTTTACGTACCCACAATTGCACTCGGTCACTTTTTATTAATGTCTTTGGCTATTTTTCTCAAAAATTTCATTGTTTCTTGATTTCATGATGTTTGTTCAATATATATATCGACTGGTTTTCAATAATTTAATTGCAATATTGAGGGAATTATAATTTGTGTCAACGAACAACTTGGTTTATCAAAATCGGTCCGATAATAATTTTTTATACTTCAATATCTTTTTAATATAATCAACTCAATAATTTTTTTAATAATCAACCCGATACGTTGTAAGTTTGTCAGACCGATTCACTGACTATTATAAATTGTTAAGTAATCCGGCCATGCAAACATAGAAAAGGAATTGGGGGTCAAATTTATCTACTCTGCACAACCATCTTTATAGAGTCGGGTTTTAATCGACGATGTCAAATTATTATTGATTCTACCTTAATTCACGTTGTATTTGACGCATAAATACTAGCACGTCCGTAAATGCCCACCTGAAAACAATCTCTTGATAATCGAGGTAACCCAAAAATTTTAAGAGCAAACATCGGGAATTTGTTCCAAATATAGATACTTCATTGTATTAAATTAATTAGGCCGATAAAGATTGAACTATTTTCATTTTTTTTTAATTTGGTACAGTTGAACAATCAACTTGATGAAATAGTTTTTTTGATAATATTACATAATATCATATATATTAATATTTAAAAAGTTAAAATATCGTAAATATATATATATAAAAAAATCAACTTGATAAGTCATTTAAAATATTAAAACTTTTAACTTCACATCGTAGCTAATGGAACAAAAAATTTAGGACAAATGGAGTATGTAACTAATTTTTTTATATCATGTTGCGGTCTTAAATAGTTCTTATATCGAGTTTTTCTATTAATAATGGCACTATCTCTTTAAAATTATATTATTGAATATTTTTGAGTCGGCAAAACTGCAATTTTTTAATACTCAAGTTTTGTTTCATCGAAAGTAATTAATTAGCATTGAACTGGCAATATATAATAGGAGTCGACAAGAACAATTAAAGTTCTTTTATTTAACAAAAATCACATCTCATGATTTAATTTACTCCATTACATTGATCTGATCCTGAATTTATAATAATAGATTTGTCTCCTGGCAAATTATCAACTGATCAGGATAGCTGATGAAGATCCACGCAAGCTCCAAATGCCATATTACATCCTTAATTAATAGTAGTAAAATAGAGTCAATTAATGTTTTTTTTGTCAACCATGTGATTATTAGTTTTCTTCTTAGTTACCATGAGAAATAAACTTCTGAATTATGATATTTCAAGAAACATGAGTGGGGAAATAGTGGAAACTATAATAACAAAAGAAAAAGAACATAGTAATATTACGAGCTTAAGATTACATTTTGGGTGAGAGGTGGGATATTCAATGTGCAACTCAAGTCTTAGGCCTATTTTGCTATTGCTATGTTTTGGCTCGATTTCACTTTGTTTTGGTTTTATAACATTAATTTGGGTGGTTTGATTGAAACCTTTGAAATTCCATTTGAATTGATGTTTGAATGTTGAGGGCCCGTTTATCTCGCATCTCGAAATTTTTTTTCCCATATTCGAAAGGCGGGACAAGCAGGCCCAACCATTTTATGAAATATTCTCCTTTGGGAGAATATAAGAAGTCTTTCTCCGAAAGTGGGCTGTAGGCCCTTCTTAATTAAAAAAATCCTCCCAACCTACTTGCCCTACTTGACAGCCTCTCTCTTATTTCACACGTTTTCTCCACCTTCTCTCAACCACTCTCTCTCTGCTACTTCACGGACTCAATAATGGATCTGAGCTTTTTTCTGTGCTTCACAGGGACTATAATTTCGTCTCTTCACATCAATCACTTCTTCCAACTTCCCCTTCCCCCGTGAATACTTGGTCATGGTTTTGTGTCTATATATTAGATTTGTGCTTGAAATTTCACACAACACTAGTTATGGATTTTAGTAGCAAATAAATTAGGGCTTTTTTTTTGCACACGAGCACGACAGAGGGCTTATGTGGATCTGTGTGTTACTCAAGTGAGTGGCCGTCGTCACCACCACGAGGGAAACTGAAGGTAACACAGGTGCCGAGGGAAACTTCCTTGAGATAATCTAATAGCGAGGATGAAGGTTCTCCTAGTGTGCCTGCTCCTACTCATGAGTCTGCCGGACCATCTCGACCAACTTCGATCCGCAGGTCAATGACATCTCGAAAGAGTGGTAGGTCTCGCGGACGCACTGACAAGCTTGATGAGAGGGTGGACTCCTTCACATCAGCTAACTCAGAGAAATCACAGCGCTGTGTAATGACTAATGTCGAGATTGATCAAGTGTATGATGCCTTGAAGGCCCTTGGTGTTCTGACGACCTATTTTACTGCTGCCATCAAATCCCTCCAAACCCATGAAATGGGATATTTTTTTCTCAAGATCACCGATCCGGGGAAACTGGCATGGGTCATGGGCCTTCTTTGAGTACTTGGAGTTTGTAACTACTACGTGCCTTATTTTATATTTATCTTATGACTGAACACCTTATTGATCTGTTTATTTTATTTTGTATTTGGGCATGTACTGGATATTACTGATTTTTCTACTTTTTTTCTATTGCCCTATATCTGTACCAGATTATTATGTTTAATTAACTTGGAAACGTATTTGCATGATTACCTATATATCCTTTTATTATTTTTTCAATCAATATTAAGTATGTTATATATATTGCATATTCCTAAATTAATTATTATCGTTTCCTCAAAAGAAATATGTCTTGACAGGGTCAAACATCAAATCCTCGACGCAATGTACCGGTCAATCCTCAAGTCAACGGACATGGAGATTCGTCGGATTCTAATTCTAGCGACGATGGAATGACATCCATAACCGCTATGATGAAAATATTTTCTAGATATTTTTTTGGCCCACCTATTCCGCATCACGATTCCGGACAACAAGGTGTTGATTGGTTTGCCAAGATGACACATTCACATCATGATCGATTCTATGATTCTTTTCGAATGGACAATGATTGTATCTTTCGTCTCCATTCTGAACTATCTACTAGGGGTTTAGTAGATGATCATGATCGGACTCATGTTGGATCACAAGAGGCATTGGCACTTTTTCTTCAAATTGTTGGGCTCGACCATAGGTATCGAGACTCTTGCGAGCGTTTCCAACACTCTCCGGAAGCAATTTCTAATCAGTTCCATCGTGTGTTGCATGCCATAAATCACCTCACACCAGAATAATTTGCCCTCGGAACATGGAATTGATTCCAACACAAATTATGGAGAATGACCAATTCAATCCATACTTTCAGACAAATAATTTAACTTACTTTTTCTTTTTCGCAATATTAATTAATTCGAAACAAATCATTTTTATTTAAACTTAAAATATTTTGTACTATCAAAATTTTGTAGGACTGTGTCGGTGCAATTACGGTACTACAGCAGGAAGGGCCATATGTCTTAAAATACGATGGCCATATGTAATTTCGATTGTTGCTTCACTTATGTGTATCCTGGTTTGGAGGGAAGTGCCAATGATGCACGTGTTTTGTTGGATGCTGTCCAATATGATACAAAATTTCCTGTTCCACCACCAGGTTATTTACACAAATCAATTAGATAATATTATATATATATATATATATATATATATATATATATATATATATATATATATATATATATATATATATATGCCTAAACTATGCCAACATCTTAAATCAATATTTACAGACAAGTATTATCTTGTGGATTCTTGCTATGCAAATTTTCAATGGTTCATGTCCCCTTACCGCAACCAACGGTACCACTTGGAAGAATTTCATAATTGCGAACCAGATAGAGAACAAGAATTGTTTAACTAGATGCTTGCCACAATTTTCTATGACTACGCAAATCGATATTGTAATCGCTTGTTATGCGATTCACAACTTTATTCTCAAATTTACCGTGGAAGATGAGCTTTTCTGTTATCATGATGACGATCTTGAATTAGAAAGGGGGTTAATCAGAGAAAATCGCTTAAACGCGACTAATGATGAAATACATTTAATGGGTGATATAAGAGATGCAATAGCGGAAGCCACGTGGAATGATTATACTGTTTAGATTTATTTTGGATGAATCATTTCATCTATTTTAAATTTTGAATGTGTCATTTTATTTTGAGTTATGGCCTTTTTTTGGACACACACTTTATTTTCAGTGATTAAATTTGTGTTCCTCACTTGATGAGATTATGTCGTATTATGAAGTATATCATAAGAATTAATATTACATGTAATGCAAATTCATTTTTCTTTAAAATCATAAATTATACGAGTCTATTAATTGTAACAGAAATGACACCAAGACAGAGAACAATCCTTGAATCATTCGCCAATGCACCATGGACTATTCGCGAGGAGTTTCGCGTGTTTTTCGGGCATCAAGAGTATATTGCGGCCGGCCTATCGATGACTCGAGTGACACACAATGACATTATCGAATATGTCTTCAGGTATATGAGAAGTTTTGACAAAAGTCCAATACTCGAGTCGTCCGTACGTACATGTTTTGATGACCTTGTCAAGTGTTTTTTACACATTTACAAAGTTGAGAAACAATGAAGGCGTCATAGACATGGGTGGGCCTGAAATGATCAGCGTCCCTTATCATATTCGCCCATGAGCCGCCGCGGTAAATAACAATAGCCAAAATATTTTATAATTATATTGTTGCTTTAACATATGTGGGTATGTATCTAACTTTTGTATTTATATGTAGGATATTCCTGGATGCGAGCTCTATTTTAGTTATTCTGAGGACCAATATGAAAAGATGCAAAAGGTCTTTGTTGGTAGTGGGTATGATGAGACTGTCTTTATAGAGCTATCCGAAAGTTTGAACACGGATCCTCCCGTTCTTTATCATCCCGTGAGGAGCAATAATTTATAACGTCTCGAGCCATATATCATATTCGAACGATGCGCCATTCAGACATGAAGACCCAATGCCAGGATATTACATTAGTGATGCTTCATCACACATTGGTCCCGTTGACAACTGGGAGCGTGCATCATTGTTGGCTCGGGAGAGGCTGGCTCGCCGTGGAGGGAATAATATTCCTGATGGGTCGGATACCACTATTGGTCCAAGCTCACCTTCGTGGAATTAGTCACATTCATTGTGATTTTTCCGTTAATTTTTGTCATGCTAGACAATATGATGACAATTTAATATGTAATATCTAGTATATTTATTTTTGATTAATCTGGATATTGTGTAATAACTATTAATTTTATGTCATTTTATTTTAAGGATATTGTGTAATTCCTGGCAAATTTAATATGTCATTTTAATGGACTTGTCGGTGAGATAAAATAAAAGGATTTTATTATAACATTTTCAAATTGTTTTCCGAAAAAAAATTGAGTAGTAATATTTTTTATAATTTTAAATTATTAGTTGCAAAATATTATTTACCACATATATTACATATAATATATATACACAAACAAATTTAATTATATATAACTAACTGATGTGACATAAAATCTTACATTATCTTCCACCTAATTAACAAACTACGTACAATCTAAACCTATCAAAATAACCTACATCTCCATTATTTGTCAAACCACTCTCCCAAAACCCAAACAAACAATATTACGCGAATCGAAATTATTTCTCAAACCTCTACCATTTTCCCAAACCACTCTCCCAAAGGCCAAACAAACATACCCTCAGTTTTATATTTCTGATAATGTTGAAAACCCATTCGGATGTTGGGGTAATTCAAGGGAAAAAGTGGATAGTAAATATCAAATCAATATATTTTATAGAGAAAACGTAAGTGGTATGCGTCAAATCATTGTTTATATCAGGTTTGAGGTTTATTATGTTAGAATATATTAATTAAAATTTATACTCAGAGTTCATTTGAGGCTCAATTTCACGAAACTGCGATATTGAGCTAAAACCTAATCACGTAGGCTCTTTATTGAAATGTTATCTTTCACTTCATTTCTTATAATAAAGCAAGAAATAGTAAAATGAAAAAATACCTCATATGAATTTTCTTTAATTAACGAAATTTTTTCTTTATTATTTTTATTAACAAAAATCCCATATATATATATATATATATATATATATATATAGTTATTTATTGCTAATCGCACCCAAGATAAAATTAAGTTTCACTTGGCAAATAGACCACAACTTTTAAGTATTCAAAAGGTAATTGTCAACTTTTTAAATACAAAGAAGATTGCTCGTCAAATTAACAAAAATGATAATAGGTTCATCGCCATCGATTTATAACACATGGACTCTAAAAGTAGGGGTCTATATTGTCATTTCTTCTATAAATTATGAAAAAATAAGTGAAAAGTACTTGTGCTTACAACGATTGAAGAACATAACATCCGGAAAAAAGATAAATGGCTTTGACATTCTTTTTTTTTTTTTTGATAATTTGGCTTTGACATTCTATAAAGTATGTATATTCTCAATATAAAATAAACTACTTGGAGTTGATACTAATGGGAAAGAAAAATAAAACTAGGAAATATTACTGTAAAGTGATCGTATCTCTTTTAAACACTCGGCAACAAATTAAATTAACAAATTAAGAAGAATTGACGACTCTTGATCAATATTTGCTACTTGTCACCTATGTATTTTTTTCCCTCATTAACAAGTACATATATTAACGGTCTAAAATAAAAAATAAAAAAAATACACAAAACAAGTATACTAATAGAAAGAAACTTCCTTCCCTTTGGTTGGGAAAAACACACAAATGCAAGGGAGAAGAGAAAAGAACAAAGAAAGAAAGTATGACCCAAAACATTTGGAAAGGAAAATAGACAAGTTGAAAGAGAGAAAGAAACCCTATAAAAGAGGAGTGTTATATAATTGCAGAGGTGGTGCACGGCATTAGGGGGTGGCAAAACTTGTTCAGATTCAGGTGGGTTCCTCAATTGAGTTATTTGGTTTGAGTGTTTTGATCATGTTATTAAGCTAGAACAAAGTGATAATTGCACTTGTGGTATCAAATTATACGCGTCTCACTTATGGTACAATAAAAATTGAGTCCGATATATTTGGTACCACAATTTAAGAAGTTGAATCACTTTTGGTACCATCGTTGAAATTCACCGTTAAGTGATGACGTGACAGTTAAGTCTTATTGCGAAATTGATGCCATTACTTATGTTGACAGACAATTCTACCCCATAACATTTCAGATTGGCAAAATAACCCCATATCTTCAAATTTATTGACGATTTTAATCCACATTGTTGCCCAATTTCAAAATTGGCTCGAATAAGACACGTGCGGACCAATTTGGAGGACAATTCTACCCCATAACATTTGAGGATGGCAGAATGACCTCACATCTTAAAATTTTCGATGATATTAGTCCACATTGTTGCCAATTTCAAAATTGACTCGAATAAGACACGTGCAGACCAATTGAAGATTTTACATATTATATTTACATATGTATTTAACTAATTTGGTTTTTAAACAATATTATAGATCAAATAATGCTTTACTATAAATCCGACAAAAAATTAAATTTTTTTAAATCTAAAATTGATATAATAGTATTAATTTATTTAAAATTTAATAAAATAATAAAATAATAAAGTTATATATTATTAATAAATATTTATAGTTTGAAAAAACCCCATCCCCCCAATCCAACCACCCAAATCCTAGGCCACCGCGACCTGGAATTGTCGGTCCCAGGCCGCGGTGGCTTGGGTTCTGCTACAAATTCCAGGCCGATGGTTTTTTTTTAAAGTATAAATATTTATTAATAATATATAACTTTATTATTTTATTAAATAATAAATATATTAATACTATTATATAAATTTTAGATTTTAAAAAATATAATTTTTTAATTTTTTATCATATTTATATTAAAGTATTGTTTGATCTATTTACAATGTTTATAAAACCAAATTAGCAGATATGTATATATAATAAGTAAACTCTCCAAATTGGTCCGTACATGTCTTATTCGAGCAAATTTTGAAATTGGGCAACAATGTGGACTAATATCGTCAATAAATTTGAAGATGTTGGGTTATTTTGCCAACTTGAAATGTTATGGGGTAGAATTATCAGTCAATATAAGTAATGACATCAATTTTGCAATAAGACTTAACTGCCACATCATCACTTAAAGGTGATTTTAACGGCGACACCAAAAGTGATTTTTTCTTAAATTGTGGTATCAATTGTGTCGGCCTCAATTTTTATAGTACCATAAGTGAGAATCGGCATACAATTTGGTACCACAAGTGCGATTATCTCCTAGAGCAAATGATGTGTAATTAAGAAAATATAATTAGCCTAGTTAAATTTATGTTGGAAAATAGAAACCAAACGTTAAATTAGTAAAATAATTATCCTAAAAGTAATTATACTATAGTCAATTACTCTTTCTAAAAGCAATTATATATGCAATCGTTAGGCCAAGCGCACCCTAAGTGAGGCCATCTCCAACCGATAAGGCAATCGAGCATGAGAGGGGCTTGTCGGCTGCCTTCGGTTGGAGATGACAAAAAAAGGAGAGGGGGACTGAGCGGGCAGCTGGGGCAAAGGGGTTGGGGTAGGGAATTGGACAATTGGGCGGTGGATCAATTGGGCGGTGGATAATCCACCGCCCATTTGCCTCCAGGCCAGCGTATGCCTGGAGGTGGGTGGCTGCCATGCTCTATTTTTTTTAAATTTTCTGTTTTATATATAATAATTAGTTGTATTTATTTTTAATATCTAAATTGTAATTAGTTTTAATAAAATTGTATTTTTGTGTGTGTTGGATTTAATAAAGTGATTAGTTAACATTTGTGAAATTTAATATTTCTATATTCATAAAATTCATACAAATAAAAGAATTAAATAAACTAGAACAATTTTTGGGGAAATTGTGAAATTTATTATTATTATTATTACTAAAATAAGTAAGAGTGAGGAGAGAATGGAAAGTGAGAGTGGGGAAAGTTGTGAAATTGAATTAAATGGAGGTTGATTGTCCTTCGGTTGAGATGAGTTTTTAATTGGGCAAAATGGCAATTGGGCAAGGGCAATTAGGCAAAAAGGGAGTCAAAGAGGCAATTGAAAAATTGGACATTGGGTTCGGTTGGAGATGGCCTGAGGCTTAACTCTAAATGGTTGAGTAGAAGGAAGAATTCTATTGATATGTTAGTAATTAAAGTAACTCTGAACTGAATTTTAAACTAGATTTAATATTATAATCATATTCTTTGGATTAAAGAAAAGTTGGAAGAAGTGTAAGAAGAAGTAAAATAAAATTAATTTATTAATGGTCGATCTTTCAAAAATAACTCAAATAGCTCAACTATGTAACTTACCAGTAAAAGAATTGAATTTATGAAATTCTCATTTATATAACTAAAGATAGATAACATTGATTGTCCTTAAAGAATGTTTTGGACATGGAACTGGACTAATTTCATACATACAGACTGAAGCCCTATTACTTGCACTTGAGACTAATTGGAGTTGGAAGAATACCTTAAGTTAAATATGTACTTGTTTATTAATTCTATAAACGTGAATTAATATATTATGTGTAAATTTAAGAAATTGATAGTGAACCTTGAACTAATACACTTTGACTGAGTAACTGTATTGATATATAATTTCAGTTGCTCCAATTAATATTACAAATAGTTATTGAAAGCAACTTTCTTAGATTGATTAAGATGTTTTACTATATTGATTTAAAATAGATCTATAAATAATTAATTGGAATAAATTAGTTATCAAGTTAATCAAATATCTTATCTGATCATGTTAAGTTATGACTAATTGATTACAACTAATATGTTTATATCATAGGATGATTAATTAAGTAATGCCATGTGATACAAATCATTAAACTGAAATAACAAGTGGATGGAATTTGTGTCGACGAGGCCTTAGCCAAGTGGTTAAGGACGAGGCTCCATGATAAAGAGGTCATAGGTTCAACTCCCACTAATGTGAGTATTTTCTCTCGTTTAATACTAGCATTTATAATTAGTTTACTTTGATACCAATGTAATATTTTCGATTCGTTATAGTGTTTGATGTAACGGTGTATTTACCATCTCAAAAAAAAAAAAAAAAAAAAAAAAGAAGATGGAATTTGTGAACCTAAAAACTAATATTTAAATCTAGTAAGCTTAGTTAATAATGAGTCTCACTTAATGAAATAGAGCTTTGAAATATTTAAATCTAGTAAGCTTAGTTAATTATGAATCTCAGTTAATGAAATAGAGCTTTAAAATGGTCATGGAAATAGGTTATTGAGATTGTTCCTTTTCAAGTTGGTCTATTGTAGAAATGGTAAATCGGGGGTAGACTAAAGGCCGATACTTGGAGTAATTTTGATATGGAGTACAACCTATATTCCGGCTATTCGTTGTACAATCTATACAAGACGATGGAGTCACTAACCAAGTCAAGACTTGAATAATTTGGATCGAGGCCATTCCTCTGTAGAGCCACAAGAGTTGATGAAATCAGTAAGTAAGTCGTGAAGTCAACTGTCTACCACATCTAACTTGAGAATCGTGAGCGTTTCAATAAAACATTTTGAAAACAGAAAAAGTAAAGGCTTTCAAAAGAAACTGTTTGATTTCATCAATTGAGAAAATCATATTACACGTATGCATTTTTCTTTTGAAATGACTTAAATGTTATACCGTTAGTTCGGTGTATACTCAACGATCTCCAAAGGGTTAAAAACAATAATTGATATACAATCCAAATGATTAAAGTAAAACCGTTAGTTCGTTATACACTCAACTATCTACAATGACTAAAAAACCATTAAATTGGTATAAAGTCCAAATTTACAGTGAATAAAACCATTAGTTCGGCATACACTCAGCGACCTATAAAGCATAGACCATTAAATTGGTATGAATTCTAAGTTAAACAACATAATTTATATGAGATCGACAGTAGTCAATCGACCTTCAATACTACGAACTGATGAAACGGTATACTTCTCACTTAAGATTATTTTGGAAAAATACTGGTCGATTAGTTATATATCATCATTCGACTTGAAATACAACAACAAACGACATTATCGAGGTCCTGATGATTCGCGATATTATACAAATAGGATGCTATGGATGAATAAAGTTTTTAAATAAACAGTCAACATCTACCTAGTTTATTCTAAGAAAACGAAGACAACGGTTAATTCAAAAGCAAACACTTTATTAAGAATGAAAGAGCGTACAAATATTACAAAAATGAAGTTACATTCTTGATCGATCTCTAAAGATCGATTGGGAATCCTAAGTCCTATACATATCTACACTATTACAACTATAAGTCTAACTAGTCTTGAAGATCTTCTAAAAATTGATACCAATCGGAATTTGAGTAGCCAAGCCTCTTTTCTGTGATTTTGGTGTTCTATTCGATCTCGGCATCATTTGGACGACATGATCTTGGTTCATTTATGAGGTTGACATTTTTGGCTAAGAAAGGTCGAAGAATTATATTGTTCGCAGGAATATCGATATAAGAAATTTTTAACTGCTCATATCTCATTGCTGTTGTAGTTGTGGTAAATAAGGAATTACTAACTGGAGCTATTTATATGGGTAAATGAAAATGACGATTCAACCCTTGGCTTATAGGCGACAATTCATTTTCCCGCCTAGGAAAATTGCAATTTCAGCCGTTGAAGAAGTTATGGATTGTTAAGAAGTACTAATATATGACATATTTACTTCAACAATTTGTATATCTAAATGGATGTGTACTATTTTTCCCTTGGTCGATTTTTATCCCAATGGGCTTTTCCGAGCAAGGTTTTTAATGAGGCACGTCCGATATACAACATGAACATATTCAAAGGCTTGTTTGTACTTCTCCGAGCTACAACTACACTTGCGCTCGAGAAGTAAGGGGGTACTGATGAGGGCTATTTCGTATCTCACTAGATCAGATTCATCTACATGCCCAAGATCGATCCAAATCTCTTTCATCTCGATCGATCTCCAATGTTATCGATCGAAAATGGAAGAGTTAAGCTTTCAAGCAAGAATCATGAATATGGTAACAATCCGATATGCCAATTCGACCAGGATCTGTTGACCAGTCCGTGGGCCATACACACTCTCCTATGGGTCTTAGAGCTCTATCGTGAAGACACGTGCTAGTCTATAAATATTAGGATAATTAATGATGTAAGAACTTTTTGGCATTCTAAAGAAAATTCTACATCTTCAGATCAGTACTCTAGCTTAATAATCTATGCCTTTTGTAATTCTTCATCTTGCGCCATCCTTAGCAGCTTGACCAAACCCTTCATACTTTGTAATCATATCAATAATATTTAATAAAACACCATTCTCTCATATTATTATAATTACATTGCTTTATTTACTGTTTTTACGTGTTCTTACGAAATACGATAAAACCACCTCCTATATAAAGCCACACATGCTCATCCCTTGCATTTTTCATGGATAATATATATTTCATATCTTCACCTCTTTTGCATATAACTTCAACATTTGCATTGAATTGGATAACTCATTGTTTAACTTGTTTGTCACCTTTAGTGTTATGCATGACTGGTAGCAAATATGCTGGGAGAAGGTGTTTCACAACATATGTGAAAAGTAATCTTCTCATGTATGATTCGTTTGTTAATGTCAAGCTATTTTAATTGTAATTGCTTCCAAGCATGTTCAAGTGAAGAGGCATTTATTATGTTAACTTTTGGCTATTGGCTTTTAATTTTCAACAAGTTTATAAGTGGTATGTGAAGAATTATACAACTTGCTAATTTATTTCTTTTCATATCTTTTAGGGTGCAATTAGTTGCTTGGTATCCATCAGTGATTCTTCATTAGCAAAACTTATTTTTGTCACCGCACTTGAGAAATTTCAGCTTCAAGATGATATTGGTGAACATGGAGGAGGGAAGTCTGAGATTAACTGCTCAGCTGATGAAGAGGAGAGCAGTTCAGTTTCAGTTGAAAATGATATTTTTCTTTATGAGTAACCTTACTGATCTAATGGTCATACAACTTTTCATCCTAATAGACATGCATTTAGTAATTCAACTCTGATTCTTGCATATTTGCACTTGGAAAATAAAGACAACTTTATATAATTAACAATTTTTTCGATCTATCTTTTGCGAAGGTGTAGAATACTGGAACTCGCGTCTTGCATTGTTGAAGGATTCGATGAAGATCTGATTGATATAATATTTTGCGTTATTCAGCGTGCTTTACAGGTTTGCTGATACTTGTACTTTCGCATCTGTAAATTTTCAATTTATGTTTTTGTTCAACAATCTATGTTCTGGTTTCTAGGCTACTGATGATATAAGTCAGGTCCAAGCGTATGAAACTCTCAGCAAAATATTAGAGGTTATATGTTGATTATTTTACTTATCATTCTAAAGGACACGTTCTTGATTTTGCTGAATACTACTCCGTCTACAGAAATCATTCATGGTTTTGCTCTTGGAAATTTGTTGTGGTGATGGATATGTTGAGTGGCTTGAAGTCTTCTGCTAATATCGCATTGCTTAAAAGACGTTTTGCCTGTTTGGAGGCCTTGTTGATTCAATTGATAACGGTAGGGGTTCTATTCAAGATCTTTATTGATTCTTAAAATCTATCTTGCTGAATCTGATAAATTTTATTAGTCTTCTTACAACAAATTCCTTTAAATATTCAAAGATAGTGTCCATGTTGGCTTATTCTGAATGAGATAATTCTCGCACTAAAGGATGTAAGAACTACTTCCTAGACATGATATCCCATTCTTTACTCAATTTTTATATGACTTTAGAGATATCATATACTATGTACATTTCTTGCTCAAGTAACCATAAATCTAATATGCCATTTGTAGTAGCATCTTTCTGGATGTACATATGTAGAAGTGTTGAGATCGTGCTGGTGTTTACAACTGGAGCTCCCTTGGCCACCAAAAATGTCATACACCTCTCTTGATTGTTGTAATCATGTAATAAAGCCCTTTATATAAGGGATGAGGAGGCCTTTTTGGTAATCATAGATATTTGTTTTCTTAACATTTGATTGGTAGACTGATGAGGAATTAATTCAGACTCAATATAGTTTATGCAAAACACATCTTGTTAAGTAGTGTTTTCCCTCATATTCTCGCGTATTGTAATATGAAAACGTGATCGAAGAGTTCTGTTATAAGGATGTTTATTGAAGGATGATTGTTAATATTTGAGTTTATTGGTACCTAGTAACACTTAATTGTTGTCACTCACATGTATGTCAATTCATGTTCAGTCGAATGTGCATATCACGATTTAAATGGATAAGTTCCAAATTGCGGGACTCATGAAAAGCTATATGCGATGTACCTTACCACAAACATATTACCATGGTAACTGCAATCCTATTCCATTTCATAGATATGATTCACACCCTTACCTTCTCTATAGATCACATGATGATGAATTTCATTTACCCAGATCCAAAATATTTTGCTTTTTTAGTTTGGCCAATGTTGAGATCGTTTGTGTGCTCCATCATTAGTTCTAAGGTCATTTCCGAGCTCAAAGTCTTAGTTATCTGAAGTTATATAGTAGTTTATTTGCGCATGAATCCACGTTGTTTTATCTTTCACTCGCGTTTTCTTCCCTTCACTTTTATTAATGACACAAACTTTAGAAAAATAAAACGTTAACACGTTTAAGGTTATACTCTTTTGTCCTTCTAAGCTTTTTATCCACCAGCTAAACCACACCTAGGCCTAGCTATGATTGTTTACATTCATTATATGTTGCTTTTATTTTTCGGAGTTTGAGTTTATTTCGGACTAGCTCAAAAATAATTCATGCCTTATTAAAATACTCATTGCATAATATATAAGAGCTAGCAGTCTCTAATATAAAATATTAAGTAGCATTTATTCAAATTGAAATCTAACGTTAGAGTATAGCAATTTTGAAAGAAATCATCACTTTGAGTGATTTTGTACAATTTCTATCAATTAAAACCAAAAAAGGTGAGATATTCACTATTATATTTTGGCATATAGGAAATCACATATACAGACTCAAAATCATTGTGAGGTTCTATTCAACTAGAACCAATCTTGTGAACACAAACATTTATAGTTTCCCACTAAATTGGTCAATCCTCTACCAATTAAAAGTATACGAGTATACTATTAAATTTTTTAAGCACAAAAAATAAAGATTTCTTTACGAGAAAAAGTAAAAATAAATTTTATTTAAATGATGTAATGAGATAAGTAAAGAAGTGAAGAAGTCAAATAATTATAAAAGCACTAAGGGCAAAATATGATTATCAATAAATTGCTAAAATATGACATGACTTATCTTTATAGTAGTACACATGTATTTTTTAGCGTATTAACATCTAGTTAGAAGTTGATACACAGCAGTAGATAACATTTAAGATTACGGTGTTTTCGATTCCTTTGATTATGTTCCCTTAACAACTGTTTGAGTAAGATTTGAAGCTCTGTATCTGTAGAAATTAAGAAGAGAATGCGTTAAATACACAGTAAATCAAGCTGAACTTCGACAATGGTTATCAATATATAAAAGTGGAAATTCTAGAGAATATCTCCTATTTAAGAGAAATATCTGATTTTGTAAGTAGTTATATTGCACCCAAACAGATGTTGGTTAAAAAGAGGAATTTTTTTTCTTTAACATACTAACATTCATAATTCTACGAATTTTCTCATACGGCAGAAACTAACCTTTCTAGTGTTTTTGACTGAACAGGACAACTGCATTCACAATCTTGAGACGACAGCAGGTTAGAAGAACCAGGGCAATTTATTGGATGTTCAAAATCTAACATCATAGTAGTCTTGTTCAACTCGTCTGAAAAGCCTGGCTGAAAATATGTGGTAGTATTCATTAGAACAAATCTGAAAAATGTAAACTTCAACTAATTGGCCACACTACAAAAATTGGATACATATCATCAACCATTCAAATAAGCAAGGATTATCATACCTCAAGGTTCAAATAGTCAATTCTACAAAGAGCATCCTTCACATTACCATTTAAGATTGACTTCTTAATTTCCTCTCGAACAACGCTAGTTGTAAGATCAATGTCTTGCTTTGTCCCAGAACCGAGATGGAAGTTTTTGGCAGTCCGCATAACCCTCAATAAGGAGAAAATTCATCATCAATTTATTTAATTCTTTCTTTCCAAGTTCTTAACAAGAGAGTTTTTCCTCCAACTCTTACCAATCTTTAGTTGTCATTGTTTCTTTTAGGGGAAAAACCACAACTAGATTTAATGAAATAGCAAAAATAATGAACACAAGATTTACATGGTTCACCCAAAAATAGGCTACATCCACGGGCTGTCTTTCACTAAAGGGAGATAATTACACAGTGTTTACAAATACTCACAACTCTCGACTCACACAGGTTATGTGCACAAAATTTCTGCCTAAACTAAGCTTGAAAGAACTGCTGATGAGATGGATGTTTGATGTTGTACATTCAACTGAATGAGAATCAAACTATATATAGGCTATAGGCCTTCAAAGGAAACATTTATGCAAAATCCGTCCGCCCAATTGCAATTCTTGTTACAATGATGAATTCAGTTGTTTCTTTTCAACTGAATTGTGCAAGTTGGAGTTGCAATTTGTTCAAGCACTTGAGTGGTGGCCCCTTCGTTTAAGTTTGCCAACTTGCTTGTTCTTAACAACATTTTCTAACAATCTCCCACTTGAAGACTAATTTCAATCTGTTTTCACACCTGATCAATGCAACAACCGTTCTCGATCTTGTCAGTTTCGGAGTCCAACTGAAGCTGAGCATAACTTCAGTTTATCAACAATTACTACCTTTGTTAGCATGTCTGCTGGATTCTTACTCCCTTGAATCTTCTCAAGTGTTAACACGCCATCCTCTAACAAAGATCTGATGAAGTGATAACGAAGCCCAATGTGTTTTATTCTGGAGTGAAATGCAGAGTTCTTTGCCAAGTGTATTTCACTCTGACTATCACTGTATAGAAAATTCTTCTCGTCTTTGAATCCCAGTTCATCTAACAAACCTTGAAGCCATATCATTTCTTTACTAACTTCTATCACTGCTACATACTCTGCCTCCGTCATGGACAATGCAACAATCTTTTGTAACCGTGACATCCAACTGACTGCCGTTGATCCGATAGTGAACACATAACCTGTGGTGCTTCTTCTATGATCAACTTCTCCGGCAAAATCTGCATCTACGTACCCCTGCACTTTGACTTCTCCTCTGCCAAAGTACACGCACTTATCTCTAGTGCCTCGTAGATACCTCAAGATCCATTTGACTGCTTCCTAGTGGACCTTACCCGGGTTTGACATAAATCTGCTAACAACTCCCACTGCATGAAATTGTCAAACTTTTTGTACCACTGTCTTGGAGCTTGATTCAAACTATACAAGCTCTTCTTGAGTCTACACACCATATATTCTTTCTCATCCTTTGAGAAACCTTCTGGTTGACGCATGTAAATCTCTTCATCTAAGTCTCGGTGAAGAAACACAATCTTCACATCTAACTGTTTTAGGTGGAGATTTTCAATAGCAACAGTACTTAATACAGTCCTGATAGTATTAAGTTTTACAACTGGAGAAAAGATCTCGGTGTAGTCAATTCCTTCTTTTTGCTGGAATCCTTTGATTACTAGTCTGGTTTTGTATCGTTTTAAGTCATCCTGCTCTTCTTTCACACGATACACCCATTTGTTATGAAGGGACTTCTTCCCTCTAGGTAACTCAACAAGTTCCCATGTCAGGTTGGAGATCAAAGACTTCATCTCGTCTTTCATGGCAAGCTTCTACTCGCCAGCATCTCCGATCTGACAAGCCTCATCATAGCACTCTGGTTCTCCTCCATCTGTCAGCAACACATAGTTCATGTATCTCCTGTTAGGCACATGTGGCCGAGAAGACCTTCTCAATACAGGAGTTGGAGAATGAGGTTGATTTGTATTCTCCTGCTCCACACGTTCCTCTGGCTCGGAATTTTCCATTGTTTGGTTTGTCACAGGGCTGACTGGAAAGTCATCCGCTTCTGCATAAACTGGCTCAATCTCAATTTGTATCCCAAATGCCTATCTTTGTACATAACTCTTTCATTGAAGATTACGTCTCTGTTGCGGATTATCTTTCTGTTTGCATCATCCAAGATGCGATACCCGAACTCATCATCACCATATCCAAGGAAGGTACACTTCTTGGATTTCGGATCAATGATATCCACATATGCCATACAACCAAAAACTTTGAGGTGTGATAATTTTACACTTTTACCAATCTATACTTCTTCTGAAATTTTATGGTCCAACGATACCGATGACCCTCGATTAATCAAATAAGCTGCTATGTTGACTGCTTATGCCCAGAACATCTTGGGTAGGCCTGACTGCATACGCATTGTTCTGGCTCTCTCGGTCAACGTTCAATTCATGTGTTCTGCTACATCATTTTGTTGAGGTGTATCTGGCACGGTTCTTTCCATCCTAATCCTGTGCTCATAGAAGAACTTTTTAAATTTGGAGGCTTCATATTCTCCACCATTATCGGTTCTCAGCTTTTAGATTTGGAGACCTATCTAATTTTCTACCATTGCTTTCCATTTTTTAAATGTGTTGAAAACTTCAGATTTATGTCTCAAAAAGTAAAACCATACCTTTCGAGAGTGATCATCTATGAAAGTCACAAAGTAGCATTTCCCACCAATTGATGAGGCAGTTGTTGGACCCAAACATCAGAAAGAACAAGCTCCTGTTTTCCCTTCTTTGGGGTTCTGCTACTTGTCTGAAAACTGACTAATGATTTTCAAGTATACAGTCCTCGAGCATGTCGATGTCAATCGACTGTAGATTCGTAGCTTTCCTTTGGAGTTCATAATCTTCATTCATTTCTCACTCATGTGACCAGGTCTTTGGTGCCATAAGTTTGGATTTTGGTTGCTTGCTGCAACTGCAATTGGACAACACCCTTTTGTCGCCCTGTAAAGAGTGTCGCTCTTCTTTCCTCATGCAATTGCGATTGCACCCTTTGAAATCTTCCAGTCATTTTCGTGGAAGATTGTAGTGTAACCTTCACTGGCTAGCTGACCCACAAAGATGAAGTTCTTTCTCAGGTCAGGAATATGCCTGACATCATTCAGCTTCCACTCAGACCCGTTAAACTTAATCTTCATTGTTCCTTTGCCAACAATATCACATGGTTGGTCATCTCCAAGATATACTTTACTAAGTTTTCCAAGCACGTGCTCCTCAAAGAGTATTTTTTGTGAAGTAGTGTGAAATGATGCTCCATAATCTAACACTCAAGACTCTTCATTGTTCTCCAAAGAGCATATCAACACATCATCTCGTGTTGATGTCGATGCAACATTAGCTTCGGTCTTCACTGCTTGATTATTCGTTGCACTCTTGCACTGATTTTTGTAGTGTCCGACCTTACCGCAATTCCAACAATCAACAGTCTTTGAATTTTGGGAATTGCTGGGATTTCTCGACATGGATCTCCTATTCTTTGATCTTCCTCGGTGGTTTGATCTTCCACGATTGTTGTTTGTCGGTCGGCCTCTCGACTCTGTCCACAAAGCATAAGGGGTCGAAGTTTTACCTGACTCTCTCTCTCGGATCTCTTCGTTTAGAACGAGATCACGTACATCATTGAATTTTAACTTATTGCTTCCCGACGAGCTACTCATAGTTGTGACTGTAGCATTCCAACTTTCTGGAAGGGAGGACAAAAGTAACAATGCATGTACTTCATTGTCAAATTCAATCTCGACCGAAGTCAATTGGGTCCTGATTGTACTGAGCTCAATGAGATGTTGGGCCACCGATGCCCCTTCGGTCATCCGCAAATTAAACAACCGCCTAATTAAATGCACTTTATTTGAGAGTGCCTTCATAAGACCCGTCGTGGTCTTCTCCTTCGTTATGTTAAAATCGACATTGCAAGTTAGAGTCAACTGGATAACTCTGAGAGCTTGTCTAGGAGTTTCCACTCCTCATCCTTCATGGATTCCGACTTTTCTTCTTGGAGAGGCAAGAATAAATTTTTCTGATACAAATAGTCCTCTATTTGCATCTTCCAGAATCCGAAGTCCGCACCATTGAACTTTTCGAGTTTCATTTTCCCTTCGTCTGCTGCCATTACTCCCACTTAAATCTGGTTGGCCCGGAATAAATATTCCTAAGCTTTGATACCAGTTGTTAGGGAAAAAACCACAACCAGATTTAATGAAATAGCAAAAATAATGAACACAAGATTTACGTGGTTCACCCAGAGTAGGTTACATCCACGGGCTGTTGCAGATCTTTCACAAAAGGGAGATAATTACACAGTGTTTACAAATACTCACGACTCTCGTCTCACCAAGAAAATTACTAACTTAATTTTCATACAATATCTCTCATAGTTTAAGAAAACTCTCTGAAATTTTGCGCTCAAAATTTCTGCCTAAACTAAGCTTGAAAGGATTGCTGATTAGATGGATGTTTGATGGTGTACATTCAACTGAATGAGAAGCAAACTATTTGTAGGCCTTTAAAGGAAACATTTCTGCAAAATCCGTTTGCCCAATTGCAAATTCTTGTTACAATGATGAATTTGGTTATTTCTTTTCAACTGAATTATGCAAGTTGGAGTTGCAATTTGTTCAAGCACTTGAGTGGTGGCCCCCACGTTTAAGTTTGCCTACTTGCTTGTACTTAACAACATTTGCTAACAGTTTCAACCTGTAAAATAACCACAATTTACGAATTCAGTACTATTGGCAATTTCGAAAGAGGGAGAAGAAATAATTAATGATACAAAAATAATCACACGATAAACCCTAATAAAATTCGAAAAATATGTTAGGAACTCACAAAAAATCAAAAATTATCAAAGGAATTGGAAGATTCAATAAATCATTTTACACCTATGTGTTTGATGATAATACTAAATGAATAAACTGTAAAAGATTGATGAAACAAACAAAGAATTAAGACCCAGTTGGAGTTTGAGTTCAATTTTAGAATTTGTGATCTTTGATTATAAATGATGTAATAAGAGAGAAAACTGATGAGTGTTTTTTTATTAGGAGAGACGAATAGAATTCTTTTTATAAAGGGCATTTCGTCTAATTTGGAAGGAAGAAGGCTGCAAAAGGAAATTTCTTTTTTAGTTTCATGGAAATAAAATATTTCTTTGATTCCTAATGAAATGCACTGCTTTGACTTATATAAATTGAACGACCAGATTGTCAATTGGATTAAATTTTATAAAGGGCATTTCGTCTAATCGGCTATGTCGGCCCAAGTTGGACTGATTAAAAATATGGCAAAATTTTGAACCGAACACAACACAGATCAATTGTCGCAATAAACTAATTAGCCTAGATTCCTAAAAGCGAATTGAGCCAAAGCCTGTTAGGTGTAATCGGTTCTGATCCATATTTTGATCCGATAGGTTTGCATTCTAAAGATTGTGGGCCTATTTAAGCAAGTATATGGATTTTTTTTCCCCGTTATTAGGTTTAGCCCAACACATTTCAATATACGGACTATCAATCGATTTGGGCTTTCCCTTGCCCAATACCCTATCTCGACTATATTTAATCATGTGTTCCATTGTATACTTCAAACTTGATTAATGAGCAGTTACGCAGTCCATTTTTTTTATTTGTTGCTTTAGCAAAAAAAATATTTCTTTTGTCGTTTTATGATTTCAATGTAAACTTAATTATTTTGTACCAATTTTACCCATTTTGTTAATGATTGTTGTGATTATTTGGTTAAAAGGGTGTTTCGGGGTTTTCCTTAAAAAAAGTGGTTATTTATTACATTTGTTAATCTGTGTGCAATCCTCCAAAACGACAAATGAAAAAAAACGGAGGGAGTACTTTTTAAGCTTCTTTCGAGAAGGTACAAAGTAAACTAATAAAAATCCCTAACATTTTTAGTTCATTATTCAGACATGGGTAGACACGGTTGGTATAGGAAAAAATGGTACGGTTTATGGTCTGCCTGGTAAGGTTGCTCGGGTTAAACCTAGTTCATCGAGATCATCACAATATTCTAGTTCATCTGACCAAGCGCTTGTATCGAGAATTCTAACTCTGGAAGAAAGACTGCAGCAATCAGAGGGGCAACGTCAACGAGAGAGGGATGAACTTAGGGCAATGTTGAAGGAGGAATGTCAACGAGAGAGGGAAGAACATAGGGCAATGTTGGAGGAGGAACGTCAACGAGATAATGATGAACATCAACGAGAGAAAGACAAACACAGAGCAATGTTGGAGGAAACCCGAAGAAAAATGGAGGAAAATCGATGACAAATGGAGGATTTTCAACGTATGATGATCAACTCCATGCCTTCTAATTCTAATATGAGGAATATGTTCTCGCATAACCCACCCCATAACCCACCCCAAGATGACTAAAACTTAGTTTTAATTTCTGGGATATTCGAATACTTATTTTATTATTGAACTTTTGTTGATGATTGAGACTAATTTGATTTTATAAGATATTATATGGTTTTCGACGTGTTTATTAATTTATTTTGTTGATGTTAATGCGTGATTTGTTGTTTTTTTGTGGGATTTCTTCATTTTTGTATGATATTTGGTGATTTAATTGATATAAGTATAAATCAGGGATAGTAAAAAAATTCATAATTAAAATCTATTTTTAGCAATTTTCGGACGAGATGGTCCCGTCGGAAACTTATAAAAAAATATTTTATTTAATTTTCGATGGATTGTTCCCATTAGAAAAATAAATAGTTTTTTATTTAATTTCCCGACGGGTTAAACCGTCGGAGAATAAACTGACGGGTTAGCCCGTCGGAAGTTGATTTATTTTATTGAACCTTTGACGGGCTATGCCCATCTGAATAGTTCCGGGTTTGCCCGTCGGAATTTCAATAAAAAAAATGTTCGATATAAATTTGGACAGGGAGCCCGTCGAAAATTTTTCTGACGGGTAGAATCGTCGAGAAAACCCCGTCAAAAATTCCATTCGAAAACTTTATCAAGACCAATTTTCCGACGGGTAAAATCCATCGAAAATTTGGTTTTCCGTCTAATTTCACCAAAAATTCCGTCGAAAAAAGTTGTGTTTCTTGTAGTACATGATGTGATCAATACATTGGATATAGATAATAGACGTGGCCAATTTTTTTTTCCATATGTCGAATTATTATTGCCACTAATGTTAAAATATTAATTGATTAATTTGATGCATGGTTGAAATTATTCTTAGCCATATTTCAGATATCTATCAATACTCGCGAATATATGTAACACTATGTCAACAAACAAATAAATGTAACAATAATTATGTTGGAGTTTTATGTGGTTAGTTCTAGATTGTGCTAAGTTTCATAAGGACCGTTTTAAAATTTTGCCAAATGGCATAAATTTTACCTCTTACCTTTTCATAGTGTAATGTTATTTGAGAGAAACATATTAATTCTTTTTTAGATTCATATTAATTTATCTATATTTTTTTACTGAATAATAAAAGAAAACGAAGGTTGATGAGTCTAGAACATTTCTACTTATGCCATTCTCAACACATTCAAAAGTTTAATTAAGTTTATACTATAAGTTAAAAATCAAAAAAATTGAAAAAAATAACCAGGAAAATCGAAAGGGGAAAGAAAATACACACGTCTGGAATAGTCGATTACCAACCGAGAAGAATCTAAACCTGCAATATTAACACATAAAATAAAATTAAATGAAAAATTAGAGGAATAATTTGACAAAAATGGAGAAATAATTAAATTAAATTTAATCTCTCGCCTACAGCTTCAGATCTATCCACGCAAGGGTGGCGATGGAGGCGGAGAAGTGGAAGATTACAATGAAGGTTGATGGGTCGACAATTCCAAGGATATGTCGATTGTGTCCGGTTTGCGGCGGCGCGGCAGGTGATTCGGAGGAGGATGGTTACACACTCGCCGGAGGGGATGACAGAAATGAGGAAGAGGACTTGGTTGCTTTATTTCAATTAATCGTGTGAAATAGAAGTAATATTTCTCAAACAAAAGTGAAGGAAAATAGATAAGGTGGTTTTTTGGAAAATCGCTTTTCAATACTTAAAAAGAGAGATTGAATTTATGGAATATGATAACCTGCAGCACATGCATGTTACCCTTAAAAAAATAAATATAATCCATTGATACTTAAAGGGGGAATTGATGAATACTTAGCGCAAGTGGTACTAACTATAGAAAAGCTCAACTATGCTTAGAGATAAAAAAAACACTTTGAAGAAATCTTACAAATAAATTAAGAAAAGTATGATAAGTTTTGCATTAAAATCTTCAGCAATTTCAAGAATTGCTTCAACTGTCATGTGTTTGTAGACCTAAAGAAAAGTTGTTGAATCGTTACGTGGAGATAAGTCAAAAAACAAGAAGCAGTGGAGCAAATGTTGGGCCGACCATGATTTTTCTATGAGCAGGAGCTGCTGTTGCGTGCTGTTGTATACTATCCTAAGCTCAACCCTACGCATTGTGCATAGTGTATACTATATTTTCTAAACAAAACACTCTCATATAAATTAAAAAAAAAATAGACACTCTCATACAAATTTTTTTTTTTAATTTACTTGACATCAATACTTCTCGATCACTACTTTAGATGATGCAAATGTAGGAAATTTTAATTTTTAAATATTACATAAAATTAAGGAAACAAAAATATTAAGTCCCTCTTATATAAAATGTGTAACACTGATAAAAACTTTTCCAGCCAAAAATGTTTTACGTACATTATGTTGCAAGCCTACTACACTCTACTAATTTACATCAGCTCGGTCTTGCTTTACTTCAGACACAAATTTTCCCAGTCGAAGTTCCTGACCCCATCGACTAGATACTCTCCCAAAGCATGCACACTCAGCATTTTGTTAAGAACAAAAATCCATGTAAGAATAAACAAATTAAGCAATGAAAGAAAATCTTTAATGGAGAATAAATGTAAGAATTTTAAACATAAATTCAACCATTAAACCTGTCCATATGGAGAGGACAAACCTCCAGAAATAATTGTTAGGCAAAATTGCAGAAAACGTCCCAAACTAATTAGTGATTTTGGATTTTCGTCCTGAACTATATCACCTCACCAAATTTAATATTTTTTTGGAATATCGTCCCAAACTAATTAATTATTTTGGTTTTTCATCCCAAACTATATCAACTCGCCGAATTTCGAATTTACCATTTTGAATGAATTTAGTCCTAATGTTATATTTCTAATTTAATGGAAATGACGGTTCAATCTTGTAATTAGTTTGGGACAAAAAATGCAATATTGTATAATTATTCATGCTAAAATTTGCCACCTCATGACACGTACGCAACCATGTAGTAATTTAACGGACACATGCGCAATTTTTGTCTCATAATTAATGGTGGGACGATATTCCAAAAAAATATAAAATTACGGGACGAAATTCGGTGAGGTGATATAGTTTGGGACGAAAACCCAAAATCACTGATTAATTTGGGACGTTTTCTGCAATTTTGCCTAAATGCTAGACACTCATAAATGACTCCCTGAAATTTAGGAAACGGCTATTAATAACTGACTTGAACTATAACTCCTAAGTAATCATGCATACGGATAACTACAAAACAATAACTAAAGCCTTTAGATTAGTGGGGATCATGGGTGGTTTTGTATCAGTGCATCCCCCTGAAAAATCGCCTTGTCCTCAAGACGGAAACAAAGTAATTTTGACCAGTTTGTCCGCTGGTGGGTCGTAGCCGTTGTAGTTTGTGAGAAAGTCGCTTGTTTGCATCTTAAACATGTCCATATGGAGAGGACAAACCTCCAGAAATAAGTGTTATATATATTATGATCTTATTCCTAATAACTCTTCTAATCATATAAATAGAGTAGTGCTAACCGCACATCCCACAATCGGCTATACACATATACAATCAATTGTTTTTTTTTTTTTTTTATCATTCATATATTTTAATGTATATGAAAAAAATTTAATTATATGACACATAAATAATTATCAGGAAAATATAAACCCTGTTTGTAAATATTAAACCCTAAACCTTGAAATTTTAAACCATAAACCTGTTAAACAAGTAGTAGGTAATACAATTAATTCAAAAACCTAAAATATGGGCTGTACAAAGGGTTGTCAAATTTGGACTGTGATATAATCATTTTCCATATAAATACTAGACACACATAAATAACTCCCTATAATTTAGGAATTTGCTACTAATAATTGACTTGAACTATAAACCTAATTAAATCTACGGATAATTACACAACAATAACTAAAGGCTTTAGATTAGTGGGGATCATGGGTGATTTTATATCACATTTCAAACAAAATATCATATTATAAATCATCTTAATGTTCATATAATTATGGTGATTAGATATGCATCATTTAAAACTATAGTTTGATTAATGAAAAATAAGGAGAATTGGAGTCATACTGACATATATTGGAGCATCATAATGGCTTAGTCTTTTGCAATTGGAGAAAGTGGGTTTGGGAGATAATTGAGGCGAGGAATTGAGAATTTTGGAGAAGTTTAAATTTTTTTAACTTCTCTCTTATTTTCGTGAATAAATAAAATTCTATAAAAATAAAAATAGAAATTGAGTGAAAATTCTATATATATATATACTAGCATTTACCCCATGCTATGCACGGAGTCACTAAATTCTTATTTAATAGTTTATGGGTTGATTCTAATAAGTATAATATTCAATTGGGTTTTTGGCATTTTGCACCCTGTAAATATATGGTCTTGGCACTTTGCACCATGACTTAAAAGTTTTGGCATTTAGCACCCTGAAAATACACTTCATTTGACACTTTGCACTTTAGAGATATAATTTTTTTGGTATTTTACACCCTAATGGTTTCCTTTGAAAAATGACATTGAATGTCGACAATCAAACATAGGAAAAAAAATTATTTCGAGTTCAATCACAAGTAATTATATTTTTTTGCAAATTATATTTATATTTTTCCTTAAATAGACACTAATTAGCATCAGTTGTGATATTCATAAATACAACTTTTTTTTTTTCAAAAAATTTCTACCCGACATACTCTACAAATTTATAATTATTATCTACTAGCATGTCAAATTTAGAAATTACAAAAAATAAATAAGAGTTCTTACTTAAATGCTTATAGCTTAGTAGTTATATTAAAATAAAAAATGTGTAAAATTTTAAGTCGGGGTGGAAAGTGCAATAAATTTATTTTTTCAAGGTACAAAGTGCCAATATTTTATATTTATAGGGTGCAAAGTGTTAAAATCTATATTTTCAGGGTGCAAAGTGCCAAAAATTATTCAAAATTGTATATTATACCCTTCTACTAACAAAATTTTCTCACTAAAACACACACTTGGGTGCAAAGTGTCAAATGAATTGTATTTCCAGGGTGCAAAGTGCCAAAACTTTTAAGTTGGGGTGCAAAGTGCCAAATTCCTATATTTTCAAGGTGCAAAGTGCCAAAAACCCATATTCAATTGTCCTCCTTTTGATTTAGAGAAGGGCATTTCACCCCCTGTAAAAAATTTAAAAGATCAATTTACCTCATTCTGTTGAAGAGTGCAACTCATTCTCTTGAAATTAAAAGTGGTGTGAACAAAGTTGCATAAATAAATAAGATTACTCTTCATAAGGGTATATTGGTCTACATAAAATAATATTGGGGGTAAAATGTCACATATATTGTAATACAGATGATAAAACTACTACACAAAATATTACATGGAGTAAACTGATCCATATAAATTAGTAGTACATTCAGTAAATAAACCTATAAAAAAATGAGAGGGGCAAACTTACTCATTTATTTTAGGATTAAAATAGGTACACGTATTATAAATGATTTTATTTTTATCAAACCACATTTTATTAAAAATAACACGGAGGCAACATGAGTCTATTATAAAAATATACAAAAATAAAATGCTCCTTCTAAAATTATAGGGGAGCAAATTAAAAATTATAAAGATCACATGGGAAATATTGTCGTTTGACTCCGTAATTTATACGATGTGGATAAGTAGTATAATCTTGAAAATGTAAAATTAGCTTACAACATAGTTTACAAATTTGTGGTGAAATTTTACGTTTATTATTTTACGGGCTTTTGGCACTTTGCACCTTAGAATTATAGGCTTTTGGCACTTTGCACCCTAACTTAAAAGTTTTGGCACTTTGCATCCTGGAAATACAATTTAGTTGGCACTTTGCACCCTAGTGTGTGTTTTGAAGAAAAAAATTAATTGATTGAAGAGTATAATAGTTATTTTCAAATATTTTTGGCACTTTAAACCCTAAAAGTATAAATTTTGACACTTTGGACTCTGAAATATAGAATATTGGCAATTTGCACCCAAAAAATATAATTTCTGGCAATTTCAATCCCGACTTAATATGATAATCTAAATTATGTAAATAACATGCAATATAATAATATGTTAGATATGTAAATGTGTATTATAGATATAATGTAAATAATCTTGAGGATACTTGAAAATAAAATG
Organism: Penstemon newberryi var. newberryi; assembly: GCA_030819805.1. Classification (NCBI taxonomy): domain Eukaryota; kingdom Viridiplantae; phylum Streptophyta; class Magnoliopsida; order Lamiales; family Plantaginaceae; genus Penstemon; species Penstemon newberryi. The sequence continues at coordinate 30,879,863 of JAUALY010000003.1, read as the reverse complement.
AAGACAATGTTTTCTTTTTAATCTAAATTTTACAGAGAGAAAATGTTAAAATAAGTTATTATAAAGTAAAATAAATTTAGAATAACAAATTTATGATTGTTCTGCATAGAAATGACCATTTTATATCTACATAGCCGACATTCATGAGTCTGTTTTTTTTTTGAGAAAAATATATTAGTGTGCAAAATGTTACAAATTATATTTTTAGGGTCCAGAGTGCCAAAAAATTTAATCGGGGTAAAAAATGCTAATATTTTATAATTTTAGGGTTCAAAATGCCAAGATTCTATATTTTAAGGGTGCAAAATCTATATTGCTAAAGTGCAAGGTGAAATTTTTTTTGAAAATAACTATTCTACCCTTCTATCAATGAATTTTCTCACTAAAACACACACTAGGGTGCAAAGTGCCAAATAAATTATATTTCCAGGGTGCAAAGTGCCAAAACATTTAAGTCAGGGTGCAAAGTGCCAAAACCCTATAATTTCAGGGTGGAAAATGCCAAAAACCCTTATTTTACTATAAGTTGAAACATATATTTGTCAAAACAAAATGTGAGTGAGTTTAAAATTGACAGTTGCTTGGTCTCCATTTAAGTATAATTATAGATATGTTCCATAATTGACACTTTAAAATTAATGTAATCTGGATTCATATATGAGTTTGTTACTTGGACATTTAGAAACTTGATACGGGATTATTTACTATTCTATATATATTTACTTATAATTAACTCAATTACGAATGTGTACCATGTACGAATAAGTATTTTGTCTCTTGTTGAAAACATAATCGAAAATTGTTAGAAGTCACGAGGGGAGCCTTTTTTTTTTTTTTTTTCCAAATTTGGGAATGTTATGATATTATTTTTGAAAAGGCCTTCTAAAAGCTAAGCAACCAATCACATTTTTCCCCTATATAAAAGAAAAATAATTATGAGTTTTCTAATTATTTGGTCTAGTAAGATAATTAAAATAAAACAAGGGGGATTTGAGGGTGCCGACGTGCAGTTGCATCAGGTGCCTCAAATTTAATTTAGATTGTTGGATTGCGAGTACTTAATCATAATCACAAATATCTTTTAATTTAAAATAAGTGGTACACACTAAATGGGACAAAAGATCATTGGCGGTAAATTGCCCATTAAACATATCACAGGGAGTTAACTTGTCAAAACCCTGTTAAAGTGTGGTATTTGTACGAATTAACAATTGGTAACTGAGGAACCTTATGTAGCTTATATACTGGGTAAATTATGTTTTTATGTGACTAAAGATAAATAAATAAAGTGGAAGAGCTAACTTGACATAACGTAATTGCAAAAGGTAAAATGTTGCTTTACTTGGATGTTTTATGTAATTCATTGAATTTACACATGTGCTTTTGTTAATTTATAATTAAATTGTAAGATTCTTTATAATTGGATTTCTGTTATTCAAAAATATTTTGTTGTTTATTTACTGTAGAGGTGAATGACTTGAAGATGAAGCTCATGGATATGAACCTCATAAAGGTTTCCATTCTCAATCTTTTTTTTTTTTTTTTTGTTTCTTAATTTCTCCATCTTTCTATATGTAATTATTGGTGATTATTCTAAAGGAGTTAATGAGTTGTTTGGAGGATGAGAAGTTAGAAGTGATGAATTATGAAGTTTTGTACCAATTACTCAATCAGGGATACATGAGTTTGAAATAAGGAACCAAACTTTTTTGCTCATCAATCTTAACAGGGGTAAATGCAAAATACTTTCCTGTGCTATGCTAAACTTGCAAAAAACTACCCCGTAAAATTTTTATTGCGCCAAACTTTATTGTGTTTTTAAAAACCCAGCAAAAAACACCCAATTTGTAAAATATAGGTCGTTTTGGATCTACATATTTCAAGAAACAATTTTTAAAATACTTCAAGTTGGTCCCTACAGCTTCACGTGATATATTTTTAACATGACAAACTTCCTTGTGTTTTCAAAAAACACCCAATTTGTGAAAATATGTCGTTTTGGATCGTTATAATCCATTTATTGTTGATAAATGGCTTATTTCTTATTTCTTTCAATATGTAAGATGGGGATGGTTAATAGGGGTTGTGAAAAACTATCAATAGTTTAGGTCTCATAGCCAATCAAATATATTAAAAAAATTCAACCATGACCTGCTAGATAGGTAAAAATTGCCGGTCATATTTTATGTTGATTTATGGTATAATTACCATAACACCCTTGTAACCTTTTTTTTTTGTTGGGAACAAAAAATTGTAATAAAAAAACATAGAGCCCCCACTTTACTTAAGTGATGACAATTACCTAATTGAACCAGTGTTTTAAGGGAGATGACAAAAGAACCATAAGGAATTCAGTTGACATATTTTTCAATGCTAATTTTGGTGGCAATTACTCCATTTCTGGCATGCAACAAAAGAAAAAAGAGATGAAAAATTGAACCAGTGATGAATCATATAAACTTCCAATTGAATCATCTTCTCTCAAAATTGAAAATGTTTGAGCAGTTTAACTTATCATAAATACTAATTATGATTAATTTTTTCGGTGCTCTTGACATCAACAATTTAAGAGTTCTTCATCAATTCAATAAACTTGATTAAATCTGTGGATGAAACCGAAAATTGAACAAAAAATCGTATTCAATATCAAATATCTCACAAATCCCGAGTTTTAATTGGGTAAAATTTGCCGAAAATGAAGAAAAAATTCCAAATTTTGTAACTGGGTCGCCCTGACCCGATTTACAGAAAAACGGGCCAGAAACGACCCGGCTGGAGGTTGGGGATGACCCCATCCTCTGACCAACCACGTCCATGCACGACCATTGGCGCGTTCCGCGCGTGAGGCCCACTCAGGCAACCGTTCTCCCGCAGGCGACCCACTCTACGTACGTTTACAAAATAATTACCGATTTATTGGTGATTTTTATCATGTTGAAATTACTTTTGGTTGTTTTTTCTTTTTCAGAAATTGAAAATTCGAGTAATTTTTGAGTTTTTGTTCTCTAGTGGGATTTTTGCTCTTTCCAATTTACGGCGGGTTCCACCATTGTAAATATCATAATGACATCAATGGATGGTGGAGAAGAGTAGGGAAGAAGAAAGATGTACTGCCACAAAGAAATGGAAGGTGGAGAAGAAGATTGTGAAATAGAACAAATTAACAAGGGTATTAATTTGGGACAATTCGTACCGTCCCAATTGAACTTGTATAGCCAGTTGCAAGTGGGTTTTTTGCCACGTGTCACCACTTGAGTGGTGAACTATCAATAGTTTTGCCAACCGTGAACTGCAATTAGCCAAGTCGATGTAAGATTCAATTGAAAGAAGATCTTCTTTGAAAGTAGCAGACCCTCATTGATCATTGTACCAGGTGGAGTGAAGAACGTGATGGATAAATCTGTGGACGATAAGATGCTTGACCATTATAAAACAAAAACTGATCTAGAACGCAAATTAAGGCGATTAATACTGGTGGTACCAAATGGGGTATAGCACTTTGCACAAGAAACCACATGAGAGTTATTTAGCGCTTTGCACAAGAGGCCACATGAGAGTTATTCAGCACTTTGAACAACATTATTATTAACTTTAAAAAGGAAATGCGAATGGATGTAGTTTCAAAAGTTGATGTACTAAACTAATATCAATATTCATGAAATGAATCTTTATTAATTATCAATGCATCAATTAATTAATAAAAATCTTTTTAGTCAAACATATATTCACAAAATTAAACTAAGTCTGGAATTCGTCCATTTTTATGTGAACTAATAACTCGAAGAATGTGATGAAGTTTTAAACTTAAATATGATGAATTAGTGAGAGGAAGTAACCTTCTAAAGAGATTATGCTTAAATAATAAAGAGTAATATAGATCCAAGAGTAAGATTACATGACATTTAATTTTTTTGATAAAGCTATTATTTTTCAAAAAATTGCAATTAACAATCAAAATTGGAACTAATAATTTTGAAAATAAACTTAATTCATATTTTAATTTCACGAAGTAAATTAGTATTTTTAACGTGTATAATACAGGGTATAAGCTAGTACGAATATATTCATTTACACAAGAGTATGTTAAATTGGGAATAATTTGTCTAATAATTCACCCAAGTCAACTCAATTTAATTGAGAAGCTAAACGGAATAACCAAATCTTATGAGGTGCGACGAAGGTTATTCTTTATATTTGGGTGTACTGGACATCTTGTGGAGGAAAACTCTTTAGATGTTTAATCACATATACTAAGTTGAGTTTCACACAAGAAAATCAATATCATTCCATATAAACTATGGAAAGATAGAAAAACAAACCATAAATACCTCAAAGAGTGAGGGAGCTTTGCTAAGGTTTCGGTTCTATTACCAAAATTTAGATTTAACATTACTAATTGCTACTAGATTATGCGATAAATGGCAGCGCTTTAGATTTGACGTTTAAATATGAAATAAATATAATCACATGAATTAAGTCACGTGAAAACATGGATTTGTGATCATCTATATAAACTAATTTTTACTTTTCATATTTATTTCAGTAAGTACAATTTACTGATATTGTAATTTGATAAAATAATATTAATTATTATATTACTTACATTAATCTTTTTATAGTTTATAATTAGAATTAATTATAAATTTTTTATTCTGCGAGAATAAACAGTATAGTCAAATCCATTTTAAACTAGAATATTTATTTCAATGTAGAATATTTTGCCAAATCTTCAATGTTTGTGTACAACAACTTTGTTTATTAGCAATTCAGAGATTTTAGTCAAATCTCTTGGCTACACTGCTTGCTTAAACATCTCAATTTGGTAAATAATCGTAATCATGGTTTTAGGATTGCACTATATATTAATTCTGACAGAATTATTGAAATAGTTCGAGTTCAACGAAACATTAAGACGATTAATAATACAATTTAATCATGGTATTAGTTTCGTATTCCAGTACATTGATAATTAAATAAAAAAAATGATATTGTCATAAGATTATTGGTATCTAACAATTTGTGCATTTAAAATTCACGCATAATAATATTCTCCCTCGGTTTTTATTTATTTGTCGTTTTATAGGACTGCACAAAAATTAATAAATGTAACAAATAACCACTTTTTTAAGCAAAAATCCAAAAACACCCTTTTAACCAACTAATCACATCATTAATTAGCATTAATTATAAAGATTAACAAGTAGGGTAAAATTGATAGAAAAAAATTAATTTTATATTGAACTCCGAAAACGACAAATAAAAGTAAACAAATTTTTATTGCCAAAGCGACAAATAAAAAAAACATAGGGAGTATCATGTAAACATATTTAACTGGTTGGAATTACTAGGAAGAACTCTTCCGCCTAAACATGAATAGAAAATGATAATTAAGATAGAGGCTGGGGAAGCAATCTCCTTACGACAATATTTTCGGACTATCTACGGTGCACACAATTGATCTCCGGTTGTCTTCCAAGATACAACAGTTTGGTACTCCTTGTTTGCACGAACAAAGACCCCGCGACGAACTTGAACAAATAGAAAATTTGGACATAGTTTTAAGTGAAAAACATAAGAGAAATGAGAGGAATAATCCTTGTTAATTCAGTACAAATTGGCCAGACTTTGTCTTGTATTTATAAGACACAAAGAGTTTTTTTTTAAGGGACATATAGTTTGAATTGACTCATTTCACTCCAAACAATACAATGTTTAGATCTAAAATACACATTTTCATATTAAACTAAGATATACTTCTTCAGACCTAAAAGACGCAACTCTTACTCAAAACTATTTCTATTAATATAAAACTAACATAAGTTTCAAATTCAAATCTTTGAACAAACTATTTACGTATTGTTGTAAATATTATTAGTGTAATAGTTTAGGGTTTAATTGTAATAGTTATCCACTATCCGTAAATTCTTTACAACAATATATAATATTATCAAATCCAAATAGTTATTCACAAGTAACTGTAATAGTTATCCACAAATATATAATATTTACAGCAATACGTAAATAGTTTGTTCTCATGAATCAAAAGAATTCAATCACAATTCACAAGTAATATTAAATTCTAAGTCTAAATTTCATACGACCGAGCTAGTATGAATAATATAGATTCATGTACCAAAAAAAAAAATAATATAGATTCTTAACTTACGTAAATGCCTATTACATTATGCCACATACTATATAAACATCAATATCCCACATACTATATTCCATCCCATATCTATATTATTCATACTCGGTCGTATGAAATTTAGGCTTCGAATTTAATATTACTTGTGAATTGTGATGTGATTTAATTCTTTTGATTAATGAGAATTAGTTTGAGGTCGTTATCATTCTTGTGTCAATTTTCCAAATACGAACATTTCTTGGTTTTGAATCGGCATGTTATTCATTCATTATTATAGCTGTATAAATAATGATGGAATTGAAAAATATTTGGAAAGAAAAATTAATAAATACGGCGTATAAATTAGTCTAACCCCAAATCCAAAACGCGGAATCGACTAATTAAGACTCACCACTTAATCCCCATTTATTGTTCAATCTTCACTCTAAGCTACATACACGTGATTATTATAGATACACTCTTCTTTAAAAAAATGGTTTTTTTATACAACTGAAAGTTTATAACGTGGGGCTATATTATTTGTTGAATTGATTATTAAGTAGTCATATTGAGGAGGAATGGTGTTGGAATGTTAACCAGTAAAATTCTTGTCCAAGTCTTGTTTGGTCAAATCCATCCAACCACCAAATAAGTGTATTGTATTTACTTTATAATTGGTCACTCTCCTGGGAATTATCCAATCCCAAAGTAAGTGTATTGCACTTGCCTTATAGTTACTTTGGGTTCGACCGAACCCGATGTGGGTAAGAATTTGCCATGTTAACCATTGTTTATTATTAACTTATAGTGGTAGTTATTCTATTTGTATGCATAAGTCAAAAACTTGAGCTTTGCTATTGTCACTTAGTGTCTTCATTGTTAAAATTGATACAATGTTTTGTTAAGTAGTTAAAATTGATACAACTCTCGATACCACAATACTTATCTGTTCCGTTTGATTTGTGTCTGTGACTAGATTTGGATTTTTTTAGAAGATAATTATTAAATCTTAACAAGCTGCATATTACGGCATAAAAAGGACTATCATAAAAATGCATTACACAAAACACATATTTATGGGAATTAAGAATGTTTTGCATTTATATGATGTCTCATTTATTTATTGTTAAATGTACATAAGTTTATTATATCAGGAAAGAGGGATTTTGTTTAAATTCCCGAGTTGTAATTTGCAATTTAATTTTGGTTGTTTCATTTATTTATCATGATTTATTTTGGTTGCTTTGCTTTTATGTTTTATCTTATGCCTGTGGAGAATGGTTATATATAATTGCTTGATAAATGAATGTGAGTGAAGTTGGAGTTTACAGATATTGGGACTGAAGATTCCTCGGATTAAAACAACATAGTTCAATATGAATCAAGAAATGAAAGCAAAAGGGTATAATTAAATTACTTATGGTAAGAAAATGCTGAGGTTATGGCTCTGATCAGAACACACTTGGATGAAGCCCTTAGGTTGGACTACTCATTAATTGATGGCTACCATAACTATACTTGGTTTGTTTTGGACCACATTTTGGGTGGTTTCGTTTTTAATCCAATTATTGTGGTATTTAGCTGTATTAGCTCGCTTTACCTTTTCAAGTAAATGTTAAATACTGGAATTTATTTGGTTTCTAGGCATGACATGTGAGGAATAATGTCTGGCATATAGTGCAATTACGCATACCATCCTGAGGGATATATCATACTTTATTAATATAATAACTAGTAAGACCTCTATGACAACAATATCTGGCACATGTGATTTGATAGATGACTTTGGAAATGACCACCTTATGTTGTCAAATGACACGATTTTAGCAATTAAAGAGGCTCTTTATGTTCCACGTTCAAGGATAACGTTGTTGAGTTTTAAATATATTCAAGCTAAGGGAAACCACTAAGGAAAAGGGAATCGAATATATGAGAATTACCTCTAATTTGTACAGCCAAAAGCGTACTTTGGAGAAATTAGAGGGACTCTCGACTGGGTTATATACCACAATACAAGTGCCCGAGATACACCTTGTCGATAGCTCGAAGCCAAGTGACTCGAGCAGGTATTTTCTATGGCATGACCGGTTGGGACATCCGAGTCAAAACGTGACGCATTGTATCATTAATACTTTTATCGGGCATCCACTAACGAAAAAGGATATAGTACACAATGATAAGTTGTGTGTACCATGTTCTAATACTTGAAATTCTACAGACCCTCAGCTTTCTTCCTTTTCTTTTTGAGACATAACCAAAATAAATGAATTTTTTACCATAAACAAAATTACCCTTTCCTTTTTACGGATATGGATTTTACCGATCAGTAATAGTAATAATAATGCCATTAATTTGAATTTAAATGTGGTATATACAAAAATAAAATTCGAATTTTCCTAATATTTTGAATTCAAATCAAATTCTAAATTGGCTTTAGAGAGGCTAAATTGGATTTAGAGAGGCATAAAAAAAATTTGGTACATTTTGGAAATTGTATCCTATGTCAGATTATGTACAAACGAGTAAGGATTCCCTCGCTATCTCGGAGCGTATCCAAGGGGATATATGTGGACCCATCACACCACCTTGTGGATCTTTTAGGTGTTTTATGGGGATGGTTGATACTTTGACCAAATGGTCACAGGTCGATTTATTGTCCAGGAGGAACGCTACATATACTAAACTTCTTATTCAAATTATACGGCTGAGAGCACACTATCCGAATTATCCCATCAAGTCTATTAGACTGGATAATGTTGCGGAGTTTACGTCACAATCTTTCAACGTCTATTGCATGTCTTTGGGTATTGATATAGAACATCCGATAGCACATGTTCATACCCAAAATGGCTTAGTTGAGGCACTTATTAAAAACATACAGAGAATAGCTCGTACTTTGGTTATGCGCACATAATTCCCGATCTCTGCTTGGGACTATGCAATATTACATGTAACGATGTTAGTACGGTTGAGGCCAACTGCGACCTAACCTTACTTTGCGTTATAGTTGGTGTTCGGGCATACACCAAACTTTTCTTATTAAGGGCAACAACACCAAGCACATAGCTCCGAGTTTTTTCTTCAATCAACAGCAACAAGAGCTCAATCAAATAGTGATCCAACAAATAAGAAGTCAGGACAACCGCGCCGACTTATTTACTAAGTCATTACCGAAAGCTACTTTTGAGAAGCATGTTAAAGCTATTGGCTTACGCAGGTTATTTGAGTTCGCTCCCTTATAGGTTTCAGTGGAGTTAATTTGAGGGGGAGTACCGTGTAGATATTTCATATCCAGAAGATACCCGGGTGCCTTGTTGTACTATTGTTCCTTTGAGCGGGGTTATTTCTCCCACACGGTTTTCAAGGTTTTAACGAGGCAACATTTGATGGTTGGAAAGATTATGCGTTGTACTCTTTTTCCATTATTTTTTTCCACTGGGTTTTTATTACTCAGAAGGTTTTAACGAGGCAATACGAAAAACATTATTGAAGCTCAATAGGAATCCCCAAGGGGAATGTTGTAAAGATTATATATTTGTGGGCATTCCTATTGTTAGTATAATAGTTTAGAAACTTAGTTGTAATAGTTATCCACTATCCCACATCCCAGATTATCTGGATCAATTCTTGATGTCACTCGAGTACCTAATAAGCTAGCTCAAAGATCATGTATAAGTCACAAATGTGGTAGCAAATTGGCTCATGGGATTGACACTACTTTTTAAGTTTGAACTTTGCTACTAGCAGCCTTCTTGGGGATCGACTTGTATATCTAATGCAAGACCTCAAACAAGGGCCGCAACATATGATGCAAAAATAACCTATTCCTTATTTTTAATTGGCAAAAACCTCTTTGTATTATTTTTAGTGGCAACTAAAAACCTTTTATATGTTGTGAGCTTCAAGCGTGGTAACTGCAAGTCTTTGAATTTTGAAGGGAAGTGACAATAGTTACTTTCTTCTTAGAAATCTCATTTTGCAATAACCTCATTTTTGCTAAAAAAATTTGAGAACGACCCCCCTGTATATTTAAAAGATTCGCTCTAATCTTTTTATTTCATTGAAAAAGTGACAATAAATCATATGTTTACTGGAAAAATTGACTATTAATCTTATGTTAAGTAGAAGAAAATTATCAATACCCATTGTTTACTTAAAAAATTGTCAATAACACCCCGTATATTGAATAATTGGATATAAACATTTTTTTACTCATACATTGACAGTAACTCCCTTGTTTACTTAAGAAATTAGCAATAATCATTTATTTTAAAAATTGGCAATACCTCTGTTAATTACATAGATAATACAAACAAATTTATTTTAGTCATTTTTCACACAATCAGCTCTTAATATTTATTTGGGGGTGCAGTGAGCTAATTAAATCAAAATAAAGATAGGTTTTACTAATAATTAAAAATAACATTGAGGATTTTGGCAAATATATAACACAAAGTATATTTTTTTATTTTTACTCCTTGATTATAGATTGCGATAATCTCCTTTCACCTAAACTTATTCAAAAACAAAATTGCTTGGGAGATTAAATTCTTGAATTGAACTATATATGAAGTGTTGGTCGTTTGCAATCAACCTAGGATTAAAGTTTTCAGAAAATTTAGTTTAAGCCAAAGACAACACTCTTGTCTTATCAAAATAAATAGATATATGGTGCAACGAATTTTCTTTTGATATGACTTAATCAGCTAGTAGCTGGACCTAAAAAATAAATCATCAACGGACTGTGAGAAAGTTTAAATCTTAACCAATTACATTCTCCGCCCCTTTTTTATATCCTTTCAATTTTTACACGGAATTTTAGGTAAAAGTTAAAAAGGTAAAACTTTTAGGTATTTTTACATATATTTTTATTTATTTATTTTTATACATATAAAGTACGAGTTGGTAAAAAAAACTCGTAAAAGAAAATCCTTCATTTATTTGTGAATACTAATATACCCCTACATGCCTACTTAAATTATATTGTGATATCTTTTAAAGTTTTACAACTTTTAAAAATATTAATGGTGAAAAACTAAAATAATAATAATTTAAAAAAAATTATTACTCAATATTTCTTCGAATTTTTTTTAGAAAGTTCTAAAGAATTTGTCACTTATTAAACAACCTCAAAAACATTGAAGAACCTAAAAAAAATGCCAAATTTGTTCTACATGAATAAAAAAAGTACTATTTAGTTAACTAAAATCTTATAATTGGCTTAAACCAAAAAAAATAAAAACATACAAATTGTTAAAACCGGTAAAAACATGTAAAATTAATTATAAAATATATGATAGAAAAAAAAAGCGAGTTAAAGCAAAAAAAATTGATGCAATTTATAAACAACAAGATAAATTGACAAAAAATGAGTAAAACAATTAAAAAAAAGAATGTTATCGGCTAAATACGGGATAACAAAAAAATGGATCAAATCGATAAAAAAAACAACCACAAAAAATGAGTTAATTGGCAAAATAAAAAGTGAAATTTGTGAGAAAATAGGTTAAATCAGTAAAAATAATAATTAAAATCATACTAAAATTGGGTTAAATCGGAGAGAATATGAGTGAATTGATTAACAAATAGGATCAATTTGACTAAAATTGGGATAATCTAGAGAGATTGGATGGATTGATTAACAAATGGGATAAACCATAAAAAACGGGTGAAATCGGTGAAAAAACGGGTTAGAATAACAAAATAGAAATGATAACTCAATGTAAAAGTAGGTAAAATTGATATTTGTTTCGAAAGTTCTTAAGAAATTATCACTTATTAAAGAACCTGAAAAATATTAAAGAACCTAAAAATAAAATGCCACATTCGGGCTATATGAATAAAGAAAAATACTACTTAGCTAACTGAAAACCTTATAATTGCCTTAAGGTAAATAAGTGAAAACATAACATGGTTAAAATTAGTGAAAGTGGGTAAAATTCGACAATGGAAAAATGGGTTAGATAGAAGAAAACCGAGTTAAAGAAAAAATTTGTGCAATTGATAAAATCAACGGGGTAAACTGGCAAAAAATGGGTAACTGATAAAAAATGAATGATATTGGCTAAATATGGGATAACAGTAAAAAGGGGATCAAATCGCTAAAAGAACAAGAACAACAAAATGTGAAATAGGTGAGAAAATATGTTGAATCAACAAAAGAATAGGTAAAATCGACTAAAGTTGGATTAAACCGGAAAGAATTGATGAATTGATTTACAAATGGGATAAAACACAAAAAATGTGAAATCGATCAAAGAACGGGTTAAAATAACAAAAAAAATGGTAAACTCAGTGTAAAAGCAGGTGCAATCGATATTTCTATAGACAGTTGTTAAGAAATTATCAATTATTAAAGAACCTAAAAAAATATTAAAGAACCTTAAAAAAAATGACACATTTGTACTATATGAATAAAATAAAGTACTATTTAGTTAACTAAAAAAATTATAATTGGTTTAAGTAAAAAAAAGTCAAAACATATAAATGGTTAAAAGTTAAAACTGGTTGAATGGGTAAAATTCAAGTAAAAATTATATAATAAAAAAATGGTAAAACAATGAAAAATATTAGTTAAAACAATAACAAAAAAAAATGGTACAATAGATAAAACAACCAGGTAAACTGTTAAAATAAGGGCAAACCAGTAAAAATGAATGATATCGGCTAAATACGGGATAACAAAAAATGGGTTAAAATGATAACAAAATAAGAACAAAAAAAGAGTTCAAATGACAAAAAAAAAAAAGGTGAAATAGTCGAGAAAATAGGTTAAATCAGCAAAAAAAAAAAGTAAAATCGACTAATGTTAAACCGGGGAGAATGAGTGAATTGATGAACGAATGAGATAAACAACACAATATGGGTGAAACCGTAACATAAAAAGAAATGGTATCTCAATGTAAAGCAGATGGAATCGATGAAAGAACATGTTAAAATAACAAAAAAAAAATGGTAAACTTAGTGTAAAAGCGGGTTAAATCGATAAAATAGGTTTACTCAACAAAATTGAGAAAAATTGGTTAAAAAATGGATTAGGCATGTAACTGAAAATGGATGAACTCAGTAAAAGACATGTATAACCGACAAAACTGGTGAAATCGATAAATAAATAAAAAATTAAACCTATGAAAACTGGTTTTAATGGAAAAAAAATTGTTTTGATGGAAATAACAAGGTTAAAGAAGAAAAGAATTGATGTTGTCTATTCGTTCGAATGACAGTTAATATTTATGCATACATGCAGTTTTAGGTTAAAAAATAGGGCATATTTGGCTTCTCACTTTATGAAAATGCATTTTGAGAGATAAAATCTTTGAAAATATATTTGAGAAACATCTCTGAAAAAATATCAGAGAAATATGAGATAATTTAATCATTTTTTGAAAATACCTTAGGAGGTATATTTAGAAAAAATCTAAAAACTTTCAGAGAAAAACACCCCAAAAAAAAGGAAAGTAATTCTACTTTTTTCTTTATTTAAGACAATAATTATGAACATTTCTTCATTTTCTTCTTCCACTGATAAATCGTATTTATCCATATCAATTTTTTCTTTTTCTTTCAAATTGAAGACTCAATTGATAAACCCATTTTTTCGTCACGTGACGATGTACAATCCAACATTCACTTTGCTAAGTTTTAACTTTAAATTGTATTTCGAAACGTCAATTTTTTTTTTATAATTGTTAGAACCTAATCTTATAAAATTTGACTTCACATCACAGAAAATGAAAAATTCAAAAGAATGTAATCTGAAAATCTCACCTCAAATCTGCAAGAAAATCTTATGGAAAATCTACTGAACCTCATCTTAAAATATAAGATGCCAATTTTGTTTTGGTAACAATATAATAATAATTAAGTGATTTAGTAAAAAAAAAATATGTGGTATGTCATTAATACCATAGTATGATGAAAAATAATTATATAATTCAACCAGCATAGAAAATTAGTAAGTTGCACGTGAACTTTTCTAGTATCCTTAAAAGTAGTTGTTGAAAGTTAGCGGTATCATATCACTTCTTATTGTGAGAGGATATTGTTCGGAAACATAATATCATTTATAGAAATTAAGTGTTATTTAGAGATATCTCAAAAATAAAATAAAAGTTAAAATTTAGAGTACGAGGAGTATATATGATTCTCTCCTGAAAAGATACTCAAGGGATGCTTCATTTTATATGACATTTTTATGGTTGCTAAATATCAAGGTTTGAATGCCTCTTCGTAATAGACCTTTCGCTTAATTATTTCCGAAATACTTAGAATGAATAATTAAGTCACAAAGAATTTACTTATAACTATTGGTTCGTTTTTGAGGAATATTTAAATATTAGATTTCATTTAGTCTTTCTCGAGATGCGCCAAACATATTACGTGAAAATCTCTCACGAAAGGGATTCAAACATGATTCGTTAAATTATGAGGATTAATGTTACATTATATTTTCATATACTCACTTATTTTCATTGTTGGGCTTGATGTTAAAAATTCTAACTCAAACAAGATTTAATTAAATTAAAATATAGTTGATCTCAAAATAACTAAATATCTACAATGTCATTTATCAGCTTATTAAATTTAACAGAATCGGACATAATAATTTATAATGAGACGAGTTTATAATGTTTAAATAAATGAACTTAGTTTGACTTCCAACCCTACGAATTGCATATTTTGGCTATTTATATATAAGAATAGTTAGATTAACTTGAAAAGAACTTGTAGATGAGAAAAAGGTGCTGCTAAATATAGAAAAAGGTTAAAGGACAGATTTGGACCTGACAATCTATAATGACCGGTCAATTTTCTTGTTTTCGTTAGGAAATATTAAAAATAATACAAATCAAATTTGAATGATATATTTCACCTACTCAAATCAACTCCCTTTTTTTTAATTTTTTTTTATGAGAAAAACAAATGAATTTCATTAATGTATAAACTTAGAATCCGGAAGAACATCAAAAGTGACCTGTTCTACTCTGCACAATATCATGACAATATATTTTCTTAAATTCTCGTAGAATTACAAGTCCATGATGAAATCTAATTCTTATTTGTTGAATAAAATCTAATTAACTGCACCATCATACATGATGTAAGAGACGTCCCACTAAATAGTTCTTCAAATTATACTAAAGAAATCAAAGTGAATATATTAATGTTTCTTTAATCTAGCCCATATAAGCAATTAATATATGTTGCCTAGTTGGGCATTTATAGGTATTCTAGTTGCCCAAGAAACATTAGCAGCCTTGTGTACATTTTATAACAATTCGACTTAGTAAACTCTTAAACCTTATCAACTCACAAAACAAATCTTAATTAAGAGGAAATTTCATTAATTAATTAATTAATCATGCGTGGGAAGTATGAATTCTTACCCTTCCAAGTTACAAATTATCCTTTATAAATACTTGGAATTCATTAACATTTTAACAACAAATTATATTATAAGTCTTTTGAATTTAATTCTTCTTCATCGATCACAAACAAATGGAAGCATCACCTTCTTTTAATAAAATCCAACCTCCAACTAATGGAAACTTAGTCACTATCCTAAGCATTGATGGAGGTGGCATTAGGGGCATAATTCCGGCTCAAATTCTTCAATTCCTTGAATCCGAACTTCAGGTAATTATAACAAACATTTATCCTAAGCATTTATATAATGATTTGAACTAAGTAACTTTTGTTGCAGGTAAATATCACTAATGGTTCTCCTTATCATTAACTTTTTACAGAGTCGTCCCTCTTGATTTTTTTTCTCACGTTAGTCCCTATTAAGAATTATCTGTTTCGTTTTGACCCTTTTATGACTGAACACGACGAATCCGATGTCACGTGATCTGCAATATAGGTTTTATGCCGGACTTAAGTGTAATACTATCATAGTGAACGGACAAAAAAGCCTTCACGTTCAGGTCACTAGACATCAGAGCCTCCATTGCTCAGCCTAAAAATTATGAAACAAACAACTCTTAGTAGAGACTAACGTGAGAAAAAAAAAACTTAAGAGAAACGACTCTGTGAAATGTTATACGTAAGGAGGACCACATGTTGTATTCGCCCTTTTGTTTCTTAAGACAAAACATATTACAGCTTAATTAAATGTTGCCCAATTCTGACAAAAATAATTATTTTTGATCAGAAACTGGATGGAAAAGATGCACGAATAGCAGACTACTTTGATGTTATTGCAGGAACAAGCACAGGTGGTCTTGTGACTGCAATGTTGACCACTCCTGATGCAAATAATCGTCCATTATATGCTGCTAAAGATATTACTCCTTTTTACTTAAAGAATGGACCAAGTATATTTCCAAAATATGGGTAAATTCTTGTTATTGTTTCTTGTATTTTGTCTAACTATAAAAAAAAAAAAAAAAAAAAAAACTCTCAGTTATTTTAAATAGTAAATCCCCATGTGTTCTTTTTTATTGGGTTTTTTGCAAGTTAACTCCCTATGATATGTCTAATGGACAATTTACCTCTCTGTGAAATGAAATAATGAGCAATTTACCTCCTTGTGATATAAAAATAGGCAATTTACCTCCCTATAAAATGAAATAATGAGCAATTTAACACCCTGTGATATAAATTAATGAGCAATTTAGAGGGAGGCAATGTGCTTCTTTTATAAAAACACAGGGAGGTATCTTGTCATTTTTCTTATCACAGGGAATTGAATTGCCTATTTAGAATATCACAGGGAGGTATTTTGCCCTTTTATTTATCACGGGAGTTAAATTGCCTATTTAGAATAACACAGGGAGTTAATTTGCTATTCACTCTTTTTTTATTAGCAAAAAAACCCATTTAAAATTAATGGGTGAGATTTGACAAATGATCAAATTTATATATGCATGTAAATAAAATATACTTTAATAATGAATATACTCGGACCCAACTCCGTTTGATCCGTCCATGTGCCATTTGATAATGAATATATATATATATATATATATATATATATTTTTTATTATATAATTAGATAATGAAAATATATTTTGAGTTATTAATATTTGGGATATTGTTAATTAATTTGCAGGGGGGTACTAGGATCAGTGAAGAAGACAGTTTCACAATTAGGAGGCCCCAAGTACGACGGAAAGTACCTACACAAGTTGATAAGGGACATTTTGGGACAGACTAGGTTGCATCAAACCTTAACCAATGTTGTCATTCCAACATTCGACATCAAGAATATGCAACCAATTATTTTCTCCTCTTTTGAGGTCTTATTATTTTGTGTAACAGATTCTAAAATGGAAATTTGTTAATTATTTTGTTTTATAATTATTTTGTTATATATATATATGCAGATAAATAATTTACCTTATACGGATGCCCTCTTGTCCGATATATGCATAGGCACGTCTGCGGCTCCGACTTTCCTCCCTGCACATTATTTCACAAATGTTGATGCCTCCGGAAAAACTTGGGAATTCAATCTCATTGATGGAGGTGTGGCTGCTAATAATCCGGTAATTATTTTATCCAAGTATTAATATTTTCACTAATTAATAACATATGTTACTTTTTCAAAAAATATTATAATCTATAGATTTCTATTTATATTTCTTTTTTATTTAGTACTCCTATCCTAATTAATCTTTCCTTTTGATTTTCTCATAAATACTCTCTTGTTAAAGCACAAATTTGAGTTATGTCACTAATTCCAAATTACTATGTTAATATTTAATTATAGTAATAAATATCTAAAATCTCATTTTTTTAACTTTGATTTGTATCTTTACACCAATCCAAAAGGGAGGCAAAAAAAGTAGGAAATAATAAGTACTATTTTGAATTGCTTACAAAATAAACTAAAGTATTCCTTGTTTCAACTTTCAACTATATATTCATTAATCAACCTATGACAGAACATGCACTTTTAAAATTGGGCATAAAAATATTGTAATAAAAGCACAAACATAAGTTGATTAATCAATATTTATTACAAAGTCAACATAACCTAAATTCCCCAGAAATTATTAACTTGATTTTGTTACAATACAAATGAATTAAGTATATTCCACTGTTATATCACACTTTGGACAACTTAGACGAGTATCCATATGTATTCTAATGTTTTATTTATTGAGGGAAAAATATTTTTGATACCAAACTTTAGTCCAAAAAATATATTTGGTATTAAACTTTTCGAAAAAATACATTTAATACCATAATTCACACCCTCTTGACACATTAAGTATTGCCGTCAATTTTCGGACGGAATTCAGCACGTGCCCGTTAAGTTGGCAATGGGAGGGAAAACAAGCACGGGTTTTAAAGACCCACCATTGTTAACTAAACGGACACATGAGCGACGCGTGCTGAATTCCATCCGAAAATTGACGGTAAAAGTAAATGTGTCAAAAGGGTGTGAATCATAGTATGAAATGTGTTTTTGAACTAAAGTTTGGTATAAAAAATTCTCTCTTTCTTTATTATATGAGATGAGCTAGTTTCAATTTTGGCCTTGACTAATTAAATTTTTTTATTATACTTCAATTTTTTTTTATTTTTTTTCCAGACTTTGGTTTCCATAAGTGAAGTGACAAAAGCTGTGTCCACAAAAAATCCACCTTTGTTTCCCATTCAGCCAATGGAATACAACAGATTGTTAGTGATTTCATTAGGCACAGGGTCTAAAAAACAAGAACAGAAATATACAGCACAAATGGCAGCCAAATGGGGTATAATTTCATGGTTAATTCATGCAAATTCGACCCCTATTATTGATGTCTTTTCTCAAGCTGACCAAGACATGGTGGACTACTTCTTGTCTGTTGTTTTCAGTTCTCTTCAATGTCATGATAATTACATCCGTATCCAAGTAAGATTATTTATATTAACACTTTTAAATAATTGTTAAGTACAATTAATTTTGCCACTATGAAAATTATATTAATTGTGACAAAATTTAAAATGTTGTCAGGATGATACACTAACTGGAGTGACTACCTCATCTGATGTTACAACCAAACAGAACCTAAATGACCTTGTGACAATAGGAAATAATTTATTGAAGAGTCCAGTCTCCAGAATTAATCTACAAACAGGAAATACTGAGCCTATTGTCAATGGAGGCACAAATGAAGATGCTTTGAAAAAGTACTTATCACTTTAAAATTGGCTTAATGGCAATTTATCCCTTGTAATTATCATAATGTTCAATTTATCCCCCTATAATTTGAAAAAGAGCAATTTACCTCCCTGTGATTTTAAAAATGATTCACACAGCCTCCCTAAAAATATTAAGCCTTCAAAAAAAAAATTGAACTGACAATAATACCCCCTTTTAAGCCTTCGGAAAAAATTGAATTGAAAAAAATGTGGATAAATGTGGCATTTTACCCCTGTATAATTTTATGTGGACCATTCTCCTACCCCCTCCAAGGGCTCACTTTAATATTTGAGTGAGTGAGATACGCTCTCCAACTCAGGGAGGTAAATTGCTCATTTGAAAAAAATCATAGGGGGGTAAATTGAATATTATGATAATTAAAGGGGAGTGAATTGCCATTAGTTCATTTTAAATTTATAATTTTTTACTACTTTTGTAAGATTACTTTTCTTTCTATAATAAATTGTTTTTCATTTTTTCGGTGATTGATTTTCTTTATATCATTTTTTTTGTAGGTTTGCAAGATTATTGTCCGATGAACAGAAACTCAGACGCTCGAAATCACAACAGCAGGGCAACTAGCTGTGAAGATATATAATTGCATGAATTGTAATTTATATTGATTGTTTGCTATTAATATGTATCATAAAAAATGATAATAATTGTAATTTATTTTGATTGTTTGCTATTAATATGTATCATAAAAATAAAAAAAACAAAAAAAAAATGTATCATAAAAAAATAAAAAATAAAGTTCTTTATATTATAAAAGTTTGAACAGTATTCCCTTCATTTAATTCAATGCATGTTTTCTTGTGTATGAACTATATATGACTATCCATTAATTACTATCGATCATTAAATAATTCATGTAGCAAGGAAAAATTCATACCTAGACATGTTATACGAAATGAGTATAGAAAGTTGTTCTTGTAGTTTGTTGCTTAAAATTACTCAAAATTGGGCGAGGCTTGTGTTAGTGACCTCATGATCCCAGCAAGGTCTCCTCAGAGTACAATTTATGACATTGAACTTGTTCGGAAACTAGTGGATGAATTTGTTGTTAGGAAAAAACCACAACCAGATTTAATGAAATAGCAAAAATTATGAACACAAGATTTACGTGGTTCACCCAAAATAGGCTACATCCACGGGCTGTTGCAGACAGGGGCGGACCTAGACGGATTTCATTGGGGGGGCCGAAGATTTGTTTGGTAACACAAGCTTGATATTTTTTCAATGTTTTGATAAAATTTTGAAAAAATGATAAAATTAATTTAAGATAAAATAATACTATTGTTTTATTCAAGAAAAAGTGAAAAAAGATATATTATTAATATTTCAAGAATACAAATTTTTAAACACTCAAAACAAATGTTTAAGATGAAATCTAGTTGACCAAAAAATAAATATACGTTTAAAATCATATTTCGACTTATGTAATTATAGTATAATTATGATCTCATGATTCAATAAAAATTATATCTATTATGGATTAAGGAACTTGAAGCTTGAATATTGACAAAATTCATGAGAAACGTTGATTAATTAACACTTTTAAAAGAAGAAACTAAATAAACTTGAGGGTGGAATGAAAAAATAAATATATCCATACAAATACATGGGTTTATGTTAATCAAATTCACATAAAAAAAATATATCATATCTACCACTTGGTGAAGATGAAGAAAACATTTAATCTCTAAAAAGAAAAGAAAGTTACTTTTTTTAGAGAGATTAAAGGAAAGTTCTTAAGCCAAAAAAGGCAAATAAGTCTCAACAATTAAGATTTCAAGTTCAGCAGCAAAAGGGAATCGAACTCCCAACCCTATGTTACTTTATCAAGCACCTTCCCACTTCACCAACTAATTAATTCTTGCAGACATACACATATATATAATACATATAACATTTTTTCTGGGGGGACCATGGCCCCCCCCAGTCCCTCTTGAGGTCCGCCCCTGGTTGCAGATCTTTCACTAAATGGAGATAATTACACAGTGTTTACAAATACTCGCAATTTTCGACTCAGCAAAGAAAATTACTCTTAATTTTCACACAATATCTCTCACTGTTTAAGAACTCTCTGAAATTTTGCGCTCAAAATTTCTACCAAAGCTATGCTTGAAAGAATTGCTGATGAATGAGGTTTGATGGTGTGGCTTCAATCGAATGAGAAGCACCCTATTTATAGGCTTCCAAAGAAACATTTCCTGCAAAATTAGTTATGCAATTTGCAAAGAGTAATGATCACTTCAGCCAAATTCATGCATGGAAAATTAGTTATGTATTTGGCAGAGAAATTTTAACTGAATTCTTGCAACTTGGAGTTGCAAATTGCCTAAACACTTAATTAAGTTGGCCAACTTGATTTATTTGCTAACATTTGTGACTAATGAAAAGAGTTGTCGGGCGGTGATTTTGTTTTAGGGAATGCGTTGTGGTTGAAAGTTGGGAAGATAGTTGATGGTTATCTTGGGGAAATTGCTCGTGATTCGAAGCAGGAATGGAGGATCTGGAGCGCGGTTACTGCCATCGCATTCAAGGAGAATTTTTGATAGGTTGTGGAATTGGAAATGGATCGGAGAGAGTTTGTAACAAGTGCAAAAATGTGAAGGAATTCATGGTAGTTAGGATGTTTTGTTGTTTTCTCTATTAGGTCATTTTGTTATTGGTTTCATTCTTATGTACCTTTTATTATCTAGTTAGAAAAATTTGAAATGATTCTTGAAATTCATGATTTTCGAAAAGCTACTAAGTGCCAAACTTGATCTTATAATTTGTCTCTACTAAGCTTAATGTTTATGAATTTTCAAACTCTAAAAATTCAAAATTTTACTTTTTTTGAGCATTATAAACAAATATAAACACATTCCCTCAAAAAACAAAAAAATATATAAACAGATGGTTGCATTTTTAAATATGAAAAACTTCAAATGTTCTTGTAAGTTACCAAGAAAATAATTACAAATAGATTCAATCTCACAGGTAAACTACTTGTAATTTCTTTCCCAGAAAAATATTAAATTTTGAATCATGAGAATATATATAGCTATGGGTTTTTCTTTTTTAATTCACATATTTGTATTTGTCAAAATCAATACTAATTCAATTCACATCTTTTGATTCTGAATGCATTTGTCATGCTCACTTCCAAGTACTATGTCCAATTTTATCGATTCTTATGGAAACTTCAAACCTGTGGTTGATTTGTTACTTATTTATTGTATAAATATTTTTATGTGATTGAACCAGCTGATGTGTTTAAATGGTTGGCAGGACCCTCGTTCGGGGGACTATGATTACTCAAAAGATGACATGTTAAGATTTGGAGCAGGCGGATCCAGGATTTTTGGTTGGAGTACTGCTAAACTTATAAAAAAAAAAAAAAAAAAGAATCAAAGGGTTAAACTTAAAACTTATATTATTCACGAGGAAATATATGACGCAATACAAAAACGAGGAGGTGGAGTTTGATAAAAATAAACCCCACGAGATACTTTAATTATATATGATCCTCGTTATAGTTCCAAAAGAACCCAAAATATCTACGTATTTACTTTAATAATTGACCACGATGATTTTTCATATTTTGAAACTGATCCATGATAGCATCGTTTGAAATACTATTAAATATGTCTCTCTCTATAAAGACAACTAAATTATTATTTAGTCATTGATCGCCCATTCAGTTACAAAGTCGATTCTTTATTATCTTTATAGCCGAAAAAACTCTATCCACTGATGCAGTTG
Source organism: Penstemon newberryi var. newberryi (assembly GCA_030819805.1). Taxonomy (NCBI): domain Eukaryota; kingdom Viridiplantae; phylum Streptophyta; class Magnoliopsida; order Lamiales; family Plantaginaceae; genus Penstemon; species Penstemon newberryi. Next base: position 30,856,848 of record JAUALY010000003.1, on the reverse strand, counting down.
CAACGGGTAGAATAAGCTATGTCACAAGTTTGTAAACCATTGAGAATGCGACATGTCTTTTACTTGCATCCATCTTCTTAGCAAGATCACCAATCCCTTTTAAGTTGGAAAAATCATCACTTGACCGAACATCTCTAATATAATTTTCAAGTTGATTAGGTGCAGATATGCAGGAAAATTACTTGTCACGTATTGGGCGCATTTCATTAGTAGCACATATCAGTACTTAAAATCTCTTCTCTACACCAATAACCTATGCTCATCTTCAAAGTATAACAACTGTTATGGAAAAGTCGAGATCAAGTAATACCTTGTGCCAGGATTCAACTTCAGGACCTTCATCCATTAACAACACAGCCAATTGCATTACCATGGTATGTCAATGTTATTATGTTTTTCTTATCTAACCAATTAAGTGTATAGTACATCCTTTCTTTTTAGTAATTCCTGACAACATTTTGTGCTAAAAAAGAACTTGTGTTGTGTTTGGATAGAGAAGTTTGGATTCATACAAAAATCTAAAGTACAAATTTAGGGATTTAGAATTTATATGGTTGGGATTTAGAATTTATATGGTTGTTAGGGATTTTTGCACGTCACCCCATAAATTTTTAAATTTACACACTTTCCCCCCTACGATTGAAAAAACATGACCGATCCCCTTAAAGTTGATAAGTGAGTGCACTTTGCCTCCTGATCAATATTGTGTTGGATTTCAAAGGATAGAAATGTAATTTTGGGGTTTACTGCAATACTTTTGTTGGATTTCAAAGGGTAGAAAAGCGTACAAAATCTTATTAAAGTTCCTAATTTCGGGGGTTCTTTTTAGAGGAATTATTAATTTAAGTTATTGATTATTAACATTTCAAAGCACAATTTCATAGAATTATTTACTTTGGTAATTACATCTTAATTTAATTTTAGATTTGTTAACATATTTTTTTATATGGGAAAAACACTTTTTATACCAAACTTTGATCAACTCAACACTTTTCATACCAAGCTTTTTCGAAAAACATATTTCATATCACAATTTCAGAAATTTGGACACTTTTGCATTTCCCGTTAAACATTGGACGGAACAACGTGCGTGTGCAACACGCTCCCGTGAACTTCTTAAACGTGGAAAAAATACTTTTCATACCAAACTTTTATCAACTCGACACTTTTCATACCAAGTTTTATCAAAAATACATTTCATACCATAATTTCATAACTTTGGACACTTTTGTATTTTTCGTTAAAAATTGGACGGAATAATGCACATGTAACTTCATAAACAGAGGGAGAAAATCACGTGTTGAGCACGTGTGAATTTCGGGCAGGGAGGTGATTGCATTTGGACAGGGAAGACCTAATTTTTCCCTCCTTCTTATACACAATTTTCTTCCATTTTTTCTCCTACTTATAAGCTATTCCTCCATTAATTTCCTCCCTCTTTCTTTAGGAAACCTCCATTAATTTCATTTCTCTTTCCTTCTATCAAATCATACAACATATTGAGACTAAATGTCCCACATTGGTTGAAAATCATAAATCCATTTTATAAGGTTTGGGCAACCCTCATCTTACAAGCTAGCTTTTGAGGTTGAGTTAGGCCCAAGCCATGTGAGTGGACTTAGTCCAAACTATGTGGTGAATTCTAATATTGTATCAGAGCCCCAAGTAGAAGTGGGCAACCTCCTTCCGTGATGGCAACCTCCTTCCGTGATGGGCTCCTCCTTGTTCGCAAAATGAGATTATTCTTCACCCATACACTTCGCCCAGATAACAAAGGCTTGGGTTGTTATTCCTCGTCCAGTTAACAAAAGGCATGGACGGTCATTATTCGTGTGTTGGGGCCCACATGTTGTAATCCGCAAGGTTGGACTTTAATATGTCACGTGTAGGACTTGTTTCACCCACACATTCAGTATATCCACGCGTGAAGGGGGGGTATTGAGACTAAATACCTCACATTGGTTGAAAATAATAGTTAAGTCTACTTTATAAGGTCTTGGGCAATCCTTAACTTACAAGCTAACTTTTAGGGTTGAGTTAGACCCAAGCCATGTGAATGAACCTAGTCCAAATCATATAGTGAATTCTAATACAACAACAAAAAAATTTCCATTAATTTCCTTCTACAAACATACAACAAAAACCAAAGAAAGCCATGTGAGTGAACTTAGCCCAAACCATGTGATGAATTTTAATACAACAACAAAAATTTCACCATTAATTTCATTCTGTAAGCACCTGATATTCTACGTCTGTTTATGACGTTAACGGACGTGTGTTGCACACGCGCGTTATTATATCCAAATTTTAACGGAAAATGCAAAAGTGTCCAAATTTTAAAATTATGGTATGAAATGTGTTTTTTGAAAAAGTTTGGTATGAAAAGTGTCAAATTGATAAATGTTTGGTATGAAAAGTGTTTTTCCCTCATTTATGAAGTTAACGGACGCGTGTGCCGTCCAATTTTTAACGGAAAATGCTAAAGTGTCCAAAGTTCTGAAATTGTGGTATGAAATGTGTTTTTTGAAAAAGCTTGGTATGAAAAGTGTCGAGTTGATAAAAATTTGGTATGAAAAGTGTTTTTCCCTCATTTTTATATTGTTATTGTTTTACTTTCAAACTTCTTTGATTTGATTAAACCAGTTTTAGCATAAAGATGGTTTATTGTAAATAAATAAAAATAATTAGAACTAATGAAAATTTCGTTAGAAGAACTTGTAAATTTTCTTTAAAAAAAAAACTTGTAAATTTGATTTTTTGTACAAAAGTATAATTGCACATTTTTTTATTTACTTTTTATTTTTTCAAATTGCAAAGTCACATTTGGATGATTTTAAAATTTTGTACATTTAACTCCCCAAAAGTTTTTAGTTATTGCAGAGTGACGCTTTTACCCTTTGAAAATTACTGAAAAATAATCAGGAAGCAAAATGCACACATTAGTCAATTTCCAGGGGGCACATACATGTTTTTTTAATTGTAGGGGGGAAAGTGAAAAAATTAAAATTTTATGTGGGGTGATGAGCATAAATCCCAAGATTTTATCTACTCCATATGTCCTTTAATTTTTGTTCGTATTTCATTTTTGGGATGTCCGAAAACAAAACTCCGTTTTCTAATATGAAATTATTTTTCTCAAAAGTACCCTTTCACATAAACTAATGATTTAACACCATTAATTCTCTACCACTACTTTTACGGGCAAAAATGTAAAGATGCCTAAAAATTTTACTTTTTCAACTTTTACTTAAAACTCGGTGCCAAAACTCAGGGGAGCAAAATAAAAGGGATGGAGGGATTACTATTATTATTACTACTTATAATTTATTTATTTTTACAAATATAAATGTATGAGTTCATCAAGAATATTTTCTAAATTTTATGTGTAGACTAATATACTTATACTTAAATTTTACTATGAATACTTCAATCTAACAACCATTTTCCTGCCGAAATTAGGAACTTCAAACGACTACTTTCCCATAGGAATTAGAGCAATTAAATTGTTTTATCATTAATAATATGTACATATGATTGTTTGTACCTATTTTTGTATTATTAGAAAAATGTACGTGACACGTGTTTAATTAATTTTGGATGTTAATTGCATCATAAAATAAATGAATCGTTAAAGAAAAAAAAGATTCATAATACAATTAACAATTCTTTTATTATATGATTCAATTAACATATGAAATTAATTAGTCACGTGCGAAATACGTGCACTTTTCAAGTACCTAAAAAAATATAAGATTGTCCAGACTAGCTGTATGGTTAGTTGTTACAAATTAGTTTGGAATAGTTAGTTATATGCTCACGTAGATAAGAAAAGCAAATGAAGAATATAGTTAAATTGGAAGAACTTGATACTATTTTGATTGAAAATTGTTTAAAGAACTTACACTCTGATGACTTAATTGTAGGAAAGAAACTACATTTATTGATTGTGCAATAAACATCTCAAAGATTTTTCTATACAAAATCTTGAACTTCTTTAAACTAGTAATAATATGGATACGAATAATGAAATGACATTTGAAGTAAGGTGAAAACATTTTATCGCCTATGAAAGTTGAATGTCTTGATAGAATAGGCAAATGTTAAAGGAAAAACTACGACAAATCCAAAAAGTATTGTTGCAACTAGTCCAAGCATGTCGCGTCTAAACCCAAAGTAATCTCTTAGAAATTATATCACTATTTCTCGATTAGAAAAAAGAGTACAATGCATAATCTTATTCAACGTGTTGTTCATCAATCTATTTTAGAGTATAGTCTTTTTTACATATAATCGCGACGATACTTCTATTTTTATTCTCATCTATGTTGATGACATTGTTATCACTGGGAACAATGATGATGTCATCACTGACATAAAACAATCTCTTGCCCGATCTTTCTCCATAAAAAATCTTGGCAATCTTCGATATTTTTTAGGTATTTAATTATCTCGGTCTAAGAAAGGTATTATTTTATGTCAACGAAAATATGCTCTTAATATCTTATCTGATTCTGATATGACTAGTTGTCGACCATCCGATTTTCCTATGGAGCAGCATCTTCGTTTACTACCAAAGGATGACACTCCTCTTCCTGATCCCTCAATTTATTGTCAACTTGTGGGATGTCTATTATATCTCACTGTAACACGACTTGACATTCAATATGTTGTGAACACTCTTAGTCAATTCATGCAATGTCCACATTTCACTCATCTTGATGATGCTACCCGGGTTCTTCGTTATCTTAATGGCACTGTTGCTAAAGGTTTATTTCTTTTTGCATTTAGTTCTCCTACTTTAGTAGGATATGCTGATTCAGATTCAGCAGGTTGTCCCATTAATCGTGGATCCACTACTGGTTATTTCACCATGTTAGGTTCAAGTCCTATTTCTTTGAAAATCAAGAAACAACCAACAATTTCTCGTTCTTCTGCCGAAATAGAATATCATTCTCTCGCCGCACTTACTTTTGAGTTGCAATGGATAAAATATCTTCTTTCAGATCTTGGTCTCAACCATCCACAACCAATTCCAATTCATTGTGATAGTCAAGCTGCTATTCATATAGCTAAAAATCCAGTCTTTCACAAACGAACTAAACAATATTGAGATTGATTGTCGTTTCGTTCGGAAAAAAATTCAAGCAGACCTTATTGATCCTTCTTACATACGTTCTAGCAACCAGTTGACGGACCTTTTTACCAAACCACTTGGAGGTGAACCTCATCGCCGACTACTTCTCAAGTTGGGTGTTCTCGACATTTCAATCCCATCTCCAACTTGAGTGGTGGTGTTGATGTTTATATTTAGTTAATTGTAATCTTTTTTTTTTTTTTTTTTTTTTTTTTTTTTTTTTTTTTTTTTTTTTTTTTTTTTTTTTTTATGTTGATAGAGTTAAACTCTTAGTCATTATTTTACAGTGTTTTAGATAAATATAGTTTCTTAGTCTTTATCTTGTAAATAGTTGATAGAGTCAAACTCTTTGTCATTATCTAATTTGTAATCTGCCTATAAATATAAGACATGTTAATTGATATAAACACAATATTTTCTCATTCCCTTTGTGCTATTTAATTCTTACATAAACACATGAAATTTACAAACATCGACTAATCTTTTGTAATTTTTTTTTGACAAAGAATAGAGAATACCCGTATATTGGAGATAGTACTATTGGGCAAATCCCATAACTTATAACTTGTACGGCATGGACGGATCCAACCCATTGTTGGGGAGCCTTGCTTCCCCAAAATTTTGAAAAATATGTATTAGTATTACTATTATGCAGATTACCCACATTATTGAGTCAATTTTGATAAGTAATCAAATTAGTACTCGTATTTTTTCATGTTAAATTGTCATCTACATCTTAGACATAACATTCAAAAAAAAAATTATTCACAATTTCTGAGCTATGTTTACGATTAAGATGATTATCTTGATATTAATTCTTCTTGTAACAATGACAACAATTGAGCAAACATTTTAAAAAATGAAGTTGGTAAAAAATAGGCTAGCTTAGAAATAAAATGAAAGATCAATACCTTGTGGATTTTGGATTATTTACATTAAAAAGAAACTGTTGAGAATTTTGGTGCTAAGATCATAGATGAATTTTATGATATGAGAGAACGTAGAGTACAACTTCGATAATTATTTGTCCCTGTTGTACGGGTTCATCATTTCACAATTCGGGGATATAGAAGAAAGAATGAACATCGGAGAAACAGTGACAAAATTTCTAAGGGATTACCTTGGGCAAAAATTCATTTTTGGCACCATAGAATTAGGCGTTTTTCATTTTGGTACCATGGTGTCAATTTTGGTACCAATTCTAATTGGTTTTTTCAATTTTGGCACTTCCGTCAGTTGACTTAACGGTCAACTGACGGAAGTGCCAAAATTGAAAATGCAAGTCAGAATTGGTACCAAAATTGACACAATGGTACCAAAATTGAAAAACAACTAGTTCTATAGTGCCAAAAATGATTTTTTACGAATTTCCCTCACCATTTACTTCCAATTCACAATTTATCCCACTCGCATTTTAATAATAATAAGAATAAGAATAATATTAATAAAATAGTAAAAAAATTATATTAAAAAAATATTTAGGTACACAATAATAATAATGGCTGTAATAATAATTTTTTTTTTGCTACACATGTTATCATCAAACAATTAACTCATTGACTCAACTTTATCCAACAATTCTCCTCTTTTAACCAAATAAACAAATTTGCATGTGAAGAAATTCATCAGATATATCAGTCAGACCACTTTGGTGACTAACAAACTATATAAATTTGTAAATATATTTATGTAATATGCTAATTAAATATTTGGTAATAAATAAATCAAAAAATAAATTATATATTTTCACCAATTAAATTAATTACACAGGGAAATTTGGTAATATACCAATAATGACACTTTGGTGACTAACAGACTAAGATATTACTTCAATTACCCTTACATAATGTGCAAATTAAATATCCGTAACTTATAGATTTGTTGTAATTCAAAATTCATTAATTGTATTGATCAGACCACTTTGATTACTAACAAATCATCATAATATGAATTTTAAATAGTATGTCATGTTATTCAATAAAATTAAATCGTACACAAGGAAGTTTACTAGCTATAAGATCATTCCACTTTGTATTATCGTACATGGAAGGAATTTTGTTGGATAATGATGACTTAGGACCGCCATAACTCATATATGTGGTTTATTTATGCAAATGCGATTAACGGTAATTATGTCATGGGTCAAGTGAGAAAATGTAAATTTATGTCACATTATGATTAACCCATTAGGGTTAGATCCATAGATTAAGAATCCTTGAGTAGTGAGGATTATAGTTCTACATCTATATAGTGAGGAAATTGGTCCACTCTCTACACACTTTAAAGCATTTAAATTCCCTCAAAGTTTAACCGTTTTCATAAAAACTCAAAGTTGTGGCATGAGAGAAAAACCAGAGATTCCTAACCTTTTTCGGCACTGATGTCTTTCCCGATGGAATCATGTATCTCTAAACCAAATTTTCTTATTGAGCAATTAATTAATGCATGTTAATGTCGATCTATTAATGTTTCATTCCTTACGTGCATAATTGCTAACAATCCCGACTTATGTGATGGGATGCTTCAAGTAAGGGTAAACACTACTTTTGGTCCCTCTTATCATTATTTTTTATAGAGTGGTCCTTCTTATGTTTTTTTCTCACTTTAGTCCTTACTATAAATTATGTGTTTCCCTTTAGTCCTTTTTCAGGTGGTCCAAGACGGTTCCGGTAACATGTGATATGCACATAAGGGCAATTTCGTCATTTCAAGTAAACTAACAGGGATATTTTCGCCTTTCTAAAATTAAAAAAAAAATTAAAATATCTATTCTCTTCCAAACTAGGCTTAAATTACAATCCAACTTAATCGTCAATTTCGTTCCAAACTAAGTTTTCTCTCAAAATCTTCTTCAAACACTAAAATTGCTCACCAATTAAACAATATCTCACATAGTCTCAATAGTGAACGGATGAAAATACCCTCAAAAATATTCATGTGCATGTCACGTGTTACCGAAACCACCTGATACGGACTAAAGTGAAACACATAATTCATAGTAGGGACTAAAGTGAAACAAATAATTCATAGTAGGGACTAAAGCAGGAAAAAAATATAAGAAAGACCACTCTGTAAAAAAATAATGATAAGAGGGACAAAAAGTGATATTTACCATTCAAGTAATTACCTAAAACTAGGGGTGGGCATTCGGTATCGGGTTTCGGGAACCCGTCCCGTCCCGGTCGGGATTTTGTAGTTTGGGACGGGAAGTATGATTGATATTCGGGTTTCGGGAAACCCGAAAACCCGACAAACTAAATTGGGACGGTTTTCGGGAAATATTTCACACCCGATTGGGAAAACCGAATCCCGAATTTCTTATCATACAAAATAAATTACCCCTTTCAATCAATCTCTTACTCCCAAACTCAAGCCCCATCACCTACCCCATGGTCTTGAAATTAACTATTCTTGCCCATAAAGAAAAATTATAATGCTATGAAGGAGCAAAATAAAGAAAAGTGTGATATTTCTACCATATAGGAGTTTAAAATTATTATTTTCGGGAAACCCGAATCCCGATCCCGAAAACCCGATATTTATTGGGAAACCGAGATACCGGGACCAAGTCAATTCAAATGGAATTCGGGTAGTAAAAATCAAAACCCGAATCCCAAAAATCCCGTCCCGAATTACCCGAAATCCCGAAATCCCGTCCCGATCCCACCCCTACCTAAAACTCTTATACAGGAACTTGAGTTTTGGTGGGTAAATGCAAAATACTTCCCTATGTTATGCAAAACCTGCAAGAAACTACTCTGTGAAATTTTTATTGCGTCAAACTTTCTTGTGTTTTCGAAAATCCTGCAAACAATAGGTCATTTTGGATCGATATATTTCAAGAAATTATTTTAAAATACTTCAAGTTCGTCCCTACAACTTCACGTAATATATTTTTAAAATTATTTCTTGAAATATGTCAATCCAAAACGACCTATTTTTTTACAAATTGGGTGTTTTTTGCAGGGTTTTTGAAAACACAATGAAGTTTGGCGCAATAAAAATTTCACAGTGTAGTTTCTTGCAGGTTCATCATAACACAGGAGAGTATCTTGCATTTTCCCCAGTTTTGGTGGAACGACAAAGAAAAAAAGAAAATCCATTGGCTCAAATGGAGTGATTTATGGACCAAGGAGGAGGCCGGTGGTATGGGTTTTTTAGGAATCTAGAAACGTTCAATCTAGCCATCATAGCTAAGCAGGCATTTTAAAGCAAGGTATTTTAAAAACTGTGACTTTATAAATGCTTCGGGCACAAATCCTTCTTACAACTGGAGGAGCTTTTTTTAAACAAATTAAGTTTATTATAGAAACAGGAACTTATTAACGGAAATTAAATTGAGCTCAATGACAGAGGAAAAAGATGGTCTCATTGATACTACTACTGGCCAATAAAATTTGCAACTTGTTGAACATATTTTTTTGCCAGTAGATGTACAATACATAATGATTTCATGCGTCATTTCGCTCCGGATCCAACTCGGACACGGTTTCTATCGTACTATATTGGTTGGATCCGGAGTAAAATGCCGCAAGAAATCATCTCTATCCAGGGGCGGATCCTTTCGGGGACTGGGGGGGCCATGGTCCCCCCAGAAAATTACTATGTATATTTTAATAGGTACAAAATATTGGTGTAATGCTGATGGTAAACTGGTTGGGCAATTGCATGGGGCATGGGACATGGGAGGTTCCTTGTTCAATCCCCCCAGCCTCCAAATGATTTTTCTTTTTATTTTTTCCTTCTACGTAGACTATATGTAGTCACATATTTTTATGGAATTCAATTTTTTATGGAAATTATATAATCATATTATTTTATACAAGATATTAGTCTTTTAAGATTATAGTAACATTTTTATAGAAATTCAATTTCTTTTTAATATAGTTATAAGAAAATTCTTTTTAATATTATAATCAAATTATGATTCAAGTGAGCGGATTGTTGTTAAATGACGAAGAAGATTTTTTTAATTTAAGAAAAAGTGTCACCATTCATTTGATTAATGTTGACAAATTAAAATCGCTATAAGCGTATATTTGTTAAGTGATAATTAGTTTGATATGCATTATATATATACTTGCATAATTGTTGTGATACACACAACTTTAAGATAGTGTTTTTCATGCATGATAAAGTACAATTTTATCAAAATGTGATTGATCTAATGGAAGGGAACATTCACTACAAAATAGCGAACTTATGTATGAATCCCTGTTGGGAGAGATTCCCACTTAATGTGTCAAACATGTCTCGAAAGAGATTTAATCCTTGGTAAAAAAAAAAAGATAAAGTACAACTTTTTCATCTATAATTATATATATTTTAAGATAAATATACATTATAAATCATTCTAGAACACCTACATTTAATTTTTTTCGTTTTACCAAAACTTCAAAAAAATATCGATTTTGCTCTGAAAAAATCTTGTCCCCCCACAATAAATATCGTCTAGGTCCGCCCCTGTATCTATCCCTACTGATTATTTGGCTCGTGTTACTGCAGCGAACATGATTATTCAACCGCAGGTGCTTACTCCAATTTCGCGTTGGAAAACACCTCCTTGGGGTTCGGTTAAAATCAACCTTTTTTTTTTGTTTGGTTTCCCAAGGGTTTAATCACTTTCGAGGCGGGTTCGGCACATTAAGTGGGTACCTAACTGTTGGGATTCGGTAAGATAAACAGCCCTAAGCACAGCGGAAATTAAAATTTTTAGGACCTCTTACGGAATCTTGCCAGGATACTAAACTGGTTGTATATATATGAATATTAAATCGACAAGAATAATTAGATCCAAATTATACCTGTCTCCTAGCAAATCCTGGTAAGCAGCAAAGTCGTACTTTTCTCCCTTGGTAGAAGTCGATCCAAGCTTTATTGTAGCGCCCCACGTGTTGCGCCTCTACGAGTTGATACACCACAATATCACGAAATATAATATATCCTAATCGGCTAGAACATAGGATATATTAATATCTAGGATTAGAGAACAAGATTGGAACGAGAACGAAGTCGAAAAATTCTTCCAAAAGGAAGAGATGGTTCGGCCGATCACTAGGGAGAGAGGGAGAGAATTTTTCTTGACTTGGTTTTTGGCTCTTGATTAGTGTGTATGAGATATGACCTTAAGTGTAAAGACCTTGACCCACTTCTGGCCTTGTCAACATTGTTGGGCTCTAGTCTACTAGCCCAAAATGCTTAAGCCCATATTGACAAGTAGAAGATGATCAAGCCTTTATTAACCATTCAAACAATTCATCCACAATCAGTGTGGGATTAGGGTGTTACAATCTCCCCAACTCAAATACTCGACGTCCTCGTCGAGTCCAGAACAATAGCCCAAGACCACCCCCATGGATAACACCACGGAGTCGGCTCTGATACCATTTGTGTAAAGACCTTGACCCACTTCTGGCCTTGTCAACATTGTTGGGCTCTAGTCTACTAGCCCAAAATGTTTAAGCCCATATTGACAAGTAGAAGATGATCAAGCCTTTATTAACCATTCAAACAATTCATCCACAATCAATGTGGGATTGGGTGTTACAATTTTTTGTAAAGACCTTGACCCACTTCTGGCCTTGTCAACATTGTTGGGCTCTAGTCTACTAGCCCAAAATGCTTAAGCCCATGTTGACAAGTAGAAGTAGGTCAAGTCTTTATTAATCATTCAAACAATTCATCCACAATCAATGTGGGATTGGGGTGTTACAATCTCCCCAACTCAAATACTCGACGTCCTCGTCGAGTCCAAATCAATAGCCCAAGACCGCCCTCATGGATAACACCATGAAGTCGGCTCTGATACCATTTGTAAAGACCTTGACCCACTTCTGGCCTTGTCAACATTGTTGGGCTCTAGTCTACTAGCCCAAAATGCTTAAGCCCATATTGACAAGTAGAAGATGATCAAGCCTTTATTAACCATTCAAACAATTCATCCACAATCAATGTGGGATTGGGGTGTTACAATCTCCCCAACTCAAATACTCGACGTCCTCGTCGAGTCCAGAACAATAGCCCAAGACCACCCCCATGGATAACACCACGGAGTCGGCTCTGATACCATTTGTAAAGACCTTGACCCACTTCTGGCCTTGTCAACATTGTTGGGCTCTAGTCTACTAGCCCAAAATGCTTAAGCCCATGTTGACAAGTAGAAGTAGGTCAAGTCTTTATTAATCATTCAAACAATTCATCCACAATCCCACATTGATTGTGGATGAATTGTTTGAATGATTAATAAAGACTTGACCTACTTCTACTTGTCAACATGGGTTTAAGCATTTTGGGCTAGTAGACTAGAGCCCAACAATGTTGACAAGGCCAGAAGTGGGTCAAGGTCTTTACATTAAGTCTCCTATTTATAGGAATCTCATCATCCTAATCCTCCTAGGATTAGGACTCTCAAGTCTTCTAATTCTCCTATATGGGCCATGGCCCTATTAATTGGAAGACTAAGTCTTCTAATTAATTCATGGCCCATACTTGATATAATTAATTGGGTCTTTATTTAATTCCCAATTAAATAGCCCAATTAATTTATTTCTTTCTCATTTAATTAAATTAGACTCTAAGTCTATTTAATTAAATATTCCCATTATTAATTAAATCCAATTTAATTAACTAACTCACAAATTAAATTCCAATTTAATTTCCAGTCTTGATCCAATTCCAATTGGATCACGTTCGCTCCAATTGGGTCGACCCAGTCGACCCAGTCACCCCAATCGACCCAGTCGATTTAGTTGACTCAGTTGTTCTTCATTTCCTCGCTTTCGCTTCATGTGTATTGTGTATGCCCCCGTAGGTTCACCACATAATTGGCCGTGGGTTATATTTAAATATTCATTTAATTACTCGAGTATTAAATACTCTAAATCAATCGAACACTCTGTCGACTGATCATTCCAAAATTAGCACCCCTGCTAATTTGGGAATTCTCCCACACTCCACGGTCGATGTCTGGCCACAAGCCCATGGAGCCCAATCACTGGTGAATTAATTCAGTGAACCTTTTAGTCATTTACAATTTCCATATACGCTATAATCTCTCCATCGATCGATCTCCCAGTCAATACTTAAGGGCATGGATTTTTCATCGGTTCCCTTTTATTTTGTTTTGACTTTATGCATTCTGATCTCGAAATAATTCTCTTTGACTTAATCTTTATGAGCTACTTTCATAAAGCCGTCAGATACCTCGGCCAAGGATTTTACCAGAATTAATTTCTCACAGAAATCCATAGGAGAATTTCCCAACCTATCAAGTCGGGTCAATGGATCCTTTGTTGATGATATGAACCTGCATACGAGTCCTTCTATAGCCAACGTGAATCCACAGAGACTTTCTGGCGTTCTCCAGTCGGTCGGAACTCACATCTAAGTATAGACGTTCTCGCACCAGATAAACCCTATCACCTCAAGTGTTTGGGGATCATTCCTCGTATACTGTTGTAAATAGGAATAACTTCAACTCCGATATGCGACTACCGCTTCCATGGTGAGTTATTTCCTAATTGGGGTATTCAGTGCACTTGCCATCCCGGCAAGTCACCCACTTATGTGTATCGACTATCCCAGTCACGCTCGTGGACCCCAGCGTCCTACAGTTCATCGGAGTATACACATTAGTGAGAGTCTAACCGAATCCAACGATGTCCCATCTCGATTGGATTCTACGACTCTTGAATATGTTCTAGATCACGACCTTGGAGATCAGTCCACGGGTTGTCCCATAGCCCTGTGATCTAAGGGCTTATATCCTTATGCGTAGATAATTATTACATAAGATAAAGATGACCACAAAGATGCATTTATTAATCTAAATTGAATAGTTCCTTTATTTATTACAATAAATGGCAGCCATACAGTTGGCTTGCCGGACACTATTCTATCACTAACCTGAGTCCGCTACTTTGTAGTGACTCCCTTCCACTAGACCAATCAACTTTGATGATGGAGCAATCGCGTCTAATAGATCAGCAATAGAGCGCCGCTTAACACCAGAAATTATTGAGGCATTGGCTTGTTTGAAGGGAATATGAATGGCAGTAAATCGAGGCTGGAAACATATTGTGTTAAGATCATTGACCGACTACTCGATTCTTCGAAACACTTGGGAAGCACGGGTACACACGTTGATGACATGAACGACTTCTTGTGCATTTCGATCCTTCACAGCTTGCCATGTCCTTTCGATCATTTCACATTTTCCTAATTGGATGCATTTGGCAAGGAACTGGATCTTCCCCCTTCATAGCTTTCCTAATACAACGATCAATCGTCTCACAAGTCACGACGAACAATTCCTTTCTTGTCCTTTCGATCATCACAAACTTAGAATTTGTACTATGATCAGTCCATTGTGGCATTGCCACACCCATACTCAGTGCCTCCAAAGTCGAGTTCCATCCACAATGCGTTATGAAGCAACCAACGGCCTCGTGTGCCAAAACAGGGAAAATGCACGATATTACCCTGTGTTATGCGAAACCTGCGACAAACTATCCTGTGAATTTGTTCTTGCACCAAACTCCCTTGTACTTTCAAAAAATCTGCATAAAACACTCAATCTCCGTTAGTTACTAACAACGTTAATTTTTAATTGAATTTTCTAAATTACGCCTAGATATATTTAAAAGTACAAGGGGGTTATTCAAATGTTCAAAAGTATAAGGGAGTTTTACGCAAACATTAAAAAATACAAGGGAGTTTTGCGCAAATATTCAAAAGTACAAGGAAGTTTTGCGCAAACATTCAAAAGTAAAAGGGAGTTTTATGTAAACAAAATTATTCAAAAATTAACGGTGTTAGTAACTAACGGAGATTAAGTGTTTTATGCAGGGTTTTTGTAAATACGCGGGAGTTTGGAGCAACAAAAAAAAAATTCACAAGATAATTTTGTGTATGTTTCGAATAATACTGGGTGGTATCATGCACAATTAATCCTTTATCGGAGGTCTCTTGTACAAAATTTGAAGGCATTTTGGATTCTTCCGATGATATCATTTAAGTCTACTAGTGAGTTTGAGTTTTATGGAAGCTAAGAAACATGGGTGTTTCTAAAATAAGATTTTATGGAACATAAGTGTATATGAGATACCCCATCTCAATCACTAAAAAAAGTCAACAACAAATCTAAACTACAATTTTTGGTCAAAATATTCAATGATGATGTGGCATCGGACATTAAGAAAAAATAAACATATGTTAAATTACATACTAACCCTTTAATTAATATGTTTAAAAAAATCTCTCCATTCTCTAATTAATTTCATTCTCTTTCCCTAAAAAAATTAAAAAAATTGAGGGAATTGCACTTTTCATACCAAACTTTTGCCTACTTTATACATTGAGGGGAACATGTATATTCTTGAAAAATATACATGTGTCCCTCAATTTTTATGGAAAATATACATGTGCCCCTCAAAAAAAAAACTTTAGCTTCTCATTTCTCTGCTGTAATTTGTGAACATCTTAATTATTAGTACACAAACACAATGTTCTCTGTCTTTGGTGAAAAATAAATTATTTCTGGGATTTGTGTTCGGTACTTGCGCAATTGGTACGAATCTAAGGCCCAAAAATAGTTTTTGGCGCTTGCTTTACTGACCATGACAATTTGCTTTTGGGCAGAAGAATGGTCCGCAACTTCAAAGCTCAACAAGCCCAATGGAGGGTTGGGCAGTGGTTGTGGTGTTGGAGGTGAAGAGAGAGGGATTGGGGAATTGCGATTACCCCTCCCAATTTTTAGGTATTTTTTGCTCAATTGCAAATACCCTTGAAGAGATAAAAATGGTGACTTAACGGACACGTGTATGACGCGTGACCTTTTCTATTCAAAAACTGTCGGTTGAAATTGACAATTAAGACTATCAGTGTAAGATCATTTGACACATTTTTAAGGAAAAATGCACTTTATACCCCCTCCCAAAGCTACATATTTTGAATTTTACCACCCAAAAGTATAAAATAAGTACATATGAAATCCGTTGCACTTTCCCCCGTCAAATGATTTTATGCCAATTTTGATAGCCGAAAAACTCATATATGTGACTCACATGTGTATTTTAAGGGTAGTAAATTAGTCAAAACATGACGTGCATTTTTCCCTCTCTTTACAAATAAAATATTTTTCTACTTCACTTCGGATTTTTGGTTCTTTTACATGAGCGAAGTATTTGGACTTGTAGGAAGTGTTGTAACTAACTTTGAAAATTCATGTGAGGGGGACATGTATATTTTCCGTAGAACAAAAATTAAATAAAATTATTTGAAGCAGTAAAGTGTTTTATTTGTACATATGGGTGGTAAATTGGCACAATATGTTACTTTGGGGGGATAAGATTTTTTTCAATTCTTTAAAGTGGACTTCATAAATCATATGGAAGTTTTTGTCAATTTTTTTAAAAAAACAGGGGGGTTATTGCAAAATTTTAAAGTTACTAGGGGCTATTGGTAATCTTTTAAGTTAAGGGGATGTTTTTTCATCCTTTGATGGGGTAAAATTGTCATTTCGACTTGAGAGGGATATTTTTTGCTAATAAAAAAATATAGGGTTTTTTTGCTAATAAAAAATAATACATATTTTTTAGTTAGGCAAAATATAAGAGGTGTTGTTGAATTTCACTCATTACAAAAGGGTAAATTTGTCTTTTAGAAAATAAATTATTTTAATTTAAATTTTAAGAGGACATGTGTCACCAAGATAAATGTTATCTCATGTGCTGCCTATCCCTCAAAATCTCATTTTAGACGGACCCAAGAAACATAAATTAATTCAATTCACAATTCTTAAAGTCCACGAAAATAAAATAAGAAAGGACACTACCATTATAGCACCATCTAGCTGCATTTGATTCACATTTCAGTCCTTAATTGCTCAAGTAATGTGGGTCACATAATTTCTTTCTGTTGATGGTCTAAGCATTTAAAATATTAAAAATCCACCGACAGAATAGAATTAATTTTTACACAGTATCATTCATGTCAAGAGTACTTCAACTGTAGAGAATATTATAAACTTATTTTATATAGCTCCATAATTAGTGAGCTAGTGCCAATTTATTCCTTGTGATATGCATAATATTCAATTTACTTTCTTTGTGATCTGGAAAAAGAGCAATTTAATTTGCCTCCTGTGAAAATTTTAAAGAAATAATTTACCTCCTTCAGTCGAAGAGTGTAACTCACTTGTCGAAATGGAGAGTGATCATGAAAAGTATTATTGTAATATAGGGTGTAAATTGCCACATTTATCATAACATATGGGGTAAATTGTCTTATTTATCGTAATACAGGGGGATAAAGTGTCACATAAAGAAATATCCGGGAGATAGTGTGAAGCTTTTATAAGATTAAATGGAATTGATTTTTTCAAATTAAGAAAAATAAATTGAACATTATGAATATAACTGATGATAAATTGTCATTGTCTACTTAATTAGTAGGAAACAACATTTATGTTGACATCTATATTTTGGAGTAGTTGATATAATTAAATGTTTATTGGGCAAAAAGGCAAATGGGACACTTTTTTACATTATTTATGTTTTAAGTTGTCGTAAATTTAGTCATCTTATTAGCAATTTTAGTCCTGAATTCGTCAGAATTAAAATTAGTGCCCATAATTTGACAAATAACAAAATAAATTGAGGTATTATAACATTTTTGTCATAATAATTAGTAGGTAGGGAAATAAATGGAGGAAAAAAATATGTTACGTTTCCTCCAATTTAAGTTAATTTGACAAGGTGAGTCAGGGATGGATTCAGGATTCCAAAGTCGAGGGGGCCGAATGGTATTATAGGTTATATATTTTTCCTTATAATGGTTTTAAACCAATTTAATTTACATAAGTACATAAAAATAAAATAAAATGAGTAGTTTTATTTAAATAAAAGAATCAAATTGTACACGACATTATTTCATATCATAAAATCATCTATGATATATCAATATCAAATTTCTCAATAATCATATTTTCAATGTAAGTAATCAAACCATTCACAAGCTATTGATTGTATATTTTATTTCTAAGAATATTTTTGAGGAATTTCATTATTTTATGCTATTATACTAAATAAATTTAATAAATAACAAATAAACTAAAGTTGATATTATTAATTTTAAGACAAATATCCAATTGAAAATAAATTGATGACATGTATGGTTTTTATCTTTCCACATAAGATTAGATCAAGATTTTTAAGCAAGCATCGTGATTATTCTGTTAATGATTTTACTTAGGTCATATTATTGATCAAAATATTATTAAATTATGTAATTATTAGGCAATGAAAAGACCAATAAAAATCAATTCAATAAATGTTAAAACTGCATTTTAAAAAGATCAGTACAAACAAACTTTAAAATTGTGTACACAAGTAAATGAGTAATTAGAGAAAAAGGAAAAATTATTGGGGGGGGGGGGGGGGGGGCAGGACCCCCAATGAAAATACTTCAAGTTGGTCCCTACAACTTCACGTGATATATTTTAAAAATGATTTCTTGAAATTTGTCGATAAAAAATGACCTATTTTTTACAAATTGGGTGTTTTTTGCAGGGTTTTTGAAAACACAAGGAAGTTTGGCGCAATAAAAATTTCACAGGGTAGTTTCTTGCAGGTTTAGCATAACACAGGGGAGTATCTTGCATTTTCCCCGAAGATTGATTCGATAAGGTGAAGAATAACTTGGACAACCAATATGGTACAATAGAAACCGTGTCCGAGTTGGATCCGGGAGCAAAATACCGCACGAAATCATCTCTTTCGCTACTGATTATTTGGCTCGCTACTGATTATTTGGGGTTCGGTTAAAATCAACTTTGATGATGGAGCAATCGCGTCTAATAGATCAGGTATGGGTATAACTGCGCGATCACCAGGGATATTGCATTGGCTGGGAAATTGCAGCAATAGAGCGCCGCTTAACACCAGAAATTATTGAGGCATTGGCTTCTTTGAAGGGAATATAAATGGCAGTAAATCAAGGCTGGAAACATATTGTGTTAAGATCATTGACCGACTACTCGATTCTTTGAAACACTTGGGAAGCACGGGTACACACGTTGATGACATGAAACGACTTCTTGTGCATTTCGATCCTTCGCAGCTTGCCATGTCCTTTCGATCATTTCACATTTAGCACTCACATTTTCCTAATTGGATGCATTTGGCAAGGAACTGGATCTTCCCCCTTCATCGCTTTCCTAATACAACGATCAATCGTCTCACGAGTCACGACGAACAATTCCTTTCTTGTCCTTTCGATCATCACAAACTTAGAATTTGTACTATGATCAGTCCATTGTGGCATTGCCACACCCATACTCATTACTCAGTGCCTCCAAAGTCGAGTTCCATCCACAATGCGTTATGAAGCAACCAACGGCCTCGTGATGTGCCAAAACAGGAAAAATGCACGATATTACCTACCCTGTGAATTTGTTTTTGCACCAAACTCCCTTGTACTTTCAAAAAACCTGCTTAAAACACCCAATTTCCGTTAGTTACTAACAACATTAATTTCTAATTGAATTTTCTAAATTATGCCTAGATATATTTAAAAGTACGTACAAGGGAGTTATTCAAATGTTCAAAAGTATAAGGGAGTTTTACGCAAACATTAAAAAATACAAGGGAGTTTTGCGCAAATATTCAAAAGTACAAGGGAGTTTTATGCAAACAAAATTATTCAAAAATTAACGGTGTTAGTAACTAACGAAGATTGGATATTTTATGCAGGATTTTTATAAATACGGGAGTTTGGAGCAACAAAAAAAATTCACAGGGTAATTTTGTGCATGTTTTGAATAATACGGGGTAGTATCATGCACAATTAATCCTTTATCGGAGGTCTCTTGTACACAATTTGAAGGCATTTTGGATTCTTCCGATGATATCATTTAAGTCTACTAGTTGAGTTTGAGTTTTATGGAAGCTAAGAAACATAAATTAATTCAATTCACAATTCTTAAATCCACGAAAATAAAATAAAAAAGGACACTGCCATTATATCACCATCTAGCTGCATTTGATTCACATTTCAGTCCTTAATTGCTCAAGTAATGTGGGTCACATAATTTCTTGCTGTTGATGGTCTAAGCATTTAAAATATTAAAAACCCACCGACAGAATAGAATTAATTTTTACACAGTATCATTCATGTCAAGAGTTCAACTGTAGAGAATATTATAAACTTATTTTATATAGCTCCATAATTAGTGAGCTAATGCCAATTTATTCCTCGTGATATGCATAAAATTCAATTTACCTCCTTTGTCATGATCTGGAAAAAGAGCAATTTAATTTGCCTCCTGTGAAAATTTTAAAGAAATAATTGACCTCCTTCAGTCGGAGAGTGTAACTCACTTGTCGAAATTGAGAGTGATCATGAAAAGTGTTATTGTAATATAGGGGGTAAATTGTCACATTTATCATAACATATGGTGTAAATTGTCTTATTTATCGTAATACAGGGGAATAAAGTGTCACATAAAGAAATATCCGGGAAATGGTGTGAAACTTTTATAAGATTAAATTAAATTAGAAGTACTATGAAACTTAGTTGAATGTTTTGTCATCATAAAAAAGAGGGGAATTGTTGGATGAAGTTGAGTTAATGAGTTAATGGTTTGATGAAAACATGTGTAGCAAAAAAAATATTATTATTACAGCCATTATTATTATTGTGTACCTAAATATTTTTTTAATATAATTTTTTTAATATTTTATTAATATTATTCTTATTCTTATTATTATTAAAATGCGAGTGGGATAAATTGTGAATTGGAAGTAAATGGTGAGGGAAATTCGTAAAAAATCATTTTTGGCACTATAGAACTAGTTGTTTTTCAATTTTGGTACCATTGTGTCAATTTTGGTACCAATTCTGACTTGCATTTTCAATTTTGGCACTTCCGTCAGTTGACCGTTAAGTCAACTGACGGAAGTGCCAAAATTGAAAAAACCAGTTAGAATTGGTACCAAAATTGACACCATGGTACCAAAATTGAAAAACGCCTAATTCTATGGTGCCAAAAATGAATTTTTGCCCAAGGTAATCCCTTAGAAATTTTGTCACTGTTTCTCCGATGTTCATTCTTTCTTCTATATCCCCGAATTGTGAAATGATGAACCCGTACAACAGGGACAAATAATTATCGAAGTTGTACTCTACGTTCTCTCATATCATAAAATTCATCTATGATCTTAGCACCAAAATTCTCAACAGTTTCTTTTTAATGTAAATAATCCAAAATCCACAAGGTATTGATCTTTCATTTTATTTCTAAGTTAGCCTATTTTTTACCAACTTCATTTTTTAAAATGTTTGCTCAATTGTTGTCATTGTTACAAGAAGAATTAATATCAAGATAATCATCTTAATCGTAAACATAGCTCAGAAATTGTGAATAATTTTTTTTTTGAATGTTATGTCTAAGATGTAGATGACAATTTAACATGAAAAAATACGAGTACTAATTTGATTACTTATCAAAATTGACTCAATAATGTGGGTAATCTGCATAATAGTAATACTAATACATATTTTTCAAAATTTTGGGGAAGCAAGGCTCCCCAACAATGGGTTGGATCCGTCCATGCCGTACAAGTTATAAGTTATGGGATTTGCCCAATAGTACTATCTCCAATATACGGGTATTCTCTATTCTTTGTCAAAAAAAAATTACAAAAGATTAGTCGATGTTTGTAAATTTCATGTGTTTATGTAAGAATTAAATAGCACAAAGGGAATGAGAAAATATTGTGTTTATATCAATTAACATGTCTTATATTTATAGGCAGATTACAAATTAGATAATGACAAAGAGTTTGACTCTATCAACTATTTACAAGATAAAGACTAAGAAACTATATTTATCTAAAACACTGTAAAATAATGACTAAGAGTTTAACTCTATCAACATTAAAAAAAAAAAAAAAAAAAAAAAAAAAAAAAAAAAAAAGATTACAATTAACTAAATATAAACATCAACACCACCACTCAAGTTGGAGATGGGATTGAAATGTCGAGAACACCCAACTTGAGAAGTAGTCGGCGATGAGGTTCACCTCCAAGTGGTTTGGTAAAAAGGTCCGTCAACTGGTTGCTAGAACGTATGTAAGAAGGATCAATAAGGTCTGCTTGAATTTTTTTCCGAACGAAACGACAATCAATCTCAATATTGTTTAGTTCGTTTGTGAAAGACTGGATTTTTAGCTATATGAATAGCAGCTTGACTATCACAATGAATTGGAATTGGTTGTGGATGGTTGAGACCAAGATCTGAAAGAAGATATTTTATCCATTGCAACTCAAAAGTAAGTGCGGCGAGAGAATGATATTCTATTTCGGCAGAAGAACGAGAAATTGTTGGTTGTTTCTTGATTTTCAAAGAAATAGGACTTGAACCTAACATGGTGAAATAACCAGTAGTGGATCCACGATTAATGGGACAACCTGCTGAATCTGAATCAGCATATCCTACTAAAGTAGGAGAACTAAATGCAAAAAGAAATAAACCTTTAGCAACAGTGCCATTAAGATAACGAAGAACCCGGGTAGCATCATCAAGATGAGTGGAATGTGGACATTGCATGAATTGACTAAGAGTGTTCACAACATATTGAATGTCAAGTCGTGTTACAGTGAGATATAATAGACATCCCACAAGTTGACAATAAATTGAGGGATCAGGAAGAGTAGTGTCATCCTTTGGTAGTAAACGAAGATGCTGCTCCATAGGAAAATCGGATGGTCGACAACTAGTCATATCAGAATCAGATAAGATATTAAGAGCATATTTTCGTTGACATAAAATAATACCTTTCTTAGACCGAGATAATTCAATACCTAAAAAATATCGAAGATTGCCAAGATTTTTTATGGAGAAAGATCGGGCAAGAGATTGTTTTATGTCAGTGATGACATCATCATTGTTCCCAGTGATAACAATGTCATCAATATAGATGAGAATAAAAATAGAAGTATCGTCGCGATTATATGTAAAAAAGACTATACTCTGAAATAGATTGATGAACAACACGTTAAATAAGATTATGCATTGTACTCTTTTTTCTAATCGAGATTCTTTTTTCCCTCTAGATTTTTATTACTCGGAAGGTTATAACGAGGCAACTCAAAAAGCATAATAGAATCTCAATAGGAATCCTAAGGGAGAGTTCTGTAAATATTATATATTTGTGGACATTCCTATTGTTAGTGTAATAATTTAGGGACTTAGTTGTAATAGTTATCCACTATCCCACATCCCAGATTCTGTGGGACTTGTAACCTCTCCATGTACCTGACTTTGTTATTAATTAGATCTCTCCCTCCACAAAATAATATCTCACAATTCTCTCTACGTTTCTTTTCTCTGCATTCTTATATCTCTCTTTACAATTATTATTATTGTTCATCAATCTCTTCACATCTAACCACATAAACCTAAGAGCTATACACCACTTATAATTAGACATTTTTTTAATTACATTTTATTTTTTAAAATTGCATGTCACATTTGGATAATTTTAAAACTTTGTGCATTTAACTCCCCAAAAGTTTTTAGTTATTGCACTAAACCACTCAGTGACACTTTTACCCTTTGAAAATTACTGAAAAATGATCAGGGGGCAAAGTGCACTCATTTGTCAACTTCTAGGGGGCACATACATGTTTTTTTAATTGTAGGGGAAAGTGAAGAAATGAAAATTTTATCTACGCCATTTGTAATTTTATTTTTGCTCGTATTTGATTTTGGGATGTCCCAAAACAACACTCTATTTCTTAATATGAAATTATTTTTCTCAAAAGTACCCTTTCACATAAAGTAATTATTTAACACCATTAATTCTCTACCACTACTTTTACTACCACTACTTTTACGGGCAAAAATGTAAAGATGCCTAAAAATTTCACTTTTTCAACTTTTACCTAAAACTCGGTGCCAAAACTCAAGGGAGCAAATGAAAAGGGATGGAGGGATTACTATTATTATTACTACTAATAATTTATTTATTTATTTTTACAAATAAAAATGTATGAGTTCATCAAGAAAATTTCCTAAATTTTATGTGTAGACTAATATACTTATACTTAAATTTTACTATGAATACTTCAATCTAACAACCATTTTCCCGCCGAAATTAGGAACTTCAAACGACTACTTTCCCATAGGAATTAGAGCAATTGAATTGTTTTATCATTAATTATATGTACGTTATAATATGAATGTTTGTACCTATTTTTTTTATTATAAGAAAAATGTATGTGCTTTGCACATGTTTAATAAATTTCATATGTTAATTACATCATAAAATAAAGGAATCGTTAAACAAAAAGCAAGATTCATAATACAATTAACATTTCTTTTATTATATGATTCAATTAAAATATGAAATTAGTTAGTCACGTGCTATATATGTGCACTTTTCTAGTAACTAAAAAATTAAGATTGTCCAGACTAGCTGTATGGTTAGTTGTTACAAATTAGTTTGGAATAGTTAGTTATATGTACACGTAGATAAGAAAAGCAAATGAAGAATATAGTTAAATTGGAAGAACTTGATACTATTTTGATTGAAAATTGTTTAAAGAACTTACACTCTGATGACTTAATTGTACGACAGAAACTACATTTAGGGTGAGTTTGGCCTAGCGATTCGAAAATCAATTATACGAGAATTAATTTTACTAAAATGAATTTTGGCAATAAGTGATTATGATAAAGTTCAATTATAAAATAATTGCTTTTGGATAATAGCTTTTATAAAAGTAACACTTTAGTAGCTTCTGAAATAAGTTGATTTTTGGCTTCTGGAGATCTCAAAAGCAATTATGATATTAGGGGCCAAGCACCATTAAAATCACGATTGACTAAAAGCAATTTCTATAATTGGGGCCAAACACTTCAAAAATCAAAATGAAGGTCTAGAAGTGCTTTTAAGAACTCTCACCGCTGGGCCAAACTCACCCTTACACTAATTGATTGTGCAATAAACATCTTAAAGATTTTTCTATACAAAATCTTGAATTCTCTAAACTAGTAACAATATGGATACGAATAACGAAATGACATTTGAAGTTACGTGAAAACATTTTATCGCCTATGAAAGTTGAATGTGTTGATAGAATAGGCAAATGTTAAAGGAAAAACTACGAAAAATCCAAAAAGTATAGTTGCAACTACTCCAAGCATGTCGCGTCTAAACCCAAAGTAATCTCTTAGAAATTATATCACTATTTCTTCAGTGTTCATTCTTTCTTCTATATTCCCGAATTGTGAAATGAAGAACCCGTACAACAGTGACGGATCCATGGTCGGAGAGTCGGGGGGGTCGAGTTTAGTTTAACCATCGATGAAACTAGTTGACAGTGATGTTCAATAAATTTTATATATTGTCAATGAGAACTATATTGAATCAAAATGCTATATTAATTTAATGAAAAAATTATCGAAGTTGTACTCTACGTTATCTCATAACATAAAATTCATCTATGATCTTAGCACCAAAATTCTCAACAATTTTCTTTTTAATGTAAATAATCCAAAATTCACAAGGTATTGATCTTTCATTTTATTTCTAAGCTAGCCTATTTTTGACCTGCTTCATTTTTTAAAATGTTTGCTCAATTGTTGCCATGGTTACAAGAAGAGTTAATATTACGCGAATCATCTTAATCGTAAACATAGCTCAAAAATTGTGAATAATCTTTTTTTTATGTTATGTATGTAAATGACAATTTAGCATGAAAAAATAAAATGATTAATTTGATTACTTATCAAAATTGACTCAATAATGTGGGTTATGTGCATAATATATAGTTGCACTCAACAATGAGCTGGATCCGTTCATGCCGTACAAGGTATAAGCTATTAGCTTGTTTGGTTGTATGGAAAGTGAGGGAAAATTGTAGGAAAATGAAAAAGAAAGGAAAGGAAAAGAAAAGGAAAAGAAGGTTATTTTTCTCTACATGCTTGGTTGTCAGGAAAACTATTTTCTTGCAGATGTTTGGTTGTCAAGAAAGTTTAGAAAAAGAAGTAATATTTTTTATCCATATATATGATTAAAATCTTTAACTTTTTCTTTTGTTGGGATTTATGTAAAATTTACTTGATATTGTCTTTTGCAATTTGTACTTTTCTAGTTTCAAGATAAAAAATACATTATCTTTGGGTTGTTTGCGTCTGAAATGAGTGTTTTTGCGATATTTTGTGGGGGTATAATTGCTATTATGACTTGAAAGAGTATTTGTTTGCTAATAATAAATAAGCACAAAGGGGATTTTTGGTTAAAAAAATCACAAATAGGATGTTTTGATAGTTAGACAAAAGTACAAGGGTTGTTTTGCAATTTACTCTAAAAATTTCCCAAGATTTTCCCAGCATTTCCCCATCAAATTGGTGGGGAAATTTTTTCTTCACAAAATTTTCCTGCAGGAAAGTTGAAGGAAAATAGTAACTTCCTTTCCTGCTATCCAAACAACAAGTGGGAGAAAAAAAAACTGACTTTCCTTCACTTTCCCTCACTTTCCCGACAACCAAACAATACATATGGGATTTGCCTAGTAGTACCATCTCCAATACACGGGTATTCTCTGTTATTAATTAAAAAAATTACAAAAGGTTAGTCGATGTTTGTAAATTTCATGTGTTTATGTAAGAATTAAAGAGCACAAAGAGAATGAGAAAATATTGTTTATATCAGTTAAAATGCCTTATATCTATATACAGATTACAAAATAGATAATGATAAATAGTTTGATTCTATCAATATTTACAAGACAAAGACTAAGAAACTATATCTAGCTAAACTATTATAAAAGATAATGACTAAGAGTTTAACTCTATGAATATAAAAGAAAGAGATTACAATTAACTAAAGATAAACTTCAACACCACGCCTCAAGTTGGAGATGGGATTGAAATGTCGAGAACACCCAACGTCGGAAGTAATCGGCAATGAGCTTCACCTCCAAGTGGTCCGGTAAAAAGGTATACCATCTAGTTGCTAGAACGTATGTAAGAAGGACCAATAATGTATGCTTGAATTAGTTCCCGAACGAAATGACAATCAATCTCAATAAACCAAAACGTGAAAAATCATCGATAAAAGTGATGAAATACTGTTCACCATTAAATGAGGAAGTGTCAAAAGGCCGCAAATATCAGTGTGTATAATATCAAGAAGCTCAGTGCTTCTCGTGGCTATAGATTTCTTATTGTGTTTGGTTTGCTTACCCTTAATGCAATCCACACACGTGTCAAAAACAGTGAAATTCAGACCAGAAATGCAACAATTCATTTACCATACTAAGTTTCACACCACCATTCTATCTTTGGATATATGACCCAAATGTTTATGCACAAGAAAGCAGAATATTCATTTACCATACTAAGTTTCACACCACCATTATTTGAATTGCAACGAGAGATTCAACATAAACACCATTAAGTTTTAGTTGATATAAACCATTAGAAAGTAAACCAGAACCAACAAAACGGCTACCTTTCAATAAACTAAAACTTTGATTTCCCAAAGTAATTTGAAATCCCATAAGGTCTAGTCTAGACAATGAAATCAAATTACGACAAAAATTAGAAATAAATAGTGTCTGATACAAATCCAGATGAAAAATCAGTATCTAAAATAAGTCAGTAAGTCCCAACTTCAGCAATTGGAACTTTATCCCCATTTTCAAGAGTCACGAAGCTTTCACTTAGTTGAGGTGTATGGATTCTAAAGAATCCCTGCATGGTATTAGAAATGTGAATAGTAGAACCACAATCAAGCCACCAAGTATCAGAACAAACAATAACAAGATTTGATTTGAAACATATTAAAGCTAAAGGCTTAACCTTCTTTTCAAACGACACACTGCGTTTAGGGAAATCTTTCTGATAGTGCCCACGTTTGTTTCAAAAATGACATTTATCTTTACCCATGTCCTTCTTAGGTGCCAGTATAGCTTTCATTGGCTCCTTGCCCTTAGACGGCGGTTTATTTCCTTCTTGGCTCCTTTCTTATGCTTCACATTTCCTTGGGTCACCATGTTAACAGAATGAGTTCCTTATTTGTCAATAAATTCCAATCCAACTTATTTGTCAATTCCGTTCCAAACTAAGCTTTCTCTCAAAAACTTCTTCAAACACCAAAATTGTTCACCAATTAAACAATATCTCACATAGTCTCAATAGTGAACGGACGAAAATACCCTAAAAAATATTCATGTACATGTCACGTGTTATCGGAACAACTGATAAGGACTAAAGTGAAACAAATAATTCGTAGTAGGGACTAAAGTGAAACACATAATTCATAGTAGGGACTAAAGTGAAACAAATAATTCATAGTAGGCACTAAAGCGGGAAAAAAATATAAGAAAGACCACTCTGTAAAAAAATAATGATAAGAGGGACGAAAAGTGATATTTACCCTTGAAGTAATTACCTAAAACTCTTATACATGAACTTGAGTTTTGGTGGGGTAAATGCAAAATACTTCCCAATGTTATGCAAAACCTGCAAGAAACTACTCTGTTAAATTTTTATTGCGTTAAACTTTCTTGTGTTTTCGAAAATCCTGCAAACAATAGGTCATTTTGGATCGACATATTTCAAGAAATTATTTTTAAAATACTTCAAGTTCGTCCCTACAACTTCACGTGATATATTTTTTAAATTATTTCTTGAAATATGTCAATTCAAAACGACCTATTTTTTTACAAATTGGGTGTTTTTTGCAGGGTTTTTGAAAACACAATAAAGTTTGGTGCAATAAAAGTTTCATAGTGTAATTTATTGCAGGTTCATCATAACACATGGGAGTATCTTGCATTTTCCCCCAATTTTGATGGAGCGACAAAGAAAAAAAGAAAATCCATTGGGTCAAATGAAGTGATTTATGGACCAAGAAGGAAGCCGGTGTGGTATGGGTTTTAGGAATTTGGAAGCGTTCAATCTAGCCATTCTAGCTACGCAGGCATTTTTAAAGCAAGGTATTTTAAAAACTGTTACTTTATAAATGCTTCGGGCACAAATCCTTCTTACACCTGGAGGAGCATTTTTTAGACACAGTTTATCATAGAAGCAGGAACTTATTAACGGAAATTAAATTGAGCTCCATGACAGAGGAAAATGTTAGCCGAATAGTTGATAATTAACAAACGAACTTTAAAATATATTGGTGCTCGTGAGTTTTATGATTTGAACAGGTATTAAATTATTAAAGATCAACTCATTAGAGAAAGTCCAAACAATGAAGAATGAATAATTTTGAAGAAAAAGCTTGTACGAAAGTGGAAGTTAGCTCATGATAAGCTCAATTGGAAAAATAGGCTCGTTATAATTGAAGATCAAGATCGAAACACCTAGCACCATTGAAGGGCCCAATTTTCGATTCAAGAAAATTGTGGTCAACTTAGTAAGTAAATTCAATTGATTAAAAGAGCAAAAAAATTCTTAGTCCAAACTTTTTTTTAAAATATTTTGGCTCAAATCTCTTCGGCCCTTTTTAAATAGTCTTTCAAAATAAGCCCACTTTCTTCACTTTCCAAATGTGTCGTAAACTTTGTTGATTAAATATGACCAAGTATTATTTTATTAATTAAGCTTATAACTATGAAAATTTAATTAAACTTTGGCTATTAAAATTTGAATTATCTTTCAAGTCAACTTTTAAAGGAACGATTTTTTCAAGATCAATTAACTTAGCTAACAAGTAAATTTGTTTAGCTAAAATCTTACCTTGTTTATTTGATCTTTTGAATATATTTTCCAAATCAATAATTTAAGGAAAGATTTTGTCTTCATCCATATATTAAACCATGTCTACATTCATTGAAGACTTTGTCACATGTTTTAATCTTGGAAAATCATTTCAAAAGTGACAAAATATTCTTTCAATATCAAAACATTTCCCTATTGAACCAACTCCACTACCCTATAAATAGGGAGTCCATTTCTCGGCCAGAAAACACAAGCTACATTCTGAAAATTTACATTGTCAAATCATTTCTCTAAAGCAAAAGTTTTTTGAGTGCTCTTTAATCTTGCAAAAAAAAAAATTGTCAAAAACTTTCAAAAACCTTGTTTTCTTCTTGCTCTTTAAATCTTGAAAATACTCTTAAGTGATAGAAGAAAAAGAAGAGTGTTTAATCTATTGCAAAATCAGCTCACTTCGGAGCATTAGTTTGTAATCAAATTTTCATAATTGTTTTAGAGCGAAAGTTGTATACTTGCAAGCTCGTTAGTGCGATAGGACTGAGTGTTCTAGCAAGCACGGTTTTGTGCGATAGGTAGTGATCTCGTTGTTGGAGCGATAGGTTAGTCCTAGCAAGCTCGGATTAAATCGAGATAAAGTTGTAACTTGTAATCTCGTGTGGCGAATGTTCGTCCTGCAAGCCACGTATTTAGTGAATTTCCCAGGGGTGCTGGAAGAGTGGAAGTAGGCCATTTGGGCGCGAACCACTATAAATCGGTGACTGTGTTTATTTACTTTCTTGCTCTTAATTTCTGTCTTTTCAATTCACTTTTTACTGGAACATTGTTCTTAAACTTCTGGAACATAAAACTGTTTTTACTGGAACATACAACTGATTTCTTCTAGAACGAAACTGAACAAATAAACTTTAAAAAGTTTTATCAACCTAATTCAACCCCCCTCTTAGGTAGATCTGGTCTCATTGATACTACTACTGGCCAATGGAATTTGCAACTTGTTGAACATATATTTTTGCCAGAAGATGTACAATACATAATGATTTCGGGAATTCCATAGAAGATTGGTTCGATAAGGTGAAGAATAACTTGGACAACCAATATGGTACAATAGAAACCGTGTCCGAGTTGGATCCGAGAGCAAAATGCCGCACGAAATCATATCTTTCGCTACTGATTATTTGGGGTTCGGTTAAAATCAACTTTGATGATGTAGCAATCGCGTCTAATAGATCAGGTATGGGTATAACTGCGCGCGATCACCAGGGATATTGCATTGGCTGGGAAATTGCAGCTATAGAGCGCCGCTTAACACCAGAAATTATTGAGGCATTGACTTCTTTGAAGGGAATATAAATGGCAGTAAATCAAGGCTGGAAACATATTGTGTTAAGATCATTGACCGACTACTCGATTCTTCGAAACACTTGGGAAGCACGGGTACACACGTTGATGACATGAAACGACTTCTTGTGCATTTCGATCCTTCGCAGCTTGCCATGTCCTTTCGATCATTTCACATTTAGCACTCACATTTTCCGAATTGGATGCATTTGGCAAGGAACTGGATCTTCCCCCTTCATCGCTTTCCTAATACAACGATCAATCGTCTCACGTGTCACGACGAACAATTCCTTTCTTGTCCTTTCGATCATCACAAACTTAGAATTCGTATTCTGATCAGTCCGTTGTGGCATTGCCACACCCATACTCGGTGCCTCCAAAGTCGAGTTCCATCCACAATGCTTATGAAGCAACCAACGGCCTCGTGATGTGCCAAAACAGGAAAAATGCACGATATTACCTACCCTGTGAATTTGTTTTTGCACCAAACTCCCTTGTACTTTCAAAAAACCTGCATAAAACACCCAATCTCCGTTAGTTACTAACAACGTTAATTTTTAATTGAATTTTCTAAATTATGCCTAGATATATTTAAAAGTACGTACAAGGGAGTTATTCAAATGTTCAAAAGTATAAGGGAGTTTTACGCAAACATTAAAAAACACAAGGGAGTTTTGCGCAAATATTCAAAAGTACAAGGGAGTTTTATGCAAACAAAATTATTCAAAAATTAACGGTGTTAGTAACTAACGAAGATTGGATATTTTATGCAGGATTTTTATAAATACGGGAGTTTGGAGCAACAAAAAAAAATTCACAGGGTAATTTTGTGCATGTTTTGAATAATACGGGGTAGTATCATGCACAATTAATCCTTTATCGGAGGTCTCTTGTACAAAATTTGAAGGCATTTTGGATTCTTCCGATGATATATATCATTCAAGTCTACTAGTTGAGTTTGAGTTTTATGGAAGCTAAGAAACATAAATTAATTCAATTCACAATTCTTAAAGTCTACGAAAATAAAATAAAAAAGGACACTGCCATTATATCACCATCTAGCTGAATTTGATTCACATTTCAGTCCTTAATTGCTCAAGTAATGTGGGTCACATAATTTCTTTCTGTTGATGGTCTAAGCATTTAAAATATTAAAAACCCACCGACAGAATAGAATTAATTTTTACACAGTATATATCATTCATGTCAAGAGTTCAACTGTAGAGAATATTAGAAACTTATTTTATATAGCTCCATAATTAGTGAGTTAATGCCAATTTATTCCTCGTGATATGCATAAAATTCAATTTACCTCATTTGTCATGATCTGGAAAAAGAGCAATTTAATTTGCCTCCTGTGAAAATTTTAAAGAAATAATTGACCTCCTTCAGTCGGAGAGTGTAACTCATTTGTCGAAATTGAGAGTGATCATGAAAAGTGTTATTGTAATATAGGGGGTAAATTGTCACATTTATCATAACATATGGTGTAAATTGTCTTATTTATCGTAATAGAGGGGGATAAAGTGTCACATAAAGAAATATCCGGGAAATGGTGTGAAACTTTTATAAGATTAAATTAAATTAATTTTTTTAAATTAAGAAAAAATAAATTGAACATTATAAATATAACTGATGATAAATTGTCATTGTCTACTTAATTAGTAGGAAACAACATTTATGTTGACATCTATATTTTGGAGTAGTTGATATAATTAAGTTGTACGGGTGGAGCATACCTTTTTACACTTTAGACTCTGACTATAACATTTTGATGCATAGTCAAACAACTTTTCGAAGAAAATCAGTTTAATATATATATATATAAATGTTTATTGGGCAAAAAGCAAATGGGACACTTTTTTTTTTTTTTCAATAATTTACATCATTTATGTTTTAAGTTGTCGCAAATTTAGTCATCTTACTAGCAATTTTAGTCCTAAATTAGTCAGAATTAAAATTAGTGCCCATAATTTGACAAATAACAAAACAAATTGAGGTATTATAACATTTTTGTCATAATAATTAGTAGGTAGGGAAATAAATGGAGGATAAAAATATGTTACGTTTCCTCCAATTTAAGTTAATTTGACTAGGTGAGTCAGAGGCGGATTCAGAATTCCAAAGTCGAGGGGGCCGAATGGTATTATAGGTTATATCTTTTTCCTTATAATGATTTTAAACCTATTTAATTTACGTAAGTACATAAAAATAAAATAAAATGAGTAGTTTTATTTAAATAAAAGAATCAAATTGTACACGACATTATTTCATATCATAAAATCATCTATGATATATCAATATCAAATTTCTCAATAATCATATTTTCAATGTAAGTAATCAAACCATTCACAAGCTATTGATCGTATATTTTATTTCTAAGAATATTTTTCAGGAACTTCGTTACTTTATGCTATTATACTAAATAAATTTAATAAATAACAAATAAACTAAAGTTGATATTATTAATTTTAAGACAAATATCCAATTGAAAATAAATGGATGACATGTATGGTTTTTATCTTTCTATATAAGATTAGATCAAGATTTTTAAACAAGCATCGTGATTATTCTGTTAATGATTTTACTTAGGTCATATTATTGATCAAAATATTATTAAATTATGTAATTATTAGGCAATGAAAAGACCAATAAAAATCAATTCAATAAATGTTAAAACTGCATTTTAAAAAGATCAGTACAAACAAACTCTAAAATTGTGTACACAAGTAATTAGAGAAAAAGGAAAAATTATTGGGGGGGCCAGGACCCCCCCAATGCTTCAGTAAATCCGCCCCTGAAGGTGAGGCAGTAGATTACTACCGCACAACATGCAATGGACAAAACTCTACAATTTGTTTGCTTGCATAGCAATTTATGGACAATAATTTTAATTCCGGCGAATTTAGGACAAAAATTACGAATAAAATGACTAATATTGCAGGTATTTATAATATAAAGGATGTAAATTGCTTGCCGGAACGACAGATGTCCCATTTTTACGTCGCTGCCAAATTAAGGGACTAAAATTGCTTTTTTGCCTGGACAGTTGTGGGCATACGTATACGTACCTTGGGTATGAAGTTTGCCGTGTTATATACAAAACCCGGATACTGCCAAAGGCGAGCTTCAATGTCATATACGCCTTAATTTTTTATGCCACCAAATATACTGAAATTTCCACATTAAATTGTAATTTCATTTAACTTTAATCATATCTCTTACAATTCAGAAGCGCAATTGTGGGAAATTCTTAATCTATCTTAAATTCTCTTCAGTCTAGATCAGCAACTTCAAATTCGAAATTCATTTATAGTAACATGTTATTATTACAATCTGAAAATAGAAAAAAAAATTACTATATAATATATACCATATCAAGAAATCAGAGGCAAAGTCCAAAGCCATTTTCTTTATATTGAATATTATGTGTTCATCAAGTTGAGAGCCCGGCCAAGAAAGCCACTCCGGTGGAAGGCAACCACGATGAACCGAAAATAAATTGACCCACCGTGAACTTGCTAGCCTCAGCCGTAGACGTGATCACACGATAACCCGGCCATTTCACGCGCTGTCCTATTGCGCCACCCGGCCCATAGTTCATATACTCTCCGTAATACAATGTGTCTAGTGCAAATGTTGCATTCCACTCTAGCCATCCTCTAGGGTGAATATGATCACCCATGTAAGAAAGCATATACACCGTTCGAGAGTACAACTTCCACGGTCGCCCTAAGTAAGTCGGGTACATAGCTTTAGCCATTTCAAGATCGGATTCCGCCAGGATCCTGCAAGCGTGGATTGAAATACCAGTGTTTTGGTTAGGGTCCTTGCGATTCTGTGCCGTAATTGTGTTCTTTTGTAGTGGCAATGGCTTTCGGGCATGAATGCTACAATTTTGAAACACGACGGCCGCATTACCAAATATGAAGTCCACGGTGCCATATATGTCACACTCGCGATAAAATTGTCTTTGTGAGTGTGTGTACAGAGTGTCTTGGTATCCAATAACATTGCACCGGTAGACTACTGCATGGTCCGCCCCAACCCGAAGGGCCACTGCTTGATGCTTGCTTGGTCCGGCCCAATTTTCGAATGTTATGTCCCGTGCAATGAAACCGGCACCGGTTGCAGCTACATGACAAGAGTCAAAATTTAGATAGACATTCTTCTATAAGAATGTAATGTTCTTGTGACAACATAATATTTATTTATGAATACTACTGCAAGTATAATAAGATTTAAACAAGAAGTAAAAGGAAAGAATAAAGTGGGTGAAGAATACCAACTATTGTTTTAAAGTCCAAGTGGAATGTTCTTTATTTATTTATTTATTTATTTTTTTGGAGAATAAATAAGAACTAGTTGCATCCCCCATTTATAGTTTGTTGGTAAATGGCCTTAAACAAAAACATGCCCCTGACCCACCAATAATGTCACCTCCTTTATATCCAAATAAATCTTATATCCACTTTTGTCATAAGTGAAAACACAAGATGTACATTTGAGATAATGTTTTGGTTCTTTACTACCAACAATGTATTAGGATGAGAATCACATGAATTTGAACTTTAGGTTTGTGTAAAGGGAACAAAATTTATGAAGTAAATTAAGTTATAATTCAAGTCAATTATTTCAAGCAGAACCACCTCTTCATTTATGACAATGGTAATCATTCAAGAAAATTGAATAATTCAACAAAAATTGTCTTGATTAATTTTCTCTTTCTTATGTCACACTGATGAGAGCATTATGACTGTTTCATAACTAAAAACAAAAGTTGAATTGGCCCTCCAACAAGAAAAGTGAATTAACACCACACACACACACACACACACACACATACAAAATGTACCTAACAAATTCAATTAGTTGTAATAGAAAGGGCAGAGACAGTGACCGACACTAAGGCTTATTTCAATTAAAAGTATTTTAGAAAAAATCCAAAAACAAATTGACAAAAGAATCTTATTCAAGGAAATAAATGAAGAAGTTTCCTCAGCAGACAGCATCCTATGTTAAAAGTTATAAAGTAGGATTGTATTGCATTATTGATGAGAGCAAGATTATTGGGAGATTAATTCAAAATTGTTGTTCTTTAACTATCCACTCAATATCCCATGTCCTAAGGAAGAAATTCATATAAAAAGAAATACAAATACATAAATTCCAGTCTAAATCAAATATTAGCACACTCATAAATTTGCAAACGCTTAACAAAATTGTACTATGAACTAATTTTTTGAATTTTTTTTGCCTTTTGGTCGTACCACCCCATTTTCCATTCAATTTTTCACTTTTAGTCCCATATTTGTTTATACGTTTGATCTCATAAGACTGTCAATTTCGTAATTTTAATTCCAAATTATTAGGAAAGAGAACTATAGGACCAAAACACAAGAAGAAAAGCAAAAAATAAGGAAAAATGCTAAATGCAGAACAAAAATTGCTCTCGACGTCTTCTACACCCGCGAAAATGAAATATTCCCTCTATTCCTAAATTTTCACTCCTATTTCCTTTTTGGAATGTCCCAAAATAATACTCTCTTTCTATAAAAAAAAATATTTCTCAAAAATATCCTATCACATAAAATAATAATTTGATATTACTGATTATCAAACACTACTTTTTAAGATACAAAAGTTAAAATACCTAAAAAAATCATTTTTCCAACCCTTACCTAAAACGGACGAGAGTAGAATTTTGCCATTTAATCACAATGCATATGTATATTGTAAATCTTTGGAAAATGCAATTCAATGATTTGATGTGATCAAATTCAAATCATTCAATCGTAGAATTACTAGTACTACAAATACATTGGCACATTATGCATGTCATAAAGTTAATAATGAAACAGCTTTCAAACAATGGTGACCATTGTGTGCATAGTGTGTGTGGCCCAGACAGCCTTAATCAAGTTGTCATGACAGCCACGTGCATTTGCAAACTACATGCAAACGCCAAAAATTGACCATTGCTTTCATGTACGAATAAACTAAATAAAATAGTGAAATGAAAGAAAGTAAGAAAAAAAGGTTAAAAGGGGTGGAAAAGGAATTTACCGAAAGATGCGGTGTGGAAAGTTGTCATGTTATCTTGGACGCTTTTTCCACCTGAAATGACCGTCTTGCCCTTCCCATCTCCAATAAACATTAAATTAGTCTTCTTCCGACCCACCTTCAAGATTTTCTCCTCATACCTACAAATTGTTACATCCAATTTTCAAGACATTTATTATCAATGTATAATGGGCTGCATTATTTGTGCACAATTCGAAAATTTTATGGACCACACTCCGTCAAAGAAAATTAAAATTTCCAATAAGACACATAATGCGCCATTATCTCATTAGTATCTATATTAAGATTAATTGATGGACTTGACAATTAGCATTTTTGGTTTTTCCATTTTTTTTTTGGTTTCCACTAACTTTTTAAAGTATTTTGTAGTATTTGGATTTCATCGACTTCTTTGGGACCAAAAGTGTCAAAACTAAGACAAATTGAGTAGAGGCAATTTATGGAAATCAAAGTGTAAAATATTTTCTAAAGAGGACAAAAGTGCAATTTTGTAGAATAGAAGACCCAAAATTCAAAATTTAAAAAAAAAAAAAATTGGAGCTCAAACCAACATGGTTAACATATTATAAATCACAAGTTAAAATTTGAAAGCTTACTAAAATTAATTATAAAGTATAAATTAAAAATACCCCCAAGACGAAAGAAGAATATATCACAATCAAAACAAAAGTCATTCACGTGAAGAATAATATCTCACTATAATTAGCTAATATCTCACTATAATTAGCATGTAAAAGTCAACACACCCAATCACTAGACGCACGGAAAGATAAATAACCCCAATCGACGTGTAATTACGAAATCATAATGACAAAGAAATTATTCAATGCACCCACTCATTATAATGAATGTGAAATTAACTATTTAATGCATAACCAAATTAAATAATGAAATATAGTGGTATATAAATACACAACACACCATATTGTGATTAACTTTCAAAATTCACATAATGAAGAATACACATTAAAATATAGTGTATTATTTAATATGAATTTATACTCGACATGCCATCATGATATAATTGAACTTATAATCATAATTATTAGGGACTTTCATGACACTTAAATACTAGTGGAAAAGCAATCAAAAATTCAATGATTAATTGTCATTTTACACCCCAAAAATAAACTATTTTAACACTTTACCTTCTCAATTTTAAAATTTTGGCACATTGTACTCTCGAATTGCAAAGTGTCCTTAACTAGTGGCGTGCAGACTGTTAATTGCTCAAAAAAATAATTCCAAGACGTAAAGTTAAAATAGGATATTTCTTAGGTGCTAAATGTCAATTACTCAAAAATCAAAATCCAACAAATACAAAAAAAAAAAAAAAATTCAAAGTAAATTAAACGTGAAATTACCTTCCTGCCCTCACGTAGATAATAAACCGTCGATTTCCATACTCCGGCGCCTTCTTAATCGCCTCCGATATAGTCTTACACGTGCCATTCCCATCTTTCGAAACAATCACATCGGCGTTAATCGCACCCGGAGGAATATCCAAAAGCATCCGATCTCTCCGATTCAACCACGCCGGAAAATGTTCATTTTCACCGCTCAGCAATCGCCGGCGATTCTGGATCGGAATTCCGGCGAAATCTTCGCCGCCGGAGGCATCGGCGTAAATAGCGAGGCAATTGCTAACGAGTTCGGATAAATCCTTTAACCGATCTGACATTTGAGTTTTAACGTAACCGTTTAATTCGTCTAAACCTTCTGTACACGTGTCCTGATTTGTTAACGCGGCACTGAGCCAGGTTAAAACGTCCTGAGTCGACCCGGTGGTTGCGCCGCCGGGCGCGACGGAGGTGAGTGACCGTGAGAGGAGATCTATTGAGTGGTCGAGTAATTCGATGCAGTCTTCGTACGCTGACCTGTGGTTGTGGAGCAGTCAATTAATTTTCTATCAAGTCAATGTAGGGGAAATTACAGTTTAGTCCTACATAAATGAACTCTTCATATTTTTAGTCCCTTTTTTGTTCTGTATTTTATAAAACTGTACATTCCATTTTTTAATTTTGGTCACATTGTGTGAACAATTATTTGATAACAAAAATGTTAAGAAGTAATTAATAGATACATTCAATCTACCGAAAGTACAAAGTAAGTTAAAATTTTAGAATGAATAGTAGTATAATTTAGTAAAGTGCATGAAATATAATGCAAAATATTTCAAAAATTTGGAATTGAAAGAGTAATTTTATAAAGTATAGGATCAAAAGTATTGATGATCTAATCTCGTCAACTAAAAATGCAAGTTACCCAATTTAAGCAATAATTTATTACTAGTTCAATGATAAATGATGAAGCACAATCATTATAAGGTTCAAATTAAAAAATTAATGCCCTATAGTGTTGTAAAATTCATTAAAATAAAGCAAGGATTAAAAAAATCATAATACTTCTAATTTAGAACTCAATTTTAATTCATTTTTTATTTAAACTTTTTAACTCTCGTGAAGAAAACGCGTCTTCTTTTGGTTCGATATGACGGCCCATCAATTAATTAAAAAAAAAAACTCAACAATATTCTTTTTTTTAATAAATAACACAATTTTACTTAATAAATTTGATAAACAATTGTTTGAGTGAATTAAGAAACTATGACAATAATTTCAAATTAATGCATATGGTTTGTAAATTTCATTATTAAATGAAGCAAATGTATGGTGTGTGCATTTAGGTAGATCCTAAGCCAATAGTAATTTTAAATTTTATTTAAATTTGAGTAATGACATTTTACATCTCGAAAATAGACCATTTGATATTTTACATTCTGAAAATAAATATATTGACACTTTACACTCTTGAATTGCATATAATTGACAAAGAAATCGATATTTTGCACCTAAGTAAGATACATTTTATCAAAATATTATGCAATTTGAGAATACAATGTGTGTCGTAAATTTAGTTTCAGAGTGCAAAGCATAGAAATAATATAATATGTTCTCATTATTAAAAAATCTTAAGCCATATAAAATACTTATTTTACAATTATATAGTCAAAGGATAAGACAATATTTATAAGTATAATAATCACTTCAACATTTTATACACTCCAAATTAAGCACTAATTAATTAACAATTTCCAACTTAATTAATTACCTGACGAGAGGATCCATATTAACATTACTGATGTCCGATGCGTAGTATAGTGCACGCCCAAATTTTCGGAGAGTCATATTAACGGTAATGTGTACGAGGTCTTTGTCGGAGGCGGAGACGGCGCCGGGGAAGTCAAGTAAAGAATTCAGGCACAAAGACGGGTACCTAGTGCGGCTACAGGCTCGGGACATGGCTTGTGAAGGTTTCCGATGCTGTAGCCTCGCCTCGGCGGAGTTGGAATTTTCCTCAATTTTTATCACCACCACCACGACGGCAGAGACGGCGGACGCCACCAAGAGTGTGGCGGCGAGGATAAGGAGGAGTTTTAGTTTGGAGGAGTATTTTTTGGGAGGTGGGTGAGGTTCGGTTGTTAGGCTGCGGGATGATGAGCCACCAGGCTCGGGTTTTCCGAGCCTGCCGTATTCCATTTTGCTAGAGGAGAGAAAATGTGGTTTTGGTTTGGAGCTGTGGAATGTGAAGATTGAAGGTTATGATTTTAATGTTATAGTCTTATAGAGTAGGATTTAAAAAGTGTGTACATGTGCGGTGGATTCTGTGATTTCTGAGTATTTGGGGTGGGGGTGGGGTGGGTGTGGGGGGGCGGGGGTATGTGTACGTTATTCAAGTATATATATATATAATAAAATAAAAATTTGAGTATTATATTTTATGTTATAATAGTACTATAATTTAAGGTTTTAGTGCTATTAATGTAGTAAACATAGATTGTTTTATTGCATTTTGTGTGTACAATTATTGAGTTTGTTTTTATATATCTATTTGAACAACTCAAAGAGTTAATGACTAAATAATTGATCGATCTCTATTGCGATAGATGTTCCAATGATCAGAATTATGGGGGGAAAATACAAGATACTTCCCTGTGTTATGCTAAACCTGCAAGAAACTACCTTCTGAAATTTATTTTGCGCTAAACTTCCTTGTGTTTTCAAAAACCCTGTAAAAAACACCCAATTTGTAAAAAATAGGCCATTTTGGATCTACATATTTCAAAAATCATTTTTAAAACACTTCAAGTTGGTCTCTTCAACTTCACGTGATATATTTTTAAAATGATTTCTTGTACTATGTCGATCCAAAACGACCCAAAACGACCTATTTTTTGCAGGGTTTTTGAAAACACAAGAAAGTTTGACGCAATAAAAATTTCACATGGTAGTTTTTTGCAGGTTTAACATAACACATGGGAGTATTTTGCATTTACCCCAAATTATGGAGAAAATAAGCAAACCTTGGGTGGCTTATAAAATCTAGTTATACGAAAATTGATTTTGGAAGTTGATTGAAATGTATTTCGTTTGAGTTTGATTTAACATAGCTAATAAACAAAATTTGAAATATGACTATTATTGTTTATTAAGTTTTGAAGTTTTGTTCGAACTGAATTTGATAAATTAATATTATAAGAAAGATATTAAGATACATCAAATTACTGAGGGCCTGTTTGTTTGGTATTTAAGAAAGTAGTTTGAGAGAGTAGTAGTGGTTCGTGAAATAATCTCGATTTGCGTAATGTTGTTTGTTTGGATTTTGAGAGTGTGGTCTGAGAAATAAAGTAGGTATAGGTTTTTTTGGAAGAGTTAGTTGTATGTGTAAGATGTGTAAGACTTTATATCAAATCATGTTTGTTATGTGAGATAAATGTGTAAAAGATAGGTTACTTTATGTTAAATCAGAGTAGAGTTTGTATAGATTTTGTTTAGAAATAAGAAAATTATTATTTGTTTGGCTTTTGAAAAAGTAGTTTGAGAAAATTGAGAGATGAAAAATTTATTTCAGAAAGTAGAAAATATGTTTATTTGGCATTTTCTAAACACGAAAAAAATTTGGGAAACGCCAAACAAACAGAAACTCTCAAAGTTCATGTCAGCACAAAAATTTAATAATCAAAATAAGGTAATTTGATTTTAAAAAAGTCAAATCAAATCAAACTCTATATGCAGTTTGTATCCTGCGATTGTGGTCTAGTGGTTAATAATAGTATTTGGCTAAGTCTAACTATGTGAAAGTTGGCTCGAACAATATTAGATGCACATGCCTGTTAAGTTCAATTAAATGTTTGATTCTAACTTATCTCAAAAGTTAATTCAAAAGATGACAATTGTCAAGAATCTTTTTAGAAGAATTATTCTTGATTTTCAATTTATATGGAAAATTTAGTCTTGATAAATAATAAAGTATGCATTTGTTGCATATATGATGTGCAACACCAAAGAGAGTCTAATCAATTTGTAGGAGCATCGGGCACATTAATCATTAAGTGAAAATCTCTATCAACAGGAATTGAACTTCGGTTCGATTGCTATATTGTAGTAAACAGTCACTTCCACTAAATTAATCACATGTTGGTTCTGATATCCTAATACAAGACGAGAATAAGATCTTGCAGTCAACTTTAAATTTATGAACTAAGTAAAATATATGCCGTGTGTTAAATCACGTCATTCACTTAAATATGAACAAGTAAAATATATTTCGAGTGTTAAACCACGTCATCTAAAACATTAATACAAAAAAAAATTAACAGGTGATTGGTCTAATAGAAGTGACTAGTCACTACAAAGTAGCGAACTCAGGTTTGAATCCATGTTCAGAGAGATTCCCACTTAATGTGTCCGACGCGCCTCAAAATGGATTAAACCCTTAAGAAACCAAAAAAAAATAAAAAAAAATCTCCCGATTCCGCTTGAACGTTATGTCTTTCTCTGGCATTATTATAGGAGTATATGTCATTGTGGAATTTACGATGAACACCGATGTCTCTAATATCTAAATTAACCTATTCATTAAAAAAAAAAAAAAATTAAAAAATTCCACA
This sequence comes from Penstemon newberryi var. newberryi, assembly GCA_030819805.1. NCBI lineage: Eukaryota > Viridiplantae > Streptophyta > Magnoliopsida > Lamiales > Plantaginaceae > Penstemon > Penstemon newberryi. Next base: position 30,813,606 of record JAUALY010000003.1, on the reverse strand, counting down.
TTAACCTCTGCAGTGAAGTTTTCTGGGAAGGGGTCCGGGGTGGGGTGGGAGGGTGGTTTAGGCGCGGGGGGGGGGGGGGGGGGGGGGAGGGTGGTTGTTGTGAGGTCAGTGTCGAGGGTGTGAGCTACTTAGCTGGCTTCTACTTAGAGACATTGCTGTAGTAGAGAATATCTTTTGATCAGTAAGTTTTGGATTCCTTATATAAACTATTTTGTTTTTGTTTAGTTATTGCTTTCTTTATTTATATAGGAACTGACTTTTAATCCACAAATCACACATTTTATTTATTATTAATAATTTAATATTTATTCAAAAATCACGAATAAAACGGATTATCAAATTTGATCCATCGATCACCCCTCTATTACAGAAGACTAAACATGGAAGGTCCTCAGGATTAACCACACCGATAAAACCCGACAATTTGCCCATTTAGCATTTATGATCAACAAAATTAGAATTTCTACAAATAAATATAAATTTTCACTTCGATTCTTTCCCTAATATCTATTAACAATTCACGAGAGGATTGGTTTAGTTTATTTATTTTTAAATTGTTAATTAGGAAAAATTGTAAAAATAATTTCGTAACTTGAGCTTGCTAGCAAAAAAAACCTTTCAAAATTTCAGCTGACAATTAAGTCTTTGAACTAAGTTAATTTGATAATTTAGTCATATTTCGGCTCGAAATAGATTTTTTCCACCGTGTCAACCGAATCACTCGTCCCTTCCACGCGGAATATAAATCCCTTCACGAGGACGAAGGGGCATGTGATTTGGCAGATACGATGAAAAAAACCTCTAATTCTGGCCAAAATCAGACTAAATTATCTACTTAGTTAAAAGATTTGATGATTGTCAGTCCTTTCTACTAGTAAATTTTAATTATGGGACCATTTTTACAATTTTTCCTATTAGTAATCATATGTACTCGGTTTACGGAGTGAATGGGGTAAATTAGTACATGCAATGGGACAATAATGATTAATTAGGGATTACATATCTTATATTACTTAGACACAAAATCATTTTTCCATAAGTAGTCTCCCTAGATTCAAAGGTGTTCTTCATGGCTAAGATTAATTTAATGATAAGTACAAGCTTGAAAGTTGATTCAAATTTAATGTTCTAATTAATATTATTTCACTATTAACGTAACAATGTATAAAAAATATTTCTAACTGCAGAATAATTCAAATATATTGTTTAGAAATTTTAAAATTACATGTAAAATAGGTGTCTCAAACTAATTGATTATAGTTCACCTCACTTTCACCATGATAATTAATCAAATCCTAACATATTTGTAGTAACTAACTTTTTTTTTAGAATCATATTTGTATTAACAAATTGAATTTGATATTATGTCAAATTCAATCTCAAAATATCAAATCGAGTTTGGAAGAACTGATTTGGACCCTTTGTCAAATATATATAATATGATTCTCTATGATGATCTCTATATGCAAATTCTTTTTTTTTTTTTTTTTTGAATATTTAGTAAATAGTAAGTCATTTAGGAATGCATGCTTTGCAATTTGAGCTCTTGGTGAGTTAGATTCTTGTTGATTAGTCATTCAAGTAGAAAAAGTTTAATTATGCTTCCTTTATTTGTAATTATGGGAAAAAGTGGAATATTTGATAAATAATGACGAATTCTTTTGCCAAACTTTTTTTATTCTTTTGGGGTGACGCATCATCTAGTTATTGCAAGAGAACTTAATTAATAGTGGTGATTCTAGTGAAAGGGCTACACCAGTTTTTATTAAATTAAAAACTTTAGGACGAGTACCAAAAGTATATCTTGCATGATTAATTATTTGGATTATTTTTTTTTAAATTCTCTTTGTGACAAAAAAAAAAAGATTAATAACAAAAAAATTGACGAGAATAGTTCGAAAGAAGTAGTCAATTAGTACAGTAAACAATGCATTAGGTAAGAAGTCTAGGACCACATGGACACTTAACTTTTTCTTGTATAGAAAGCTCATTACTTTTTTTTTTAACTTATATCGTTTTCTTTAATTAATTAATTAATTAATATAATACCTTTCTAATACGGACATGATCTAGTTTCATAATTATCTAATGGCCAATTTTAGTTAAAAGTAAGACGGGAAAGTAACAAAAAGTAAAGTTGGTGAATATTCATACCTGAAAACGATAGGAAAGAGAAGTTGGAAAAGTTGAATTAACAAAAGAATTGAACCTATCTATTATATATATTTATAAATAAATTTTGGAATTCAACTAATTAGTTAATGTAAAGTCGAGTAGATCTTGTTTTGGAATTCGAATCTCCCCAAAAGCAAAATTACTGTTTAATTTACCTCCGTGTGATTTGAAAAAGAGCACTTTAATAACTGTAATTTTATAAAGTTAAGTTTCACATCGTCTCCCTGAAATTTTTATATGTGGTACTTTACCCTACTGTATTATGATAATATGACAATTTTACCCCCTGTATTATGATAAATAAGATAATTTGCCTCCCCATATTACAAAACACTTTTCATTCCCACTCTCAATATTGACAAGTGAGTTACGCTCTCCGACAAAAGAGGGTAAATTGCTTTTTAAATTTTTTACAGGGGTTCAATTGCTCTTTTTCAAATTATAGAAAATAAATTGAACATTAAGAATATCACAGAGGTAAATTATCATTACCTCTATAAATTTGTAAGCTCGAGCGATTGTTGACTTGACGAGCGTCGGTTTGTGGCATCAGCATGCATAATTCATCATTTCATCATAATTGTTACATGAGTGTAATAAATATAGAACCAATTATTAGATTATACGAGTATTAAAGTGGGACATTGATTGGAATTTAAATAAATTTGTTAAATGCTTATACACATAAAGCAGCCGTTAAGACATAAACTAAAGTACCTTTCTATATTTCACTTTAATTACAAATTTTGCTACTGTTTTTAATTAATGTCTCATTTCAAAATTTTACATGATCTATTATTACAATAATGTTCAGCAGGTTGACCGCTCATCGAATTAACTTCGTAACATCACCAATATTGTTTTTTAATGTCTTGTACTCATGTATATATTCAAAGTTGAGTTAAGACCAGTACGATTTATAGGCCGATGAGGCTGTATCTCAGTTGCAAAAGCTGAGAATCCAAAATCAAAAGATTTTAAGTTTTAATCTCAATATTGTGGATAAATTGATAATTTAATGATAGATTTTGTAGATGATTTTTTTTTTGGTACTTTAATAGCATCAATAGATTTTTTGATACATTAATTTGTAATGTTGGATTCGATGTTTCACTAAAAAAAAAAAAAATCGTACAAATATGGGACTATGGTCTAAACTCGGTCCTTCATTAGCCCCTTTAAAAATATGGGACACAGTAAAAGTCGGAACGGGAAAAGCTCGTGCGACAAAGTAAGCTTTGGACTTGGTGTAATTATATACAAGGCCGGTCCTAGACATTCAGGGGGTTTTGACGAATTCTAAGATCAGGGTCCAATGTTATTAAAAAAAAAAAAAAAAAAAAAAAAAAAAAAAAAAAAAAAAAAAAAAAAAAAAAAAACACTTAATTTTTTTTAAATGTAAAATTACTAATTAAATATTAACATATTGTTTTTTCTAACATATTACTTTTTAGATAGATAATTAAATGATATATTCATTAACCTTTTTGATAGAATTAATCGCACATATATTTTTATAATTTGTAAGTTTGAAAACATTATTTAGCTTAAATAAATTTTACAAGTATCTTACAAAAAAAAAAATACAAGTATATGTACACAATATTATACCATAACAAGTGTAAGTAATAAGTTTAATTTTACTTACCAAGATCAAATTAAGAATCATTAAGAAAGAAAAAAATAATTATTACGAAAGAAGAAAGTAAAAAAGTTAAAAAGAATACAGAAAAATTAAAATATAATAGAGAAGTGACTAATGGGGATTGAAACCTAGACCTCACATTCATGAAAAAAGACTCTAACCAAGTAAGCTAAGAGACTTGTGTTAAGGAAATTAATAAAAATAGTAATATTTAATTTTTTTGGGGGGGATTGGGTATATATATAAATTTTGGTGCCCCGAGACGTGGCCCCAAGTTGCCTAGCACTTGGGCCGACGCTAATTATACAGACTATCCTCCATGTTTAGAAAATTACACAAACTACATTTGAGGCTAACACCTATCCAAAATGACTAACATAACTGCTGAAAAGTAACAAAATGTCTGTCTTTTACATGTAAATTGCCTGTAAGAAATCATAAATTTCAAGAGTGGTCTCAGTAATTACACTAACCCCAGGACAGTTTGAGTAGTTCTTCTAATTGTTAATATGAATACATTTAACTTAAAAAATATTTAAATATCAAACATTTAAATTAAAATAAACAAAAATACAAATAATATTCTTAACATAGTTTAGATAAATACATAAGAAAAATGATAGAAATAGTGTCCGGCAAGCCAACTGTATGGCTGTCATTTATTGTATTAAATAAAAGAAACTATTCAATTTAGATTAATAAATGCATTTTTATTATATGGTCAACTTTATCTTATGTAATAATTATCTACGCATAAGGATAGAAGTCCTTAGATCACAGGGCTATGGGACAACCCGTGGACTGATCTCCAAGGCCGTGATCTAGAATATATTCAAGAGTCGTAGAATCCAATCGAGATAGGACATCATTGGATTCGGTTAGACTCTCACTAATGTGTATACTCCGATGAACTGGAGAACGCTGGGGTCCACGAGCGTGACTGGGATAGTCGATACACATAAGTGGGTGACTTGCTGGGATGGCAAGTGCACTGAATACTCCAATTAGGAAATAACTCACCATGGAAGCGGTAATCGCATATCGGAGTTGAAGTTATTCCAATTTACAATAGTATACGAGGAATGATCCCTAGATACTTGAGGTGATAGGGTTTATCTGGTGCGAGAACGTCTATACTTAGATGTGAGTTCCGACCGACTGGAGATTACGAGAAAGTCTTTGTGGATTCACGTTGGGTATAGAGGGACTCGTATGCAGGTTCATATCATCAACAAAGGATCCATTGACCCGACTTGATAGGTTGAGAAATTCTCCTATGGATTTATGTGAGAAATTAATTCTGGTAATATCCTTGGCCAAGGTATCTGACGGCTTTATGAAAGTAGCTCATAAAGATTAAGTCAAAGAGAATTATTTCGAGATCAGAATGCATAAAGTCAAGACGAATCAAAAGGGAACCGATGAAAAATCCATGCCCTTAAGTTTTGACTGGGAGATCGATCAATTGAGAGATTATAGCGTATATGGAAATTGTAAATGATTAAAAGGTTCACTGAATTAATTCACCAGTGATTGGGCTCCATGGGCTTGTGGCCAGACATCGACCGTGGAGTGTGGGAGAATTCCCAAATTGGCAGGGGTGCTAATTTTGGAATGATCAGTCGACAGAGTGTTCGATTGATTTAGAGTATTTAATACTCGAGTAATTAAATAAATATTTAATTATAACCCACGGCCAATTATGTGGTGAACCTACGGGGGCATACACAATACACATGAAGCGAAAGCAAAGAAATGGAGAACAACTGAGTCGACTGGATCGACTGGGTCGATTGGGTTGACTGGGTCGACTGGGTCAACTGGGTTGACCCAATTGGAGCGAAGGTGATCCGATTGGAATTGGATCAAGACAGTAAATTAAATTGGAATTTAATTTGTGAATTAATTAATTAAATTGGATTTAATTAATTATGGGAATATTTGATTAAATAGATTTAGAGTCTAATCATATATATATATATATATATATATATATATATATATATATATAGGAAAATGGTCTTTGACTCAAATTGGACCAAATTCTCTTTTTCTAGAATTTTGATTTATTTTTAATCATAAAATAATGTAATTAGTTAGTTAGCAAGTAAACATTTATGGTAATTTCCATTGATTATTTCCGAAATTTTGATTTAATTTTTCATTAAATATGAATTTAATTTCCAAACTCCCTACAAATCATGCTAAATATTAGGAATTCTAGGTTGTAAATTTGTTAAATTTCATTCACCGAGCTTTGTCAATAGTTATCTAATAATATAGATAACCAATAAATCTAATTCCTAACATTTTGCATAAAATAAGGAAATTTAAGGCAAATTATTCCTAAATGAATTGCACATTTAATAGGATTGGAAAAAGAAAAGATACCATAGCTAATTATGTTTAAATACTCACGTTTCTTTGTGCATTTTGCATATCTTGCTTTTTTCCATTTCCCTAATCTTTAAACACAATATTTTCTTATTGTTACTCCATTGATGTCCTTACTTTTAGTTTTTTTTTAATTGTCTAATTTTTATTTTTATACTTTGTTAATTTAAATATTATTCGCATTCTTCATGCTAATTGTTTCTTTTGTTTTGCTAACAATGTTTTTTTGATGATTTTCTCATAATTTGTTTTAATTTGATGTATAGATATATTTGTGTAGATTGTTGTGGGATGCAGAGAACAAAGAACAAAGGACAAGGTCTTGTGATTTGTGATTTTGAGGTATAATAGTTTTTTTTTGAGAATTTTTCTTACTTTATGTTATTTATGTATCATTGTACTTTATTTTTATTATTAGATATAGATAATGACATTTATTGTACATATAAGCTTGCAAACTTAATAACTTAATTGAAATGGTACATTTAGTTTTTATTAATTTCGTATGAATTCTTCTACTCGATTTTCTTTCACTTTCATATAAATTCGTATGAATTCTAAATTCTCACCATTTTTATTTTTTCTTTATTATTATGTTGAAAATTATCATTGGTATATATATATATTTTGGACCCCACTTTGTGTTATCATTAAGTTAGGTTAATTAAATTTGGTAAATATTTTTTTTAATGAATTTGGTAAATATGTTAATGTGAGTCAGCATATGGCCAGATCTTTTTGTTGAAACATTTTGCCAAGTTTCTCAATGTTTTGGCCATTTTATCTACGATTGGAAAGTCTCTTACATTGTATACTTTTTTTTTTTTGAATTATTACATTTACAAATTAATAATAGTGATTTATTTTTTTTATTGATGGAATAATAGTCAATTTGAAGACACTTATTATGTAAATATTATTATTTGGTTTATTTGACGGGTGAATATTTACATCAAGATAGCCAATATGAAAATTTTGAAACTAGTGATTTAGGGATGATTACAAAATCAAAAAAAGCCTAAGTAACTATAGTAAATTTTATTTTCCTCTTTTCATATCTTATATATAGGAGAATGGTCTTTGACTTTAATTGGACAAATTTAAAATTACCAGAAAATAGAATTTAAATTCTATTTTCTGGTAATTTTGAATTATTTTTATTTTCTTAAATTATTTATATTGGTTAATAATATAATTGTTGAGTGCTGACACATTTATGTAATATATGATATTATCAAGGTAACAAAATCATATCAACAGTTAGTTGCTAATTATTATCTTGTCAACATAGTTGACGGAAATTGGTACGCCCCTTTAATTTCATGAAGCTCCTTCTCACATGCACACAATAAATCAATTGGGTAAATATGTGAAATGTAATTTTATTATGGTAGGATAATCATATCAATGAACTTTAATATGGTATGACAACAAAGAGAAGTTAATTTGCGAAAATTAAGTTAATTAAAATCATAATCTAGGCCAACTACCTTAAAACTAATCTTTTACTATGATATAAAATATGAGAGTTGTTTATCTTCTTCAACATATAATGAAATTCAAGTTTTAAAAAAATAAAGCATATAGTGAAATTCAAAGCTCATACTCATCTACAAAATTGTGTTTTTCTAGGTTCTGTTATACATTCATTTTCTTCTAATGATTTTTACCCAACTGATTTTGTAGGAGCGATTGCAACGCTTGGAACGAGGGGAAGACATAAATGAGAACGAATAAAAAGAATGACGATGATGACGGCTTGACGGAAATTATTGTGATTATTTAAAAATCTGAGTAAGAATTTTTTATTTTATTTTTAACTTTATACGTGTTCTTCGAAAATTTGAGTATGAAACTCTTTTATTCGAAACATTATAATGGGGAATGTTTACATCTTTTTGATAAAACTGTCTCTTTTAAAAAATGAATAAAATCATGTTTTAATAAAACAATGGGAAACAAAAAATAAAAAAAAAAAATCCTCTGGCATCGATTATTCATTTTAATTATATTTTTTTAAGATATTTTGCGGATATGTTAGAGTTTCTCAGGTGGATAAGAGTTGATACATTGTAATGCCCAAAAAACAGTAAGAAAACGATTACATTGAGAAATTCTTGTGTTTCTCCCTGTTTGTTGTTGGACTTCTCATTTATGGATCCGTGAAAGGTTTGTTACACTGTCATTTTTCTTATCTTATAGATTTCCTTTCTTTTGTTATTGTTGGTTTATTCTTTCTACATTATTTGTGTTTAAAACTTTTATTATTATTATGGATTGGGAGGGTGAGATTCATAAAAAGATTATGTTATTTGACTAAATCATTATTTATTTCTTATTTTTTTTACTTCCTTTTCATGTAAAATATTTTTTGGTCTATATTTGATTGAAAATTTCTTAATCTTTCTTAAAAATAAAAATGTAGACTTAGACTTTATTTTTCAAAATAGTTTACAGTTTATGAGAAATAACATTTATATTTTAGTACTCCCTTCATAAACACACCAACTCAAACTCTTGATATATAATCTTACGGTTCTTTGATTTTACAACACGATTTTGTTAAATATAAAGTGACATGTATTTTATTTTAGTTAATACTAATTTCAGGAAAGACTTATCATTAGAAAGGCCGATGTGATTCATTTAGGGTGTTCTATTAAGTTTTGTATTACACAATGTATTTATATTTGAAATATCACAAGTGAAAATAGTTTGACAGAGAATATGCACTATCATTAACACTAATATACTTCATGAAAATCTGGTTGCAACAAGGATGCTAAAGACAGGGTTGGAGATCGTTATTCTCAAGTGTATTAGTGCTATATAATTTTTGTCTACGCTTTTGATTTGAATTTGATTTACATTTTTTGTATCGCTCGCATAACGATGTTTATCTCAAAGTAAATTCATTATTTGCGAGGAGTTTATAATATATCACTTTATGAGAGATTATTTTATACATTTTTTATGTTAATTACAATAAGTGCAAAGTTAATTGCCTTTAATTGTCTTTAGTTGCATGTACAAGTTTAATATAACATGTTTTCAACTTGAGCATAAAATATACTGTTATTAGGAAGATTTACCCAAACTATACTTAAGATTTTGTTGGAGGTTGGGGTGGATATTTTTTTTATATTTAAATACAATTAGAAAAATTATATTAGGAGTACTTATGGAATAACATTTTTTCATGTTATCAATACGTGTTTTCAGAAATCAAGATTAGAAGGGGTGACTGTAATAATCCATTACATAAGAGATAGGGTAATTTCTCAAAGTTAAAAGGGGATCATTGTAATTACAGTAAGCCTAAGGGGTAGTTTAAAATTTTTATAAAAAAAAAAAAATCAGGGTTATTTCTAGAATATTTTTTTCCTGATGACATCAACATGTTCCATAAGAATTTCAAGCAGTAAGAGGATCAATGTAATGAATTCAATACATACAGGATAATTTGAGTAATTTCTGAAACTTGAAGGGTGGTCAATGTAGTTACACTAAATTGTAGTGATCCAAATTCATTGTAATTTGTTTGATGTAAGTTAAAGTAAAGTATATAAGTTTGTGCATAGCACGGGAATAGGCTAGTTTAATTAAATGAGAGAGAAATAAATTAATTGGGCTATTTAATTGAGAAATTAAATAAAGACTCAATTAATTAAATCAAGTATGGGCCATGAATTAATTAGAAGACTTGGTCTTCCAATTAAAATGGGCCATGTCCCATGTAGGAGAGTTAGAAGACTTAGAGTCCTAATCCTAGGAGGATTAGGATAATGAGATACTTATAAATAGGAGACTTGATGTCATATCTCATACACACAACTCAAGAGCCAAAAATCTAAGTCAAGAAAAACTCTCTCCCTCTCTCTCTCTCCCAATTCGGCCGAACCCTCTTCTTCTTTGGAAGAGTTTTCGTCTTTCGATTCTTGCTCCCAAATTGTTTTCTAGTTTTAAATCTTAATATATTTTATGTTCTAGCCGATTAGGATATATTAATTTTCGTGATATTGTGGTGTATCAACCCGTAGAGGCGCAACACGTGGGGCGCTACTAGGAGCTTGAGATCGAGCCAGTCGGGGAGAAACACAACGACTTTGCTGACAGTTTGGATTTGCAAGGAGACAGGTATAATTTAGATCTGAATTATTCCAGTCATTTTATTATTCATATATATACAACCAGTTTAGTATCCTGGCAAGATTCCGTAAGAGGTCCTAAAAATTTTAATTTCCACTGTGTTAAGGGCTGTTTATCTTACCGAATCCCAACAAAAAAATCATCATTAAAATAAAACAATAAATTTATTTTAATCAAATAAATACTCCTATTTAAAATTACAATAAATAAAGAAATAAAATTTATTTTCCTACTAAATAAATAAAAGAAATTTAATTTATTTTATATTTTAATAAATAAATAGACAAAATTTGATAAAAATCTTAAAAAACATATCTCCATCGTCCCCAACCCCAATCCCCTCTCTCCAACACCTGCAGAGAACCCCAACACATGCATTTCCCTACCCATTTGTCTTTCGTGCTTTGATAAACCTCCACAATCTATCTGGTCGCACAAGGCAGTTGCTGGCACACAAAAGGCGAAGGGTTGGGGGGAGGGCATGGGGATATAGGGTTGCGTTGGAGGGAAGTATGGGGGGTGGGGAGCGCTCAAATTTTTCTAATATTGAAAAGTTTAAGAAAAATCGTATTAGAAGTATTTTTAGAATAAAGTTTTATGATATCAGCATGCGCCGGCAGAAATTAACACCATACAGTGGTAACTGTAAGTCTGTAAGGAATCCAACACATGGGGTAGTTGAAGTAATTTTCCGAACTCGAAGGATGGTCAGTGTAATTACACTAAACCCGAGGGATAGTTTGAGTAGTTTTAAAAAAATAACAAAATTATATTAAGATTATTTCTGGAATAACAATTTATTTATGACATTATCATGTGTCGTCAGAAATTAACGCCGTAAGGGATAAACTATAATGAATCAAATATCTTCAGAGTAGTTTGTGTAATTTTTCAAATACGAAGAATATATATGTACTTAAACTAAATCTCTGGAGTAGTTTGTGTGATTCTCCCTTTTGAAATATTGAGATATTGTTTATACATTTTATTGGTCCAAACACTTAGAATCAAGAACAAGTCAAAATTTTATACTCAGTACTTAAGTTTAGTCAACTAAAATTAATTGAGATCACAAGAGGCCATCACCCAACTTGTTACTCAAAAACCCCATTTTTTTTTTTCCAAGAGTTTAAGCTGAGTCAAGCTTCTTCAAGTTTCTTTTACGAATGTTTTAAGAAGGAACTTTCAGCCGATGTATTCTAAGATCTACCCCAAAATTAAGTCATCAAAATTTGTCCTAGAAGGAACTACAATTTGATATTAAATGACTCAACATTCCGCATCCACATGTCGTCGTAACATAAAAACTAACATAATAAATATATCCAAATACATTTGAAAAATATTAAAAATATAATTTCGTTGGCTAAGTATTTATCAAAAGAAATCATTGGTTAAGTGAGAAGTGACAACACGATATAGGAATTCAAATTAATTATGAAAAAATTTAAAGAGTATCCAACTAAGTTTGTATTGGACCGACATAGAATTAAAGAAGCATGTGTTCATTTCTATTGGGGTGGGGAACACATCAACTTAACAGCCGATGCTAGTAACATGGTTTGTTACACACTTCAATTTCAAGATATGGGTCTGACCCGAATATATCAATTTATTAAGAAATTACTTTTTCGTTTTTTTTATTTGTCGTTTTGGTAAAAAAAATTAATTATTTTTATTTATTATTTTAAGAGTTCATTGCAAAAATTAATTTCTTAATTAATTTTACCCTTCATACTTATAATTAATGCAGTGAATTTGATTAAAAGAATATTTTAAAATGAGGGAAAAAAAACTTTTGATACCAAACTTTATTCCATAAAATACATTTGGTACCAAGTTTTTTCAAAAAATACATTTCATACCATGATTCACAAAATCTTGACACATTTAGTTTTGCCGTCAATTTTCGGACGAAATGCACGTGCCGCTCATGTGCCCGTAAAATTGACAATGTGATGGAGAATATGCATGGGTTTTAAAGACCCACACATGAACGACACGTGCTAAATTTCATCTGAAAATTGACGGCAAAACTAAATGTGTCAAGATTGTGTGAATCATGGTATGTAATGTATTTTTTGAAAAAGTTTGGTACCAAATGTATTTTTTGGATTAAATTTTGGTATCAAAAGAGTTTTTCCTTCATTTTAAAATTTTTGCTTCAAATAATGAATTATTTATTAAATTTCTTAATACGAATATAATCCTCCAAAACGACGAATAAAAAAAAAGAAGAAAGTAATTTTTATCAGTTGATTGAAAAGGTGAGTTGACTACAGTCTGATAAATTGGTGTATCTATCAACTTTTTCGTGTTATCATTTTTAGTTGAAATGATAAATATCAATAAATACGTAGTCGCCTATTTGAATATTTAGGGGGGTGGGGGTCACCTGAGGAAAAATATTATTTATATTTAATGCAATCCCCAATTAAATAGCTTGGTCCATTTTCTGGCCTAGAGCTAAGATAAATCAAGGTATTAGTTAATGTGTCATCTCATTAAGAGTTAATCCCACTTTTCCCCCTGAACTTACAATAGAATCCCATATCCCCCCCTCAACTTGAAACTTTTCCATGGTCCACCCTCAACTAGCTTAATTGATGACAATGTCCCCCCTAAACAAAGTTTCCGGCAATTTTCTCATCGTAAGTCAAAGCACGTGAATTTCACGTGAGTCTCTTAGGGGTAATATAGTCTACTCAATTACTTTAATCAGCTTCCCGTCAAAATAACAAATTAAGCTTGTTTTTATTTTTCAAAATTATATATCAACTAGGGCAAAAGAATTAAAGTTTCTATCAAATTAAAACCCTACCCCATACCAGAATCTCTTTTTCTTAAACACGTTCAAAAGCTATGGCCAGGAAATTGAGGGAGGAAAACTACATAATCCCCCTGGAAGAAAGTTATCAATACTATGGTAATTATTCTACCTAATATTTTATTATTATTATGGAAATTTATCTATTATAAACTATTATATTATAAGTGAATAGTTTTATTGACTCGATGAGTTGTGTAGGCATTATATGTGTGATAATTCTTTTCTATGTGAAATTTAGCTTTTTGTAATATTACCCCTGAGATGAGTTGACTATACTACCCCTGAGAGAGTCACGTGGAATTCACGTGCTCTTGACTTCCGGTGAGAAAATTGCCGGAAACTTTGTTTAGGGGGGACAGTGTCATCAATTAAGTAAGTTGAGGGTGAACCGTGGAAACGTTTCAAGTTGAGGGGGGGGAAATGGGATTCTATTGTAAGTTCAGGGGGGAAAGTGGGATTAACTCTCTCATTAATTGTAAATCTCATTATTATTCTCATATCCTTAACCATTTCAATGTTCATCTCATTATTATGGTTAAATCACACTAATAGGCCCTTAGTTTTAAGTTGGTTATGCTTTCGTTCCTCATAGATAAAGGGTTACATTTTGGTTTCTCTTAGATAATACGTGTTCCATATACCGATCACTTTTTCGACCAATTTTCGATAAAAATATATCACGTGCAAAACACGTGTATTTTGGCAGGGTTATTTTCGTGATACCATCACACTAATGATTCATCAGGTTTAAAGTTGGTTACGCTTTCATTCCTTAAAGAAAAAGTGTTACAATCTCATCCCTCTTAGATAATAGTGTGTTAACAATTCCAAAATTAGACATTAAACCAAATAATAAAAAAATCTATATATATGAGGAACGTAATTGTAACACATATTATCTAAGAGGGACGAAACTGTAATATTTTATTTATTAGGGACGGAAACATTACCAACTTTAAAACTGAGGAACCCTTAGTGTGATTTAGCCCATTATTATTCATATCCTTAATAATTCTATTTATTTATAATATTTTTTTATATAAGGAAGTGTTTTTTTGTTAATGAATCATGAGGTATGTCGCATTTTATTTTTTAACAAATAGTATCATGTTCTCGTGTCTATCTATTATCGTATTTGTATTGTTGTGTCCATATTTGCTACGTACATTATAAAATTTCATTCTACTTCCTCCGCCCATTTATCTTTATTCCTTGGTACAGTTGACCAGTCACTTGACTAAGTTTATAAAAATTATTATAAACAATTTAATTTATAAATTTCACTAATAATTTGATAATATTATATGACATTATATATATTAATATTTAAAATGTTCAATACACCATAAATATAAATAATTTAACATGATAAATCACTTAAAAATTGAAAAATTTGACCGTGTACTGTAGCTAATGAAGTAAAAATAATGGGACGGAGAGAGTGTTATTTATGAGGGCAGGTTACTACCAATAAAAAAAAAATTATGAGGGCAAGGAGAAAAAGACTTTTGGTAGGAACCCAGGAATAGATTTTGCGTGTCTACTAATTCAGTAATAGACAATGATATGAAATATACATCCAATATGTTTTCTCATGAAAATGATGATAAACCAAGAACTAGTGTACTTATTTACATTTCCAATGGCAATGCATTTGACCTAGTGGAATATTTTTTTTCCCCAAGGTTTAATTCATTTCGAGGCGAGTCGGATACATTGAGTGAAAATCTCTCTCAGCAGGGATTCAAACCTGAATTCACTACTTTGTAGTGACTAGTTCCTTCTACTAGACCGATCACCTAGTGAAATATAATACTCCTTCCGTCCTTTTAATTTTACTCTTGTTTTGTTTTTGGGATGTCCCAAAACAACACTCTATTTCCTAATATGAAATTAATTTTTTTCAAAAGTAATCTTTCACATAAAATAATGATTTGATACCATTAATTCACTACCGCTACATTAAAGGACATAAATATGAAAATGCCTAATAATTCCACTTTTTCAACTCTTACCTAATTATTTTTTCACAAAACTATTTAGTTAAATTCAATTAATAATGCGACACCGTTGATTCCACAATACTACTCTATGGAATACAATCTACTTTTCAATTAAGCTTTATCTAAACTTCACGAAAGTTTAAAACAAAAAAAAAAAATATTGGGACTAATTTTCTCTATTTGATAGAATATTCATGAAAATTTTACTACAGAATCCAAGCAACCCCACGGATTTTATGTCCGAATCCGAACTCAAACAAACCTGAATCATCAATCAAACTTAAATAAATGAAAGATTCATATCAAATACTAGGGCTGTACGTCAATGGGTTGGATTTTGGTCGGATCAGACTCATTCAGATTCGGCTCCATTTATATCGGATCGGATGTTCGAATTGTGCTCGGATCTAGATTTTTGAATCCAATGGATCTTGGTCGAATTTGACCGAATATCGGATCTTTTTCGGATACAATAAAATTTTCATTTAAAAAATTACATTAATATTTTTTCCTCAAACAAGTTTATTAACTTTACAATTTTATTTAATTTTAGCTCACATGTTCAAACATCCTTTACTAATATTCATATTTTTAGATGAAAATATTGGTTTAAATAAATTTATAAACGAGTTATAAATTACTATCTTCTTAAATTGACAGTGAAATATTATTAATGGTACTTACTTTTGTAAAATATTATAATATCATCCTTTTTATTTTTTATCGGATACGGATCTTTAACGGATCGGATCGACCTAATCCATATTCGCTGCATGTTTTTCGAATTACGGATCTTTATAATCGGATCAGGTTCATTAAATCTCTAATCGGACAATTATCCTAATAAATCGGACTGAATTCGAACGAATCGGATTGAAATCCGCCCCATTGACAGCCCTATAAAATACATGCTGATTCGATCCAATTTTGACCAATTAACGGCCCTAATATTAAGTAGATATTTTGTAAGGCCCATTAAACATAGACCCGAAGTACTAAATAAGATTAAATAACTTGTAAAAATACTGGACCTAATCCAAGTGCTTTCACTGTAAGAAGTTTTAATGGATTACATAATTCCTTCATGGGCTTATTGAGACTTAAGTAATGTTTGCACAATTTTGTAGGACCGTTAACAAAATGGGCTCATATGAATTTTAGGCCCCAGTAACCTGCTTTTATTTATTTTTCAGAAAACAGAACAAAATTCATTTCGATAAATAACAAGAATGTAGGTGTAAGAAGTCAAAATTGAAAAATGTTACATTAATTTAATCCCCTAGAATTACAAAAGAATTATACAGTGCGTCACGTCACACTTTAAAAATACTTTATAGCTAAACAAAAGTAAAATATTTTTTCTTTTTTTAAATAAAAATTTAATGTGATACATTTGATGAGATATTTCATTGATCCCACCAGTGCTAAAAACTGCTTAATTTATGTGGTATCATGGGTTAGTTTCAAGTTTTATGTATAGTTAGATCAGAAGAAACTATACTTCAATATCTTTTTTTTTTCCTCCTTAGGGAAACATTTACTACGTCATGATATCGTCACATATATTTGAAAATAGAAATAAAGTCCAATTAACAAATAAAAAGAATATTTAATAACAAAATTAGTATTAAATTAAATAAAGACCCACACTTCAGATGAAATCCAAATTCATGACATATCATAGGACATCAGTTTCGCCAACATACTAGGCCTTATCGGCTACACCTATACTACAAACACTTACTTTGTTGAGTTTGTTTTATTTATTTGGTTTATCATTGCCCGAGCAAACTTAATTTTAAAAAAAGTTGAAAAATTTACTAGTCAATACGGCTCAAGTTTGGCCGGGTCTATTGATGGGTTGAGGAACATTCTTTTAGTGAAACATTTTACATGATCAAATCTATTAGACTATTAACAAAATACAAATATCCAAATAAGAAATACGAATAATATCTATAAACAAAATTAATATTAAACTAGAAAATAACTCATATTTCTTGCGGAATTCAGACTAGGGTTGAGCACGGTTCAGGAAACCGCCCGAACCGAACCGGACCGAATGTTTCGGTCCGGACCGAATGTTTCGGTCCGGACCGATTACCGAACCAAAAATTCGATCAGGTAATCGGTCCACGATTTTCCAGAATCGAACCGATTAGGAATCGAAAATTCGGTTCGTACCGTTTCGGACCGAATCTCACCCGAAGTAGGATCGAACCGTGGAAAATTTGACTGTTTGGTTTTTTTTTGGACTGAACCGAAAAATTAAATTGTTTGTTCGAACCGAATTGGACCAAACCGTTAAATTTTGTGGTAAAAAATCGGGAAACCGTGGACCGAACCGGACCGTTCGGTTTTGTACCTAATCTGACCAAAAATTTTGGTCCGATAAACGGTCCATGAATTTCCAGGACCGAACCGGCCAGGAACCGAACTTCGGTCCGGTTCTGTCTAAATCCTCACCCCTAATTCAAACTCAAGGTCTATAGGCTCCATTTGGAAGGATTTTGATCCGATTTCGCGGGTCTCGATTTCAAAAAAATGGTTTGGGTGGTTTCAGTGAAACCTTTGATACCTCATGGATAGATTTTGGATGTTGAGTTTGCTGGTTTTGAAAAAGTTGAAGCCCCATTTGAATTGAGTTTGGATGTTAAGGTTTTGGAAAAAAAGTAAATGGTTGGTGTCAAATCAATATTTTTAATAGGGTTTCGGGAGAAAAAATATGTGATAGTGATAACGCCGTAAAACGTCGTATGTGCCTTCTTAAGCCCATAACAACTTGCTTTGTTTGAGTTTTGCGTGTTTTTGTAGAGAGATATGGATTAGGGCTTCAAAGGAAGGAGAACCCAAAGTTAAAATATAGAAGGATGTGGATAACTACTCACTAAAACATGCATAAATATTTCATGGATGATCGAAATATGCTGAATTTTGGATATGTTGTAGATGAGGGAGTTATCTATGCTACAAAATTTACTGATCCACAATCGGAGTTCGTAATAAAAAGATATATCGCTCGGACGGAAGTGTGACATAGCAGAAAACTCTCTGCCTAAACCTCACTGCGGTGAGGGTCTGCTGATGCGATTAATCAGTAAAAAACTCCTCGTTTATAAGGTCATATTTGGATTTTCTCCATCATTTGGCTATTAGGGCAAGAAGTGAGAATGAGAGAGGTTTTTACGCAACACAACTCCTCTTCTCTTTGTCTAGTCTCCCTCAACTCTCTCTCTTTTCTTTTTTTTTACATTTTGTATTAAAGACTCCGCCAAGGGGGTGAGTTAATCACCACCCTTGGGAGTGATTATGTGGTGATTAAGGGAAGGAAAATCCATCTCATGATTTTATTCCGATTAGGTGATATCCTTTCCATTTCCCTAAGGACCCGTTTGTTTGAAGGGAATGGAATCTGATTCTGGGTATTTGATTTCTAGTAATCTGATTTCCATAAATATGATTCCATTATAGTGTTTGGGTACCACTTGGAATTGTACAAAGAAAATTAATCGAATTCCTTTTCAATATTTGGTAATGGCAAGGAATGGATTACATATTTAAAAAGTTCACTAAAATACCCCCATCCATATATTATATATAAATCATATAGAAGCAACATTTATCATATGGTATTATTTATAATATATTGATTTTAAAAAAATATGTATAATATATTAATTAATAATTTATATATTATGATATAAAGTCAAAATTAAAGAACATATATAAAAGAAATCAGTGTTAGAGGAGAGTCGTGTATATATATATTAATAATACAAGAATATAACTATCAAAAGAAATTGTGTATGCTAATACGTATAAATAAGATAACATTTTCAAAAGCAAAAATAAAATCAAGCGTACAATTCGAAAATGAATGTGCTATGAAGCATAAGCTTTGGATTTGGCCTCTGAATATGGCGTATAAACTATATGCATATTCTCAAATCAATTCACATTTAAAATTTTATATTATTTCAGTAGATTCAACTGTAGGTAAATGAACGTGAAAATTTAATAGGTGATTTAAGCACTTGGAGAAGAAAAAGAACGCAAGAAACAAGAAAAAAATGGCTAGGGGAGATAAAATTTATATTACGTTGGGAGAAAATAAAACTATCATAAGAAATAATATGGGTAATAATGTCTCTTTTATTTTTAGTACTAAATCCCCCATGAATGGAATCATAATACCATAGAAAAGTTGGGTTTAACATTCTCATATTTTGATGGCAATATTCCTGATATTTAGGAATATATTTCCTTTCCCAAAATCCAAAAAATCTACCAAACAGTATTACTTGATTCGAATGAATCATATTGCCAAATAATATGCCATTCCTAAGTAAACAAACGGGTCCTAATTGTCTATGATTAGGAGATGATTGTTGATATTTTCTTTTTGGAATTATGATTGTGGAATTGTTGATTTTCCTGATTTATATGTATTGATGAATTGTGTTATGATGTTGGGTTATGTTTGAATTGTTAGGTTTATTGTTTAATTGCACTATTGGCCAATGATTGTAGTAATTTATTGTTTAAGTACTTTGCCGTAATCATATGAAATCGAGCTTAATTCTACCTTGATATAGGACTTTGAAGGTTAGGCTAGTGACAATTTGTGGATTTCGACCTAGGATAGATGATACTCGATATGTATTTATCGTTTTCTAGATATTCGGTATGCAATACAGTATAAACACACATGAATAGATACTCAAACAAATCAAGTATCACAATGTACGTACGCAAGTATAAGTGTCACAAGTAATATAAATCGATAAGTACATACCGAGTTCATCACCCAATGAATGGGTAAAAGGTGGGAATAAACGAATCAATTGAGAACCTATTTTATCTAAAAATGCTTGATACAAAATGAATCCAACCCAAATGTAAGATAATGGTGCTTTTATTTAACAACTACTAACACGAAAAGTAAATCTAACTAGGAAAACAAGTAAATTATGAAGTTAATTATGTCCTAAGGAGGATTATTGTGTGATCAATTAAAGTGGATAAATCGTGCGGATGCTAGGTTAGCTATGCAAACAATCCTAGGTTTACTTGTTGTTCGTGAGTTCTTATTGGTTAGATCTCCATGTCGATCTCACTTAACCCTACTAATCTACCCATATCCTCTATCTTCGGATCACTCGCAAACTTTGATGTCACCCAAGATTTTAAGGAAAGTCCCCATTCCTAGAGGACTCTAAGGCGTACCACTGTCACCCGGGACCTAAGACTAACCCAAATTCCCGAATAAAGAGAATCTAAGTTATTTGATGCATTCACGAACGAACCCATTATACAAACATGGACCACACTAGGTATATATGTTTATCCTAGGTCGAAATCCACACATTGTCACTAGCCTAACCTTCAAAATCCTATGTCTAGGATTCATTCAAGGAAGAATTAAGCTCGGTTTCATATGATTACGTCAAATTAAAGTACTTAAACAATAATCTACTACAATCATTTGTCAATAGTGCAATTAAATAATAAACCCAACAATTCAAACATAACCCAATATCATAACACAATTCATCAATATAGTAACATCAATACATATAAATCCGGAAAATCAATAATTTCACAATCGTAATTCCAAAAAGTAAATAACAACAATCATCTCCTAATCATAGACAATTAGAAAAATGGAAAGGATATCATCTAATCGGAATAAAATCGGGAGATGGATTTTCTTCCCTTAATCACCACATAATCACTCCCCAAGGGTGGTGATTAACTCACCCCCTTGGTGGAGTCTTTAATACAAAACGTCAGAAAAAGAAAAGAGAGAGAGTTGAGGGAGGCTAGGCAAAGATAAGAGGAGTTGTGTTGTGTTCACTTCTTGTCCTAATAGCCAAATGATGGAGAAAACTCGAAAATGCCCTTAAAAACGCGGAGGTTTTTTTGCTAATAATTCGCATCAGCAGGTCCCCACCGCGGTGAAGTTTGGGCAGAGAGTGTTAAGTGCTTATTCTGTGTTTCGGGGGTGCAAAGTGCTGATTTCTCGTGTTTTAGGGATGCAAATTGATGAGTTTTTCTAAATTCAAGGATGCTAATTGCTAATTTTATGTTTTTTTTCTGGGGGTGGGGTGGCAAAGTGCCTATTTATCTTGGTTTGGGGGTGCAAAATGCTAAAAATTCGAAATGAATTACCTATTTTACCCTTAGAAAAATACTAAAGGGTGCAAGTTCTTGAGTTTCTTATATTTTGAGGGTGCTAAGTGCTATTTTTATGTTTTGAGGGTACAAAGTATTTATTTCTCTTGTTTTGGAGGTGTAAAGTGCAAAAATTAATCCTCTTCTTCTTTTATTTCATTCGTTAAAAGTGGACCTGCCAAGTACCAAAACTAAAAAAAGTTATCTTTAAAAAAAAAATTCACTTTGCCCCCTTTTAATTATATTAATGCCAACTTTGTCCCATAAAATATATATATATATATTATTTTAGAATCTTATACTCTACCACTTACCTCAAAATCAATCGATGTTAGAAAATGAGTATACCCACACCCTTAGCCACAAAATAATTGTTGTCAAACCCCTGACAACACTTTCCACTCTCAAAACTCCTCCACGCTTCAATTGCACCAAACTATTTGCTTCAACATATTTTATTCTAAAGAACGTTAGCAAAAATGTCTAAAATTTTCAGTTCTACCCTCATATTTATCAAACTTTGTCATTTCCAACCATTCTTAAAATATGAGAGAAGAATGCGTCCTCCTGACAGTTTTTTAGTACAAGTATGTCCGGAACAATTGAACATTAATGATAATTGAAGGGGACATTGTGATGTAATTGACAGTCGAAAGAGCTCAAAGTGAACATTGACGATTGTTGGAGGGGACAAATGAAATTTAGCCTAAAGAAAAGGGGAAAATTGCTTTTTTGGTACCTAGGATAGACCTATTTGCAATTTTGGTACATTGGATACGAAAATGCAAATTTGGTACCATAGGATATGTTTTCATTGCAACTTTGGTACCACACCCGATTTTCCCCCAAAGTTATTGATAATTTAACCCCTATGAAATGCATAATGTTCAATTTACCCCCTCGTGGTTTAAAAAAGTGCATTTTACCCTCTGAAATTTTGTAAAAGTTTCACATCGCCTCCCTGATATTTTTATAGGCGGCACTTTATCCACTTTTATTATGATAATGTGGCATTTTACCCCCTGTGTTATGATAAATGTGACAATTTATCCCCCTATGTTATAAAATAGTTTGCATGCCTACTCTCAATTTTGGCAAGTGAGTTACACTCTCCGGCTGAAGGGGATAAATTACTTCATTAAAAAATTTACAGGGGGTAAATTGATTTTTTTAAATTATAGAGTGGTAAATTGAACATTATGAATTTCATAGAGGGTAAATTGCCATTAACTTTTTAGGAAAAATGGGTTTGGTACCAAAATTGCAATGAAAACCTTTCCTATGGTACCAAATTTATATTTTCGTATCCAATGATACCAAAAGTGCAAGTTAGCCTATCCTATGGTACAAAAAAACAATTTTCCCTAAAGAAAAGGTATCAAACTGTACGTGTCCAACCATAAATATAATTAAGGTCGTTGGGGGAATTGAAGGCACGGACTTGTCAACACCTAATAATTAGTTGAGGGGATAACAGATGTGAGAAATCAGATTCATGAGTTATATCTTTATCACTTTCCAAAAAAGAAGAAACAAAAGGAAGAGCATGCAGCATCTTTAGGATCTGTTTGGTAGTAGTTAATTTAGTTTCAATTCTTTTCATTTCCTAGAAGTAGTTTGAAATTCTTTCGAGTCTTGTTAGGAAAAAAATAGGTTTAAAAAGTCAATTCATATGTTACTTGAATTAGAATATTTAATTTGAGAGCCAGTGCGTATTTTGAGATAAGTGTCGGATTACTCATGTCGATTTTTATCATGTAAAAGTAAAATCACAAAAGAAAGAAATTGTTTCTCATTATCTTATACGTGTTAGTAGTAGGACTGTCAATTGAATCGGATCTACCCAAGTTTGATTGAATCGGATATTCCCCAACTTCGATGGCTCGACTCGATTAAAATTGGCCCGAAATCAATTTATGAGTTGTACTTGAGCCTAATACGGCCCAGCCCGAATAAGACTCGAACATATAATTGTATTAAATATTATAATTAATTATTTGTATTGTAGTTATAGTTACTAATTACTATTTTTATTTTGAACCCGAAAAATTACATGGGCCGAGTTTGAGCCAGAGAAGAAAATTTATAACCCGAGTTTGATCCTATAGCTATGAAGCCCTACAATATTTGAGTTCGAGCTATTTAAAGCTCAGTTCACAAGACCAGATTGACAGTCCTAGTTAGTAGTGGGAGTCAATAAGAAGATGGTTTTTATTAGTCATTTTAGGGTTTTTGGCAAGTTAACTCCTTGTGATATGTTTAATGGACAATTTACCATCATATAATATGAAAATAGACAATTTATCCTCCTATGATATGAAATAACAAACAATTTACCTCATTCCCAGGGGAGATGTTGCACATACACTTTATAATGCACTGAAACTTCATTTTCATGTGAAAAAATGATCAATTTGACCTTACATTGATAACATATTTACCTCACTTTAGCCCCAATGATATGCATAATTAAGCAATTTAGCTCCTTGTGATATGCGTAAATGGGCACTTAAACTCCCCATAGTATTGCATAATGGGTATATTACACACTTTTGAAAATGCAAAAAATCAAGAAGGAGGTTGTGTGTTTCTTTATTAAAAATATGGGGAGGTATTTAGCCCTTTTATTTATTACAGAGAGTTAAATTGCCTATTTAAAATAATACAAGGAGTTAATTTGCTATTAAGTCATCATTTTATGAAAATAACTATTAAAGTTTCGAGTGAAATGAAAAAGATACTCCTTATGTTTTGTGTAATTGACAAAAAATTCATATGTATTTTCATAATTAGTAAAAATCTCCTATGTTCTTTTTGGTAAAAAAGAACTTCACAAATCGGAGTACATATTTTGTAGGAAAAATAAAAATTATATCAACACTATGAAATGCGAAAAAATCAATATTTACCTAAAAATTGAGAATAACCCTTCCGTTAACTTTCAAAGTTGTCAATAATTCGTGTTCACTCAAAATATTGACAATAATCTCATGTTGACTTATGAGAATTTTTCGAATGGGTGGACTAAACTAATAGAACATACAAATATTTTTGCTAATAAAAAAATCGTAGTTATGTGCATTTTCTCAATGCTGACGTTAATTCCAGAACATCAATTGTTGTTGCCATAGCAAAAATTTCTAATTGCCTATTTTACCCTTCAGTTTTTAAAGATTTGGTAACCCATTATTAATTAACCCCAACTCCCATTTTCAAGCTTTCACAACATTCTTCCGGCAAGCTTAGGCAACATGCATTTTCGTCTTTCACACCTGTCTTTAACTCACGTAAATCGGTGAGATCCTCTATACCACAATTGTGTACAAGACTTGTGTACCACTAATAACTAACTGCCACATGTAAGACTTACTTGACATGAATCACACTAGAATATTTCTCCTATCATCTTCTCTATCTTCACCTTCCAGTTTTAACATCTAATTTTCATTGTTGAGATCCCTATATCCAATCAAATTTTAATTTTAACATCTAATTCTCTATATCCAATTGAAAGCCAATGAAAATTAGAAAACTAATTTAATTTTCTTAAATTTTGGGTTTTTGAATTCATGAATGTTGTTCCATACAAATTTAATTGGGACTTCAAGTTCCTACTAATCGATTAAGATATGTTTAAAGAAAAAACGATGCCGCCCACAATTGCCGCGTCGGAAAAACAACGCAAAACAGTAAATACAAATGTACAAGAAGAAATTTATTGAATTAAGTACCCAGCAGAATTTCCAATAAAATATCATACGTGGATTCATGGACTCCAAAATCCTTTTTAAATTATTAGTTTGAGTATGAAAATAGAGTAATTGAATTGAGGATTTTTCAATGGAACAGGGTACAAGAATTGAAGATCCAAAAGTTACTTCAGATTTCTAAATAATTAGTTTCAATATGATAATAAACTTATTTAATTAAGGTGCTCAGAATAATTTTTAATGAAACATCACAAAGGAATTCAAGACCCAAAAAATAATTTAGATCTGAATAAAAAGTTAGTTTCAATATGGAGAGATGGAGAAGACACAAGGACCGAAGAAATAGTTATATTATGTGGTGCATGTTAGTTGAGAATCACATGTGGCGGTTAGTTATTAATGTAGTTATTATTGGTACAGAATTGTGGCATAGAGAATCCTAAGCCCACGTAAATAGTAATTTTTCTGCCTCCAACACCTTGAATTTAATCCGTCCACAAAATGAGAAATTATTTAATATAACTGTTGAACCACATCATCAAATATACATGGTGCAGCCGACCAATGTAATTATTGCACCCATGTTCTCTTAGAATATGAGATTTTAAAATTGTGTTCACATTGCCGAGAAAATGAGCGATATGGATTCTCACTAGATTTGTAAGAATTTCATTGATCGGCTGCACCACGTGTACTTGATGATATAGTGCAGCGATTATACAAAATAATTTCTCATTTAATTTGTGGACCACTGAATAATGTGTGCTATTCTCTATACTCCCAAATAGTTTTTCTTTACCTACAAAACAAGATGAATATTTCTTGTTAATATATCTCCATATTTACACTACAAAAAATTTGTGTATTACTGACAAGATTCTAATTGTATGTGATTAGTGACAACAATTTTATTGTTGTCACGATAATAATTGTGACTAAACTATACTAATAGCGTTTAGTGACAAGAGTATTGTGATTAAGTTGTCACTATTGACAAATTAACGACAACCTAGTGACAATAACAATAATTTAGTAACAATATTTTGATTATCACTTTTGGGGTATCACTAAATGTCAATAGTGACAATATTTTTACAATTCTTATCACTAATATGTCTTTGAATTGACAATATCCAACTTTAGAATATTTCAATATGAATAACTTATTAAATTAAAAAAATACCGAACAGTCGAAGCAATATAAGAAGATGTTTATTTTTTTTGTCAACAAATATGCACCTCGCTCTGTTGTGTAATAATCCGTCCATTAAGTTCAAATTTATTAATTCCTTTTCACAAAATCCCTTCAGATTGCTTATGTGATAGGAACTGATCATTTACAAACAAGATAATAATCAAATTAACAAGAAAAAAGATAACCATATGGTGGAGGTGGAGGTGGAGGTGGAGGTGGAGGTGGAAATTAATTAGGCAATTAAAAAAATTGTTCTCGCAGCAACAATTGCTGCTCTGACAATATGACTAACTGTTTGCCAATTAAGCAAAGCTCGAACGATATTTTTGCATTTAGCTCTTAAAGTTTTCCTACCTAAAAATTTGCAAGTCATGAAACATCAAATTAAATGCCATTTTAAGCTGCCGAAAACCATTTGTTTTCCCAGCTGCCCCGGCCATCTCTCGTATTTTTCATTCATCAATGCTTATAACTTAAAAGTATCTCATGATCCAACTACCTAATAGCAAGACATTAATTGCAGTACAGCAATAATAATTGGTACTTTTTCTTGCAACATTTTTCCTATATTTATATAAGTTTCAACCATTTAAAATTTATTGAATTAATATTCATGCATGAAAAAAAAAAGAAGAATGAAAATTTCATTAGAAGAAGAGCCAGCAAGCCCATCTGCCCGGTTGATGCAAGAACAAGGCTTCAACCTCCACATATTAGCAATCATGGGTTTTACCAAAGCAATCGATGTCAATGCATTCAAGCAGGGTTTAGAGCAAACTCTCCTTAAACATCCTCGTTTTTCAAGTGTGCTTGTAAGACATGTGTACATTTACAAAATTTTATCATTTATATAATTTTGTTGGTAAAATCGTATTGTTAAGCATGCGGAACTGGATTATCAAGAATTTTGGTTTCGTGTTTTACAATTTTTTATCTTACATTGCCAACAAATAGAATTTTTATGGATTCATCATTTGGTTCATTTGGGTCATGCATTTATGTGGATTCGTTTGCACTACAAGAAAATTAAGCTTAAGTGACAAAAAATTAAGTGATAATGTAAAAGTTGTCATTCTTTATATGCATTTAGTGATAAAAAATTAATTTTGTCATAATAATAATGGTGACAAGTGCAATGGTGACAAAATATGTTTTTAAGTTGTCACTAATAGCTATTAATGACAAATATATGGTGGCTTAAGTTGTCACTATTGACAATTAGCGACACCATTTTAATTAGTGACAGCCTAGTGACAATAAATATTGTCACTATGGTTTAATGACAACTTTTTAGTTGTCACTTTTGGGGTATCGCTAAAGGTCAACAATCACAACTTTTTTACAATTCTTGTCACTAGTATGTTAATGAAAACCATTTTAGTGACAATATTTGAGTTCTTGTCACTTAATATATATAAGAAGTGACAACTTTAACATTGTCACATAAAATTTTATCACTAAAATTTAATTTTCTTGTAGTGTTGATTCTTTTGGGTCTTGCTCGAGTCGAACGATAAAAATATTATATTAAGTTCCTTAGGGTTTTATACACCACGAAACTAAAAAGTGCTAATAATCCATAGGGTTTTACGTATATTCGTTTGTTTCTATTATCGAAACATTTGTTTCTAATAATATATTGTTGTTTTGATCTAAGTAAGGTTGTGAAAGACAAGAAACACAACATGTCATGGAAAAAGACGAAAGTGGACATCGACAATCATGTTTTCTATCCAGAGTTGGATTCCAAAATTGAATCATCGGATCAATTTATCGAGGATTATGCATCTTATCTTTCAACAAGTTCCATGGATATGACAAAACCCTTATGGGAAGTTCATTTACTTAATGTACAAACATCGGATGCAAATTCCATAGCTATATTCAAGTTTCATCATTCGATAGGTGATGGTGTATCGCTTATTTCCATTCTTATGGCATGTTCTAAGAAAACCTCGGATCCTCAATCCTTACCTAGTATTCCAATCAAGAAACAAGAAGTCTTAAGAGATGGTGTTTCACTTGGAAAATCTATGAAGAAGATATTTTTCTCTATATGGTTGAATATTATTATTATTTTCAATACTTTAATTGATATCGTGTTGTTTATGGTTACCATTATTTTTATGAAAGACACGCATACTTCTATTAGAGGACCACGAGGCGTCGAAATGTCTCCAAAGCGGTTTGTGCATCGAGTTGTTAGTTTAGATGATATTAAACTTGTCAAGACTGCAATGAATATGGTATGTTTATACAATTATATTTAAATTCAACTTCGTATCTATATTTTTCACATACCGTGAATTCATGACCATGCATGAAAATGATTTTTTCTTTTTCTTTTTTTTTTTTTTCGTGGCTCGGGGTTGGGGGGTTGTCACATTTACATTGGCATTTGAAATAGAAATGAATTTGAATCTTGTCCATCTAAATAATGTTTACTCATCATGGATTTATTCTTTATTATAATTGGACATTTATATGTATAGTAGATTTTAAATTTGGAAATGAAGATATTAATATATATTTTTATTTTTTGTTTCATTTTGTAGAGCATCAACGATGTTGTACTAGGAGTGACACAAGCGGGTCTTAGTCATTATCTCAACAATAGATATATTGGTATTGTTCTAACAACTATATAATCCCTTTCATTTTAATAATAATTTGTCAGTTCATATTTTAATTGTGAATATTTCAATTTCATTTTTTTTTTTATTAAATGGAATGATTTCATTTCTACGACAGAAGAACTTAAGGAAAAAGGTGTAGGAATCGTCAAGAATATCAATTATTTACCCAAAAGAAGTTGTCTTAGAGCAGCACTTGTTTTTAACCTCAGGCCAACTGCAACAATTCAGGTAATTAAGTACACATCTCTCTTTCAAACCATTTATTTTACACTTTTCTTTGTTACTATTTAATAAAAAAAATAAAAAAAAAAACTACTATTGAATTGTCTTGTTTATTTATTCCTATTTTGAACTAGTCACACGTATTAAAAATTATAAAATAATATTTTTATTTGATTTAAAATTAAGAATGGTCAAAGCTGTCTCATTTCTTTTTACTATAAATAATATGTTTAATTACAATTTTAAGCTTTTTTTTTTTTATTTCATAAATGATTTCTTTATTTTTTTTCAGGAAAATTAATTATCGTAAATGATTTCTTACTTAACCCATATTCAAGGTATATAATCCCAAATTAACCATTAAAGTAACTTATTAAATATTAAAGTTACAAAATCAAAATTTCTGACTTTCGTCCTACAAATAATTTAAATTATAACAAGCATTTACGTTTTCCACAATTAGATTATAATCAAATCAAAGTCTCAAAAAATAAAGTTTTTAAGTGCCATTATAATTTCAGACTGCATTAGTACGTAATAGAAAATTTAAAATATTTTCATTTCTTGGTTTTGTATGAAAATATGTATACGTAAAAGGAAAAAATTTAGAATTTAAATACAAGATAATATGGACAGAAAGTAAACAACAATTAACAAAATGAACCAAACCGAGGCCTGTGTGAAAACACAGTGTCCTTAAGACAAATTCGCTCCCTCACCCTTCCGGTTCGTGCTCGAGGCTCCTTGAACGTTTGTCTCCCAGGATACAACGGTACTAGCAAGAAGCTTTGCACCAAGCTTTTGCTAATCGAACTGAAATTCTTTAGAACTCTAAACAAAGAAGAGAAGATGATTGTTTTTGGTGTGAAAAATAGAATGAAGGGAGCTCCTATATATAGGAACGGAGGAGGGCAAAATCGGAAAGAAAATTATTAAAGGCCATTTCAGTTTCTACCGTTACACAATTGAAATTTAAATTGGAGGTTACACAATTTAAAGTCTTCAATTGTTGTTACAATTTTAATTTTCATTTTTTCCAACAATCCCCCACATGAATGAAAATTGAATAAATTCCTAACAGGATGTTCTAAGAGGATAGAGTTCAGCGGTAGACACTTGCATAGGATAGGTAGGAGTAACCCTTTGAACCTTCCCTTGAGTAAGTATGTTTACTTTACTGGCTGATCAGTAGACACGGTGTCCTTGAACTGTTCTGCTGTTTATGTAAACGATGACATACTCCTCACACGCATCTTACCTCGTAAAGTTTCAGTTCTTACGGTTATGTCCGTTTTGGCCATGAACATCTACCTGGTTCAGCAAGAGTTTCTAAGAATTGTGCCCTATACAATTCCCTTTGAAGCGGCCCTTCTTCTCTCTCACATAGGTGATTCATTTCCTTAGAGTATCCCGAGTTACTCTCCTTACAAGAATCATTAAAAGCTTGGCTTAACCTTACTCAACCGTTATCACTGTTTTCATCATAGGAATGGACTTAGGGTAAAACCCCCACAGTGACTTAACTAAACCTTTGCGGTTAGGTTGTCCCTTTGAACCTAGATCTTGGGATCTCCAGTCAACTAGGTTGGGTTTTCCTTCGCAAAGCTTTTTATTCCATGGGCTTTAGTCCCATTCCTCTTGATGACTTAGCAACTATCTCTCTTGTTAACCCTTTGGTTAGCGGATCCGCTAGATTGTCCTTTGACTTTACATAGTCAATGGTAATCACTCCAGTTGAGAGTAGTTGTCTAATATTATGTCTTCGGCGTATATGCCTAGACTTACCATTGTACATTTTACTCTGTGCTCTTCCAATCGCAGATTGGCTATCACAATGAATGCATACTGCTGGCACAGGTTTAGACCATTGTGGAATACCCTCTAAGAATTGGCGTAGCCACTCAGCCTCTTCACCACATTTGTCTAGAGCTATAAACTCAGACTCCATTGTGGATCTGGCTATCACAGTTTGTTTTGAGGATTTCCAAGATACAGCTGCACCACCTATGGTGAATACATATCCACTGGTGGATTTTGAATCTTTTACATCAGATATCCAACTTGCATCACTGTATCCTTCTACAACAGCTGGATATCTTGTATAGTATAGCCCGTAGTTACGAGTATACCTTAAGTATCTCAGTAACCTTACTATGGCTTTCCAGTGGTCAGTACCAGGATTACTAGTATATCTGCTTAGCTTACCTACAGCGTATGCTATATCCGGTCTTGTACAACTCATCGGGTACATCAGACTTCCAATAATCCTTGAGTACTCCACTTGAGAGATGCTCTCACCTTTATTCTTTGATAAAGGTTGACTAGGATCTATAGGAGTTCTAGCCTCATTAGAGTCATCCTTATTGAATTTTTCAAGGATTTTCCCAATATAACTGGACTGACTCAAAATGATGCCATCTGAATTTCTCGTAATTTTAACTCCCAGTATCACATCTGCTAGACCCATATCTTTCATTTCAAATCTAGCATTCAACATATCCTTAGTGGATTTAATCATCTTATCATTACTTCCAACGATAAGCATGTCATCAACATAAAGACATAGAATGACATAGCCATCTTTTGTTTCTTTCACATAGATGCATTTGTCACACTCACTGGTTTTAAAACCTTTTTCTAGCATGACATCATCAAATTTCTGATGCCACTGTTTTGGTGCCTGTTTTAAGCCATACAAAGACTTAACCAATTTACAGACTTTCTTTTCTTGCCCTGGAGCAGAAAACCCCTCAGGTTGTTCCATGTAGATTTCTTCTTCTAAATCTCCATTCAAGAAAGCTGTTTTTACATCCATTTGATGTACTTCTAAGTTTCGCAATGCTGCGATAGCAAGTATCATCCTAATGGAAGTTATTCTTGTCACGGGAGAATACGTGTCAAAGTAATCAAGGCCTTCTCGTTGCCGATAGCCTTTTATTACTAGTCTGGCCTTATACTTATCAATTGTTCCATCTGGTTTCATTTTCCGTTTGAAAATCCACTTATATCCTAGTGGTTTGCATCCTGGAGGAAGATCAACTAACTCCCAGGTATGGTTTTGCAAGATGGAATCAATTTCACTATTGATTGCCTCTTTCCACAAAGGTCCTTCAGAAGAAGTTACAGCTTCTTTGAAGGTTTGAGGTTCAGTTTCGAGCATATATGTCAGAAAATCTGGGCCAAAAGATTTTTCTGTTCTTGCTCTTTTACTTCTTCTTGGCTCAACCTCAGTTGGCTCATCCTCAGTTGCCTGTTCAGACTCATGGTCTTGATTATGAGTTCTTTTAGATGATCTCACTTCTTTTCTAGTTTTCGCTGGAAATACATCTTCAAAGAAAGATGCATTTCTGGATTCCATTATCGTGTTTTTGTGAATCTCAGGATTTTTAGACTCATGTACAAGAAACCGATAAGCATTACTGTTTTGAGCATATCCGATGAATATGCAATCAACAGTATTCGGTCCTATCCTTTCTTCCTTGGGTGTAGGTACTACCACTTTGGCAAGACACCCCCACACTCGCAAGTATTTGTAGGAAGGTGTTCTTCCTTTCCACAATTCATATGGAGTTTTCTCCTGATTTTTCCGGGGTATCTTATTTAAAAGATAATTGCTAGATAGGATAGCTTCCCCCCACATGTTCTGTGGTAATCCAGAACTTATCAACATTGAATTCATCATTTCTTTCAATGTTCGATTTTTCCTTTCTGCAATTCCGTTTGATTGCGGTGAATAAGGTGATGTTACCTCATGTATGATTCCGTGTTCAGCACAGAATTCACTAAATGGTGACACATATTCACCACCTCTATCACTTCGAAGTACTTTGATATTTTTATCAAGTTGATTCTCGACTTCTTTTGTGAATAGAATAAATTTATCTATCGCTTCACTTTTTGCTCTTAGCAAGTATACATAGCAATATTTAGTACAATCATCAATGAAGGTAATAAAATAACTATAACCACCCCTTGATTGCACACATTTAAGATCACTTATGTCGCTATGTATTAAGTCGAGTGGTTTAGTATTCCTTTCAACCTTTTGAAAAGACGATCTCGTTAATTTAGCTTCAATACAAGTTTAACACTTGTGCTTTTGATCAATTTGAAATTTAGGGATATGTTTCAAATTAATTAATCTACGCAGGGAATCGTAGTTAACATGTCTTAGTCTACCATGCCATAGATTAGGATACTCAAGCAAGTAAGCAGAATTATTAACTTTATTAATAATTTTTGGCTTAATAGCCATTACATTGAGCTTAAACATTCCACCACACTCATATCCCTTTCCAACAAACATACCACTCTTAGTCAAAATAAATTTGTCAGATTCAAAAACAAGGCGGAAACCATGCTTGTTCAACAGCGTCCCGGACACCAGATTCTTGCGGATATCTGGCACATAGAGGACATCCTTCAGAGTCAGCTCCTTCCCAGAGGTCATTTTGAGAATTACATTCCCTTTGCCTTCTATAGCTGACGTAGCCGAGTTTCCCATGAACAGTTTTTCTCCATTCTGGATCGGCTCAAAAGTGGTAAACACTTCCCTGTCAGAGCACACATGCTTTGTAGCCCCGGTATCTATCCACCACTCTTTCGGATTAGAGTCAACCAAGTTCACCTCAGAAACCACAGCACAGAGGTCCACATCACCACTGTTTTCAATAACATTGGTTTCATTAGGTTTCTTCTTTTTCGGTAGCCTGCAATCTGCCGATTTGTGACCCATTTTGTCACAATTAAAGCACTTTCCTTGAAACTTCTTCTTGGAAATACCACCCTTTGGACCCATTTTAGATCCCTTGTTATTCTTCTTATTCTTTGAATTTTGACCATGCTCCACGACATTGGCCTTAGGCTCACCAGACATAAGCCCTCTTTTTTCAGATTTCCTATTGTCCTCTTCAATACGAAGCCTAACAACAAGATCCTCCATGCTCATTTCCTTTCGCTTGTGCTTCAGGTAATTTTTGAAATCCTTCCATGCAGGGGGTAACTTTTCAATGACACAAGCCACCTGGAAGGT
Organism: Penstemon newberryi var. newberryi; assembly: GCA_030819805.1. Lineage (NCBI taxonomy): Eukaryota > Viridiplantae > Streptophyta > Magnoliopsida > Lamiales > Plantaginaceae > Penstemon > Penstemon newberryi. The sequence continues at coordinate 30,779,441 of JAUALY010000003.1, read as the reverse complement.
TTCACCGAGCTCCATCTTTTCAGCCTGAATTTCATGAAGAATCAGCTGAAATTCTTGCACTTGGGCCATAAGTGGTTTGGAGTCCACCATCTTGTAGTCCAAAAATCGACCCACAACGAATTTCTTGGTACCGGCATCTTCAGTTCTATATTTGCGGTCCAAGGCTTCCCAAAGTTCCTTTGCAGACTTTTTGTCAGAGTACACATCATAAAGCGAATCACTCAGACAATTCATAACATAGTGTCGGCAAAGGTAGTCCGACTGGTTCCATCCATCAAGAGCAATAAGGAAGGCAGTATCTTGCTCCCCTTCTTTCTTGGGTGGATCCTCGGTTAAGAATCTCGCCAGGCGCAAGGTGGTCAGGTAGAACATCATCTTTTGTTGCCACCTTTTGAAATTCAGCCCGTTGAATTTCTCCGGTTTTTCAGCTTGGCTCAGAGGTGCCACAGCTCCAACTTGGCTCAGAGGTGCCACAGTTTGGTTTGGTACTGGAGCTCCAGATGAGTTCTCAGTAACCACCACATCAACGTTTGATTCGGTTGCCATTTCTGAAACCAAAAACAAACTATCAAATTCCTCGAAGGAATTTCAGAAAAAAAATTTAAATTTGAAGGAAATTCAGAAAATTTTAGATAGTATCTAACAAAGAATTTTCTCCAAAATTTCCTATTTGAAAATCGTTATGTTCGAAAAGTTTTTCAATCTTGCAAACAATTTTATCTATCCCAAGATAGATATGTAACCGTACCAAAATTTTGTAAACAATTTTCTGTTCCAAACTTTTGTAACAATTTTGAAAGTATTATAAAATTGGAGGACCAGTATTGCTAATACTTTGCAATTACTTTACACGTCCAGTAAGTGCCTTATGTAGATAAAGTGTACTTGAATAACAATTTTCAATACAGCACCAAATTAATTTTTCGGAGAGCCTTGAAAATTACTATCACAGTTTGAAAATTCCTTGATTAAAATTGGGAAGTAATTTTGGAATTGGAAACCAAAGTTTCTGTCCACACGGTCCGTAAACAATTTAGATATATTATAAAGAGATTTCTATCTAAGCAGAACACCACCAAACTTGTAAATGTTTTTCCACAAAATTGTAGTGTTCGGAATTTGTTGATAAAATCAGTAACAAATTATGAAATCTGGATAACACTTTTGTGATCGAAAAATTTCCTGTCCAAAACAGATTAGTTCCGTAATCAAGTAATCAGTTTAAGAAACAAGTTTTATAAACGTGACGAAACAGATTATGAAACAACTTTCCCTTTCCTTTTACGTAAAGACGAATTTGTCTTAAGATTGTATGAAAATATGTATACGTAAAAGGAAAAAATTTAGAATTTAAATACAAGATAATCTGGACAGAAAGTAAACAACAATTAACAAAATGAACCAAACCGAGGCCTGTGTGAAAACACAGTGTCCTTAAGACAAATTCGCTCCCTCACCCTTCCGGTTCGTGCTCGAGGCTCCTTGAACGTTTGTCTCCCAGGATACAACGGTACTAGCAAGAAGCTTTGCACCAAGCTTTTGCTAATCGAACTGAAATTCTTTAGAACTCTAAACAAAGAAGAGAAGATGACTGTTTTTGGTGTGAAAAATAGAATGAAGGGAGCTCCTATATATAGGAACGGAGGAGGGCAAAATCGGAAAGAAAATTATTAAAGGCCATTTCAGTTTCTACCGTTACACAATTGAAATTTAAATTGGAGGTTACACAATTTAAAGTCTTCAATTGTTGTTACAATTTTAATTTTCATTTTTTCCAACAGGTTTAAAAATATAGTCATGGATGCAATGCCTAATTTTTTTTTTTTTTTTTTTTTTTTTTGTGACAATGTCAATTCAATTCAACCAACTTAGTTTTTTTTCAACCAACTCACTATACTTTTGGACTTTTATCGTACTTAATTGGTCCTACTCTTGTATTGATATTCAATTTTGAGGCTAAAATTTATGTAGGATTTGGCTGAGATGATGGAAACAGAGTCAAAGGGAATGTGGGGCAATTTATTTGGCATTGGTCTCCTTCCATTCAACATTAAATTGCAAAATGACCCCTTAAATTATATACGTGAAGCTAAGGTGGCCATGGATAGAAAGAAGCGATCACTTCAGCCCAAATGTGTATTTGTGATGATGAAGTTATTGATCAACTTATTTGGAATCAAGGTAGTATTTTTTTTCAGTATTCTATTCAATTTAAATGCTATTTTGTCGTCCGGTTATAAATTCAAGTTTAGATTAATTGTAAAAATATTTAGAAATTCGAATTATAAACAAGAAATGTGGTATTTTGAGGAAATAGTGAGATTTTCTAGATTTAAAAATTCAAAAGATATAATTATTGTTTTTTAATATTGAATTTTGAGGCAATATATAGGGCTAGCTATTGGAAGTTTTATAAAGTTTTATTTAAAGCATGGAAATGTAAAAATATTACATTCATAAAAAACATGCACCTCATAATTTACTTGTTATTTCATGAAAAATAAAATAAATTTAAAAAATACATGTATTGAATATGTCTCTTTATAAACTATGATAAAGTTCAGTCATATAATATTAATAATTTCTCGAATTCTTAAGATATTTTGACCAATCACCTTACAAAACGGATATGTCTAGGGCTGTCAATGAGTCGGACTCGGACCAGATCAGAGCAGATCCGGATTCGAGTCAGATTTCCATTTCTCCTACCCGGATCCAGATCTACACGGATCTTGAAAAGTAGCAAACAGATCCGAATCCGGTGGATATCCTAGATCCTGATAAATTATCTGGATCCGTTTAGCATATTTAGCAATATTTGTTTTATCTTTCATTTTCCTTCAAATCACTTGCAGATTCCGCCACCATGAATTAAAAATGTAATATTTTACTTATTTCATCAAAACTATTGTTAGAAAATTGTAAAAGATGGAATATGATGGACAAATATAAACGATAAAAATTAGAACAAAGGAATAAACAAAAATATGAATAAAAAAAGATAGAAATTGGGAAAAAGAAGAAGAAAACCCAATAATGGAAGAGAAGAAAAAAATTGGAGGAAAAAGTAGAGGAAAGATGGCGGCTACTACGTAAATGAATGGTTATGGTTTTGATTTTTCTTATTAAATAGCATAAATTAATATGATTTAGGGCCAATTAGTTACCAGGTCAGTCCAACAATACCTCTCATGCATTTCTTTTAAGATCATTTTTAATATACTAAAAGATTTTAGTGGAACATAAATAGATTTATTTTTATTTTGTTAAATATATAATAATATAAACAACATATAGTAATATATATCGGATATGGATCTGCAATGGACCGGATCAACCTAGATCCATATTCGCTCCATATAATTCGAATTACGGATCTTCTTAATCGAATCAGGTCCATTGAATCATTAATCGGACAATTATCCTAATAAATTGAACTGAATTCGGATTGAAATCCGCCCCATTGACAGCCCTAGGTATATCTATAAATTGGACTGTGCTTATGCCAAACCTTAAAATCCCTCTGGTATGCCACCTTTTTGGAGGCCCACAGTTCATCAATTTTAAATTGCTGAGGAATAATAATAATTCCTTCCCCACCCCCACCCCCCCCCCCCCCAAAAAAAAAAAAAAAATTACAACATAATCCAAGTCAAAAACATGGGCATTGAAGAAGAATCAATTTTAATGGGACTTTAAATTTTTGTCCTAAGTCTTGGTCATTTTATTAAATAACCAATTTCTCTATTTTTAATACAGTTTATAGCTGCAATAACAAGGTCTGTTTTCTATAATACAACATTGACTTTCTCAAACGTGGTTGGTCCAAAAGAAGAGATCACTTTATTTGGTCATCCCATGTGTTACCTTGCTCCTTCAGCCTATGGGATTCCTCATGTAAGTATAAAATAATCATTTTATAAGACATTTTAGTTTTCTTGTCCAATATGCTCGAAAGAGGATAATTCATGTCTAAAACTTGAATATTCTTAAAAATAAAAAATAAATTAATTGAATTATTGTGAAACTACTACTTTATATAGTGATTTGCTTTACAACTTTGATTGTTGCAGGCATTAACCATCCATTGTCAAAGCTATGCCAATAAGCTTATATTTGCCTTAGCTGTTGATGAAAATGTCATTCCAAATCCTCACCAACTTTGCGATGATTTGGAGAATTCTCTTAATAATATTAAAAATATCGTTATGGAAAAAGGGCTTGCCGATCAATCTCAATTTGCTGAAAATGTGTAGTTTGGGTAACAACTTTGGTTGTCTCATTTTATTATAAATGAAGTGACTAATTAATTTGTGATATTTGGCTCCAATGTTCTATCTCTATGTAATTTGTGATTCTTTACGGTAAAATGAGCTTTACACAGCCTAAAATTAAATGATTATATTTTTGTTACGACCTACTAGATTTTAGTTGAGTTAAATTTACTAAGTGAATATTGAATTTGATAGAAAGTTATGAAATACGGATATAGTGAACACATCGGCCCATTTTGGAGACTTGTCCCAATTAGATCTGCCTTAATCTAAATCTTATAAATATTAATCATATAGTAAAAGAAATCAATCTTTTTTTCTTAATTAAGTTTTCTTCTTATGTATTATTATATACAAGTTAGATATCGTTAGGCTTAAACTTTTTCTATGTATGCATAGAAGAGAGTATTTTAGAAAATATCTTTCTTATAAACTTAAAACAACGGGAAAAATGCAAGATACTCCCCTGAGTTATGCTAAACCTACAAGAAATTACCCTGTGAAATTTTTATTGCGCCAAACTTCCTTGTGTTTTTAAAAGCCCTGCAAAAAACACCAAATTTGTAAAAAATAGGTCGTTTTGAATCTACATATTTTAAAATATATCACGTGAAGTTGTGGGGACCAACTTGAAGTATTCTAAAAATGGTTTCTTGAAATATGTCGATCCAAAACAACCTGTTTTTTATAAATTGGGTGTTTTTTGCAGTGTTTTTGAAAAATATGGAAGTTTGGCGCAATAAAAATTTCACAGGGTAATTTCTTGCATGTTAAGCATAGCACATGGGATTATTTTGCATTTACCCCTAAGACAACATATCGGATGTTTCATAATGATTAATTATATACATACACATACCATTAACTAATTCTAACCAAATTTTTATTTGATCGCGAATATCTCTGACCCTGACCATATTTTTAATCCGACCAAAAACAATGCTCAATAATTCGACTACTCTCAACCCAGACTCGACTCGACTCGCCTGGAAATTACTAGTATTAATTGTAAATATACATTGTTACAAATGCTTTTCAACTTTCCTAGAAAAGACGACAATGAAATAAAACTAGTAAGCAAATACCAATTAAAATACATAATCCACAAAGTTATTAATTCATCATTCTTGAATTGCAATAGAAAATGTAACATATATATTACATATTTAAAGGGATTATTGTAATTTTTTGTGTCAAAATTATAGCCTACTGACGTTTATATTCAATAACTTTTTGGTCTGGCACATTTGGTGCCACAACTTCAACATCAGTGACAAATTTAGTGACAAATTTGGTGTCAATTGAAACCCAATTTTAAAATTGGCCCGAAATTCCTCCATTCGTGGGCCAAGTGACATGAAAAATGAGAATTTTGACCATTCAACGACTTTTTCATTAAAAAAAAAATTAATTTAAAAAAAAACCAAAATTCGAAATCCTAATGTTTCCTATAAAATTCACTAAACGTTCCCTTAACCTATTAAATTGTTACTCATCTTCTTCTTCTTCTTCCCCAACTCCTTTCCCAAACAAAAACATCCAAGTAGCCTAGTTCTTGGTTGATGGAATTTTTTTAATGAAAAAGGCGTTGAATGGTTAAAATCCCCAATTTTCATGTCACATGGCCTGCACATGGGGGAATTTTGGGCCAATTTTCAATTGACACAAAAATTGCGACTAATGTTGAAGTTGTGGTACCAAATGTGCCAGCCCGAAAAGTTATGGATAGAAACGCCTGTGGGACTATAGTTATGGCACCAAAAATGCAATAATCCCCATTTAAATATGTCACTTATACTGATACAATTTATTCTTAAACTCCAAATCCAGCTTCCACCATTGATTAATCCCATGAACTTCGTCAGAAGAACTGCAATTAGTACTCAAATATGCAGAAGGAATAAGATGTGTAGCTTCAGAATCTATTCCCATAGCCGAAGAAACAAATTTCCCAATCGAATGTTTAGTAGCCAATTTCTCTATTTTACCAGCTCCAATTTTCTCCATTTGCTCCCTATGTTCAAAATACCCAAAATACTCAGAACAAATGAGATCACCTGGATTGATAAACAAGTAAGGAGTCCACGAAGAAAGCACGATAAACGGGTCGTTGTATTCTTGAGCTATCGATTGACCGCCGCCATATTTTGCTGCGGCTTTGGCCAGGCCGGCTTTCACAACACTCTTCGCAATTCGCAAGCCAAACTTCACTTTTTCGTTTTTGATCATTTCTATCGGAGCGGATATAAATGGAGGATTGAATAAGTAAGTCTCGAGATGAGTACCTGTGTTGAGGATATAAATCAAATTAAGTTATTCAATATTTGATTTGAGTTAGTTCGATAAAAGTTATTTGAGTTTAGTTGTAATACATCTCAATCAAGCTTCAACAATTGGTTTTGTTATGATGAATTTTGAAAATAATAAATATATTCCTCTATTGTAAGTATTCAGTTGTACCAATGTTACAAAGTGACCTATTGTATGGTACCAAACATGCAATTTTTTTGTTTAAAAAATGGCAAAATATATATAAAATTATCAAACTAGGCTCGAACTTGAGTCGTGTTTGGCTCCTTGAAAGCTCGTTTGTTAAATAATTAATTTAATGAAGTTCATCAAACACAACTATAAAAAATTCAACAAGCCCTATTTGGATGTATTTCATGATTTCGAGGTTTTGAAGCGAGAATAAACATCAAACATGGTTTGGACGAGTGGATGAAAATGTAATATTAATGTGGAAAACGTGTCAATTCAATTGATGTTTTATGTTTTTTAGAATATAAAAATAGGATTGACTTGAGTGTCTTTTTTATGTTAGAATTTTGCAGAACATGTGGCACCATTAAAATTTTTAAGAATTTAAAGGTATTAATATATATGTTGGAACGTGTTTTAATTTAAATGTCTTGTATTTTGGAAACATGGGGTCATGTGTTTTTCAATGAAAAAAATATGAGTTTTCAGTTTTTGGGTTTATCAAAAATTCAAAAATTGAAATAGCCATGCCAAAATACATCCAACAAATTTATGTATGTATTGTTCAATACTACAAGATTTTCTTATACTCATACCTGTGTATTGAACCATATGTCGTCCAATGAGTAAAGCTATGGATGACCCCAACGAATGGCCGGCCAGCCACACATTGCCCTGCCCGACTTGAGAGATAAGATTCTGGGTCAATTCAAATCCAATCTTGAAACGTCTACTATCTCGTAGATTGTTGATTATGCAGTGAAGATCAAGCTTTAGGTCTTGTGCTCTATTACCATGTTTGGTTATTGTGCCTCGAAAGGCTATTACGTATCGTGGAGGCCTTTGCTTTGTGTAATCGAGGCAAGGAAATGTGACATTGAACTCGTAAATGGCGCCAAAGTATGATAGGTCATGATCGTCTATTAAGAGTTGGACTAATTTGAAATTAAAATGTTGCCACCATGGAGGAGCTAAAGCTTGAGGGCCTTGGCGTTTTTCTTTTCTATCTTGTTCGAGTATGTAAACTCCTTTGACTAGGCTTGCTGCAATGGATCTTTTATGGTGAAAATTGCTCCTGAATTGTAATAATAAGATCTATTGGTAAAAATTAAGATTGTGAAATTTGTTTTCCACCATAGATATTGTTCAATTGTAGTAGTAAATGAGTTACTAGCAATACATAAATATTGTCCGGTGTTTATTTTAATTGAAAAATACAATTATGTGTTCGTCTTCATAGAAATGTAATGATTAGACCTATTTGTGAATTATATGCTATGTAGAAAAAATTAATCGATGATTTGTTTTTCTTGTGTAATAATCTCTAAATAAATATATATTGTGCTGTTGCATGTTCTTTTTGTCTGGATATAAGCACATGTCATTAAATTTATAGATGGGTAATTACACATTTCACTAAACTTTATCATGTTCTAGGGGTAGTTAGCTACATTTCATTAAATTTAAATGATATATGTATATAATATAACACATGACAAAAGTATATTTCTAAGTAGTAAAGTGGAGAATTATCAAAAAAAAAAAAAAAAAAGTAGTAAAGTGGAGTATAATCTTACCAATCTATATCGGTCAAATATGATGGCCCAATTAGGCCAAACATATCTCTCTCGGAAGCCATTACTCCAAACAAATATCCTTCAAAATGAATCGAAAAACATTCTCAAGACAATATAGAACAATTTATGGAATTTAATGTACTCACATTTAATATTGATTATTTTGATTTTACTTTGTGATGAATAAAGTCCAATATTTGTATATTGAATAAAGTATCTAGTTTTAATATACTTATGTCAATTGATATATGAAATGGTTAGGGCTCAAATTGTACATCAGATTATTATTAAGCAAGATCCTCTCTCCTATTTAAAAATCATGACGTGTTAATTATTTGAGATTGTATTTCTTAGTAAAAAATGCATAATTTTCCTTAAAGTTGATACTTTTTTATAATACGCTTCACGATCGAAGAGACACATGATCGAAGTCTATAGAGTGACATGTATTCTCTTCATTTCAGTATAAATAAAATATAAAACAAATGCGTGAAAAACTATATGAATTATTGTGTTTATACTATTTTATGATAATTACAAGGATGAATTTATATAATTTTGATTGTGATCTTACAATCAATATGGTGATATCTATTGCGCTAGTGGATAATTTTCCTACAACTAACACATCTGTCAATGAGGTCATAGCCTATTGGTAAGGCTGAAGCCCCATGATCAAAAGGTCATGAGTTCAGCTCCTACTAATTCAATGATATTGATGCAAATAATGTTTATCTCAAAAAAAGAAAAAAAGAAATCTAAATTTCATTCTACGTGGGTTTGAGATAAGATGAGATTCAATGAACCGATTGGTTCAAATAAATGGATCCGACCAAATTGCTATTTCTAACCATATATGTTGATGTGATGTACATAAACATGTCTATAAAAAAAATATGAAACCGAAGAAAAAAATGAACTAAACATCATGAAACTGAAAATTTTTGAAACTATAAAAGGAATCAAGAATTCATGCAAATGTTCAAGAGTTTCAGAAAATAATTTCACAAATTAAAATTTATTACCTCAAAAAGATCAAACACTAAATCTTTCTCTATCTCCCAAAAGCATATGAAAATTTGGTGATGCTATTACATACATGTAAGAGTGTTTTTATATAATGCAAAAAGATAACCTTTTTCCGACAAGTTTCCGTACCAAAAAAAGAATAAGTAAACTAATAGAGTGTGAGAGCAAGCAAATACAAGTTGCCAAAAGTAAATTAATACACCATCTTATTAATAAATGAAACTTGGTAGTAAATTACAATAGGTTGACATATTCCCAGTTTAATAAATGAAACTTGGTAGGAAATTACAATTGGTTGACATATTCCCAGTTTAATGGAGTTGACATTTTTTTTTTTAGCTCAATCAACCTCTTAATTTAGAAACCTCAGCTGGCCTCATTGACGACTTTTTTTATTTTAAAAGTATTAATGTTTCTATTTCTTAGCAAATTTTATGAATTGGCTCAACCCAGTCAAAATTCAAGGCCTCTCTGGATTTTGGGCCCAATACATGTCCCTAGGCTGTCACTGGGATAGATTTTAGTCTGAATTTGTTTCGTATTCGATCCGATCTATTAGGATATTTATTCAATTAACACTACAAGAAAATCGAGAAATTTCGACGGAAATTTTTCGACGGAAAAAAATCCGTTGAAATCTTAAGGAAATTTTCGACGGAAAATTTTTCCGTCGAAATATTTCGACGGAATAAAATCCGTCGAAAATAATCCGTCGAAATTTTATATTTTCGCGAAGAAATGAAAAAAAAAAAAGAAAAACAAAAAATAATTTCGACGGAAATTAAAATCCGTCGAAATTTTAGAAATTTCGACGGATTTTGTTCCGTCGAAATGTTAATAACAAAAAAAAATAATAAAGAAAGTAGAGAAATTTCGACGGAAATTCAATTCCGTCGAAATTAATTAAAATTTCGACGGAATTTTGTTCCGTCGAAATGTTAATAGCAAAAAAAAAATAAAGAAAGTAAATAAATTTCGACGGAAATTCAATTCCGTCGAAATTAATTAAAATTTCGACGGAATTTTGTCCGTCGAAATGTTAATAACAAAAAAAAATAAAGAAAATAAATAAATTTCGACGGAAATTCAATTCTGTCGAAATTAATTTCGACGGAAAATTAATTCCGTCGAAATGTTAATAGCAAAAAAAAAAAAAAAAAAAAGTAAATAAATTTCGACGGAAAATTAATTCCGTCGAAATGTTAATAGCAAAAAAAAAAAAAAAAAGTAAATAAATTTCGACGGAAAATTAATTCCGTCGAAATTTTAATTAATTTCGACGGAATTGTTTCCGTCGAAATCTTTGTTTGATTTAGGCAGAATCGGAGGAGGACTTTATCATTTCAAAAAAAATTCTTTCTTTCTTCTTCATACGCCGCTCCTCTCCCAGGTTCTCCCTCCCGCCGTCTCCGGCTCCATCTCCGGGTCCAGATCCACCTTCCCTTCGCGCGGCTCCAGATCCACGCCTCCACCGCGGCTCCGATCCTGCTGCTCCAGCTCCGCCGCGGCTCCAGCTCCACCTCCGCCACACGCGCTTCCTGCTCCACTCCGCCGCGGCTCCAGCTCAACCACGCCTCAGGCTCCGGCCCTACACCACCACCACCACCACAAGTGCTCTTCTTGAAACATTCTACTAAGGTATAATTTTAACACTTTAATCCTCAATTTTGCTTTTTTAATTGCTAATGTGATATTGTAAAAATTAGGGTTTAAATTAGTGAGTTGTGGAATTTTTTAAATTTCAATTGTTTATGTGATTGTTTATATTTGAAATCTTGGTGGATTGGATTTTTGAATTCTTTGGATGGAAAAAGTAATGGCCATTTGGCTTCGGAAAGTAAAAAGGGATTAGGGCAGTGTTTGGATGAGGAGAAATTGGCCTGGATTTGGATGTTGGTAATGAACAGAGCTCAGTTGCGGATGAGTGGTTGATTTTTTTAGCTACTGAGGAATGTGGAGAAAAATTAGAGTGTGAATTAAGCACTTAATGTATTAATGATTGTAGTTATATATATTTTTCCATGACTTTTCCGTTTCCTTATTGTTAACAAAGAGTAAATATATAGAATTGAATGAGATCAGTGAGTAGTGCCAATGATAAAAAAGTTTTAGACTAATTCCTCTACCATTACTTCAACCTTCTGTGATCTTGTCTATTATGCAGACTGAGCTTAATTGCTTAGGTAGGCTACACCATGAAAATTAGGTGAAATTAATTGGGTATTGCTCGGAATCTAAAAATAGGCTTTTAGTTTATGAAATTATGCCCAAAGGAAGCTTGGAGAATCACCTATTTAAAAGTGAGGAACCTTTTTTTTTATAGATTCTTGCTCTGCATTTTCAAGTTGATTTTGCTCTAACATTCTCAATAATGCAACCATTGCATTTTCTTTTGTAGAAGGAGTACAACCAATGGCATGAGCTACACAGATTTAAATTGCGGTAGATGTTGCACGAGGATTGTCTCATGGAGCAAATGACACTTGTGTTCCCGAAACACCGGATGATTAGTTGTTTGTTTGTGATTGTTTTGTAGTACTTGGATTTGTAGTAATTGGAGTTATTTACTTTAATTAGTGATTGTATTTGGATTTGGAATTTCGTACATAGTTGGATGTTTGATGATTAATTAATGTATGTTTTGAATATTGAATTATGTTTATTAAAATGTTTTTGAATGTTAAATTATTGTTTGTCGAATGTATAATTTAGGTATAATTAATCGGCGCAAAAAAAAAAAAAAAAAAAAAAAAAAAAAAAAAAAAAAAATTGAAAATTTCAACGGAATTATTTTCCGTCGAAATTTATGATTTCGACGGAAAATATTTTCTGTCGAAATTTCTGAAATTTCGACGGAAAATGATTCCGTCGAAATCATAAATTTCGACGGAAAATATTTTCCGTCGAAATTTCTGTTGAAACTATATCTGTCGAAATTTCTGTCGAAATTTCCGTCGAAAATATTTCCGTCGAAAATTCCGTCGAAATTTTGATTTCGACGACACTTTTTTCGACGACCCATTTCGGTCGAAATTTCGGTCGAAATTTGTAAATTTCGACGGATTTTATGAAAAATCCGTCGAAATTTCCGTCGAAATTTTGCTGTTTTCTTGTAGTGTAAGAATTCGATAGATTCGATCCGATTAAGAAGATTTATAATCCGAAATATATGGAACGAACATAGATCTAAACTGATTTGACCGTATTCAAAGTATATATATTATATTTTATTAATATATTTTGTATTTAAACTAAAATAAAAATAAAATATATTTATCTCAATTAAAACTCTAAAACCTTTACACCTATCCTTCAAAAGAAAAAGAAAAACTGACTCTATTTATAAGATACTATTATATCTTCAGCAAGCGTTTTCGCGTGCTTTAATTTTCCAGCACGAGTTCCCTCGTGCATCAAATTTTTTAAACATGAAAAATAAAGATTTCTTTTTTGAAAAAAGTAAAAGTACATTTTATTTTAATGGGATAATTAAAGAAGTTAAAAAATTAAATAGTTAAAATAAATTAAAACACCAAGGGCAAAATAAAAATATCAAAAAATTATTACACCATGATATGATTTCTCTTTATAATATTATAGATAATAAATAAAAGAATTGCATGAGAAATATTAATAATTTGGTTCATTGGTCAACTGGGCCATGTCTACAACATGTCTGATCTTTTAAAGGAAAACAAAGAAACTGTAAGGAAATGTTTGTTTGGCATTTTTGAAAATTATTTTGTAACTGAGAAAAACAAAATAAACATGTTTTCTATTTTATGAAATAAATTTATCATCTCTCAATTTTCTCTCTCAAAAACCAAACAAACAACAATTTTCTTATTTCTAAAAAAACCTATACAAATTCTATTTTGATGTGACATAAAGTAACCACCTCTTACACAACTTATCTCACATAACAAACATGATTTGACATAAAATCTTATACATCTTACACCTAAACATAATTCTTCCAAAAAAACTTACACATACTCCCTCCGTTTTTTTTTTTTTTTTTTTTTTTTTTGTCGCTTTGGAGGATTACAGTACACGAATTAAGGAATGTAAAAAATAGTCACTTTTTAAGCAAAAATTCCAAAATACTCTTTTAATCAAATAATCTTAGCATTAATGACAAGTATTAGTAAGAAGGGTAAAATTGGTAAAAGAACATTAATTTACATTGAAATCCTAAGCGACAAATAAAAAAAAATAGGAGGAGTATTTTATTTCTCAAACCACTTTCTCAAAAATTAAACAAACAACATTACGCAAATCGAGATTATTTCACATACTTCCACTACTCTCTCAAACACCAAACAAATAAACTCTAATATTTATATCTCTGTTCTAATCTACTGTCGCTATTTCTTCCTTAACTTTCTCTCTTTCTTCATTTTAGTTTGTTCTTAATCTTTGTCCCATTTTTTCTCTTTTTTCTTTCTCCTTATATTATGTTTTGTTCCATGTTCTAAATAACCTACCAATTTTGTATTACCCATCATTTTCAATCTTCTATATTTCCTTTTTGCAAGAGTTCATATGAAACAAGTTGGTGATTTATGATACTAAATTTGCAATTGGAATGAAAGAAATGTATTAAATGGATTCGAATTTTTTATCTGGATTTAAATTTCCATCGTATTCGAAGCCAGTTGCTGGTTTGTAGAATCCGAACGGATATGAACCCAAATCCTGTTAGAAAAATAAAAAATCGAACTCGGATTGCTCTAGATCCGCTCCGACTCCGAACCATTGAAGACCCTACTTGTCCCTGTATAAACATAGAACAAGTTGGGGGCCCATTAACAGCCTCTAGCTCTTCTTTTTTATTCAGTCACAACAATGCCCGTTGAGATTTGGTCAATTTTCCAAAATACCTAGTAGACATACAAATTTATAAAAATATATACTCTAATTAATGGAGGTTGGTCATAATGGATGGAGAGAGTGGGATGTCTTATTTGTCCATTATTTATTTATTTCACAAAAAGAAGAGAAAACTACAGGGTGTTGTTGAGGTTCGGTCATTCTACGAAGAAAATAAATAAAGACCTTTAGATTTGAATTAAAATCAAATGAATAGTAGTTATTTAAGTCAATTAATGTTAATATTCCAAACTCAACAGTCAATACAAAATAACAAAAGACACAATGCTACATTTCCTCGAAATCAATTTATAATATTGAACGAAAGGTAATGGACATTGATAAAGCATGCGCAAGTTTATATATTGATATTTATCCATTAAGCAACTCAAATATTTGAAGTCGCTCCAACAATCAAATAATAACTATGTAATCATAAACTAAGTACAAAAATATTTACCGAGCCATGTTCAAGTTAAAAAGTGATGGATATTGTTTAATATGTATATCTAATTGTCGATTTTAATATTTATACATAATATACTTGGTTGATACCATGTGACCCCATAAACATTGAATTTATTAATTATAACTTTGTTAATAGTCTATACCGTAATATAAAAAATTCAAAAAGTTCTACAATAGTACTTCAAAAATATATAAAACTACTTAAATTGACATACACTATACATCATTCATCATTATTTTGTAATTCTGAATTACTATGATAAGACCTTAATCTATTTTCAAGACTAAAAATATAAATTAGTATTTACATTTCAATTTATACAAATACAATTATGAGGAGAAATAATCTCCATTCATCAAGCTATTTCTATAGTTCAAATGTTGCGAATGAAATCAAGTAAAACAACTGAATCAAACGTATTTCTAAATGATAACTATGATATACCATGAGATACCTGTTTTTCTTTGAGTCGGTTATGTCTAGTTGTAAAAGAGTCAAAAGTCAATCTTGTTTCCTTGGTTTTTTTTTATGATGCTCCCATAATTTGCTCTAGAAACACAATCACTCTCAATGGCTAAAACTACCATGCTCGAATCAACCTTGATTATAACATTCCTTCAATTATGGCCTATCGCGAAGTTCACTTTCCATTAGCGATGCTTTAGCTCCAGTCGTCGAAGGTTCTCAAGGTATAAACACAAATTCTATTGATTGTGGAAATTAATTTTGATAGAAAAATTATGATGAGAAATAACTGAAAACATTCATATAATTAGGCGTGACGAATTAAATTCTCAAGCCTCAAACAAAAATAGAGCAAAAATTCAAATATTTAATACTAAGAGAAAACATAATAGAATCTACTAAAAATAGGATAAGCAAAGAAAGTGTTCCAAAAAAAATCTTTAAAATATTCTTGGTGGATCATATTGAATATTCTTGGTGGATCATATGTTGCATGATCAAATAGAAAATTTTAATTTTGTTGCTATAACATATTGACAATGAAATTACCATTATGCAGGGATGGCTACAATGACTTCAATACATTCTACATGCAAGTAAGCATTTTGATGATTGATGCTTTCTTTTGCAGAATGTTTAATTCTGTTCGATAACCTTGAGTTAGTTTAGTTGCTTAAGACAGCTAAAGGATAAATCCTCTTCATGCTGCTAATATGATGTGATTGATTTCTTGAATGGTCCATCCTGGCAGTGTATATGTTAATTGACTGTTGTTCTTGATTTTTTATAGAGGAGTAGAAAACCTTGCAGAAAATGTACAGAGAACTTGGGTAAGAAGATATTTTTATATTAGCTAAACCTTATAAGCAGTATAACTGGACTAACATGAAAAAATCATTCTTTAGATGTTTTATCTAGGCAATGATATTATCTCAATGGGAAAGCTGTTGCCATCATTATATGATAAAAAGACCCATGATTATTCAGTACCTTCTGTCACTTTGAGCTTCAAATCCTAAACTATAATTTGCAATATTGAAAGATATATTTGGATTTTGTTAAACATAGAAGTATATAGCGCACAATTACAGTGTGCAACACATGGATTTGACAAAAAAGTAAAGATGCCAAACTACTAAACTAGTCTGCTGTTATAGCAGTTATACCATTATGGTACATCTGTTTCTTGGAAAATAAGAATTTCACATCAACTGTAAGTTTGCTTGTTGCAGTGGTGATCAAGTGTTTTTTTTTTTTATTTGCTTTTATCTGGTTCTCACAGTGCCTTCATGGTTGCATATCTGTTAATATTTTTGTTATTTCCTCTTTCTGGAATAAAGGCAGCTTCTGGAACAAAAGGTGGTTCAAGTGGATCCCCTGTGATTGACTGGAAAGGTAGAGCTGTTGCCTTGAATGCTGGGAGCAAGACATCCAGTGCATCGGCATTTTTCTTACCTTTAGAACGAGTAAGTAGATATGCTATTATATTATCTCGAGCTCCATTTATACCATTTTAGCTAAACCGTTTCTTTGTTAAGTAGATATGCTATTATATTTTCTCGAGCTCCATTTGTACCATTTTAGCTAAACTGTTTCTTTGTTGTTTGAAGGGGATTCATGCTCTAACTTTTAATTTGCTTTATCTGCATTTGCTCTCTATATGCTACTATAACTTGCCTTCTCTTATTTCCTTTAACTGCTTCTTTCCTTATGTGGATGAAATTCTGGTCATTCCAGTTACTCTACAAGGGGTATAGACAGTTTTATGACAGTGTAGATGGTAGGTCAGACTACTTATATCAATTCTGCAAAAAACAAGATTATATTTGGTCAAGTCCTTCTTGATTTGGTTAAATAAAAGTTGTTTACTTAGTGTATCTTCAGAACCCTCTGTGGATATAAACCTTTTAATGGTTATGCCACTGGATTGGACATGCTTCACTCAATAAATATTTATTTTAAATCAAAGAAATGAAGAATTCTGAATATTAGGGTATTTCCTTATTCGTAATAGATTTCCTAGTAAATTACATTATCCGGGTACAACTCTAATATCAAGGGGGCAAGCTTGGATCTCGATATTCAACTATTAGTGGTCTTGTGCTTCTATTAGTAATATAATTTATGTCTACGTTAAGTTCTACTTGGTAGAATTCATCGTGTTTATTGTTGGTTTGTTTTGTTTAGCTACTACTATAAGATATGTTTCATTTCTTGGATTGACTATTTGTGTTTCATTGTTGTTATGTTCCTAACACATTCATATTTTGTATTTCAGGAAGGTGTTGCCAAAGAAGAAGGTTTAATATGGATGGATAGATTGCACATTAGTGTTTTATTAATGTTTTGATAGATATTTTATTAATGTTTTTTGTTAATGCAAATTGTTGGGGCATTTCATTGGTTGGATGATTTGGAAAAGATGCATATTTTGATAGTATATATTGGATGATTTGAAAAATATGTTATTGTGATTGAATTTGTTAAAAGATCATCAAAAAAATTGTTGGATTTAGATTTGAATTATATATATGCATTAATAATCAAAAGCATAAAATATATCTTAAAAATGAAAATTATTTTATATTTATAAAAAATAAAAAATAAAAAATAAAAAAGGGGGACCATTCCCGGCGCTTTTTAAGCGCCGGGAATTGCTTTAGAAAGCGCTGGGAATAACTATTCCCGGCGCGTAAAAAGCGCCGGGAATAGTTTTACCCGGCGGTTTTTTTATTCCCGTCGCCCCTTTTACCCGGCGGCAGTGGGGCGCATTTAAAGCGCCGGGTATACTATTCCCGACGCTTTTTTCGCTATTCCCGGCGCTTTTTACGCGCCGGGAAAGACCTTAAATGTTGTAGTGCATACCGACTATTGGGATGACACTGAGTTCAGATTGTTCTCTAGTAAGTTGTTCCTTTATCTGCTCCATCAAGTCCTCGTCTAACGTAAAAAAATTGTTTTTTCCAATCGAAGCAGGCCTTGATGAACCAGCAGCAGAGGTATCATCTTGGATTTTCTTCACATCTTCCTTTATTGAGTCAAATTTGATTTTCTTCACATCCTCCTTTATTGAGTCAAATTTTTTCATGATTTCCTCCAAGTCTTGAGATAACATATTGACATTGTCATCATTTTCGCTTCCAGAAATTGATCGGAAATGGTTTGCTATGTGGGATTCAAGGGTGTCTTCTGCTTCATATGCTACATCTCTCGTTTTTTTCCCCAAGCTCTTGATTTCTTTGTAGCTATGAGGTGGACATTTTTCGAGAAAGGACAGTAAAAATTCAACAGTTTTTTGGAGAGATTCAATTGTTTCCTTTTTGCAAGGAATTGGTTTACTTATATCTATATTAGGATACAGCATATCATTTGTAATGTGAAATAGAGATGCAAGAACAGCATAAGCCATAGTAAGCAATGAGATTTAGATAGCAGCAAAAAAGCAATGAGATTTTGTTGTATCTTCAGAATTGAGAAAGTAATTCAAGATCTAAGATATGTCAATGTCTTGT
Organism: Penstemon newberryi var. newberryi; assembly: GCA_030819805.1. Taxonomy (NCBI): domain Eukaryota; kingdom Viridiplantae; phylum Streptophyta; class Magnoliopsida; order Lamiales; family Plantaginaceae; genus Penstemon; species Penstemon newberryi. The sequence goes on along the minus strand of JAUALY010000003.1, from coordinate 30,760,762 downwards.
TATGTTAGATGAACGAACTAGCTAGTTGCCAATACATTTATGATTTACTGGTCTTGTATACATATTTGACTTGTAGTTTATTAATAAAAAAAAGGTAAATTACGGATACACGTTGAGGTCTAATTACAAAATTTTCCTCACATATTGGGTATTACAAAAATCGCCATCACCATTTTACAATTAACCTCTTGCCCCCGAAATGTTCTAAATTTGCCCATGAGTGTTATTTGTTTATAAATTATAAAAGTGATAATTATATATTTACTACCAAAATAATTGATAAATTTTACAATTGCTCATAAGTTTTAATAAATATTGCAAAAAAAAAAAAAAAAAAAAAAAAAAATTATTTACATATTTATTAACAATTTAAATTGTACAAAAATAAATTGAATAGATTTTAATAATGATATTTTATAAATATAAAAAACTTGTTTACATATCTAGTTATATGAATTTAGTTTATATATTAGTAAATTTAATAAAAATTATTATTGTATTATCAATCAAATATTTCAATTTAATAAAATTTATATTGTATTATAAATTCAATATTTATAATGCAATAACATATTATTTATTTATTTAATTAGTGTAATATAATTTTATATTTATAAATTTAATTTAATTTGTTATTATAGAAATTAAGTTATTAATAAATCTATAAAACAATGCAATATTTATTCAAATTTATGGATAGTTATAAATTATATCAATTATTTTGATAGTAAATATATGATTATTATTTTTATAATTTATAAGATATAACAATTAGCACCCAAATTTATAATTTCTAAGATATTAAAGACATTATAAATAATCTCATAAGGTCAAAATTAAAATATTTTAGGGACAAGAGGTTAATTGTAACAAGGTGACAAACCTGAGGGAGATTTTTATAATACTCAATATATATGATGAGAATTTTTATAATTAAACCTTATCTCTGTAATAACCCTAAATCTACTAGTTCACTTCTTTCTTAATTAATCTGAAGCAGAGTTGACTAAATTTTCGAGGAAAGAAGTTGTGGTCTAAATTGATCCACTCATGGTATATCAAAATTTAAAAGAAAAAATCCTATTTTTTTTAAATCAAAAATTCAGATTTGACTAAGATCTAAGATACATGAATGTCTTGTTAGATGAACCAACTAGCAAGTTTCCAATACTTCTATGATAAACTGATCTTTTATACATATTTGATTTGTAGTTTATTAATAAAAAAAAGGGTAAATTACATATATCCTTGAGGTAAGACTTAATTATAAAAATACCTCTCACATATTGGATATTACAAAAATCACACTTAGGTTTGTCACCTTTTTTAAAATTAACCCCTTGCCCCTAACATATTTCAATTTTGCCCCTGAATGTTATTTGTAATGTTTAATATCTTATAAATATTAAAACTTAGATGCTAATTGTTATATCTTACAAATTATAAAACTGATAATTATATATGTACTACCAAAATATTTGACAATATTTATAATTGCCCTAAGTTTCAATAAATATTGCAAAAAAGAAAAATTTATTACATATTTATTAACAATTTAAATTGTATAACAATAAATTAAATAGAATTTTAATAATGATATTTTGTAAATATAAAAGATTTGTTTACATATCTAGTTAAATGAATTTATTTATATATTAGTAAATTTAATTAAATTTATTTAATCATCAATTACATATTTCAATTTAATAAAGTTTATATTGTATTATAAATTCAATATTTATTAATCAATAAAAAAATATTTTTTATTTAATTATTGTAATATTTATTTTATTTTCATAAATTTTATTTAATTTGTTATTACAGAAATTAAATTATTAATACATATGTAAAAAATGCGATATTTATTCAAATTTATGGGAAATTATAAATTATATGAATTATTTTGATAGTAAATATATGATTATCATTTTTATAATTTATAAGATATACCAATTAGTAGCACAATTTGATAATTTATAAGATAGTATAGACATTACAAATAATCCCCTAATGGCCAAATTGGATTATTTTAGAGACAATGGGTTAATTGTAAGAAAGTGACAAATTAAAACTGAGGGGGGTTTTGTCATGTAAATGGGAAAGAAAACACCGTCATTGTCCTCTTATGTTAGCCGAAAGTTTTTTATTCCATAGTTGATGATTAATAAACAATTGAATTTATTTTATTTGAGTTAGTTACTTTCTCTTGAGGTTTGATCTTAACATAATATATTCGTCTAAAGGCCTAAGATAAATGTTTTAAGAATTCAAGCTCATATTGAAGGAAATCCCCAAATCGAAGACACCCAACACCCCTGGAAGAGCCCAATTTTCGAGGAAAGAAAATTGTTGTCTAACTAAATTAGTCTGGTATATCCAATTTTAGGAGCAAAAATCCTATTTTTTATTAAATCAAAAATTCCGATTTGACTAATATCTAAGATATATGAATGTCTTGTTTAATGAACCAACTCGCAACTTTTATGATAAATTGATCTTTTATACATATTTGACTCTTAGTTTATTAATATAGAAAAGGGTAAATTACGAATACTCCTAAGGTAAGGCCTCGTTACAAAATATCCCTCACATATTGGGTATTACAAAAATCCCCCTCAAGTTTGTCATCTTCTTACAATTAATCTCTTGCCCCTAAAATGTTCCAATTTTGCCCCTGAGTGTTATTTGTAATGTTTAATTTCTTATAAATATTAAAACTTGGGTGTTAATTGTTATATCTTATAAATTATAAAAGTGATAATTATATATTTACTACAAAAATATTTGATATAATTTACAATTGCCCATAAGTTTCAATAAATATTGCAAAAAAAATAAAAATTAAAGTTATTCACATATTTATTAACAATTTAAATTGTATACCAATAAATCAAATAGAATTTTAATAATGATATTTTGTAAATATAAAAGATTTGTTTACATATCTTGTTAAATGAATTTATTTTATATATTAGTAAATTTAATTTATTTTGTATTATCAATCAGATATTTCAATTTAAAAGTTTATTATGTATTATTAATTCAATATTTATTAATTAAATAAAAAATTATTATTTATTTATTTATTATAATATAAATTTATATTTATAAATTTTATTGAATTGGTTATTATAGAAATTAAATTATTAATATTTATGTAATGCAATATTTATTCAAATTATTGGGCAATTATAAATTATATCAATTATTTTGATAGTAAATATATGATTATCATTTTTATAATTTATAAGATATAACAATTAACAACCAAATTTTATAATTTATAAGATATTATAGACATTGCAAATAATCCCCTAAGGGCAAAATTGGATTATTTTAAAGGTAAGGGATTAATTTTAAGATGGTAACAAACCCGAGAGGTGTTTTATCATGTAAAGGGGAAAGAAGCACCGTTATTGTCCTCTTATGTTAGCCGAAAGTTTTTTAATCCATGGATGAAGATTAATAAACTATTGATTTATTTTATTTGAGCTAGTTACTTTCTCTTGAGGTTTGATCTTAACATAATATATTCGTCTAAAGGCCCAAGATAAATGTTTCAAGAATTAAAGAAAATTCAAGCTCAAATTGAAGGAAAGCTCAAAATCGAAGATACCCAACACTCCTGGAAGAGCCCAATTTTAGAGGAAAAGAAAATTGTGGTCTAAATTGGTCCACTCATGGTATATCCAATTTGAACTAAGACCTAAGATATATGAATGTCTTGTTAGATGAATCAACTAGCAAGTTGCCAATACCTTTATGATAAATTGATCATTTATACATATTTGACTTGTAGTATATTAATATAAAAAAAAAAAAGATAAATTACGGATACCCTGAGATAAGGCCTAATTATAAAAAAATTCCTTATATATTGGGTATTATAAAAATCCCCAGATTTGTCACCTTTTTACAATTAACCCCTTGCCCCCTAAAATATTCCAATTTTGCCCTTGAATGTTATTTGTAATGTTTAATATCTTATAAATGTTAAAACTTGGGTGTTAATTGTTATATCTTATAAAATATAAAAGTGATAATTATATATTTACTACCAAAATAATTGATAAATTTATAATTGCCCATAAGTTTCAATAAATATTGCCAAAAAAAATTTTTTACATATTTATTAACAATTGAAATTGTTTAACAATAAATTAAATATAATTTTAATTAATAATGATATTTTATAAGTATAAAAAATTTGTTTACATATCTAGTTAAATGAATTAATTTTATATATTAGTAAATTTTATAAAATTTATATTGTATTATCAATCAAACATTTCAATTTAATAAAGTTTAATTAATTAACCAACTAAGTTTATCCAATAAAAATATTGCCGATGCTGCAGTAACATTCCTGCTGGAAAACTTGAAGCAGCTAATGCTATACCAAATCAATCTGATTTGTGAGTTGAATGACATGGAGAAGGATCTTGGGATAATGAAGGCCTTTCTCAATGATGCGTCCAATAGTAAAATTGATTGGGGCAAAAGAGTCGAGAAAAGCTTAATTCTATTTCACTGTAAAAAAAAGTCACCATATTTAGAGGGGCTTATGTAAAAGAGTCAAACAGTCCGTTCGTTTCGCTTTTCAGATAGTAATTTCAAAAAAATCCGTGTACTTGTAAAAATGTTATTTGATTGTGTTAATTTTGCTAGTTTTGATCAATATTTTATTTTATATATGTATTGATTTTAAGATAATTCTTATTGTTGATATATTACAAATAGAAGAAAGTTTCAGTGTTCTGTTTTAGTTTTAGATTTCCATAACTGTTGAGCTAAGCTTAAAGATCTTATATTTAAGACTGTACTTTTAGGACTTTTTTTTTTGGGTCCTTTAATTGTTTTTCTTTCTTGAATTGGTTTGAGGTTGATGAGTACTGACAGTATCTTGCTTTTGTGTTCTCTCTTTCTTTGCTAAAAGTGTTTATGTTTGTCTCAATGCTGTAAAGTAATCTTTTAAATATATATATACTAGGGTTTCTGCACGCACGGTGTTGTTTGCCTTGTTCGGTTGTGTTGTGTTTTCCTTGGGAAATCAATGACGGATGTGTTGACATCAATATTTTGTTGTGGCTGAGGTTTTTGATTTTGTTTAATTAAAATTTGTATAAATAGTCTAGGATTCTTATAAGCATGTTGTGTTTTTTTTATTCGTATATTTTCTATCTGAAGCACTTTCTTTTCTTTTGCACGAATGAGAGTTCCTTCTTCCGTGAAATTAGGAAGTAACTCAGATGAGAGTTTTAGGCCAGCTTTTCATGACTATGTGCAACATGAAGAGTAGCTTATCTTGGAATGGAATGGATTATAATGAATGTGAAACGCTAAACTTCTTCCATTCTTTAACTATGTCATTTGAAAATTATGCTAGTTTTGCAGGCTCGAAAATTTGATTATGATCTATCAAATCCTATATATGAAGGTGTTCATGGTTCATGTAGTCCAAACAAAAGTCGAATTTGTGTTCATTTCGTTCGTTTCGCTGCGAGAGTTTCAAGAATTAAGTGAGCATATCTTGTGCAGAAAAATCTTCGAACAAGATTTCTATATAAATCAACTGAAAGATGAAGCGAACAAAGATTATGTGCCTAGGATAACACTGAATAAGTTTTCACATGATTTCCTTGAAAATTTTAATAAGCTTTATTATTATTATATTACTAATACCTACTAAACGAAAATTTTAATAAGCTTTATTATTATTATATTACTAATACCTACTAAACAATGTGGACAACTCTATTACTGATCCCATTGGGCAGAAATATTTTTATGATGATGACCTGGAAAGCTCGGTGAAGATGCCCCTATTCAAATTTATCGTAAACGTAAGAGTACGAGCCAAGTTTCAATCAACACGTAAGAGGGGTAGCGCCCCTTATGTTATTAGAACAAGATAATCAAGATACGAAATAGGGAATAGAGTATGGAAAGTATGTTCAAGTCCTTTCGTCGTTCCTTTAAATCAATCAATAATGGAAAGTATTTTCCAGTAACAATATTATGTTCAAGTAATACTCAAAGAGGTCAAGATGAAGTGAATGCACAAGCGTAATATTCACATAAAGGGCATGAGTAGAAGTCTAAACAGTCATCAGGAAGTCTGAAATTTAGAGGATACTACAAAAGGGGATACCCATGGCATATATTTAGGCCATTCGATATATTTACATTATAAGTAGTTGGGTATCATGATAAAAAATAAAAAATAAAATAAAAAGACTACAAAACATGTATTTGGAGCCTACACAATTTTGTAGTTATACATTTTCAGAAAAGGTAGTCCGGTAGATTCACTGGACTTATTTGCATGGGAACATCCATATGTTGTCTTTCTTCTCCTGTTATCCGGCCTATTTTTGACATGATGTTCCCGTGTTAAAATCAGCATAAAACCAATAGCACAACTGGAACATGATTTTAGTTTAGGTAAATGTACCTTCGTTGTGCATAAACATATCATCTATTAGATTGATCATGTTTGCTAGTTCTAGGATTTCTGTCTGTTGTTCGTTTCCTCTCTCCTAGGAAGTTTAATTTCATAAAAAATGGAAGAGTTAGATCGGTAGTAGATTAAACATTTAACTTAATTGTTTTTCAGCTCGAAACGGAAAGACGTTAGTATATTCAATATTTCCAAGGAATTGGATATCTTTGAGCAGATATTGAATTTCTACGCGTCCTTCATTCAAATGTTGTCATTTTTGAACTTTGATCAAAAACCATTCGTTTCTTAATCTTTCGTTGATATCATTAATTGGGAAAGAGAGCTTCTACAAGATGATAAGGAAATAGTATTTATTGTAAGTGCTTCTAATTATCTGGCGCGTTGGAAAAAATGTTGTAGTTTAGTACATTGTTATAGAACTCCATGAATGTGACAACGTCAAATCCAGAAATATTTGAAGTTTAGTGTCCTAGAAAAACAACATTCAGTATATCAGTGCCATCACAAATACGAAGATGTATTTTTTCCCTAGCATGTATAAAGAGATAAGTAACCTGTCGCTATTTTGGTCAGATCTAGCGACGGAATCGGTGACGGAAATATATAGCGACGGAATGTAGCGACGGAATTTATGTTCCGTCGCTATTTTAGCCAAAATTAGCGACGGAATTGGCATCCGTCACTAAATTCCGTCGCTAAAAACAGTTTTTTTAGTAGTGACAAATCATCAATGAGATACATATATTGTTGAATTTGATATAACATCTAGATTTGCAAGCACAAATAGTACACAATATATGCTAAATTCCAATTTAACCTGAAACTGTAACAAAATAAATTGAAATTTTGGTGCAATCAATGAAACAACGGGTTAAAATGGCAAAAAAAATGTGAAGAAAAAAAAAGTGTGATATAGGTTAACTCAAAAAAGGCTAGATTAACTTGGACAGCAAAAAAAGGGTCAAATTGATAAAAGACAAAAACAAAAAAATGATTTAACTTTGCAAAAAAATAGTCAAATAGGTAAGAAAGTAGGTTAAATCAATAATAAACAAAAAGAGTAAAATCGATTAAAAATGGAATAAGCCGGATAGAATGAGTGAAATTGATTAGAAAATGGGATAAAAATAAAAAAATATGTGAAATCGGTGAAAAATGATTAAAATAACAAAAAATGGTAACCTCAATGTAAATGCTGGTTAAATCGATAAAAATAGGTTTACTAGAAATAAAAAAACAAATGAACCGAAATTAATGACAAATAAGTGATTTAAACTTCCATTAAGAATGTGTAAAGTAGGTTGAAGTTTGACATGAAAACTTTAAAGTGTATTTCTTTCATTGATGTAATAATCTTTACCACTTAGAGAGTATATAAATTGAAAATGGGTTTTAGTAGCTAATATAACTTGATGATAATATATATTAATAATATGAGTAAAACTCAAACAAATAACTACGAACTAAACATAAAAAAAAATCACCATGTTCACGTTTTTTTTTTTTTTTTGACTTGACTTCTTCCTTGTCGACCTTATGGTGCACGAATACCCCCAATTTTTTTTTTGAGGCATGCCATACACAAAAGGAATATGACAGATACCGCTATGATATATGTCTGATAGTATATGATACATTATTTCTAATAGCGGTTTCTTTAATTTTTTATTTTAATATTCTATCAAATTTGGCTTTTAAAAGTATATTAAATATTGTAATAATTTTAAATTCACACATAGCAATAGCAAACCACGTACAACGAATCAATGCTAGAAAAACTTGTGACCAATCAAAAGTACGGTAGGTAAGAAAAGGCGAATCACAAAAAAGAAAAAGAAAGACTACATTCCCACTGAAATTACAATTGAAGTTCTAGATGATGATGAAATAACAAAAGACTTCACTGCCAAAAAGGTCGGGACAAATGTAAAAACTACTAAAATAAAGAAAAGACGAATCACAAAAAAGAAAAAAGAAGACTACGTCCCCAGTGAAATTTCAAATGAAGCTCAAGATGATGATGACATGGCAACTGACATCAATGCAAAAAAGGTTGAAACTGATGTAGAAACTAAAAAAAGACGAATTAGAAAGAAGGTCGTAGAATACTTAATTTGTCGCGATTGACATTTTGGGTGACAAAGAAGCGCTTGATAAATTAAAGAAGAAGAAAAAAGACAAAAACGGGTATTCAAATCATTTGAAAAGATAACATTTCGAAATATCAAGGTCAAGAAAGAAAATAATTGATGTTGTCAATTCGTTCAAATAATAGTTTAAGAATAAATATTTAGTGATTATAGTTCGTTTTTAATTTTCAAGTTTTGATATTAGGTATTTATGATCTCAACTTTGATTCATTGGTAACAAATTAATAATTAAAGTTATTTAGTCAAAACTTTATGTATTTTTTATTTTTTTAATTTTCTTGAAATTTTATGTATTTTATTGAAACAATAGTATAATAAAAAAATCAATAAGCAAAATTTTTAACAATTTGTGAAATTGGTTTGTCACGTGCAACGCACGTGCCCCTTGCTAGTATTCATAAAAATATCACAATTATGCCTATTTGTGAGTTATATGCTATGTAGACACAATTAATCGCGATCGATGATTTATTATCCTCGTGTAATAACCTCTAAAATAATATATATTGTGGTGTCACATGTTATTTTCTCGGAATATAAACACATGTCATTAAAAGAACAAAATAAGCATAGATATTATTATTTTAGCTCTAAAAAGTAACAAATTGTCAGTTGTTTTGTTCAAAATATATTAAGTCAGAATATCATTTAATTATTTTTTTACACTCAATTCATACGATAAAATAAGTTAATATCTATAGATGGGTAATTACACCAAACTTTATCATGTTCTAGGGGTAGTTAGCTAAGTTTCTATTTACATAAAATGATTGAGAAATATTAACATAAAATGATATATGTAAAAACACACGAGTATTTTCTAATAGCTAGTATGATCTTACCAGTCTATAGCAGTAAAAAATTGAATTTATCTATTTTGCCCCTAGGTTTTTTTGACCCCGGTGGTCAACTTTGTCAAAGAAAACGAGGGGTGCTAGTTTTTCTTAATTTGAGGTGCTAAGTGCTAATTTTGTATTTAGGGGGTTCAAAGTGTCCATTTCTCGTGTTTAGGGGTGCAAGTTGTTGAGTTATTCTTAATTCGAGGGTGTTAAGTACTAATTCTATTTTCAGGGTGTGCAAAGTACCAAAGATCCAAAAATGAATTACCTATTTTGTCCCTAGATTTTTCGAAAAAAATAAAAGAGGGTGCAAAGTGCTGAATTGTTTATATTTTGGGGGTGCAAAGTGCTAAATTTATGTTTCGAGGGTGCAAAGTACCTATTTTCCATGTTTTGGGGGTGCAAAGTGCAAAAAACCCAATTAAAGGACTTGAAAAGAATTTTCAAAGGGGATAAAATATTTTGCAAAATATTATTTGAAATCAAAGCGTTGGATCTAAAACTTTGTCTATTCCGCTGCATAGAATCTCGAAAGCTCTGATTGTATAAGTAAATATACTTTGCTGAACTAAGAACAATGAAGTGTTTTACTAAGCTATCATATGAGTGTCAACAAAAAAGTGAACCATTAATTTGTTTGAAGAACAATCAAGTGAATTACTTTACTTAAGAAACATTTTTGAGTAACTTAGAAATGTTTTAAACAGGTGTATTCCTGCCCCCAACCCATCTAGACACTTTTGACCATTTGGGACCCAACACAGTACTTTTATGATAAATTGATCTTTTATACATATTTGATTGGTAGTTTATTAATAAAAAGGGATAAATTACGGATACCGCCCTGAGGTAGGGTCTAAATACGAAAATTCCCCTCATATATTAGGGTATTATAAAAATTCCCTTCAGGTTTTTCACCTTCTTACAATTAACCCCTTGTCCCCTAAAATGTTCCAATTTTGCCCCATAGTGTTATTTGTAATGTTTAATATCTTATAAATATTAAAACTTATCTCATCTTATGGAGGGAAAATGATAATGTTTCCTCATGTTATCACGTGAATATTTTCTCTTCAAAAGACGAGATAACAGTCACGTGCGGTGCACATTGCCAATTCCGTTTAATTATTTGACCGTGGTATCTACATTAAACACAATATTTAAATGGCGGTACTAAATATGCATCTATATATCTAAAGTTGGACTAAATATGGCGATATATTAACAAGAAATATTCATCTTTTTTGTGGGTAAAGAAAAATTATTTGGAGATATAGAGAATAGCACATCATACAGTGGTCTTATGTGGGAGAAATTATATAGTATAATCATGGTGCAGCTTACCAATAAAATTGTTACACGTGGAGTGTGATCCCACACCACCCCATGTTCTCCTAGAATATATGATTTTAAAATTGTGTTCACATTGCCCAAAATATGGGCGATGTGGATTTCCACTCCACATGTAAGAATTTTCATTGATTGGTTGCACCATGTGTGCTTGATGACGTGATGCATCAGTTATACTAAATAATTTCTCCTTTTGTGGACGGATATTCAAAGACGAAAATGCATGTTGCATTGACGAAGAAACGATGAGGAGAAGTGATGTACCAAGTCTTCGTCCCTTGACGTGGACCACCACATACGCTTAAAATATATATATAATATCGACATGACCAAGAATAGAGGTACAACAATCGATGAGTGTGTCGATGGCCGACGTCCGTAGAAGTTTCACATCACAACGCCACCGGGTCAAGTCGAATAAACCACACCCGTATCCGAGTCCATACGTCTCATCACAATCCGACCCGGTAGTTGGATTGTGAAAACTATAAATATCCCTCCTTATAGAGAACAGAGGGGGGCAATAATCTGAACATATTATAAAGAAACCATATCTCTCATCCTCGACACTAACTTAAGCATCGGAGGGTTATCACCGGGTCACCACCGGTACTAACCCAACGTAGTTATCTTTGATTTCAGGTTAAGATCCCGAAACTTTGAGGAAGGACTTGACTGACCTACTGCTCCTCGTATTGATAAGTCCCGTTTAATCTTGACACCTGGACAATAAACAATTAATATACGGAAAACAGACTCATCAATTGGCGCCGTCTGTGGGAAACTTTTTAACCACGAATCGAAACAAGATGACTACCCGATCGAGGGCTGCACTCGCGCGAGATCGAGAGGACAACAGAGATCAAAACGGAGAGGGACAAGGCGATAATATCGCTAGAAGAAACCCAATTTCAACCCCCATAGAAGAGATAGGACCATCAAGGCCTGCAGCTCCAGCCGTCTTCCAGCTCACTAAGGAAGATCTGAAAACCTTCTTGGACGAAGCCAGAAGAGAATGGGTTGCCGAGATAGGGAAAGCGGGGCTAAAGGTGCCTCGAGAACTCCCACCACCGGCAGTGCCGGGATTAGGAGTAAGAGGAGAAGCAAACGAGGCCATCAGTAGGGCTCGTGAAGGTTTCGAAAGACACGTTGAAAGGGACGACATGGGGGAAGACTCAGTAAGAGAAGTCAATAAACTGGCTTCTGAGGTTAGATCACTCCACCAAAAACTGGATCGACACGAAAGGAAAAATGAAATACCTATTTCTAACTCTCGTCTAAGAAAGTCTCCTTTTTGTGACGAAATCTTCTTTGAGAGGTTACCGTTGGATAAAAGGTTGCCAACCCAATTACCAAGATACTTTGGCACGGAAGATCCTGAAGAACATTTAGCCTCGTTCAATTTACAAATGCAGTTGCACGGAATCTCTGATAACGTCGCGGCAAAAGCTTTCTCCACAACACTTGCTGGTATGGCCCAATCCTGGTTTGGTAGATTGGAGGAGAAATCGATCTTTGACTTCGATCAATTATGTGACAAGTTCATGAGCCAGTTTGGGAGTAAGAAAGCAGTAAGACCTCCGGCGAACCATTTGTACTCAATAACACACTCACCTGGGGAATCATTTAGAACCTTCATGGGAAGATTCAATAATGAGTTATTAAAAGTCGAAATGCCCAGGGTCGACTTTCTAATAACCGTCCTCTTCCAAAGTACGTTAAATCGGGGTTTTGCCAGTGCAATCGTAAGGGAAAATCCTTCGACATACGAAAAGCTGATGGAAATGGCCAACTAGTATATGGTCGAGGAGGAGATGACCAAATTAAGGGGAACGTTTTTTGGCTTGAGCAAAGTGGAGGAAAGGGAACCTTTAACCGACAAGGCCCCAGTCGACAGGTATGTCGAAAGGAGGAACAAAAGGGAGTTTCGCGAGGAAGAAAGAAATTTCGACCCAAGAAGGCAAAACAAGGGGAGATCGCCTCGGAGATATAACGAAAACTTTACTCCACTAAAGAGACCCAGAACCGAGATCTTATTTGCAATACAAGACAAGAACCTCTTAAGACGACCTCCCCAGCAGAGAGAACCCCCAAATTCAAAAAGATATTTCAGATTTCATAGACAAAGAGGTCATGATACTGAAGATTGTTATCAATTAAAGGAAGAAATCGAGAGACTAATTGCAGAAGGACATTTAACAGGATATGTTAAAATCGAAAAAGGTGGCCGAGCGGAGCATAGGACAAGAGATGATCGGTCTCCGTCAAAATCCCCAGGAAGGAAGGATCCACAAATAGGTAATCGGGATAATCAGCCAAGGAGGGCTCAACCAGGAACAATTGTCAACATGATCTCAGGAGGACCTGTGGGGGGAGACAGCAAGAACTCTAGAAGGCTAGTATCTAGAGCTCTTGAGGATAGAAGGAGAAGCAATCGAAAAGAAGTCTTCTCGATAAAATCTTCATCCCCAAATAAATTCATCGGATTTGACGACTCAGACCTACTTCAAGGATATGTACCCTACGATGAAAGTGACGTGCCCGACTGTCCAATGGTAATAACAGCCCAAATAGCCAGCGCGACGGTCAAACGGATACTGATTGATTCGGGTAGCTCAGCTAATATCCTTTTCCTGGATGCGTTGAAAAGAATGGACCTCGGAAACACGCCACTCGAGCCCATAGCTACGCCCTTAGTCGGGTTTGGAGGAGCGCAAGTTGTACCCTTAGGAACTTTATCTCTGTCGCTAATGCTAGGCGACGGGGATAATTCTAAAATCAGAATGGTAAAATTTCTAATTGTCGATGCTCAATGCGCCTATAATGTCATATTAGGAAGACCGTCTCTGAACAGCTTTCAAGCGATTATTTCGACGTATCATCAAAAGCTAAAATTCCCAACCTCCAAAGGAGTGGGCGAAGTACGGGGAAATCTGAAAGAAGCTTGGGATTGTTATACAGTGGCTCTCGACAAACGTGTAAGGGAAGTACAACTCCCTTTCTCGACGGCCAAGAAACCCCACAAAGAGAACCAGTACCAGCCAGTCACCCCGATCCTAGTAGATTGTGTAATCGACGAAGATTCAACTAGGAAATCGAAGGAAAAACAGGAGGAGTTGAACGCTAGAAAAAGGAAGTTTGAAAGAATAGAACCATCTGAAGGTCACAAAACTATCGAATTAATCCCTGGTGAGTCATCAAAGACGACAAGAGTGGGAAACCAACTCTCTGAAGGATTGGAAACCCAACTGATCGATTTCCTCAGACAGAATGTCGATGTTTTTGCATGGTCAACCACCGACTTGCAAGGAATCGACCCCAAAGTCATAGTACATAGGCTAAACATTGACCCAGCTGCAAGACCTGCGAGGCAGAAGAAAAGAAACTTTGGGCCTGAGAGGAACAGGATAATTAAGGAGGAAGTTAAAAAACTCCTCGAGGCGGATTACATAGCTGAAGTACAATTCACGGAGTGGCTATGCAACGTAGTTCTGGTTTCCAAGGGTGAAGGGAAATGGAGAATGTGCAACGATTTCACAGATTTAAACAAGTTGTGTCCCCGAGATCCCTATCCACTACCGAGAATCGATTCCCTAGTCGACTCGACAGCGGGATGTGCGATTCTTAGTATGATGGACGCCTTCCAAGGTTTTTATCAAATATTCATGGCTCTCGAAGACCAGGAGAAAACCGCATTCATCACGGAATTTGGCGTCTACTTCTTCAAGGTGATGCCCTTTGGACTAAGGAACGCAGGAGCTACTTACCAACGCTTGGTCAACAAGATGTTTGAAACACTTCTTGGAAAATCCATGGAGGTCTATGTCGACGATATGCTGGTCAAAAGCCTTGACGAAAAAGATCACCTGGAACACATCAGACAGGCTTTCGACATCATGAGGAAATACGGAATGAAACTAAATCCCGCGAAGTGTACTTTTGGAGTCAGATCGGGAAAGTTCCTGGGGTATTTGGTAAACGAGAGGGGAATAGAAGCCAACCCAGAGAAGATCCAAGCAATTCTAGACCTCAGAGCTCCACGCAACTTGAATGAAGTACAGAAACTCGTCGGGAAAATCACAGCTCTAAATAGATTCATATCCCGATCCGCAGACAAAAGCCTCCCGTTCTTCAAAATCATGAGAAATGCTAAAAAATTTGAATGGTCGAAGGATTGTGACCAAGCCTTCGAACAACTCAAAGCATACTTAATATCACCACCTCTCTTAGCCAAACCTCAAGAAGGCGAAAGTTTGTACCTATACATAGCCGTTTCCGAACAAGCAATCAGCTCGGTCTTGGTCAGATTGGAGGCGAAATTTAGTCATCCAATATACTACGTAAGCAGAGTTCTACAAGGACCAGAAAAAAACTACACAGAGATAGAGAAATTCGCTCTAGCCATCATAACAACGGCCAGAAAGCTGCGTCCTTATTTTCAATCACACAAAATCGTTATCCTCACCAATCAACCACTGAGACAAACCCTTTCTAAACCAAACGCCTCTGGAAGACTGATCAAGTGGGCAGTGGAGTTAGGTGAATATGACATCGACTATATGCCGAGAACTTCTATTAAAGCACAAGTCTTAGCTGATTTTGTACTAGAAAACACACAACTGGAAGAAGCGAAAATAGAATTGTGGACGATGCATGTCGATGGATCTTCGACATCGACGGGAGGAGGCGCAGGAGTATTTTTCCGAGGACCAACGGAAGAGGAGTTGGAATTCGCTTTGAAATTAGATTTTCAAGTCTCAAATAATGAGGCAGAGTACGAGGCGCTACTGGCAGGCCTCAAAATGGCTAAAGAAGCAGGAATAAAAGATCTGATTGCATTTACTGACTCCCAGCTAGTGGAAAAACAATTCAAGGGATTGTTCGAGGCCAAAGAGGATTCCATGATCAAGTATTTGAAACTTATCAAGGTTCAGGCATCCAAATTTCAAAGCTTCCAACTGGAATATATAAGAAGAACCGAGAACACAAGAGCGGATGCGTTGTCAAAATTCGGGAACCTGATCGAAGGAGTCACGACGAGAAAAATAACGCTCCTGGTCTCTACTAAACCGGCCATCGACACGCAAATCGAAACTATGAACATTGAAGTGCTGAATCTCGACGATACGGAGCCCAGCTGGAAAACCAGCTTGATTGAATATTTGTCCAAAGGAACATTGCCTGCCGACAACAATGACGCAAGAAAAATCAAGTATAGAGCACCTCGGTACGTTCTTCTTAACAACGAATTATATCGTCGATCTGTGACAGGAGTCCTGCTCAGATGCCTTTCCGCGCCACAGACGATGACTGTACTTAAAGAAGTTCATGAAGGCTCCTGCGGAAGTCATTCCGGGGGAAGATCACTGGCGCTTAGGATATCCGGACTGGGATACTACTGGCCAACTTTAACTAAAGACGCTAATGATTATGCAAAGTGTTGTGCTCGCTGTCAATATCATGCAAACATGCCTCATCAACCAGTTCAAAAGATGGAATCAATTTCGATTGCCTGGCCTTTTGATCAATGGGGCGTTGATTTGGTTGGGCCACTCCCAATAGCAAGAGGACAGAAGAAATTCCTCCTCGTGGCCGTTGAATATTTCAGCAAATGGATTGAAGTAGTACCCTTGCAGAAGATCACTCAAACACAGATCATCAATTTCTACTGGTCAATAATTTGCAGATTCGGTCTCCCGAGGATTATCATATCGGATAATGGAGGGCAATTCGTCGGTAAAAGAGTAACGGATTGGTGTGTGAAACACAGAATTACACAACGCTTCACCTCTGTCGGGTGTCCTCAAACCAACGGTCAGACCGAAGTCACTAATAGAGAAATCGTCCGACTCCTAAAAAAGAGACTGACGCAGGCCAGTGGGGCTTGGCTGGACGAATTGCCTTGGGTAATTTGGGCAAATAGAACAAAGGAAAAAACAGCAACAGGAGAAACGCCCTTTAGTCTAGTATACGGCTCCGAGGCGGTTGCTCCGGCAGAACTCGAAATTCTATCACCAAGAGTCGAGCTTTATGACGAAGTGGAAAACGCAGGGAAACGGAACTTCAAACTCGACCAAACGGAAGCAAGACGTGAGAGGGCCTCAACGAGAATTCAGGCCTATAAAACTACGATGGCCAAGGCATATGATAAGAACGTGAGGCTGAAGTTCTTTCAGGTGGGAGACTACGTACTTAAACGAGTCGACGTGTCGAAAAACAAAGGAAAACTGGACGCTAACTGGGAAGGACCTTTTAAAGTAATCGAGATAGGAAAGAAGGGCGCATATCGGTTATCCACCATGGACGGAAAGCTAGTAGACCGAACCTGGAACGGGAGAAATCTTAGAAAGTTTTACGCCTGAGGATCTTATTTTAGTGTCGCACTTAAAGATCTCGTTTTGTCAGATATTTTGGTTATCCTGTGAAAATCTACCTATTTTGTATCTAATTTAGAAGGAAGCATCGACATTCAAATTACAAGCTATTAATAAGCTCAAGATTATTCAAATTCCTCGACAGCCGAAGAGGCATCGAGATGCAAGCTATTAATAAGCTCAAGATTATTCAAATTCCTCGACAGCCGAAGAGGCATCGAGATGCGAGCTATTAATAAGCTTAAGAAAAATCAAATTCCTCGACAGCCGAAGAGGCATCGAGATGCGAGCTATTAATAAGCTTGAGATTATTCAAATTCCTCGACAGCCGAAGAGGCATCGAGATGCGAGCTATTAATAAGCTCAAGATTATTAAAATTCCTCGACAGCCGAAGAGGCATCGAGATGCGAGCTATTAATAAGCTTAAGAAAAATCAAATTCCTCGACAGCCGAAGAGGCATCGAGATGCGAGCTATTAATAAGCTTAAGAAAAATCAAATTCCTCGACAGCCGAAGAGGCATCGAGATGCGAGCTATTAATAAAGCTCAAGTATATTCCAAGTCCCTCGACAGCTGAGAAACATCGAGATGCAATCTACTAATATATAATTTTTATTCATCTAAAAAAGTAGAAGTATACAAAGATTGATAAATAACAGAGATTGATAACATCTGAATTTTATTTCTTATAAAAGGATAGAGTACAAACATGTCAAACTCATTACAAATTTATCGAGTTCCTACTACAAATCCTACGACCAAAACTGTAGAAACATGGTGGTGTTTGACTTCAAAGAACCCGACGTCGAGTTAATTAAGGCCTCTTTTTCAAGGTGTAATGTGAATACTACCTTGTTCGAGGAGGACCCCGCAAACAAGTCTTCGAGTCTTCGAATGTTCCACGGCCAGGGGTATTTAATGGCAGCAGCTTGCTCCTTGATAGTATCCATCATCTCTATCAGAGGGCACTCTACGAGATAAGGATGGACCGTTGTGCGTCGAGCTGGAGGATTCGCAAGTCGAATGTTTGCTCTTTAGTTCCTCCGCCCTTTTCTCGGGTGCCGCCAACTTGTTTCTCCCTCCTGACTCAGCGATTTCGGCGACAACTCGGAATTCCTACGTCCAGATGTATGGTGATGGGTTTCTGAACGACGAATTTCCGAGAGGCACCGACATTGACCCCTCCTTTGTTACCGATCCCACCCAATCGAAAGGAGAGGCCATCGCAACGAGGAACCCCTTTTACCGATACCACCCAATCCAAAACGAATAACGGCCCTTTCTCCATAAAGGGCGTCGAGATGATCGAGGAGGTACGAAGATAAAGAAAACCCTCATTAGTTTAAGGATGACATGGTAGGAAAGAACATATATGGGGAAATCCGTAGGCGGATACATGTTTGGATGTTTTGGTACGAAAAAATATGAGTACTCTCAACCTTATATAGGCCTAGACCATATAATCCAACGGTTCATCCAAACACACGTCCAACGGCTCAGATCAGACCCATTAAATGCGATGACCGTCCCAATGCCTGAAAAATCGCGCTGACTAAATCTAACGGTCTGAAAATGTCGCAACCAACGGCTCAGATGGAACCCTGAAAATAACGCAACCGTTCCACTCCCTAACAAGTCATGTCGATTAGATGGCAGTGCGTAAACACCACCACAACAAAAACAAACTAATGCGTCGACCTGAAATGGTTAACATGTCTGCAATGGTTAAACATGTAAAAGCTGGAATGAGAACACGACCCTACAACAGAATCGACTATCTCTGGCGCTAAGTCGACATAAAAAGAAAATTCGAACAACGACGATACACGTCGATCCGATAACAATTTCCAATTTCTCCCATACCAAATTATACGTAGCGGAATCGTGGTTGATCACAAATAACTCCAAGATCAACAATGTTAAAAGGGCAAACAGAGATATTACGGCAACCCTCCTTTGTGTAAAAAATAAACTTAAGGCACCCATATATATAGGAAACTTGTACTCAATCCAACGGTCCAGAAACGATAGACTACCTCGAGATCCACAATTCATTTAAATTTGGAAGTGTCAGAGGAGGGACCCCCCCCTTTATTTTTCATTAACGCAAGAATTTAAATAACTATAGAACAAGACATCGATCAAATGAATTACGTCTTTTGTATACAAGTCAAAATACCAGATGAAACAAATCGATCCATTACATTAAAAAGAAATTACAAAGGATCGCCAGCCAGACGAGAATCGATTACAAAAGGCTAACCTATCTACACTACAAAATAGTCAGACTAGGTCAGCCGGCCAAAATTCGAGACGTCAATTCTTAGAAGGACCAAACTGGCCTTCGTGCAAAAGTAGATCTATGTGAGAAGAGGACTTGGACTTATCTTCAACCTCCTGCTGAATCACAGCCGCCTCACGAACCTTCTCGGCTTGGAGATCAAGAAGAAATCCAAACTCATGATCTTCGGGTCTCTCTGAGTGATCTTCCTCATCGGCTGGTCCTTCCTCGATTGCAATACCCTTCTCGTCCAAATAAGGATTCAGCCGAGCAGCATCAAAAGTATCGTTGAGAAAACCAAAGGCCTCGCACTGTTTCCAGCCTTTCACAAACATACTGTGGAGCTCACCCCCTGACTGGCGATCGACGAGCTCCTGAAAAACGATACTGTTGAAAAACTCGAGGACAATCCCCTTCCTCTCAACAGGAGAAACGTCTCGACGGAGGGCCAACGCCTCTCGCTGGCCTCTCTCAAAACTTTCTGCAGCCTTTTGCTCAACTTGAGCGTCGAAACTCTCCTTCAGAAGTGCTAACTCGGCTTCGAGTGCAGCGATCTTCTCCACTTTCTTCGACATCTCGGCCTCGACAGATAAGGCTCTCTGTTCATATTCAACGGATCTCTTATGAACCTCCTTGAGCTCTTTCTCTTTCTCTTTTCCAAGGGAGCGGTACTTATCGGCCCGTTTACGGGATGACTCGACCCGATAACCGGCTTGAAACAATACTTGGTTGAGCTACGCACGAAAGATAAATGGAATTCAAATAACAAAAACTTTATATATGATTAAGAAAAAGTAAATGAACATACCCCAAGCAGGCATCCAGATCCCATCCTTATAAGCTCGCTCATATCCATTGGGCCCATGGCGGCTTGATCGAGAACGGATATGGTCGAACAAAATTTGTCCCACACGTCGGGACTACATGGAGAATTCAACAAGGCAGGATTCAGCATGGAAGTATTAGGGGCCTGTCCCCCCGTGCGTTGCTTCATCTTCTCGATAATCGACTCGAGAGATTCCTTCACCACTATTTTGGCACACCCTGGAGAAGCAGTATCCTCACCGGTTTTGACCCTCTTTGAAGCTGGCTCCTCACTTCGTGAGCCATCGACGGTCTTTACCTTTTTTCCCTTATCAAGCGGTTCAGATTTATCCTGATGCTTCGATACCAGGGGCGGCGGCTGAGTAGTCGAAGTCGCAGGCCCCGTCGACTTCGGTAAAGGAGCTTTCGAGGGTGCGTTAGGAGGAGGAGCGGGGGCGTTACCCAATTTAGCAGCCTTGGCCATGGATAATAGCGCTCGACTCATGGTAGCTTGTACGATTGATTCTGCATGCAACGAAATCAGTTAGCAAACAACAAAATATTCACAATCATAATACAAACCAAGTTTAGTAACTACCTAGAGAAGGACTGTCGATAGATAAAGGAGCTATCGACATCCCTCCCAAACTCAAGATCGGCTCCCGCAGAAGCAAGTTCGTATCGTATGTCGATTCCGACAATTGCGATGGAAAGTCGGGTCCCCATGAAGGCTCGGGCACACCCTTTAGCAGAATGGGACCCGACCTCCATTCGCGTGTCGTCCTCCATACGTAATTCTCGGGAGCACGAATGAAAATAAACTTGGTTTTCCAACCCTTCCCATGAGATGATTTTAAATCCCCAAGAAATCTAACATGGGGTTTCGATTTTACGAAATAAAAACCCTCATTCGACTTAGGGGACTCGCTTACTCTAAAAAGAGCACAAAAATTTGCAAAAGAAGCCGATTGACCCACTGATTTCATTACGAGACAAAAACCTATAATATAACCTACGGCATTAGGAACTAACTGAGTCGGACACAGTCCGAGACCATTTACGATATCGACAAACTCATCGGGTAATGGAAAACGAAGACCATTCTCCAAGGCATCGATATGAAAGGTCCGACATCCGAGTGGTGGATCATTCATCCTATGGTCGGGCGTAGGGAGAAGGACGGACCATCATGACGGAAATTGGTATTTAGCCAAAATAGACTCTGTCGATATACGCTGTCGACTAGCTGTTATGGTACTAAAATGATCTGTAGTACGGTGTGTGTCCTTCGCAGATTGCGATCGACCACCCTTAGACCTAGCGGCTATTACATCTATCAACTCGGCGGAGAGGGGGCTGTGCAGTCTACCCTCGAACGGAATTTCAAAATGTGACATGATAGACTCAAACGACATACCCTCTCCCTCCCCAACTGACTCATCTCCGACAGATACAGATCGACTAGCCATAGGATAAAGAGAGAAGAAATACCTAAATAGCTTTTCGACAGGAAACCTCTTTACAACCACTCGCTTCTAGCTCCGACAACTTGGCTCCGACAAGAAAAATTTAAACTTTCTATTGATGGAATGAACAGTACAAAGATATACGCCTATTTATAAAAAGTCCAAAACATCAAAGCGCGCGAAACTACTTGGTCACGCATTCAAACAAACGCATTCGTTGGTTGGCAATTAGAACAATCGCGATGCTCGGGGGGAAGGCCCATACAAGCGGCCCAAAGAGCCCAATTCATCAAGACAGGAACAAAAGAAACTTATCTTCGTTAAAATTTTTAACAAAAAATTACAAAGACCCTAGCTAGTTGCAAAACCTACAGTCGCCTAAAATCTATCTATTCTCGGGATGGCGCGATGGTATCAAACTACCAAACTCGTGGCCTCGAGCTGTTGCTTCCTCCTCATCCTCCCCCTCGAGGGTCTCGACCTGGCATTCTTCATCCCAAAACGGGTTGACGGCATTACGATCGAAGTCCGGGGTCAGAAAACCTTTATATGCGCACTGACTGATTGCTTTATCGAACATCTTCAAGAGCTCGACACCCATCTTAGCATCGGACAAATACTCGTACACGGGAGACTCGAGAAACTCCTTAGCAATAGCCAACCTCTGATCTGCGGAAATGATTTCTTCCTGGTGATACTCGCTGGCCCTCATTTTATCTCTCTCCATCGACAAAAGACTTAGTTGCTTGACGGCCTCGTCAAGCTCCTCCTCCTTAGCCCGAAGGGATTCTTCCGCCTTTTTCTTTTGTTCGACTAGCTGCTCGTCTTTCGCGCGAAGGGCAGCCTTATTCGCGTCCTTTTGTTTATTTAATTCCACTTCTGCCAACTCGGCACGATAATAACCGTGAAAGAGGAATTGTAGCATCTGCATGATAACATCAAGTGTATTAATATAAGCAGAATATGGAAAACAAGAGCAATCAAAAAATTAAAAGGCTCACGTACGCCGACACCAAGACGCCCGGCGGTATGCACGTTCTGTTGAACCGACTTCTTCATTAACAGCGCCTGGTTGCTTTTGAAGATGCCATGTATAAATGCTGCAAACGCCGAATTATAAGACTCAGAATAGAGCACCGACGTATCAGGCCCTAAACCGCCAGGATGTGTCAATTCCGACGCCATCCAATCAGACAAAGTCCAATCGAATAATGGTCGTTCCTCATCCGAAATCCTACCGCTCCCTTGATCCGCAGTACCGGCAGCTCCCTCGGTATCATCATCCTCTTCAACTCGCGGTCTTTTTCCACGACGACGCTCCTCGCGAGTTATGATCCTCCCAGACTCTACGGCTTGCCCGACATTACTGGTAGCTCTCGGTATCGCCGCGGGCCCCCTTGATGTCGAAGCACGACTCCAAAACGCTTCATTTTTTCGTTGCAAGTCGTGTAGTTCTTTCCCCTTCGGCACAACCATGGCCCCACGGAGTACCTCCTCCTTGTTAGGGTCTTCGGGGTCCCCAACCTTCCTACGCGACGACGTTAACCCACAAGCACGAAGCCGTGGTTCCTAGACGAGCTTCTGTACGTCGAGGTTGTATCGTCGGAGATTCTCGACGAATCCCTCGTGCCAGGAAGGCTTCGGAACGTTTTTTGGGTTAATTGCGCCAACCCGCCATGGACAATTGACGTTCCATTTGTAACCCTTCGGGGGATATACGTAAATATATCTCGATTTCCACCCTTTGCCGTGGGAACTTTTGGTCGAACATAGGAATCGATTGTTGTTTCCCCGTGACTTGACTTGGTAGAAACCCTCGTTCGACTTCGGAGACTCGGTAACCTTGAATAGGGCCCAGAAGTTACCGAACGAAGCAGCTTGATCAAGTACCTTCATAACCACGCAGAAGGCGATAATAGTCGACATACCATTTGGCAGTATCTGAGTAGGGCGAACACCTAACGCATTTATGATCCCAGCCACCTCTGGGGGAATCGGGAACCGAAATCCACCCTCTAAACTTGCCTCGTGAATCGCCATGCCAGGCCGAGGAGGATTATGCATCCTTTGGTTGGAACTTGGGGTGCATATCGTCCAGCCAGCGGGAATCGAGAACGCCTCGCTCATCTCGGCTAGAGTACGCCTGTAATCCCCAGCCACAAACTCGTGATACATAGTCTCGGTAAAAAATCGACGAGAACCACCGGCCCCTTCAGCATCATCGGACCCATCTTGAGACTCCACAAAATCTAATACATTTTGTAGAGCATTTCTGTCGATGTCATCGAAATCCCCCTCCGTACCACTCGACGACATTTTTTCTTTTTCTCACGCAGTATAAATAAATTGAACGAGTACTGTTCTGAGTATGCGAAACCTTTTTACTGCAAAGTAATTCCGCTATACATTCGTGGGACCTATATATAGGACCACTTATTAACCGCACGGGCAAATTGCACATTGCCCCCTGACGAACTGTGACGATTCACATCCAGTACAATTTTTGAATTACATCCTCAGAAAAGGCGCGCTAAAACTTCATGACTTCGCGCCACACTTGAACTCCTGAACTTGGGGGACCACCACATACCTAATCTCAGTTCTCAGTTTCTCGATATACTATGTTTGCCAATCTATAAAATTTTTCCTAAATATAAACTTCATGACTTCGCGCCACACTTGAACTCATGAACTTGGGGGACTCTTGATGTACCAAGTCTTCGTCCCTTGACGTGGACCACCACATACGCTTAAAATATATATATAATATCGACATGACCAAGAATAGAGGTACAACAATCGATGAGTGTGTCGATGGCCGACGTCCGTAGAAGTTTCACATCACAACGCCACCGGGTCAAGTCGAATAAACCACACCCGTATCCGAGTCCATACGTCTCATCACAATCCGACCCGGTAGTTGGATTGTGAAAACTATAAATATCCCTCCTTATAGAGAACAGAGGGGGGCAATAATCTGAACATATTATAAAGAAACCATATCTCTCATCCTCGACACTAACTTAAGCATCGGAGGGTTATCACCGGGTCACCACCGGTACTAACCCAACGTAGTTATCTTTGATTTCAGGTTAAGATCCCGAAACTTTGAGGAAGGACTTGACTGACCTACTGCTCCTCGTATTGATAAGTCCCGTTTAATCTTGACACCTGGACAATAAACAATTAATATACGGAAAACAGACTCATCAAGAAGTCTGTTGCCTAAGCTTGTCGGAAGAATGTTGTGAAAGCTTGAAAATGGGAGTTGGGTTTAATAAATAATGGGTTACCAAATCTTTAAAAACGGAAGGGTAAAATAGGCAATTAGAAATTTTTGCTCTGGCAGCAACAATTGCTTCTCTGTCAATAATGTCAGCCTTAACAAAATGCACATAGCTACATTTTTTTTATTAGCAAAATTTTTTGTGTGTTCTTTTTTTTTAGCAAGAAATCCTTGAATCGACTTTCTATTAGTTTGGTCCACCCATTCAAAAAATTCTCATAAGTCAACATGAGGTTATTGTTAATGTTTTAAGTAAAAACGGGTTATTGATAATTTTGAAAGTTAACAAAAGGGTTATTGTCAATTTTTAGATAAATATTAATTTTTTCGCATTTCATAGTGTTGATATAATTGTTATTTTTCCTGTAAAAATATGTACTCCAATTTGTGAAGTCCTTTGTTGCCAATAAGAACACAGGAAGATTTTTTCTAATTATGAAAATAAAATATGAATATTTTGTCAACTACACAAAGCATGAGTATTTTTTTCATTTCACTCGAAACTTTAAAAGTTATTTTCATGAAATGACGACTCAATAGCAAATTAACTTCTTGTGTTACTTTAAATGGCCAATTTAACTCACTGTGATAAATAAAATAGCTAAATACCTTCACGTATTGTTATAAAAGAAACACACAACCTCCCTCTTGATATTTACAATTTCAAAATGGCGTAAAATACACATAATGCAATATAATGGGGAGTTAAAGTGCCCATTTACGCATATCACAAGAAGCTAAATTGCTTAATTACGCATATCACAGGGGCTAAAGTGAGGTAAATATGTTGTCAATGTAAGGTTAAATTTTTAACGCCCCAAAAATTTCGAACACTTTTGATTGGATTTTTAATTCAAATTTATGTGCTACTTTTTATTTTCAAAGTTAAGCATTAATTTGAACTAAAATATACAATTTAATTAAATCTTGTGACCTTATGAACTTTAATATAATTTAAAAACATATAAGTTACTTTAATATTATAATAAAACCTTTTCGAAATTTTTCTGGCTTGGATGCACAAAATTTTTATTTTAAGGGCTGAAATGTAATTTTTCAAAACTTTAGGGGGCAAAGTGCAAATTCGCCCCAAAATCTTGTAGGCTGCTAAATAGCAATAATTTGCTCTCCTAGGACAGCCTAAGGGCTGCTAAGGCATGCCCTTGGGTGGAGTAAACTCCACCACCCAAGAAGGACATGCATTGGTGGAATTGGTGAGTAATTATAATCATTGCTTCCCCGTATTGTGTGTATATGTATCTATATACTAAAAATCTGATTTCATAGTCCTTTAAATACCCCTCCTCAAACCCACATTATCTTCTTTACAACTTAAATTACTTAGATATAGTTAGTGAGAAGAAGAAAGGGAAAAGAAGCAACACATTTAGAAAGATTATTTTCGCCTCTACACAATACAGCCTAAGTGTTTCGACTATTACGTCTCCGTACGTACACCGTTGGACCATGACCAAATTTTGTTTGAAGGTCATACAAACATGGGACTACATATTGACCGTTCGGATCGTCGTTTGGATATTCCAAAGTGAATCGACAGTCGTTAGAAGTTGGTGAAAAGTAAGGATTTAAGGGCTTTTGTTATGAACCACCACCGGAGCCGCCACCACTGCCACCGGAGCCGCCAACACCACCTTCAGATGTCTGAAAATGAAGAGAGCTTCATCCCCTTTGTTGCTTTGGGTAAATATCCGCCTATGCTTGTGTTCTTTAATTGATTGGATTTTATTTTGTTCTCTTACAAAGAAAGAAAATAGAGAAAAACATAAATTCTTTCAAGGATAAATTGAATCTATGTTATTATAGTGTAAAGTAAACTTTATTTTCAGATTTGTTATGGATTTTCATGTGATTTATTTAAAGAATTAAAATCTTGTGTGATTTTGCACAAAACTTGAATACTGAAGAACTTTTGTTTATTTATTGTAGTTTTGCGAAAAGTTGTTAAGTGTATATTTAATATAAGATTTTTAATATGGACTTGCTTGGGTTTTGATGAAATGTTGATTATACGTTTCGATCTTGATTTATTTTTGTTAGAAAGTCGATGTTTTTATTAATATTCAAAACTTTGATGGTGATTTTGAAAGGTTTTAAAAGTACAAGGGTTTAGGCCTGCGATTTTTGGAGTAAAAATGGACTTCAAATCTCAGTTTTTGTTTGATATTTGGTGTGAGGTTACTTAAAAAATATTTGTTTTAAAGTTGCTCCGAGTTTGTTTGCAAAAAAGGAGTTTTCGAAATTTTTGGGGTTATTTTTGTAAATCTGAAAATAAGGGGGCAAAGGCTATGTTTTGTCGCTGTTTTTACATAGTTTCTTTTATAAACTCTTGATTAATTGATTTGATGTAGTGCTTTGTTCACTTTCGTTTTAAGATTGAAAATTTGTAATTTTTTCATTAAAGAACTTTTTGTCTCTCCTTGTTAGTTTGGTGGAAAGTTATTAAAAAAAAATTAATCTCAGTTTTATATTGAAAGTTTGCTTAAATATATTTAAATATTGCTTAGATGTTTGGATTTTGAATTATTTTGCAAGAAAGTCGATTTTCTTACGTTTTCAAAACTACGGGGGTGTATTTAGCATGTTTTAAAATTTGAGGGGTTTTAGAGCTTTAATTTTTGGAGTAAAAAGAGACTTAAGCCTCTGTTTTTATTTCATTTTCGACATGGGTTTATTTAAAATCCGTTGATTCAAAGTTTGTTCCAATTTTTCGCAAAAATTGAAGTTTTTAAAAGTTTAGGGATTGTTTTTGTAAATCTAAAAAATGAGGAAAAATTTGATGTTTTGGCGCTGTTTTTATGTAATTAGTATTTTGAGGTTTGAAAATAATTACTATTAAGTGGAGTTGATGTCGTAAGTTCTAAACTCTTGTGTGCGATGTGTTAGTTTATGAAATCCTTGTGTAGGATTTTTATTAGTTATATTTAAGTAAGGTTGTTAGATAAATTCTAAGACGTATACGTACTTGCTCAGATTTTGGATACGCTACATTTGTGGAATTTTAGTCGCTATACTAAGCGACAAAGGAGAGCGTTGTGTGTTTAATTTGTGTGTCGGTCCAATGTGCTATAGTAGATCGAGTCCAAACATGTATTTAGGCTCTTTCAAAGCATGTGTTATATTCTAACTTTTCTTGCATGTTGTCACGAATAGGTTGACTTAATAAAAATTTGACCGAGTATTATTCGACAGACCCGCGGAGTCGGGACGTTACAAAATTAATCATTTTTCACATGAAAATGAAGTTTCGGTCGTATTATAGAGTGTTTGTGCAACAACTTCACTAGGAGTGAGGTAAATTGTTCATTATTTCATATTATAGGGGATAAATTGTCTATTTTCATATAACATAATGATAAATTGCTCATTAAACATATCACAATGAGTTAACTTGTCAAAAACCCTAAGATGACTTATAAAAACCATCTTCTTAATTATTTTTCATTACATTGTTGGTGTCTAACAATATGTGTACTTAAATATTTCATCAAAAATATTTCTAACTTAATCTCAGCATATAACAAATAAAAATAATCTAACATATATTAACTCTAATAAAGTTAGATTATATAACAACGTAAAAACTAGTAAGAAATACTTACTTGGATCGAAATAAACCAAATAACACTCCAATCAATATACGAAAACTAGGAAATGAGACTGAGGCTTGCCGAAGCGATTTCCTTAAGACAATATTTCCGAGATTGCCACGGTACATGCAGTTTGATTCCCAACATTCTCCCAAGATACAACAGTCTGTTGTTCATTATTTTCACAAATAATGAACCCATGACGAACCGAAGCAAATAGAAAATTCGACATAAATTTAAAGTAGAGAAGCGAGTCATTTCTAATTATTGTCAGAAAAAAGGATAATTAATTGGCCAGATTAAGTCTCCTATTTATAGACACATAAATGTATTTTCGCAAGAGACACATCGATTGGATTGCACTGCTATGGTCCAAAGGGTACCTCTTTAGATCGAACAGACGCAATCCTTAACTACTCTCAACTAATTTATTCCCATATAAACTATAGAATCCAACAATCCTCCACTTGAATAAAATAGTTCTTCGTGTCCCGACTCACAGGACATATTATGTCGAAGTATTCTTTAAGAATAATACCGCATCGGGAGAGGTGAAATATTTTATCTTGAACCTTCCCTAGTTAAAACTTATCGGATTTACTTAGCCAATCGGTGAAATATTTCATCTTGAACCGTCAGTTGTTGGTGTAAACCAAGACAATAAACTTAACACAGCACTAAACCGATTTGCTTCAAGTTCTCGCTTGTGTTCATTTTGGTCATGAACATTCTTGGTTACTGCGAGTGCTTTAGAGAATTCGGCCTTTAAAGAAATTCTCAACGAGCCGACCCAGCTCAAACTAACATAGGTGACTGCATCTATCAAAAGTATCCTACCATACTCCACTTGTTTTGACAAGATATAGACGTCATTAAAAGCCTTTGCTTAACCTTATAAACGCGATAGGTTTGCACTTATTGCATCATAAGAATGGGTTAAAGTTATACTCTTAAGTGCTTTCTTTTAAGTTAGCCAAGACTGGTTGTCCTATTGAACCTAGTACGTGGGATCTCCAGTCGCCAGGTTAGGTTTCCTTACGAAGTGACTTAGTCTAACTTAGGCTTTAAACACATTCTCCTCGATGCACATACTACTCTCTAGATAAACCTTTAATATCCGGAATTAGGATTATCTCTTGACTTCATAAAGTTCATTCTATTCGAAAGTAGAAGTCTTTCTTTATTGTATCAACGACAACTAATATGCCGTGATTTTTCCATTACACATAGAGTTTGTTGAGCTCTGTGTATCACCGCTTGATTATCGCATTTTACGTATGGCTGACACAATTTTCAGTCATATTAGAATATCTTCCATGAATTTTGTGAAGCCACTCAAATTCTTAACTAGCTTATCCAATGCTATGCATTCTAATTTCATAGTGGATTGAGTTATATTCGTTTGTTTGGAAGATTCTCAAGAAATAACGATGCCTCCTCAATTGAATACATATCCATTTAAAAACTTTGATTCCTCTAAATCAAAAGTTTCATTTGCATTACTATATCCCTCCTAGGTCGTTGGATATTTTTCCAAAATATAATGCATATACAAATGTATTCTTTCATGATTCAAGCATTCTCATAAATGCATCCCAACGAATCTTGCTAAGTTTGCTCATGTATCTCCTTAGTTTATTAACTAAAGAGACGATGTATGGCCTCTTGCATTTTACGATATATGTGTGACATCTAATTTTATGAGCATACTCAAATTGTGATACTCTATCACATTTGTTCTTATGTAGCACAAAAGATATGAATTAAATTGAATTATGAAATCTTTTAATTTCATAAGTATTAAACTTATCTATCACTATGTGCTTGAGATAATTTACTATCATCACATGACCTTTTAATCATAACTGATTAAACTGAAGTTTTTCATATCGTAAGTTAATATTTTCTCGGTGGATTTAATATTCTCAATATTAGTTTCAAATATCATTTACGTATAAACAAACTGTGATACTCAATTATCCAATTTATTTATATGGACACTCTCATCATATTTATTAATATGAAAAGTCAAAATTTGTTGATGACACTATCACATTTTTCGTGTCATTTTTCAGGAGCTTGTTAAAGGTCAACAAGAAAACATAAAAATTTCGCAAACTATCCTTTAACAACGAGACTCCCGGGTTACTCCTCATAAATATTCTCGTTTAATTCACCATTAAGGAAGACAATTTTAACGTCCATTGTATATAGATATTAGAGCTACTAACATTCAAATGGATGTCATTATAATCGATAGTGAATATGAGTCAAAGAAGTAAAAATGTTTCTTTTAATAAAGCACATTGGCTACTCGTCTAGCCTAGTTTTTATCGATTGACTTGTCGAAGTTTTTAAACTCTTGAACATAAAAACCCGTCTATATCTAATTGGTTCACTCCTCGAGGTCTACCAATTTTGTGAATGTAACTAGCTGTCAATCGCTTCTTTCTAATCCACGATATTGGAACGTGACATAATTTATTTATATGTTTGAGGTTAATCCTTTAACATATAAGTTAGGATATATGGATCAAAGAACTTCGAGCTTTTAGCTCATTTCCCTCTTCAACTCGTCAACAAACTCATGTTGAAGTAAAAAATTGACCTCTTTAGGGATCGATTCATATGTATATTCTCTCAGAATATAGTAGTTTATAATTAAATATAATTATAAATTTCACAAAGTTGACCCTCTTGATCAAAATCAATTAAATATTTTCGCAAAATATTATACGAAATTTAAAAAAAAAAAATTAGTCTAAAATGGATTAGACTATAGTGTTTATTCTCACAGAATAAACAATTTATAATTAACTCTAATTATATAAACTGTAAAAAGGTTTATGTAAGTAATATAATAAATAATATTACTTTATCATATTTTAATATCAGTAAATCACTTACTGAAAATAAATCTGAACCAAAAGAAAGATCAATTTATAAGAAACGATTTCACCTATCTCGATGCGGTATTATTCCTAAAGAACAGTTCGACATGATATGTCTCATGTGTTGAGACTTCGAGAAAATTTTCATTCATGTGGGGGATTGTTGTAGTTTTTATAGGTGAATGAAATAAGTTGGCAGAAGAGTTGTGTATGAAATAAGTTAAGAGAAGGTTTGTGTCTGTTCGATCCAAAAAGGCACCCTTTGGACCGAAACATTGTGTCTTTTGCGGAAAGGCATTTTTACGTCTATAAATATGAGACAGAATCTGGCCAATTCTGTATCAAAAAATAGCAACTAAATCAAAATTGAAATTCTCTCTTCTCCAATTCTTATTTTATTTTTTCAAAACTCGAAGTTCTGTTTGTTCCAACTCGCCCGTGGCCTTTTTGTTACTGCAAACAACAAAGGATCAAGATTGTTGTATCTTGAGAGACTACCGGGGAATACCGTGTGCACTGTAGGCAGCCTCGGAAATATTTTCTTAAGGAGATTGCATCCTCAGCTTCAGTCGTAATTATTATTTCCTATTTTGTGGTTTGGTTGAAAAGTTAATCCGATTAATTCTAACCAAGTAAGTATTAGAGAAATTAATTCATTCATCATTTAATTGTGTAAATTATCTTATTAGTTTCCTATTCATGAGTTGTATATATTGAATTGACAAACAAATCCCATAGATCAAGTAATTAGCTAGATGAAGAATATTTGATTGATAGCAAATCACATAGACTACGTAATTAGCTAGATGTAGAATACTTGAGTAAGTCTTGTACATGTATATATATCCCATCTTTGTTTAATAGAAAACAAGCCATTATCTCCAACTTCTTTATGGTATCACAGCAGCCACGATCCTAATCCATTCTTTACCATTTTTTTTACTTTTCACATTCTGCCTTAATGGCTTCAGAAAAAGCCTCTGAATCATCTACCACTCATACCACTATTCAAAATTTTCAAGAACCAAATACTCCTCTGGTTACCATCTACACTACAAACATCACCAAACTAACCACCACCAACTATATCACGTGGAGCCTTCAAATCCAAAGTCTATTAAAAGGATATGATCTTTATGGCTTCATTGATGGTTCCCACCCCAGCCCTGCACCTACCGTCACCGATAATGGTAATTCAACTCCAAATCTGGCCTACACTACATGGAAATGTCAAGATCGTCTTCTCTTTAGTGCACTACTTGGTGCAGTCTCTCTACCCATCCAACATCTTCTTGTCTCTCTACCATCCAACATCTTCTTGCACGCGCTACCACATCTCAAGAGGTCTGGACCACTTTGGCTAATACCTATGCCAAACCATCTCGCTGTCACATCAAACAAATCAAGGACCAATTGAAGAACTATGTTAAGGGTTCTAAGACCATCTCCGAATATATGCACTTCATCAAGAATAGGGCTGATGAACTTGCTCTTCTTGGGAAACCCGTTGATGAAGAAGATCTCATTGACAAGATTCTTGATGGCCTTGGTGAGGAATACAAAGGAATTGTCGATGCAGTTAATGCTCGTGAAACCCCTATATCCTTTGATGAAATTCATGAAAAACTCATCAACAAGGAAGCATCTCTCCAACAATCACATGCACCACCATCATTATTTCTTGCCACCGCCAACCCTGTCAATCAACGCAACAATCAATTTCAACGGCCATCCTCTCCTTCTTGGCGAACTTCCACACCAGCTTATCAAGGACAACAATCTAATGCTCTTCGTAATGATCGACCTCCACCACGTCCATATCTTGGGTATTGCCAAGGATGTGGTGCTCAAGGACACAATGTCAAGCGATGCTCCATTTATCAACTTGTTAATACACAATCCTCATCGGCTCCATCAACAACGCAACCACGTGCTTCACGTCCTACATCTCCATGGCAACCACGTGCAAACTATGGATCCTTTGAGAACACTGACACCCCCATATGGTTACTTGATAGTGGGGCGTCGCACCATGTCACCGCGGACTCAAATAATCTTTCACTTCACACTCCTTATGTAGGGTCTGATGACGTTATGATCGGCGATGGCTCGGGTCTTTGCATTACCCATACCGGTTCCACTTCTCTTCCTACCCCTACTCGCACCTTTAATTTACATAATATCTTATGTGTACCTAATATGAAAAAGAACCTTATCTCTATTTATCAATTTTGCAACACTAATCATGTTTCGATTGAATTCTTACCCACTGTTTTTCATGTGAAGGACCTGAGCACGGGGGCAATCATTTTGACGGGAAACACTAAAGACGGTGTATATGAGTGGCCAACCTCCTCTCCAAAATTGTCTTCTCCACTAGTTGCCTTTTCTAGCGTCAAGACCACTTCTTCCTACTGGCACACTAGATTAGGTCATCCATCATCACCTATTTTTAAGCATATTATGTCAACCTTTTCTTTACCTTATTCTATGTCACATAACTCTCATTGTAATGCATGTTTGAGCAATAAAAGTCACAAGCTTCCCTTTTCCACATCTACAATTGTTTCATCCCACCCCTTACAAATCACATTTTCTGATGTTTGGATCTCTCCTTTTTATTCTGTTGAAGAGTTCAAGTATTATGTTATTTTTGTTGATCATTTCACCAGTTATATATGGTATTACCCTTTGAAGAAGAAATCTCATGTTAGTGACGTCTTTCTCCGCTTCAAAGCACTAGTAGAAAATCACTTTAAACACTCCATTGCAACTTTTTACTCAGATAATGGCGAGGAATATAAAGCATTAGATCGCTTTATGCCACTTCATGGAATCTGTCATCTTACCTCTCCCCTATATACACCTGAACACAATTGTCTCTCTGAACGCCGACATCGACATACTGTCGAAACTGGTCTCTCACTTCTCACTCACGCCTCACTTCCGCTCACATATTGGAATTATGCATTTGCAACAGCTATGTATCTCATTAACCGCATGCCCACACCCATACTTCCATTTTCTTCTCCTTATGAGTCCTTTTTTGGATCTTCACCAAACTACACAAAACTCCGTATCTTTGGTTGCTTATGTTATCCATGACTTCGTCCCTATTCTAGTCACAAACTTGAGTCTCGATCCATCCCATGTGTGTTTGTCGGGTACTCCCTCACCCAAAGTGCCTATCTCTGTCTTGATCCTACCACCTCCAGAATCTACACATCCCGTCATGTCAAATTTGTGGAATCTGTCTTTCCATTCAAATACATTCAAAGTCATCTTAGTTGACTAAGTCCAGAAACACGTCCAAATTGGTTTCCATCAGCATCACTTATCTCGACTACAGTTGCGCCACTCAACACGCCCTGCACGGCCTCGTCCCTTGGCTCGGATCCACTTCACTGGCAATCTCTAGTCGATCATTCAACATCACCCTCCGGAACTCCACATCATATAATCGAACTCTCAACTTCAGTAGATCGAACCCCACAATCTAATCAACTAGAACATTCTACCGAAACAAACAACAACCCACAAAGCCAACCCTCTTCGTCCCTACCACTCTCTACAAACCTACCTCCTCCAAACCCACCCACTAACACCCATACTATGACCACTCGTGCTCGAAACAATATCCATAAACCCATCCAAAAACTTAATATTTCCCTACCATAACATCGAATCATCGATTTGAGCCACACACATTGACCCAAGCCCTCAAAGATCCTAAATGGCGTCAGGCTATGTCTGAGGAGTTTGATGCTCTTGTGCAAAATGGAACATGGGAACTTGTCCCACCTAATTCAATGCAAAATCTTGTCGGTTGCAAATGGATTTTTCGAATTAAACGTTTACCTGATGGCTCAATTGACAGGTACAAAGCACGACTAGTTGCTAATGGATTCCATCAGCCCCCCGGTGCTGACTATCATGACACATTCAATTCGGTTATCAAACCTGTCACTATTCGCTTGGTTCTTAGTCTTGCGGTTAGTCGTGGTGGCCTCTTCGCCAACTTGATGTAAACAATGCATTTCTACAAGGTCACCTATCTGAAGATGTTTTCATTGCACAGCCATCGGGTTTTCTTGACTATGATAATCCCACATATGTATGCAAGTTACATAAAGCTATATATGGTCTCAAACAAGCACCACGAACCTAGTACCACGAGTTACGACAATTTCTTGTAGAATCTGGATTTACCAACTCTCATGCAGACACATCACTCTTTGTCCTCAACAATAGCGGTAATCAACTGTATCTTCTTGTATATGTTGATGACATAATTATTACTGGATGCAATGCAATTACAGATCAACATTTTATTGATCTTCTTAGCAAAAAATATTCTATCAAAGATCGCGGTGATTTGTCATACTTTCTTGGTGTTGAAGTTGTTACTACCTCCACTGGTTTACTCTTTCTCAACGAAAGTATATCACAGACCTTCTTGCTCACACAAATATGACAGGGGCCAAACCTGTCACCACTTCACTTGCCACCGAGCCAACTCTTACAGTTTTTTCTGGCACTACTTTATAGATCCTTCTGAATACAGAATTATTGTTGGAAGTCTCCAATACTTGTGCCTCACTCGTCTTGATATCACATATGCAGTGCATTGACCTACTACTGATCATTGGAATGCTGTCAAGCGCTTACTTCGCTATCTTTCTGGTACCGTGGATCATGGTCTTGCTTTGCACCGTCAAACATCGTTATCTCTTCACGCCTTCTCAGATGTTGATTGGGCTGGAAATAAGGACAACTAAACCTCCACTAGTGCTTATATTGTTTACCTCGGTTGCAATCCGATATCTTGGTCCTCCAAGAAACAGCGCACGGTTGCACGCTCGTCCACCGAAGCTGAATATCGTTATGTCGCTGTGACAGCTACTGAGTTACGTTGAATTTGTTCTATTCTAACTAAACTTGGCGTTTGGATTCCTTTTGCTCCGGTTATCTATTGTGACAATATTGGTGCAACTCAACTCTGCTCTAATCCTGTCTTCCATTCACGAATGAAACATGTTGCGATTGATTATCATTTTATTAGGGATCAAGTACAAAGTGGAGCTTTACGTGTCACCCATGTGTCGTCAGAAGATCAATGAGTTGATGCCTTGACCAAGCCTCTTCCACGCAACCGCTTTCAACTATTGAAGATCAAGACTGGACTCTCCACAGGAGCTCCATCTTGATTCTTGAGGGGGCATATTAGAGAAATTAATTCATTCATCATTTAATTGTGTAAATTATCTTATTAGTTTCCTATTCAGGAGTTGTATATATTGAATTGACAAACAAATCCCATAGATCAAGTAATTAGCAAGATGAAGAATATTTGATTGATAGCAAATCGATAGACTACGTAATTAGCTAGATGTAGAATATTTGATTAAGTCTTGTACATGTATATATATCCCATCTTTGTTTAATAGAAAACAAGCCATTATCTCCAAGTTCTTTAGTAAGTATGCTTACATGTTTTAATACGTGTACAACTATGTGTGAATTTTAAATACTTGAATAAGTGTTCCGATTGTTAGACACCAACATACATTACATCTTCTTATTGACTCCCGCTACTAACACGTGTAAGATAATGAGAAACAATTACTTTCCTTTTGTGATTTTACTTTTACATGAGTAATACGACACGTTTCTCAAAATACGCACTAGCTCTCAAATTAAATATTTTAATTCAAGTAATATATTAATTGACTTCATTATACTCTCCAGGTGAATTTAAACTCTTTTTTTCTTTTTCTTTCTTTTATTTCTAACATCGGGTTTTCTAATGATAGTTCAGCTTTGGGAGAACTATCGACAGTTCACCAACCAAATTATGCCATGTGTCCAATTTGAAACCTGCAACCGGCAAATAAACTACATTTATGCATGAAAAATTGTCGAAAATACCCTTATTCATTTCTACACTTTACAAAATCTTCTCCAAGAAATTATTCAACTCTTCTTCATCTTCTAGTTTTTTTTAATGATTCAAAAGAATCAGTTAAACAAGTAGAGAAACATTTTACATTTTATTGCCATATAAAAACACTTGTTGATTTGGGAGAAACAATTCTTTAATTTGTTTAGTTCTTAGTGGATTTAGTTACTTTAATTTCCACGAAGTTTTTGACTTATGTGTTTGCCTCTGTTTGCTGTTTTGATGAATTCTCCATACACAGTAGAATTTGTTTATTCAGAATTTTTTTTGTTAATTTGTTTTTTCCCTCTGATTTATCAAACTGAAATCGATCTCTATCATGCTAAAATCAAACCGAAATCGAAGGAGTTGGGTTCTCTAATTCATTTTTTTTAAATAGATCTGTACCGTGGCCACCACTTTCCTGGCTGCAGCCGACGGGGCTACAGGGAACTCCATGTGACGAATTTGGGGACCAACAAGATTAAGAATGAGGTCCATATCTGATGATTTGATTTGGATTATTTGTGAATGATTTTCATGTCGCGGCCTTCTCACAAGGCCGTGACCCACGGCGGGTGGGGTGAGGAGGGTGTTTGGACTTTGGAGTTGGGTGAAGGGATGAAGAAGAGGGTTCTTTTGCAATTAAGTCGAAGAGTCATTTAGCAAATAAGTTAAGCATAAATGTTCTAAAAAATTATACATTGGTCCAAGTTTTTGTTAAATTTATCTAAAATATAAATTGTGTTCAATTTAATAAATAATTGAGAACTTGAGATTAATTTATAATTTTATAAATTCATATTTTATGTGTTTATGAAATTATAATATTGAGATAATGAATATATTGTTTTTTGATAAATGATAATTACTTCATTACATCAATATTGTTAATTTTGAAATTTTATTTAATTAAAAATAAATAACTATCAAACAAACATTATTATTAAACTAGAAGAAAACCCACAAAATGTGTTGGCATTAAACATAAAATGTGTATAAAAGTACAAAAAAATAAGAATTTTAGTATTTTTAAATCATAATCGAGTAAATTTCTATAGTGTTTCAATTAATTATTATCTAAATTTTATTTTTATAATACTTAAATTGAATGAAAAACAAATTCTTTTACTTTGAATGAAAGTCGAATTCGTTTACATTAACTTTTTCTTTGTTGATATATAAATAATTTGTTAGATTGAATTTTAAAAAACTGTTTGAAGTACATAATTGTAAAAAATTTAGTTTGTTAATTCATGATTTAATATATTTCAAATCATATGTGAGATTTCATAAAAAAAAAAAAAAAAAATTATATATGAGATTAGGTCACTACCATATTTGAATAAAGTAAATATCATCAACTTTTCTTTTATTTGCCTAAATATATTATGATTAATTATATTTTCTTTACATATTTACCAATGAATATATTTTCATTAAACTTGAAATATGTATCAAAAGTGCAAATTGTGAGAGTTTAGATACTTTTGAAGTCAAAAAATTAAATGTTGTATTACTAATACATTAACCACATTGACTAAATTAACCACACTGAGTAAAGTAAAATGAAAAATTCATTCAATTATATAATTTTTTTTAATTAATTATCTATTTTTTTTAATATTTAATCGTAATTCAAATTGATAGTTTTCCCGATTAATTGACATTAGGGTAATGTATAACTAGGTTAATCGTAATCCAAATCGACAAATGACTCGATTAATTGACCAAAATCAACATTGTTGACCTTATGTAATGTATAATTAGGTTAATCGTAATCAAAATTGACAAATGACTTGATTAATTCACTAAAATCAACATGCTGACATTAGTGTAATGTATAATTATGTTACGTAATATAAATCGTCAAATGATTCGATTAATTGACAATAATCAACATTGTTGACATTAAGGTTATGTATAATTAGGTTACTCGTTATCAAAATGGGCAAATTGCTTGATTAATTTATATAGTAGTATTAATTTATTTAAAATTTATTAAAATATTAATCAAAATGTTGACTTTGGTCAATTAATCGAGTCATTTATCGATTTTGATTAATATTAACCTAGTTATAAATTACCCTAAGGTCAACGATGTTGACTTTGGTCAATTAATCGAGTCATTTATCGATTTGGATTAATATTAACCTAGTTATAAATTACCCTAAGGTCAACAATGTTGACTTGGTCAATTAATTGAGTCATTTGTCGATTTAGATTACGATTAACCTAATTATACATTACCCTAATGTCAACAATGTTGATTTTTGTCAATGAATCGAGTCATTTATCGATTTAGATTACGATTAACCTAATTTTATATAACCTTAAGGTTAACAATGTTGACTTTTATCAATTAATCGAACCATTGTCGATTTGAATTATGATTAACTTAATTATAAATTACCCTAAAGTCAACATGTTGCTTTTGATAAATTAATCGAGTCATTTGTCGATTTAGATTACGATTAAGCTAGTTATACATTACCCTAAGATCAACAATGTTGATTTTGGTCAATTAATCGAGTCATTTGTCGATTTGGATGACGATTAACCTATGTATACATTACCCAAATGTCAACACTGTTGACTTCGGTCAATTAATCCACTTATTTATTGATTTAGATTACGATTAATCTAGTTATACAATACCCTAAGGTCAACAATGTTGACTTTGATCAATTAATCGAGTCATTGTCGATTTAGATTACGATTAACCTAATTATACATAACCCTAAGGTCAATAATGTTGACTTTTGTCAATTAATCGAGTCATTTTGTCGATTTGGATTACGATTAACCTAATTATACATAACCCTAAGGTCAACAATAATGATTTTGGTCAATTAACCGAGTCATTTTTCGATTTGAATTACGATTAATCTAATTATACATAACCCTAAGGCCAACAATGTTGACTTTATAATCGAGTCATTTGTTGATTTGAACTACGATTAACATAATTATACATTACCCTAACGTCAACAATGTTGACTATGATCAATTAATCGAGCCATTTGTCGATTTGAATTACGATTAAGCTAGTTATACATTATTCTATAGGGGTGCACATGGTACGGTTCTACGGTTTTTTAATGAAATTAATACCATACCAATTAATGCGGTTCTGAAAAGTTACATACCAAACCTGAAGTTTTGAATACCATACCATTATATTCGGTACGGTGCGGTTCCGGTACGGTACGGTACGGTTTTGCGGTATTTTATAATAACTTTTTAGTTCTCAAACTATTTTGCTTGTAAAAAAAAAATGGACATTTATTAGAAGAAAAAAACTTGATTTTTTGTTTAAGCTTAACATTTTTAATAGGCTAACACTTGAGGACTTCATGCTAACCAAATATTTGACTTTGACAATAAATTATATATGCAAAACAAAAAACAAAAGAAGCCATGTCCAGGGGCGGACCATAGTGGGGACTGGGGGGGGGGGCATGGTCCCCCCAGAAAAATACATATTATATAATTTTATATGCATATCTTAACATGAAAAATCATTTAACCCAGTGGTTATATTGTTTCAAAAGTTGGTTTATGTCGCAAGTTCGAACCCTGAGTTGCACATCTATTATCATTTTTCATTCAATGTCATTTTAATTTCCTATTTATCAAACCAATTTGTAATTTTGTTTTTCAGGTTGGATTTCACTAGTTCAATTCCTGTCATTTTAATTTCTTATTTATCAAATCAATTTGTAATTTTGTTTCTCAGGTTGGATAAGTTCACTAGTTCAATTCTAGAGTAATGCATATAATATTTTTCTCATCATTTTTTCATTCAATTTCATTTTAATTTCCTATCTATCATCAAAATCTAAAAGCATCCTTCATCAAATGTCTTTTCAAATTTTTATTTTTCAAATATCCTAATAATTTTCTTTGTATCATTTTTAGGAAATTTGTCAAACACATGACTTCATAATGGGGGATTATAAATATTAACACATTTGAATTATTATTAACATGATATTAATTATCTACTATTGAATTTGATATGCATTATATATAATAGTAGCATAGCTTTTGTAATATGCACAATTTTACAATACTATTTATAATATATGATAAATAAAAAATTAATAGTAATTTCATGTCTTGCTTAAACAACATTTATTTTGCTTTCTCTTCAACTGAATTGTGTCTTAACCATTTTATATTGAATGTTTAAGAATTCGTACTCTTAAAAAAATTCCTAGTATATTTTTTTCACCTTTAGTTGGATAAAATAATAGCATTAATTTATCATAATTTACTTTTTTTTTTTTATCATTTTATCAAAAAATTGAAAAATATCAAATTTGATACCAAAAATATTTCGGCCCCCCCAACAATAGTGGTCTAGGTCCGCCCCTGGCCATGTCTAAGAAAAAATATAATACAATCTCATAAACTATGCAATTCAACATTGAATAACTCTGTATAGTGACAAATAACATAAAAAAATAGACTACTTAATAATATAAAAAGAAATAACTACTTCAATACCAATCCTACTGGTTGCAGTATATATATTTTCATTGGCTGGGCATGAAAATGTTCAAGCATGCATGATCTACCTTAAGGCTTAATGAAGTTTATTGAGCAACCCAATGGAAACGAAGGGTACATGTTTCTTTTCTAATTCAATTCATTTGCTTAACGAGTACAGTGTCTTTGCAATTCATATATCATTCAATACACTAATTAAACAACTATCAAATGGCATGTTTACAAGTAATTACTGGAAACACTAATAACATTGAACTTACTTGTGATGTCAAAGGAAGAAGAAACAACTGAAATTAATTTGGAGAATCTTTGATGAAATAATTTTCAATAAAAAAATTGTGTGTTGCTGCTGCCGTAGTGCCGTGTATCTCTAAGGATAATGGCTTGTGATTTACTTAGATAATTAGGTTTTAGTTATTTGCCTTTTAAGATATTAGTGGGCTTAATTTTGAGTCCTAATTCTTTAAGGCTAGATAAAACTCACAGATTATATTAAATATGCGTAAATTAATTAATAAAAGATATATATTTTTATTGGTACGGTACGGTTTTTTTGCGGTAAAAAATCCTTAAAACCTATACCATACCAAAATATCCAGTACGGTTTTCGTCTATACCAAGACCTGTAATTTTGAGAAAAAATACCGATACTTCGGTACGGTCCGGTACGGTTCGGTACGGTCCGGTACGGTTTCAAGAACCATGTGCACCCCTATTATTCTATGGTCAACAGTGTATTTAATATCCCAACATATTATCCCATAAATAATTAAAACATGAATTTATAATATTATAAATCTATCTAAGGTTCTCGAATATTTATTAAATTGAATCCAATTTATATTGAAACCATTTTTTTTGAGATAATATTTAAGTTAAACCTAAACGTAACAAATTAACATTTGAAACTTAGACCAATGTGTAATTTTCTAAAATATATATTTTTGACTTATTTGCAAAATAAACCCTTCTTCTTCATCAACTCACCCATCCACCCACCACCCCCAACCACCCACCCAACCTGCCGCCGATCTTGCAAATATGAAAAATAAAAACTTGATTTCCGAAGACGTAACTCAAATTGTAGGAAATGGGTTATTGGAAAATGATGCTTCTTTTTTTAGGAAGAAATGTGGTACAGGAACAATTTCCATTTTTCATTAGATTTTAGATTTCGAAGCTTGTAATTTTTAGATCTTGGAGGCTTGTAATTTTCAGATCTGAAACACATTTCAGATTTGGGGGCTTCTTGTACATATAACATGGTTACTGAGCGAGATCTTTATCGCGACTGGGTGCGGTGGCCCTGCACAGAAGAAGTGCGGTGGCCCGGCCTGCAAGGTGGAGCGGCAATGGTGGGGTGCGAGAAACAGTTGTTGTGGAGGAAGACGATGATGAATAAATTGATATTAGAAGTACACACCGGGTTATTTTTACAAATTCAAAGGCAATAATTGTTTTCTTTTTATTAAGGCAAAAGGACATTAAGATAATTTATACAAATCAGACCATAAATCAACCAAGAAAGTCACCGGTTAATTTGACCCTTTATCTAGGTTGATATTTATTAAAATATAATATATAAGTGGTTTTAAGGCATGAACTACCAATAGTTCTGATCAACATGAACTATCGGTAGACACGCCCTTCAACATCAAAAGAATTTCAAACTACTTCTAACAAATGAAAAGTATTGAAACCAAATTAACTACTACCATACAGATCCTAATGATGCTGCATGCTCCTCCTTTAATTTCTTTCTTCTTTTTTGGAAAGTGATAAAGATAAGACTCTTGAAATCTGATTTCTCACATCTGTTATCCCCTCAACCAATTATTAGCTGTTGACAAGTCCGTGCCTTCAATTCCCCCAACGACCTTAATTTATGGTTGGACAGTACAGTTTGATGATACCTTTTCTTTAGGCTAGTTAAATTTCATTTGTCCCATATGTTAGAATTCACCATATGGATTGAACCTAACTCAATCTCAAAAGCTAGCTTGTAAGGTAAGATTGTTCAAGATCTTATAAAGTGGACTTAACTATGATTTTCATCCAATGTGGGACATTTAGTCTCAGTACTCCAC
The DNA here is from genome assembly GCA_030819805.1 of Penstemon newberryi var. newberryi. Classification (NCBI taxonomy): domain Eukaryota; kingdom Viridiplantae; phylum Streptophyta; class Magnoliopsida; order Lamiales; family Plantaginaceae; genus Penstemon; species Penstemon newberryi. Next base: position 30,716,709 of record JAUALY010000003.1, on the reverse strand, counting down.
ATTCACATGTGGGCGAGTTGAATGTGTTGGTGAAACAAGCCCACAACGTGACATATTAAAGTTCAACCTTGCGAATTGCGCTATTTGGGGCCCAACACACAAATAATGATCGTCCAGACCTTTTATTAACTGGACGAAGAATAACTAACGTTCTTAAGAATAGAATATGTTGAAGCAAATAATTTGGTGCAATTGAAGCATGGAGGATGTTTTGAGAGGGGAAAGTGTTGTGAGGGGTTTGGTAAAGGCTCTATAATTCAATGTGTGGGTATACACATTTTCTAACATAAATTGATTTTGGCACAAGTGGTAGCGCATAAGATCCTAAAATAAATAATACAACTTATATATATTATGGTACAAATTAGTTGCCATCGAAAATAATTGAAAGGGGGCCAAGCGATTTTTTTTTAATAGATAACTTTTTCTAAATTTGGTACTTGGCAGGTCCACTTTTAACGTATGAAATCAAAGAAGGTGATGCATTACTAATTACAAATTTTCGCTAGCAAAAATGCACTTGACCCAGTCAAGGAGGCCTGAGAATTTTAGCACGGTTTCGTGGGTTTCGTGAAACTGAGCCAAAATTTGAAATGATAATCATATATATCGCTAGCAAAATTTAGGTGCTAATTGTTATATCTTATAAATTATAAAAATGATAATCATGTATTTACTATCAAAATAATTGATATAATTTATAATTGCCCATAAATTTGAATAAATATTGCATTTTTTTTTACATATTTATGTATAATTAAATTTCTATAATTACAAATTAAATACATTTGTATTGCATTAATAAATACTGAAATTATAATACAATATAAACTATATTAAATTGAAATATTTGATTGATAATACAATATAAATTTTATTAAGTTTACTAATATATAAAATAATTCATTTAACTGGATATGTAAACAAATATTTTATATTTACAAAATATCATTATTAAAATTCTATTTAAATTATTAATATACAATTTAAATTGTTAATAAATATGTAAATAAATTTTTTTTTTAGCAATATTTATTGAAACTTATGGGGAATTATAAATTTTATCAATTATTTTGGAAGTAAATATATAATTATCATTTTTATAATTTCTAAGATATAACAATTAGCAACCAAATTTTAACATTTATAAGATATTAAACATTACAAATAACACTCAGGGGTTAATTGCTAAATGAACATTTTAGGGACAATGGATTAAATGTAAGAAGGTGAGGAAGATTTTTATAATTAGACCTTACCTCATATATAACCATAATTTACAATTTATTTTTTATTAATAAACTACTAGTCAAATATGTATAAAAGATCGGTTTATCATGAAAATCTTAGCAACTTGCTAGTTGGTTCATCTAACAAGACATCTTAGATCTTGAATTACTTTCTCAACTCTGAAGATACAACAAAATCCCATTGCCTTTTTGCTGCTATCTAAATCTCACTGCTTACTATGGCTTATGCTGTTCTTGCATCTCTATTTCACATTACAAATGATATGCTGAATCCTAATCCCTATTCAATTCCTTGCAAAAGGGAAACAATTGAATCTCTCCAAGAAAGTGTTGTTTTTTTACTGTCCTTTCTTGAAAAATGTCCACCTCATAGCTACCAAGAAATCAAGAGCTTGGGGACAAAAATGAGAGATGTAGCATATGAAGCAGAAGACACCCTTGAATCCCACATAGCAAAGTCAATTTCTGGAAGCGAAAATGATGACAGTGTCAATATGTTATCTCAAGCCTTGGAGGAAATCATGAAAAAATTTGACTCAATAAAGGAAGATGTGAAGAAAATCAAATTTGACTCATTAAAGGAAGATGTGAAGAAAATCCAAGATGATACCTCTGCTGCTGGTTCATCAAGCCCGGCTTCGATTGGAAAAAACATTTTTTTTGAGTTAGACGAGGACTTGATGGAGCAAATAAAGGAACAACTTATTGGAGAACAACTCAAAGTCATCCCAATGGTCGGTATGGGAGGCATAGGTAAAACTACTCTTGCTAGAGCTTTGTTTGATGATCAAGTCATTGTGGATCATTTTGATATTCGTGCTTGGGTTGTAATATCTCAAGAATATCGCATCCGAGATGTTGTTCTACGCCTTCTTGAAGACATCGGAGTAGATCTGAATGCTGAAAATGATCTTCTAACTAAAGATTGGGGGGAATTAGCAGTTCGTCTACACAAAATTTTGAATGGTAGGAGGTATCTAGTTGTATTGGATGACCTTTGGGATAAAAAGGCTTGGGATGAATTAAAAAGGCTATTTCCAGATGGCAACAATGGAAGTCGAATCATGTTTACTACTAGGCAGTCGGAAGTAGCTACATATGCCAAATCTTATAGCACTTATCATGAGATGAAACTTTTAAACGACGATAAGAGTTGGGATTTACTCTGTAAAAAGTTATTTGCACAAGGAAAGTGCCCACCAAAATTAGAAGAAATAGGTAAGGAGATAGCCAGAAAGTGCCAAGGACTTCCGTTAGCAATATATGTGATTGCTGGACTTCTCTCCATTGAGAAGATGAATCCGAAATATTGGGAATATGTTGCAGAAAAGGTAAAGTCAGCCATAACTGAGAAAGATGAACGATGCTTAGAGATATTATCTTTAAGTTATAACTACTTACCTCATCGCTTGAAATCATGTTTTCTTTATATGGGAATTTTTCCAGAAGATTAAGAGATTTCTGTCCCTAAACTCCTCAAGTTATGGGTTGCTGAGAGATTTCTGAAACTAGATAAATCTAGAAACATGGAAGAGGTTGCAGAGGAGAACTTGAAAGATCTTATTGAAAGAAATCTTATTTTGATTCCCAAATTTAAGTCTAATGGGAAGCCCAAAAGCTGCATTATTCATGATCTCGTAAGGGACTTATGTATGAGGGAAGCTGAAAAAGAAAAGTTTCTCTGTGTTTTGAATAGGTACAATCCCTTTAACCCTGAAGAAGCACACAGTCAGCGCCGACTGAGTATTCATCCAAGTGTTATAGAAGACGTTAATTCTTCAGACGATGATTTGGAATCAGATAGTTCAAGTAGTGATGGTTCAAAGAATGGCATTGAAGTCCTTTTTAAAGTAATGCATTCAATGTCATGTATCCGTTCTTTTATATGCACTGCTGAATTTCCTGAGGGTTCAGAATTTAAATTTGGCTCTGGATTGCTAAGGGTGTTAGAATTTGAAAAAAATTCCAGTCAATTCCCAGAAGAAATTACCGAGCTAGTTAACTTAAGGTACCTTGAGCTTGACCATCTTGAGCGTATTCCGTCTTCAATATCCAAACTCTGGAATCTACAAACTTTAATTGCTTCAGATTTATGCGAAAACCGTCTTCCATCAGAATTCTGGAATATGCCACATTTAAGGCATCTGAAGATAGGAAATTGCCGCCTTCCTCGTCTTCGCGCTAGAAAAAAAAATTCTTGTGTCCTTAAAAGCCTTGAGACACTTTCAAGAATACTAAATTTCAGATGTAAGGATGAATTTCTTGTAAGAGTGCCAAATCTGAGGAGATTGAAAATTACTTATAATGAACATTCCTATCATGCATGGGATTGGTCGTATTATCATCTCGAAAATCTTGTCAATCTGTCAAAGCTTGAATCTCTTAGTTGCCTCTTTGATGGAATCCAAACTAAGACTCTTGTACTGAACCTCGCCTTCCCAATTTCACTGAAAAAGTTGACTTTACGAGGGTGTAAGATCTTATGGGTACATATGAAAATTCTTGGTGAATTGCCTAATCTTGAAATTCTCAAACTACAATGTGAAGCCTTTGGAGGCCATACATGGGAAACAAATGAAGATAATTTCAAGGAACTGAAATACCTATTGATTGAGAAACCAGTTGATATGCATGAGTGGATAGTTGAAGATAGTGATTGTTTCCCAAGCCTAGAGCACCTTATTCTAAGGGAGTGCAGTAATTTGGAGGAAATCCCATCTGTTATTGGAGTAATTCAGACACTAGAAAAAATTGACTTGTATGAATGTAGCTCTGGTGTTGAATCTTCTGCCAGAGAAATACAAGAAAACAGTGACAGCATTAAACTTGTCATCCATCCTAGAAAAGAACGCCGACACGATGGAAGCTCTTCATCAACTAGTTCTTCTTCTTCATCATCAAGTAGTAGTTAGCTACCCTTTGATGAACTAACTTCTTAAGGTATAATTCATTCATTCAGTTTTTTTTTTTTTTTTTCATGGTTAATTCATTCAAGTTATTTATGGTAGTCATTTGTGTTCCCTTATTATGGTGTGTTGGGTTAGGTTCTATAATTCTGTTGCCTTGAAGTTCAGCTCTTTATTGAAACCATTGAAATTTCAGGTGAAACTGGTGAAAAGAACACGTGAAATCAGTGAAAAACGTGTGAAAATTGGTTAAACAAGTAAAATTTTGATGATAAGTTGATAACTAGTTCGTGACTTATTTTCAAGTGTTTTGGAATATTGGTTGATTGTAATACATAGAAGTGTATTTTATTTATACATGCGTGCTCTAATTTTGTACCAAAGACATGTACATTTTTGTACTAGTGCTTTAATTTTGTACCAAAGACATGTAGATTTTTGCAATTGATGTTTGAGTTGTACTAATTATTACTATGCCCATAAAATTGTATGATTTGATTGTTGGTAATTTGTGGCAGTGGGTTTGTATTGAAAAAATGTAAAAATACCCTCATGTGTTTAGGCTTATTTGTACAAGCACCCCACCCCTCGTTATTATTGGGAAAAAAATACCCTTTTGTCTTCGAGGGCATTTTCGTCAATTTCTAAATTTGCCCACTAATTAACCCAACCGAACCGAACTGAATTAATATTAATTTATAAGCCCATGTAAAATTTTATTTGATGAACATGGTATTACATTATAAATCCGACTGTATAATTGGGCCAAATTACAATTGTGTCCAATTATAGGCAATTCGTGTCGTTGTATAATTTTGCACAATAATTAGGGCATATCCAACCGAAGGGAAATTGCCATCCCCCTCAATGCCCAATTGACCCCCATCATGCCCACTTGTCCTTGCCCTCTTGACACCCCCCCCCTTTCGACCCACCTTGTCTCTCATCTCCAACCGAAGGGTAATCAATATTTATTTAATTCAATTTCACAACTTTCTCTACTCTCACTAATAATAATAATATTTATTAGGTACACAATAATAATATTTAACGAAAAATCATCAACGACTAACATAATTAACTGAAAACAACAACAATTATTATTAATGCACTTGGAGAGGTAGGGAAAACAACAAAGATTTAACACCAATGGCCAGTATTCGAAATAAAGATGCCAATGGCCATCTTCGAAAAGACTTAGTCGAATACGTGTGGGCAACTCACAGGCCATTTTCAGTTTAGGTGTTTCTTCGTGTGCAAAAAGTTGTATTTTTCGTCTAAATTTTGTCTTAATGAAGTTTAATTTTCAAATTAAGTTGCAATAATTAGAATTCTAATTAAGTCGTGTTTTTTTATATTCATACTAGATATTTTATATTTTTCAAATTTAAGATTTAAAAATTACAACTAACAATGTTTAAACTACAAATTATATTCTAGTTATATTTTATTTGTATTAATTTTACGAATGCATGCAAATTTTAAATTTTAAAATTTAAATTAATCACGTTATTAAATCTAATACAAAATATAAAATTCAAGGTTATTAAATCTTTCACAATATTTAACAATAAAGTTGACCATTTTTTTGTTAAGTTTTTGTTTACACAATTTTCACAAATTTTTTAAAAAAATTTAACACAATTTTTTCACAATTAATTTATATATATAATATATAAACAAAATTAAAAAAAAAAAAAAAAGGTTCAGCAGATGGTTGCCCATTTCCTGGATGGAATTGTGCAATTCCATTCCGAGATCGCTGCCCAGTTGCCTTCTTGACCTCCCCTGATGAGTGTATTTTTAGTATATATTAAAAATATATTATTCGTGTCCAGGTGTTAGTTTGTATAGCACTCTTCAAGTATGAGGATAGGCAGGTCAATCAAGTTTTTCCTCCTTAGTTTAAGGGATCCTAACTTGAAGTCAAAGATGACAAAGATTAAATCAATTCTGGGGATTAAGAAGCAAAGTTCAAGCTATGCGTAGAATCCAACCCTCTCTGTTCTCATTAAAGAGGGGTATTTATAGTTTTAGATTCTAACTACCGGGTCGGATAATGACAAGACGTATAAGTTCGGATATGGATATGAGAGATTTGATTCGACCCGGTGGCTGAGGAGTACAAGTTCGCTTAGGACATCGGTTCTTCGAGATGCTACTCGACTATATTTTTATTGCCATGTGTCGATATATATATATATATAATTGTAAAAATGTTGAATGCCACGTCAGGGGACGAAGAGTTGGTCCATCAAGAGTCCCCCAAGTTCATGAGTTCGAGTATACCTCGAAGTCTTGAAGTTTATATTTTAGGTGATTTTAGTCGATAAAAATTCTGTGGATTATTGTAGAGTGTTTTGTATTAATGCTTGATGCTTGGTATGTCGGAGAGTAGAGTCCCCCAAGTTCATGAGTTCGAGTATAGCTCGAAGTCTTGAAGTTTTGAAGTATTTGATGAGCAGTTGGCAGGGGTGTTTAAAACGTTTTAAATAATTTGAAGGATTGAATGTGAATCGTCGCGATGTTTCGGGGGCAATTGTGTTATTTCCCTATCCGGGTAATTAATGGTCCTATAAATAGGTCCCACGTTTGTACAGCGGATTTACGCTGCAGTAAATATTTTGACGAACTCGGAACGGACGTAGTACAAGTAGTACAGACAATTTTGTTGAAATTACGCGAAGCATGTCATCGAGCGATACTGAAGAAGATTTTTCGGACGTCAATAGGGAAGCCCTAAATGAGGTCTTGGACTTCGTGGAGTCTAACGAAGGAGCAAATGAAGCTGAAGATGTCGTTGGGTCTCGTCGATTTTTTACTGAGACTAGGTACCATGAATTTGTGGCAGGGGATTACAGGCGGTCCGTGGCCGATATGTTAGAAGCGTTTTCGATTCCCGATGGTTGGACAATATGTACGCCGAGTCCCCTTCAGAGGATGCATAAGCCTCCATCTTCCGCAATGGCTATTCACGAGGCAGGTTTAGAAGGTGGATTTCGAGTTCCAATTCTGGGGGACTCTTGATGGACCAACTCTTCGTCCCCTGACGTGGCATTCAACATTTTTACAATTATATATATATATATATATCGACACATGGCAATAAAAATATAGTCGAGTAGCATCTCGAAGAGTCTCGAAGAACCGATGTCCTAAGCGAACTTGTACTCCTCAGCCACTTGGTCGAATCGAATCTCTCATATCCATATCCGAACTTATACGTCTTCTCATTATCCGATCCGGTAGTTAGAATCTAAAATTATAAATACCCCTCTTTAATGAGAACAGAGAGGGTGGGATTCTACGCATAGCTTGAACTTTGCTTCTTAATCCCCAGAACTGATTTAATCTTTGTCATCTTTGACTTCAAGTTAGGATCCCTTAAACTAAAGAGGAAAAGCTTGATTGACCTGCCTATCCTCATACTTGAAGAGTGCTATACAAACTAACACCTGGACACGAATAATATATTTTTAATATATACTAAAAATACACTCATCATCCCCCACCCCTCTTTTGCCCGCGCAGTTGCCCTTCCCCTTGTCATCTCCAACCGAACTCAATGCTCAATTGCTCAATTGTCTCTTTGACCCCCTTTTTGCCCAATAGCCCTTGCCCTTTTGACCAATTAAAAACCCATCTCCAACCGAATGGCAATCAATCTCCATTTAATTTAATTTCGCAACTTTCTCCACTCTCCTCACTCCCACTTATTTTAATAATAAAATTAATGATGATAATAATAATAATTATATTAATAATAATATTCCCTCCGTCCCATTATTTTTACTCCATTAGCTACAATACCCGGTCAGACTTTTCAATCTTTTAAGTGACTTATCATGTTAAATTATTCACATTTGTGGTGTATTAAAACTTTTAAATATTAATATATATGGTGTCATATGATATTATAAACTTATTAGTAAAATATATTAATTAAATTATTTATTATAAATTTTATAAATTTAGTCAAATTGATTGGTCAACTGTATCAAGGGATAAAGAAAAATGGGATGGAGGAAGTAATAAAAATAAAAATAAAATAAAAAATTTAATTAAAATCAAAAAAAAAAAATAATAGTTAAAACAATCATGAAAATTAAGGTCATCTTAATAATAAGAAAATCAAGCACGACTAAAACCGAAAATAGATAGCACAAACAACTTAGTGGAGTTTTTAATAACTTAGATTGAAAGATAGGCAAATAAAAGTAGCTTTCAATTGCTTTGGAATTCTTATGGTAATTTGGTTTCATGCAAGTAAATAAAATGATTCTAATTGAATAAAATAATGAAGGTGTGTATAAACATAACTGTAAATGGAGCCCAGCGCGTTTGGCCGCAGGCAAGCGGGCGGTCGACCATTGATCTCCCGCTTGCCCAGTTGCCTGACCCTGTTTGCTATAAATTGTGTTTGACTTGTCTCGATGTGTAATTGGTTCGATGCAATTGACTCGATGTGAAATGAAATAAGTGTGGGGCGTGCCAATGTCTGTGCGTGCAAACATAATGGTCTAAAATGGACATAACATTATGAATATGAAATATAAATCAATGTCCTGACAAGGCTCTGACTTCTAATCAATTGATTGTGGCGGAGTAGGCAAACTCTACCCCTGATTCTTTTCAATGTCTGTCTGGCCGCAGGACTTAACAACTTATGATAACTTTTATTAAAATGCCAAAACTTTATAGCCAAATAGTGGCTCACTCGATATATCAAAAGATTTATAGAAAAAATAGTTATCGAGTTGATCATCAAGCAATCTAAAACATTTCAACTTAATTTAAAACCTGAACTAACATATTGAAACATAGCAACATAGACAAATTAAAATTACTTGATAAATACATACTCATAAATGAAATCAGGATATGAAGGCAAAATACTTCAATATATTAAATAAACATAGAGTTGATAGATGAAATACATGAAATCTAGCCTAATACATTTCCCGGATTTACAAGAATGAAAGAGTATGTAAAGTTGTAATTAAACTCCTTTGTTGGTCAGCGTGCCAACGAGCTGATAGATCTTTTAGTTTGTGAAGAATGGCTCATTGATTGGCAGGGAACCGCCATATGAGCTGATATGCAATATTTATCATGTTGACGTAAAAGTAACATTGATGGCAGGTAGCTACCATCGATGGATCGCCCAACCTTGGCAGGTGGCTACCAATCGGGCTCCTAACCAGCAGGTGGCTACTGGGAAGGGCATCTGTCGAGCAGGTGGCCACTCGGCAGATAGTTATCAGACAGATGGCTACCAGACAACAAATTCATCAAGCAGGTGGCTACTTGACAAATAAATCATGTCAGTACGTGGGCACTTACATGAGAGATTGCAGCTCACAGTTGGCTTCAAGTGCGGCGTCGCCGACTTATAGAGGCATTGTGTCTGATTCAGTGAAGACTGATTTGTTTGATTGATTATGTGTGTGTTGAATGTGCCATCCTCCTAATATTTATAGGCCTCTTGACGATTATTTCTCCTGATGAATGTCCACTTCTTCCACTTCACTCTTTTTTAGGCATGATCTCCACCACTTTGTTAGCTGTCTTGACCCATGTCCATTGGGTGTTATTTCCAGCACATTGTCTAAACTCCTTTGAGATATTTTGGGAGTTATTTAATATCAGTTTATCCATTATTTCCCTCCAAAATTAATTGGTTACGTGGCCACTTTCTATAACTGATTTGGTCTTAATTAAGTTAATATCTTTATTAATTTAATTAATTAAACATATTTTGTTCGGGCCAATTTTGGGTCTCATTAATTAATTAGGCCATTAATTAAATGGGCCTTTAATCACGTTGATTTTAGTGGGCCTGCTTATTATCAGGGTGTTGCTGTCAATCAGTCTTGCTGATTATCAGCCCTTTTATCTCTTGTCGAGCCATTATTGACTTGACAAACCTAAAAATATTTTGGGTATAAACAGACCCAAACACCTTGCCCGCTCTACCCGCCCTCTCGCCCGTTGCCGTCTCCAACCGACGGCGACTCCCCCTCCCCCTCATGCGCTCTTGTCGGCCTCGGTTGGAGATGGTCTTAGATGAACCAAATAGCAAGTTGCCGATACTTTTATGATAAACTAATCTTTTATACATATTTGACTCGTACTTTATTAATAAAAAAGGGGTACATTACGGATATCCCCTTTGGTAAGGCATAATTACAAAAATCTCTCTCACATATTGGGTATTACAAAAATCCATTTCAGGTTTGTTACCTTCTTACAATTAACCCTTTGCCCTTAAAATGTTTCAATTTTGCCCTTGAGTGTTATTTGTAATGTTTAATATTTTATAAATGTTAAAACTTGGGTGCTAATTGTTATATATTATAAATTATAAAAGTGATAATTATATCTTAGTAACAAAATAATTTATAGAATTTATAATTTCCCATAAGTTTCAATAAATATTGCAAATGCATATTTATTAACAATTTAAATTGTATAACAATAAATTAAATAGAATTTTAATAATGATGTTTTATAAATATAAAAAATTTGTTTACATATCTAGTTAAATGAATATATTTTATATATTAGTAAATTTAATAAAATTTACATTGTATTATCAATCAAATATTTCAATTTAATAAAGTTTATATTATATTATAAATTCAATATTTATTAATGCAATAAAAATATTATTTATTTATTTAATTAGTGTAATATAACTTCATATATATATAAAGTTTATTTAATTTTATTATAGAAATTTAATTTTTAATAAATATGTAAAAATAAATTCAATATTTATTCAAATGTATGGGCAATTATAAATTATATCAATTATATTGATAGTAAATATATGATTATCATTTTTATAATTTATAAGATATTATAGACATTACAAATACTCCCCTAAGGGCAAAATTGGATTATTTTAGGAGCGAGAGATTAATTATAAGAAGATGACAAATCTGAGGGGGTTTTGTCATTAAAAAGGGAAAGAAAATACCGTATTTGTCCTCTTATGTTAGCTGAAAGTTTTTTATTCTATAGATGATGATTAATAAACAACTGATTTATTTTATATTAGCTAGTTACTTTCTCTTGAGGTTTGATCTTAATATAATATATTCCTCTAAAGGCCCAAGATAAATGTTTCAAGAATTAAAAGAAGATTCAAGCTCAAATTGAAGGAAAAGCCCAATCCGAAGACACCCAGCACCTCTGGAAGAACCCAATTTCGAGGAAAGAAAATTATGGTCTAAATTGGTCCACTCATGGTATATCCAATTTTAAGAGCAAAAATCCTATTTTTTATTAAATCAATAAATTTCGATTTGAATAAGATCTAAGATATATGAATGTCTTGTTAGATGAACCGACTATCAAGTTGTCGGCCAAAAAATATGTGGAGCAAAATTGTCGACCCTCTTAAATTATGAGACATTTTTTGCCTTTTTCCCAAAATAGTTATGATTATACCCAAAGCCATCGACTGCAGAATATTCCCTTAGGCCATCTCCAGTGAGGCAGTGATCATGGACTCCCCTTCCCTCAGACTCTAATTTTCTTGAGACTCCGCCTCCCCTTCAGACTCCTCTTTTCATAGTCATCTTCAACGATTCAATCCTCTCATTTTATTTAATTTCAATTCTCATACTTCCCCACTCTCACTTAATAAAAATTATAATAATAATAATAAAGATATAATAATAAAATAAATAATAAATGTAATAATTATTAATTATAATAATTTTAAATTAAACATTGGCATTAATAATAAGAAATTTCCATAAATTATTTTTAGTTATATTTTTAATTAATTCCAATTCTCATATTTTCCCACTCTAACTTAATAAAAATAATAGTGGAGATAAATAATAATAACAATTAATAAATTTAACATTGTCCATAAATTTACAATGTTACAATTAACAAAATTAAATTAATGTTAAGTTTCTTAAATATATTTTCTTACCATAATAGACAAATTAATTTTTTTAACAATGTTATTAAATTTCAAACGATAAAATAAATTAATGTTAAGTTTATTACATAAAAGTTACAATATTACAAGCAATAAAATTAAATTAATGTTAAGTTTATTCAATAAAATTACAAATTATACAAGAAATAAAATTAAGATTAAGATTTTAAAAAAAAAAAATTTATATAATCTCCCTATAATTTACCAAATAGAAAACTTAAAAAAAAAAAGAACAACGTGTTGGGCGCGTTGCCCAGCACATTTCAGAGGTGGGTGGGGCCGTCTGGCCACCCACCGCCCCACCCACCTGCGCGGTGGTTCATCCACCGCCCCCTCCCCTCTAGTAATTTTTTTTCACTTTTCTTCCCCTTTCCCAATGGACTCCCCCTCCCACACCATCAATGGAGATGCCCTTATTATGCGTATTTGATGCATTTTAACGATGACAAAATTGTCTTTTGATGTGAATATTGCAACATCTCAAAGATTAAGGAGTAAAATGAGATATTGAATAAAAATTAGGGGGTAAAAGCACGCAATATATACAGATTGGGGGGTAAAGAGTGTAATATCTACTAAATCCCGTGAAATAAAATGTGTGGAAAAATTATAAAAATTAAATGAAAATTTTCACTTTGCCCCTAATCTTTGAACACTTTTCTACTTTGTCACCTAATCTTTGTGAATTTTCACTTAAACCCCTCAGCTATTAACAAATTCAAACCAAACTCTTATTTAATAACGATTATTTCTAACATAGACCTCATTTTTTATCCGAGCAACAACAATGTTCAATAACTCGACTACCCTCAACCCACCCTCCAATTACTAGTATTAATTGTAAATATAAATTGTTGTAAATGGAACCTTTTTTTTTTTTTTTTTTTTTTTTTGAGAAAGTTGTAAATGGCTTTTAACTTTCTTATAAAAGAAGACAATGAAAATAAAACTAGTAAACAAATACCAATTGAAATACATAATCCACAAAGTGATATGTTCATCATTCTTGAAAAATGTAACATATATTACATCTGTAAATATGTCACTTATACTGATACAATTTATACTTAAAGTCCGAATCCAACTTCCACCATTGATGAATCCCATGAGCTTCCTTATAATTGTTACAAGAACAGCAATTAATACTCAAATATGCAGAAGGAATAAGATGTGTAGCTTCAGAATTTTTCCCCATTGCAGATGAAACAATACTTCCAATCGAATGTTTTGTAGCCAATTTCCCAATTTTTCCAGCTCCAATTTTCTCCATTTTCTCCCTATGTTCAAAATACCCAACATATTCAGAACAAATGGGATCATTTGGATTGATAAACAAATATGGAATCCACGAAGAAAGCACGATAAACGAGTCATTTCCTTGAGCTTTAGGGTCACCGCCGCTACGTTTGGTGGCCGCTGCCGCTGCCGCGGCCACGCCAGCAGTCAAAACACTGTTTGCAAATCCCAAGCCAAGCTTCACTTTTTCATTTTTGATATTTTCTATTGGAGCGGAGGCAAATGGAGGATTGAATAAGTAAGTTTCGAGATGGGTACCTGTGTTAATCGAAAATCAAATCAAGTTATTAGATATTCGACTGAGTCTTCTATAAAAGTTTGATCGTAATACATAATCAAACAAGTTTTGAACAATATTTGTTATTTTATTAAGTTTTGAGGTTCAGTTCAAGTTCAAGTTCGACTTGGTATGTTAAACAAGTGACACAATATATGTATAAAGCTCTGTTAAAGTCGTGTTCGGCTCTGTTAAAGCTCGTTCGAGCTTGATTTGGTTAAATTATTAATCAAATCAAGCTCAAGTACAATTTCAAGCTCAATAAGAAATTCAACAAGCTTGAACATTGTGGTCTTGTTTTGATGTATTTCATGGTTTCAGAGTTTTGAGCAATAATACACACCGAAACATGGTTTGGATTAGAAAACGAAATGAAGTAGTTCGGGGAAACATGTCATTCCAATTGATGTTTTATGTATATGAGAAAGTGTTAATTTCGGGTAACATGTGAGGTCATTAGAGTTTTTTAGAATTTAAAAGATAAATATATGATTGAAGGTGTTTTAAATTTTCAATATTTCGGAAATGTCATGTGGAGCCATGTGTTTTCTAATGAATAACTAGTCGTCTTGGAGTTTTGGGTATGTATTGAAAACTTTAAATTCAAAAAGAGTTGAGCCAAAATACATTCACCAATTAATGCATATGTTAGTTCGATATTACTTGACTCACTTATACCCATACCTGTATTTTTAGCCATATGCATTCCGATGAGTAATGCGATGGACGATCCCAATGAATGGCCGGCCAACCACACATTGCATGGTCCGACTCGAGCAATGACATTCTGAGCCGATTCAATTCCAATCTTGAAACGTCTACTATCTTGTAGATTGTTGATGATGCAGTGAAGATCAAGCTTTAGGTCTTGTGCTCTATTGCCTGGTTTGTTTATTGTGCCTCGAAAGGCGATTAAATATTGTGGAGGCCTTTGGTTTGTGTAGTTAGGGTAAGGATATGGCACATTGAACTCGTAAATGGCGCCAAAGTATGATAGATCATGATCGTCTATTAAGAGTCGGTTTAATTTGAAATTGAAATGTTGCCACCATGGAGGAGCTAAGGCTTGAGGGCCTTGGCGTTTTTCTTGTCTATCACGTTCGAGTATGTAAACTCCTTGGACTAGGCTTGCTGCAATGGTTCTTTTATGGTGTGAATTGCTCCTGGTGTAATAATAAGATTGGTATCGTGAAATTTTGTTTGCTTAAGAATTGAAATTGTTCAATTGTATTCGATTTGCAATATAAGAAATATCTTTTATTATTATTATTTATTGACAAATACAACTCTATGTTCATATTCATAAAAATATCTCAGTTATAACTATTTGTGAATTATATGCTCTGTAGACACAATTAATCGGATCGATAATTTATGTTTCTCATGTAATAACCTCTAAAATAATATATATTGTGGTGTCACATGTTATTTTTTCGGAATATGAACACATGTCATTAAAAGAACAAAATAAGCATAGACATTATTATTTTAGCTCTAAAGAGTAAAATTGTCAATTTTTCTGTTCAAAAGATATAAATTCATAATATCATTTAATTATTTTTTTTCACAACTCAATTCATACGATAAAATAATATAATATTTATTGCTGGGTAATTACACATTACACTAAACTTTATCATGTTCTAGGGGTAGTTAGCTAAGTTTCTATTAACATAAAATGATTGAGAAATATTAGCATAAAATGATATATGTAAATAATAACACATGAGTATTTTTGTAATATACAGTATGATCTTACCAGTCTATAGCAGTCAAAAACGATGGCCCTGTGAGGCCAAATATTTCTCTCTCGGAAGCCATGCCTCCAAAAATTATCCTTCAAAATGAATTAAAACACAATCTCAACAAAACATAATTATTATATTAATGTAAGAAATTTAACATACTTGCAACTATTGATTATTTTAATTTTATTTTGTGATGCAAAAGTTCAATATTTGCATTTATTATAGACATGATCCCTTCATTTCAATATAAGTAAAATATAAAACAAATGTGTGAAAAACTATAGTATGAGTTATTGTGTTTATACTATTTTATAATAATTACGAATTTACAAGGATGAATTTACTAATTACTATCAAAGGGTTTACTCATAAGAGAGAAATGTTTTACTCGTTAAATATAATCTAAGATCTTCATTGTACGCTTCTATATATTATCAATTATTTATATAGTTTTGATTGTAATCTTACATTCAATATGGTAATATCTATTGGGTTAGTGGATAATTTTCCTACAACTAACACATCTTTCTACCAACCAATTAAGCCTAAAATAAATTCATAACTAATGACTCTAATGTGATCAACTAATTAAAAAAAAATCTAAATCTCATTCTACCTGGGTTTGAGATAAGAAGAGATTCAATATGTTGATCTAATATATACCCATTTATAGAAAAATATGAAACCGAAAAAACATGAACTAAGCATAATGAAACTAAAAAATTCTGAAACAATAAAAGGAATCAAGAATTCATGCAAATGTTTCAGAAACTAATTCACAAATTAAAATTAATTACCTTAAAGATCAAACAGTCTCAGTGTTTCTCTATCTTCCAAAAGCATATGAAATTTTGGTGATGTAAGAATGTGTTTATTTAATAAGTATAATGCAAAAAGACAACCTTTTTCCAGCAAAAAGAGAATAAAAAAGTAAAAGAGTTTGACTTTGGCAAGCAAACTGAATACAAGTTGCCAAAAATAAATTCATTCACCTTGAGAACCTTGAAGTCACTAATATAATACACCATCTAATTACTAAATGAATTACATTTAGGTTTGACATATTCCCTAACCTGTATTTTAATGGAATTTATAAAGAAGTTGACTTTTTTTCTTTTAAAGTATTAAAGTTTCTATTTCTTAGCAAATTATATGGATTTGCCCAGCCCAATCAAAGCTAGAGGCCTCTCTCGATTTTGGGCCTAATACTTGTCTCTGTATAAACACAGAACAAGTTGGGGCCCATTAATAGCCTCTAGCCTCTTTTTTTGGTCAATCACAACAATGGCCCTGAGATTTGATCAAATTTCTAAAATCCCTAGGTTTCAGAAATTACTAGAAGTCTAAAATATCTACTCTAATTAATGGAGGTTGGTCAAAATTGATGGAGAGAGTGAAATGTCTTATTTGTCCATTTTAATAGTTTGGGTCTAACTCAATCTCAAAGCCAGCTCAAGCGTTGAGAATTGTCCAAGACCTTATAAAGTAAATATATCATTGATTTCCAATTCATGATGGACCATTTACCCACATGTCGCACTTCACAAGGTTGTGCATTAATATATCACATGTTGACTTGTTTCACTCACATATTCAGTCCGCTCACACGTGAAGGGGGAGTGTTGAGACTAATGTCCCACATAGATTGAAAAACAATAATAAGTTCACCTTATAAGTTCTTGATTCAATTTCTAGAAAAATCGCCATCTTTAGGGGGTCGTATGTAAAAGAGTCAAATGGTCTCCGATTAAAATATGTCAAAAGCTTTTCATGATAGGTATTAACAAAAAAAGCTGACAAGAAAAGAGCACATACATTGTACTGTCAAGTTAATTTAATGTGTATTTTGTTATAAATATTCATAAAATTAATTTAATTATGTCATAATAGCTCATATTAATGACTAATATTTCTAAATTATTATTTTATAAAAAAATGATGGCTTTCAAATTGTAATCAAATTTCAAATGATGTTAACAAAAAAACTGACAAGAAAAGAGCACATACGTTGTACATGTCAAGTTAATTTCATGTGTATTTTGTCATAAATATGCGTAAAAGTAATTTAATTATGTCATAAAATAGCTCATATTAATGATTAATATTCAATTTCTTTTCCATAATTTTTTTTGTTAAAATTATTATTTTATAAAAACATGATGGCTTTCATATTGTAATCAAATTTCAAATGATGACTGATTTGGTCATGAAATCTTGTAAGATTTGCTCAAAATAATATCATAAAAAAATTAATTAGCTCATTCCATATTTTACACTAAGGAATATATATCATTGAACGTCTTTAGTTTTTTTATTTAACCAATATAATTTTTTTTGAAAAAAAGTATTACAACAAATTTCAACAATGAATATCATTTGTCTTTGTATTTGTCAAAGATGAGAAGTTTTTATCATCACAAATTTGTAATGTGAAAGTGATGACAAGTATCATACAATAAAAATAATTATGTTGATTTATATTCTACGAACCCATACGAAACTTTTGTATTGTTTGACAATAAAAATAATGAAATCCTAATTTTTAATTGAATGAAATTAGGTTCTTTTTTAATTAGATTTGATTATTTCTCTTACCCTATCATTTGAAATGCATTTTTTTACCGACCTAAGCCATTTTAACCTATTTAGTTCATTAGTTTAATTCGTTTTTCAATGTTTTAATTCGTTCTTTTGCCAATATCATTCATTTTTACTGGTTTAATATTTGTTTATCGATTTTACCGTTTTTTTATCGATTACAACCTATTTTCATTGTTTTTCCCATTAAAACAATTTTTGTAAAATTTTACCTTATTTTTGTTGGTTAAACTTTTTTATTTATTTCTTTATTTCACTTTTACCAGTTAAACCCATCACACGTTTTTCATTGATTTTTTTCACCAATTTCACCTGAAATTTCATTGGTTTCGTTGATTTCAATAAAGAGCGGTGCCCAGTTGTCTGCGGGCGGTGCCCGGGATGGAATTGCACAATTCCATCCAGGCAATGGGCGGCCACTGGTTGAATTTTTATGTTTTTCATTAATTTTGTTTATATATTATATATATAAATTAACTGTGAAAAAATTGTGTAAAAAATATGTAAAATATGTGTAAAATATGTGTAAACAAAAACTTAACAAAAAAATTTCAACTTTATTTTTAAATATTTTGAAAGATTTAATAACATTGTATTTTATATTTTGTATTAGATTTAATAACGTGATTAGTTTAAATTTGAAATTTAAAATTTGTCTGCATTCGTATAATTCATACAAATAAACTATAATTATAATTTAATTAGTAGTTTAAACATTGTTAGTTTTAGTTTTTAAATCTTAAATTTGGAAAATACAAAATATCTAGTATGAATATAAAAAATATGATTTGATTAGAATTATAATTATTGCAACTTAATTTAAAAATTAAACTTCATTAAGACACAATTTAGACCAAAAATACAACTTTTTGCATACGAAGAAACACCTAAATCGAAAATAGTCCTTGATTTGCCCACACGTGTTCGACTA
Organism: Penstemon newberryi var. newberryi; assembly: GCA_030819805.1. Classification (NCBI taxonomy): domain Eukaryota; kingdom Viridiplantae; phylum Streptophyta; class Magnoliopsida; order Lamiales; family Plantaginaceae; genus Penstemon; species Penstemon newberryi. The sequence continues at coordinate 30,697,743 of JAUALY010000003.1, read as the reverse complement.
AGTCTTTTCGAAGTTGGCCATTGACATCTTTATTTCTAATACTGGTCATTGGTGTTTAATCTTTGTTGTTTTCCCTACCTCTCTCAGTACATTAATAATAATTGTTGTTGTTTTCCGTTAATTATGTTAGTCATTGTTGATTTTTCGTTAAACATTATTATTGTGTATCTAATAAATATTATTATTATTATTATTATTATTATTATTATTATTATTAGTGAGAATGGAAAAAATTGTAAAATTGAATTAAATAAATGTTGATTAATCTTCGATTGGAGATGAGAGACAAGGTGGGATGGGTCGACAGGGAGGGTCAAGAGGACTAGGATAATTGGACATGATGGGGGTCAATTGGGCGTGAGGGGTATGGCAATTTCCCTTAGGTTGGATATGCCCTAATCATTGTGCAAAATTATACAAATACACAAATTGCCTATAATTAGTCAAAATTGCAATTTGGCCCAATTATACAGTTGGATTTATAATGTATTACCATGTTCGGCAAATAATAATCTGATCAATTTTACGGACTTATAAACTAATATCCAGTTCGATTGGGTTAATTAATGGGCAAATTTAAAAATTGACGAAAATACACTCGAAGACAAAAGGGTATTTTTCTCAATAATAACAAGGGTGTTGGGGGGTGGGGGGGGGGGGGGGTGGGGGGTACAAGTAGGCCTAAACACATGAGGATATTTTTACCTTTTTTAAAATACAAACCCACTTCCCCAAATTACCAACAATCAAATCATACAATTTATGGGCATAGTAATACTTAGTACAACTCAAACATCAATTGCAAAAATCTACATGTCTTTGGTACAAAATTAAAGCACTAGTACAAAATTTTAGTCTTTGGTACAAAATTAGAACACGCATGTATAAATAAAATACACCCCTGGGCATTACAATCAACCAATATTCCAAAACACTTCAAAATAAGTCACAAACTAGTTATCACCAAAAAAATTCTAGTTTAACCCATTGTCACGCTTTTTTCACTGATTCCACATGTTCTTTTCACCAATTTCACCTGAAAATTCATTGGTTTCATTGATTTCAATAAAGAGTTGAACTTCAAGGCAACTGAATTATAGAACCTAACCCAACTCACCATGATAAAGGAACACAAATGAATTAACCATGAAAAAAAAAAAAAAACTGAATGAATGAATTAACATGTACCTTAAGGATAGACAAGAAGTTAGTACATCAAAGGGTAGCTAACTACTACTTGATGATGAAGAAGAAGAACCAGTTGATGAAGAGCTTCCATCGTGTCGGCGATCTTTTCTAGGATGGATGACAAGTTTAATGCTGTCATTGTTTTCTTGTATTTCTTTGGCAGAAGACTCAACACCAGAGCTACATTCATACAAGTCAATTTTTTCGAGTGTCGGAATTTCTCCAATAACAGATGGGATTTCTTCCAAATTACTGCACTCCCTTAGAATAAGGTGCTCCAGGCTTGGGAAACAATCACTATCTTCAACTATCCACTCATGCATATCAACTGGTTTCTCAATCAATAGGTATTTCAGTTCCTTGAAATTATCTATATTTGATTCCCATGTATGGCCTCCAAAGGCTTCACATTGTAGTTTGAGAATTTCAAGATTAGGCAATTCACCAAGAATTTTCATATGTTCCCATGCGATCTTACAGCCTCGTAAACTCAACTTTTTCAGTGAAATCGGGAAGGCGAGGTTCTTTACAAGAGTCTCAGTTTGGATTCCATTAAAGAGGCAAGTAAGAGACTCAAGCTTTTTGAGATGGAAAAGATTTTTGAGATGGTACTTCGACCAATTCGATCCATGATAGGAATCTTTCTTATAAGTAATTTTCAATCTCCTCAGATTTGGCACTCTTTTATGAATTTTTTTCTTACATCTGAAATTTACTATTCCTGAAAGTGTCTCCAGGCTATTAAGGACACAAGATTTTGTTCCAGCACGAAGACGAGGAAGGCAACAATTTCCTATCTTCAGATGCCTTAACTGTGGCATATTCCAGAGTTCTGATGGAAGATCGTTTTCGCATAAATCTGAAGCAATTAAAGTTTGTAGATTCCAGAGTTTGGATATTGAAGACGGAATATGCTCAAGATGGTCAAGCACAAGGTACCTTAAGTTAACTAGCTCGGTAATTTCTTCGGGGAATTGACTGGAATTTTTTTCAAATTCTAACACCCTTAGCAATTCAGAGCCAAATTTGAATTCTGAACCATCAGGAAATTCAGCAGTGCATATAAAACAACGGATACGTGACATTGAATGCATTGCCTTAAAAAGGACTTCAATGCCATTCTTTGAACCATCACTACTTGAACTATCTGATTCCGAATCATCGTCTGAAGAATCATCAACGTCTTCTATAACACTTGGATGAATACTCAGTCGGCGCTGACTTTGTGCTTCTTCAGGGCGAAAGCGATTGTACCTATTCAAAACATAGAAAAGCTTTTCTTTTTTAGCTTCCCTCATACATAAGTCCCTTACGAGATCATGAATGATGCAGCTTTTGGGCTTCCCATTAGACTTAAATTTACGAATCAAAATAAGATTTCTATCAATAAGATCTTTCAAGTTCTCCTCTGCAACCTCTTCCATGTTTCTGGATTTATATGGTTTCAGAAATCTCTCAGCAACCCATAACTTGAGGAGTTTAGTGACGGGAATCTCGTAATCTTCAGGAAAAATTCCCATATAAAGAAAACATGGTTTCAAGTGATGAGGCAAGTAGTTATAACTTAAAGATAATATCTCAAAGCATCGTTCATCTTTCTCAGTTATGGCTGTCTTTACATTGTCTGCAACATGTTCCCAATATTCTCGAGTCGGCTTCTTAATGGAGAGAAGTCCAGCAATCACATGTATTGCTAACGGAAGTCCTTGGCATTTTCTGGCTATCTCCTTACCTACTTCTTCTAATTTTGGTGGGCACTTTCCTTGAGCAAATAACTTTTGACAGAGTAAATCCCAACTCTTATCGTCATTTAAAAGTTTCATCTCATGATAAGAGCTATAAGATTTGGCATATGTAGCTACTTCCGACTCCCTAGTAGTAAACATGATTCGACTTTCATTGTTGTTTTCTGGAAATAGCCTTTTTAATTCATCCCAAGCCTTGGTACCCCAGACGTCATCCAATACAACTAGATACCTCAAACCTTTCAATTTTTTGTGTAGACGAACTGCTAATTCTCGGATGTCTTCACTTAGAAGACCATTTTCTGCATTCAGATCTACTCCGATGTCTTCAAGAAGGCGTAGAACAACATCTCGGATGCGATATTCTTGAGATATTACAACCCAAGCACGTGTATCAAAACGATCCACAATGACTTGATCATCAAACAAAGCTCTAGCAAGAGTAGTTTTACCTATGCCACCCATACCGACTATTGGGATGACACTGAGTTCAGATGGTTCTCCAGTAAGTTGTTCCTTTATCTGCACCATCAAGTCCTCGTCTAACTTAAAAAAATTGTTTTTTCCAATCGAAGCCGGGCTTGATGAACCAGCAGCAGAGGTATCATCTTGGATTTTCTTCACATCTTCCTTTATTGAGTCAAATTTGATTTTCTTCACATCCTCCTTTATTGAGTCAAATTTTTTCATGATTTTCTCCAAGGCTTGAGATAACATATTGACATTGTCATCATTTTCGCTTCCAGAAATTGACTTGAAATGGTTTGCTATGTGGGATTCAAGGGTGTCTTCTGCTTCATATGCTACATCTCTCATTTTCGTCCCCAAGCTCTCGATTTCTTTGTAGTTATGAGGTGGACATTTTTCGAGAAAGGACAGTAAAAATTCAACAGTTTTTTGGAGAGATTCAATTGTTTCCTTTTTGCAAGGAATTGGTTTACTTATATCTATATTAGGATACAGCATATCATTTGTAATGTGAAATAGAGATGCAAGAACAGCATAAGCCATAGTAAGCAATGAGATTTAGATAGCAGCAAAAAAGCAATGAGATTTTGTTGTATCTTCAGAATTGAGAAAGTAATTCAAGATCTTAGATATGTCAATGTCTTGTTATGTTAGATGAACGAACTAGCTAGTTGCCAATACATTTATGATAAACTGATCTTGTATACATATTTGACTTGTAGTTTATTAATAAAAAAAAAGGGGGGGAAAATGCAAGATACTAAACCTGCAATAAACTACCCTGTGAAATTTTTATTGAGTCAAACTTCCTTGTGTTTTCAAAAACCCTGCAAAAAAACACCAAATTTGTAAAAAATAGGTCGTTTTGGATCTATATATTTCAAGAATTCATTTTTAAAATATATCACGTGAAGTTGTAGGGACCAACTTGAAGTATTTTAAAAATGATTTCTTGGAATATATTGATCTAAAACAACCTATTTTTTACAAATTGGGTGTTTTTTGTAGGATTTTTGAAAACACAAAGAAGTTTGGCGCAATAAAAACTTCACTGGTAGTTTTTGCAGGTTTAGCATAACACAGGGGAGTATTTTGCATTTATCCCAAAAAAAAGGTAAATTACGAATACATGCTGAAGTAAGGCCTAATTACAAAATTTCCCTCACATACTAGGTATTATAAAAATCGTCATCACCATTTTACAATTAACCTCTTGCCCTGAAATGTTATAAATTTAATATCTTATAAATGTTAAAATTTGGTGCTAATTATATATTATAAATTATAAAAGTGATAATTATATATTTACTAAAAAAATAATTGATGAAATTTATAATTGACCATAAGTTTCAATAAATACTGCAAAAAAAAATTTATTTACATATTTATTAACAATTTAAAATGTATAACAATAATTAAATAGAAATTTTAATAATGATATTTTATAAATATAAAAAATTTGTTTACATATCTAGTTAAATGAATTTATTTTATATATTAGTAAATTTAATAAAATTTATATTCTATTATCAATCAATATTTCAATTTAATAAAGTTTATATTGTATTATTAATGCAATAACTTTTTTATTTAATTAGTGTAATATAATTTTATATATATAAATTTTAGTTAATTTTTTATTATAGAAATTAAATTATTAACAAATATGTAAAAAAAATTCAATATTTATTGAAATTATTAGTAATTATAAATTATATCAATTATGTAAATATATGATTATTATTTTTATAATTTATAAGATATAACAATTAGCACCCAAATTTTAAAATTAATAAGATATTATACATTACAAATAATCTCCCAAGGGCAAAATTGAAATATTTTAAGAGCAATTAGTTAATTGTAAGAAGATGACAAACCTGAGGAGAATTTTTGTAATACTCAATGCATAAAGAAGATTTTTATAATTAGACATTTCCTCATGGAATAATCATAATTTACCCTAAAATAAATTCCCAAAACGTGCTCTACTAGTTCACTTCTTTCTTAATTAATATGAAGCATAGTTGACATTTGACAATAGAAACAAGAGTTAATCACCACCCTCCAAAAAAAAAATTATTTTAAAGGCATGAACGTCCTTATCTAAGTATTCAGAATTTCCAGCATTTAATATGTATTTATTTTGTCATGTAAAGGAAAAGAAAACACCGTCATTATCCTCTTATTCTAGGGCATCTCCAGTCGAAGTAGGCAATAGTCCCCTCTTGCCTGCTTGCCTGTCTGTCAGCCTGTCTGTCAGCCTGTCTGTCTTGCCTAGTCATCAAATTAATCAATTAATATTTTAACATTAGTGGCAATAATAATTCGACAAATGGAAAAAGAAAATTGGCCACGTCTATTATCTATATCAAATGTATTGACCACATCATTCACTACAAGAAAAAACAACTTTTTTCGACGGAATTTTCGGTAAAATTAGACAGAAAACCAAATTTTTGATGGATTTTACCCGTCGGAAAATTGGTCTTGACAAAGTTTTCCAATGGAATTTTTGACGGGGTTTTCTCGACGGGTCTACCGGTGGAAAAAATTTCCGACGGGCTCCCCATCCGACATTTAAATCGGACATTTTGTTTTTATTGAAATTCACAGGCAAACCCAGAAATTATTCTGATGGGCTTAGCCCGTCGGAGGTTCAATAAAAAAAATCGGACTTCTGACGGGCTAACATGTCGGTTTATTCTCCGACAGGTTAACCCATCGGAAAATTAAATGAAAAATCATTTATTTTTATAACGGGAACAATCCATCAAAAATTAAATAAAATATTTTTTATAAGTTTTCGACGGGACCATCTCGTCGGAAAATCGCAAAAAATAGATTTTAATTATGATTTTTTTTATTATCCCCGATTTATACTTATATCAATTAAATCACCAAATATCATATAAAAATGAACAAATCCACAAAAAAATCAACAACTCATGCATTAAAATCAGCAAAATAAATCAATAAACATGTCGAAAATCATATAATATCTTACAAAATCAAATTAGTCTCCATCATGAACAAAAGTTCAATAATAAAATAAGTATTAAAATATCTCGAATATTAAAACTAAGTTTTAGTTATCTTGGGTGGGTTATGGGGCGGGTTATGCGAGAACATATTCCTCATATTAGAATTAGAATGCAAGGAGTTAATCATCATACGTTGGAAATCCTCCATTTGTCGTCGGTTTTCCTCCATTTGTCTTCGGGTTTCCTACAACATTGCTCTGTGTTCGTCTTTCTCTCGTTGATGTTCATCATTCTCTTGTTGGCGTTCCTCCTCCAACATTGCATGTGCTCGTCCCTCTCTAGTTGACATTCCTCCTTCAACATTGCCCTGTGTTCGTCCCTATCTCGTTGACATTGCTCCTCCGATTGCTCCAATCTTTCTTCCAGACTTAGAATTTTCGATACAAGCGTCTGGTCAGATGAACTAGAATATTGTGATGATCTCAATGAACTAGGTTTAACCGGAGCAACCCTACCAGCCAGACCATAAACCGTGCTCTTCCCTTCCATTAATTTTTGGTAAACCTTCTATGAAATCTATGGAAAAATCATGCCAAATCCTCTCTGGAATAGGTAATGACCGTAATAAACCAGCATGTAATGTGTTCACAGGTTTGCATTTCTGACAGACCAAGCACTCTTGTACAAACTTATATATTGTCAATTTCATATTTTTCCAGTAAAAGCTCATCTCCACCCTATGCAAGGTTTAACTTTCTCAAAGTATTCCGTCTTACCCCCATTAACTTAGCCTCGAAATGCTCCTTGCAATCGTCTCTGCACCTTGCAGAATTGGCTAAGTCAGCCTTGCTCGTCCCTAAAGAAAGATTGCTAAAGTGGGAAGACAAGTGTGCTAGAAAGGTACTCTTTACTTTACTAGTGAGAAGCTTACAAATTTGGAGATTACAATTCTTGGAGTTGATTTACAAATGAAATGGCAAGTCCTATTTATGCCACTCCTATTTGGGATGGATGGCTAGGATTGATTTGATCTAAGGGTGGAGAATATGCTTCTAGGGTGTTCTAGGCTACTAGAACATTTTAAGGAACTCCTACTACATTCTAAGTTATGTCTACAAGTTTGTATACTATTACAAAGTCATCCACAAGTCTCTAGAGTTTCCGCCATGTTCCTTAATTGTGTATACCTTTCCCGGATGCTCTAGAATGCCCCGGACTCATACGGAACCTTTCGAATTCTCCGGCAACCTCAAGTGCTTTGTTTGGTTTATCTTTTGCCTTGTTAGCCCTGGGCACTTGGTTGGCACGCCACTGGGCCATAGTGTGGGATGCTCCTTGTGTGGGATGCTCCCGTGATGTCCTTTTGAGCCCTTGTCTCATCCATAAGCCTTCATATTAGAAATTTTTTGTCTATTTATATGTTTTGGAATCTTTTCTTGTAGTAATAATTCTAAATATAACGGTATGAACATACATGGTCCAACCATTGTTATTAAAACCATCAACCAACTAAGAACAATATTTTGCTCCCCCAAGATTAAGCCTAAACATTAGAGTGGAGTTAATGATGTCTTCCTACAATGGGGGATTCATTTGAAGCCCTTCCCTGTCCAGAGGGTTACTTTAGTTAAATGGGTGACACCCTTCAGTTAACTATTTTAAACCCAAGACATATGGATGTTTCAGAAGTAATCATGGGGAATGGGTCATAGCTATTGGGGTTAGAGATGAACTTGGTAAAATGGTAGTTGGTTTCTATCTTTACCTTGGTGTTTGTATAAATAATGAAGCTGAGTTGCATGCTTTACTTTTTGGTATGAAGTTATGTTGAGACGAGGGATACTACTCTCTTTTGGTTGAACTTGATTCTCATGTCGTTATAATTTATAAAATTTGTTAATGACCAGGCCTCTTGATAAACTGGTCTTTTATACATATTTGACTTGTAGTTTATTAATAAAAAAAAAGGGTAAATTATGGATATCCATGATGTAAGGCCTAATTACAAAATACTCCTCACATATTGGTATTAGAAAAATTCTCCTCAGGCTCACCTTCTTGCAATTAATCATTTGCCCCCTAAAATGTCCTAATTTTGCCTCTTTGAGTGTTATTTATAATGTTTAATATCTTATAAATATTAAAATTTGGGTTCTAATTTGGGTTATATCTTATAAATTATAAAAGTTAAAATTATATATTTACTACCAACATATTTGATAAAATTTATAATTGCCAATAAGTTTGAATAAATATTGCAAAAAAAAAAAAGTTATATACATATTTATTAACAATTTAAATTGTAAAACAATAAATTAAATAATTTTAATAATTATATTTTGTAAATATAAAAGATTTGTTTACATATCTAGTTAAATGAATTTACTTTATATATTAGTAAATTTAATGAAATTTATATTTTATTATCAATCAAATATTTCAATTTAATAAAGGTTATATTGTATTATAAATTCAATATTTATTAATGCAATAAAAATAAATTATTTATTTAATTATTGCAATATAATTTTATATTTACAAATTTTATTTAATTTGTTATTATAGAAATTAAATTATTAATAAATATGTAAAAAAATGCAATATTTATTCAAACTTATGGGCAATTATAAATTATATCAATTATTTTGATAGTAAATATATATCATTTTTATAATTTATAAGATATAACAATTAACACCCAAATTTTAAAATTTTATAAGATATTATAGATATTACAAATAATCCCCCAAAGGAAAAATTGAAATATTTTACGGGGACAATGGGTTAATTGTAAGAAGATGACAAACCTAAGGAAAATTTGTAATAACCAATACTTAAGGGGGATTTTTATTATTTGACCTTACCTCAGGGGGTAACCGTAATTTACCCGAAAGAAAATTCCCAAAACATGCTCCACTAGTTCACTTTTTTCTTAATTAATCTGAAGCAGAGTTGACATTTGACAATAGAAACAAGATTTAACCCCTCCCTCCATTTAAAGGCATGAACCTCCTTTTCTAAATAGTCCGAATTTCCAGCAGATAATATATAATTATTTTGTCTTGTAAAGGGAAAAAAAAACACCGTCATTGTCCTTTTATGTTAGCCGAAAGTTTTTTATTCCATAAATGATGATTAATAAACAATAATTTTATTTTATTTGAGCTAATTACTTTCGAGGTTTGATCTTAACATAATATATTCGTCTAAAGGTCCAAGATAAATGTTTCAAGAATTAAAAGAAAATTCAAGCTCAAATTGAAAGAAATCCCCAAATGGAAGACGCCCAGCACCCCTGAAAGAGCCCAATTTTTGAGAAAGGAAAATTGAGGTCTAAAATTGGCTCAATCATGATATATCCAATTTTAAGAACAAAAATCTTATTTTTTACTAAATCAAAAATTCCAATTTGAGTAAGATCTAAGATATATGAATGTCTTTTAGATGAACCAACTAGCAAGTTGCCAATACTTTTATGATAAACTGATCTTTTATACATATTTGACTTGTACTATATTAATAAAAAAAAATGGATAAATTACGGATATCCCTGAGGTAAGGTCTAATTACAAAAATTTCTTTTATATATTGGGTCTTACAAAAATCCCCCTCAAGTTTTTCTACAAACATGGATTAATGAGATGAATGATCAGTCTTTCAAGAATTCTGTTACTAATATTAACGGTCCAAGTGAATATATATATATCCATTTCACTAACGTTAACATTGTTGAATGATGATGACCTAGTCCAATATCGATCGGAATATCTGACGTTTTATTTTCTTTTTCCATCTTCTATGTATGAAAATAAAATAAAGCAACAAGGTCAAATAAATAAAATATATTTATATAGTATAAGTGTCAAGAATCAACATAAAAAATATTTCTGTAAAATTTTAACATTAAAACAAATAAAATTGGTGGATAGTGCTAATTTAAAGAAGGTGGTGTGGTGTGGACTGGACAGTAGTGACCACCACCAAACAAATTTGTGGTCGTGGGGTGGGCCTTTGAATTTGATGGGTACCCACTAACAACTTTCCATAAACAATTGGGCCCTTTTCAACCTCTTATAGGAGTACTATTTTATTATTTTGCCCCTCCCATTGGCTTATTGCTTATATTATTGATCCATTTTCTAGCAAATCATAAGGGTATGTATGTTTGGCATTTTTCAGAATTTTTTCGTGTTTAGGAAATGCTAAAAAAACACGTTTTCTATTTTTCGAAATAAATTTTTCATCTATTAATTTTCTCAAACTACTCTCTCAAAAGCCAAACAAACAACAATTTTCTTATCTCTAAACAAAACCAATACAAACTCTACTTTGATTTGACATAAAGTAACTCATCTTTTACACAATTTATCTCACATAACAAACATGATTTGACATAAAGTCTTACACATCTTACACCTACAACCCAACTCTTCCAAAAAAACCTACACCTACTTTATTTCTCAAACCACTCTCTCAAAACCCAAACAAACAACATTACGCAAATCGAGATTATTTCACAAACCTCCACTACTCTCTCAAACTACTTTTCCAAACGCCAAACAAACAGGCCCTAAGAGTGTTGGACTTGATGGATCAAATTCAATCTTTTACCCTAACATATAGTCACTGAAATTCGATAAGAGTGGTGAGTTAAAATCAAAATTTTAGCTGCTGTTTTAGCTATAGCCACTTTTTTGCTACTCAACTCAACCACATTATCTATCTTTTTTACCGAATTATTATTATATTTTCTTTTCAAAATAATAATAAACTAAAATAGATATTTGTAAAACCATTTTATAAGTGATTGGTCTGGTGTTAGCCATCACAAAGTAGTGAACTCAGGTTTAGATACCCGATTGAAGAAATTTTCATATAATATGCTCAACATGTCTCAAAAGTGATTAAGTGATCTAAGACTTGAAAAATCAAAAAAAGAAGTTGTAACTAATGGTCTATTATATTATATACATAAATTTAAAGTTTCATCAATAATATTTTATGGAATGATAATTATTTTTAATGTTTAATTTTAATTATGTCAAATATATTTTTGCATTATATTCAACTAGTGTACGCTCCGTGCTATGCACGGACTCTTACTAAAATATATTTTCGTCAACTACCTTGCATAATATGTTAGAATTGTGTAACGTACATCACGGTTAAAAAGTATAAAACCAACATGTAAAATGCAATATTTATTTACAAAAAAAAAAAAAAACCTAGATGTTAAATATCCATAGAGTTGATAGAGGAAGGAGTTATAATCTTTACAAATATATTACTCTAGACATCTAAGTCACAAATATAATTTAGTTGGGGTTATTTGTACACCATCGATGTTGAACAGATACCTGCATAATGAGCAAGAGTAAGTCAATAATATTAATATAATTGAGCTATTCATGCATATTTAGGTTTTAAGGTAATGAATAAAGTAAACACCAATCTCGTTTTTTCGTTCTATTGAACTCATACTAATGCACCCACTTTTAAATTTACCATTATATGACCATGGACTAAATTAGGAAGTCAGCATTTAAATAATTTTGAGGTCGACTATGTTTCATTTCCTTGATCTTCGTCACTACACCAATCTCGATTTTTCATTCTATTGAACTCATATAATGCACTCACTTTTAAATTTACCATTATATCACCATGGACTAAATTAGGGCTGTGCAATTTTCAGTAAACCGGTCGAACCGAACCGGTACCAAAATTTCGGTACGTACCGAATACCGAACCGAAACAGAGCCAATTACCGATCCAGCATTGCTTTCGGTTTTCGGTAAATTGCTTTCGGTTTTCGGTAATACCGGTCGGTTTACCGAACCGAACCGAACCGGTATACCGAATTTTTTTTTTTTTTTTTATATCCGATTTTTGAATATTAATTGAGTAAAAAGTAAAAAGTAAAAAGTAATTCCTAACTTCATTCTCTTTTACGGGAAAGGAAAGAAAAGAACCCTAGCAATCAATCACCCCCGCCCCCAGCCACGCCGCCCCACCCACGCCGTCGCACCAGCCACGCCGCACCACCCACTGCCGCACAGCTGTCCGCCGCAACAGAAGATATTTCAAGGTTCTTGGCTTGGTCTTGATTTCTATCTTTCTTAATCAATCTATATTTCAAGGTTCTTGGCACAGTTGGGACATTTACTTTATTTAAGATGCTGAATTGAGGAGGATTACAGGATAAGTGATTTAGAAATTAGAAATATTCTTCTTCAATTGATTAGCTTCTTTACTTGATACTTGGGATTTTTAATGGTCCAAAGGGTCTCAAAGTGAAAAAAAAAAGCCAAAATTTTCAGAAAATTTGAAGAACCCAATTTTTCGGTTTTTTTGTACCGAATCATACCGAACCGTACCGAATCGGTAAATTACCGAACCGAACCGAAATTTTCGGTTTGGCAAACGGTACGGGTTTTCAGATTACCGAATGTACCGGTATACCGAAAACCGGTTCGGTTCGGTTCGGTATTACCGAATGCACAGCCCTAGACTAAATTAGGAAGTAAGCATCTTAATTTTGAGGTCGACTATGTTTCATTTCCTTGACCTTCGTCACTACACCAATCTCGATTTTTCATTCTATTGAACTCATATAATGCACTCACTTTTAAATTTACCATTATATCACTATGGACTAAATTAGGAAGTAAGCATCTTAATTTTGAGGTCGACTATGTTTCATTTCCTTGACCTTCGTCACTATACAAAAAGTAAGAAGTTGTATTTGTTTTCTGGTTATAATAATGTGGAGCCTTAACTCTATTCTCTCAAGCTAAGGCCAATCAAATTACATGGTAGAAATAGAATACCCATGAAAGAAGTAATGATCATATAGACTGAAAACATGAACATGAAGTTGGAAGTAGGTTCACATAAAACTGTTCTAATATATAAAATACGACATAAGAATTAGTGTCATATAATGCTTACCTCCTTGCATGATTACAAAATAAAGAACCCCACCAAAATATTGTGAACGTTATGCGCTTCCCTAAGATATCCTTTACTAAGTGTTGTGATCCTAAAAACCCAAAAAATGAAGAACATTTAAACACTTAAAATCTTATGTAAATATATTTAATAGATAAAAATGTTGACTTTACCTCTTGATTACAAAATAAAGAACACCAAAATGTCCCCCATTTTGTGGCTATCCTTTCGTGAAGTGTTGTTATGAATTTGAAGAAAAATTGCAATTTGAACCCAGGAAGCAAAGCAAAATGGAATTTAGATACAATATTGATGTTGGAACAAATCTTACCAAGAAATCAGCAGGTTAGAGTGTTGTGATCCTAAAAGCCCAAAAAATGAAGAACATTTAAAGACTTAAAACCTTGTGTAAATAAATTTAAGATATAAATATGTTGACTTTACCTGTTGATTACAAAATAAAGAACACCAAAATCTCCCCCATTTTGTGGCCGTCCTTTCGTGAATTGTTATGAATTTGAAGAAAAATTGCAGTTTGAACTCAGGAAGCAAAGCAAAATGGAATTTAGGTGTTTCTTATTCCCCTCAATTTCTTCCTCCTCGTCCGATCGTTTGATGTTGCAATGCTCACATATATTATGGGTTTTGCAAATCTCCTCACAATAATCTGGAAATTGGTCTGATTTTGTAATTTTGGATTGTATAGTGTGAAGAATCTGCCATGGGTGAAGATGAAATAGATTATGTTGTTGGTAATAGGAATATAGAAGAGAGCTGAAACAAATTTTGAGGGGAAATCTGTTGAAAATATTCTTGGTGGTGGAATTTGAATGTGTAAATCGTGGGGGAGAAAGTGGAGGAAAAATTGGTTGTGGGTTTTGGAATTTGAATTTTAACTGAGTCTGGATAATAATTTTGGAGAATTTAAGAAAATTCTAAATTCTGTAAAATTAGAATTGAGTTAAAATTAGTAGATGGCAGTTAAGTGACTGATCTCAAATATATTTATAAGTAGATAGATGGCAGTTAAGTGACTGATCTCAAATATATTTATAAGTAGATAGATAGATAGATAGTTATATTCCGCCTATTATATATTTTTAATAACTGAATTGTAACAAATGTTTTTAACTTTGTAACCTAAAATTATGTCTAATTTAAGTATTTCCTTTTTGTGTAACCTAAAATTGCAATAAACTAGTACTAAATTGAATTGAATTCTTGTTAGATTTCAAAAGTTAAACGTCGTAAACATCAAATATAATAATCATTTTTTTCCTAGAAAAAATCAAAATTTTAGATAATCTGTAAGGAGAAATTTTACAATTAAACATAAAGTAATTTCCAGTTTAAAGCCATCGTCCAACAAACTCACCGTCGTTCTTTCTACCACCGTCCGCCACCATCCACCAGGTCCCTCGTCGTTTTCCGCCGCCCGCAGGTCAGCGTTGAGAAAGTAGATATTTTTTGAGCAATTTCCTATGAAATAGTTGATTGTCTTAAGTAGGTTCAGTTTGCTTTAATCATTGATTGCTATTTTTAGTTCTTCTGTTCTCATACACCAGTAAGGGCTACTAATTTTTGAAAAAGGAGAAAGAAATATAAAATCTTAAATTCTAATTCCCAGTGATTTTCTGCTGAACTTCAGTTCTATATTGTACATTCCTTGTTTTTTTTTTAATGAAATTTGTTACGGGTTGTTTTCTTGAAGTGTGTTTCTTTGTTAGGACTATTCAGTTAATTCATAGTTTAGGCCATCATTAGCCCTTACTGCTAACTACAATAATGCTGTATTTATTTGTTGTGTTACTTTTGTACATTGAACACCATCAAATACATTACAAGTAAAATTTTGTTTTATTAGAAACACAGCACTGAAGAAACGGAAAAGGAATGTTGTCTTGTTATTTTTTCCAACTATTTGCTCGTCTTTTAAGTCATATAATGTCTGATATAGGTGATTCCAGGGACCTTTTTTTGGATTGGATTTGTAAGTTGTAGCAAAAAGGTAATGATTATAGGGATACAATTGTTGAAGCTTTTCTTTGCTATTTCTTTGTATGTTTGTTTTTCTTTTTTCAGTAATTTTTCCCAATGTGTGGTTTGAGGTTAAAACTTTTCTGACCCCTGGTTCTGAGCCTATTTTATAGTTTATCTGATTGTTCTTGTTAGTTTTTGATCCATTTACTAGCTATTCACTCTATATAAGAAAAGACATTTCATCTTGTTGCAAAAGAACTTGAATTATCTTGTTTTCTGGTCCTATTATATGTTTATGCACTTAACATGATTTCAGATGTTTTAGCGAATGAATTTCATTGTGGTATAGCCATTTTCTAAAGTATTATGATAATCATTATTTAAAATATTGTGTTGAATATTTCTGTGTTTTTAGTTTTTGACTACCAAAGGAACGGGTTCTCGAAGTTCTTATTATTGGCAAAAAAGTGTGAAGAAGAAAAAGCAAGCTGAAGAAGATGCTTTCTTGAAGTAGTTATATTAGATTAAAGATGACTGACTTTGACGAGTTTATTGTCTTGCTTTATGGTTGTTGAGTGGAATAAAAAGGCTCTTTGAGAGGAAATAAGCTCTAAAATAGCAGGAGAATGGGAAATGGGTAAATTGAGAGCGAAAAGGGTTGTGCCAGGTCCATAATGTACGTGACAAATAGGTCTGTACCTGGTTTTGTCTCACATGATATTGCCAGAACCTATTCTTGGTAGAGTACCAAGCCAATGACAACACTCATTTCACTTGCCATTTTACCTGACTTGGATAAAAGGACCTGATGACTTGTATGTTTATGGACATAGATATAGAGACTACAACAGCACCTCTCCCATCAAGTATCCATACTTTGTCTTGCCACCTTTTTTGAGAGTTTAATTACCCTTCATGTGATAGTTATGTTTCATTCTTTCCAGATTTCTTAATCCCAAATCTTTAGTTTATGTGAATTATTGTTGTGCTTATTTACAATTTCTTAATCCCAGGTTTCCAGCTGTCAAACATTTATCCTCGTAGGTAAAAATGGAAGAGTATTGATTGAATAATTGAAGTTGGTTTCCTTGGTATAGGTAGTATCCGTGATAAATAAGCAAAGTTTAAGTAAATCTTGGCACTTTCTCATCCATAGAAAGATTTTCTCCTATGTGAATGGTTATTTGTTTATTTTACTTTTCAAAATGATGCTACAGTGTAAGCATATGCAGCTTGACGTTTTGAATTTTATTGTCAATTAACTGTTGGAAAAATGACTAACTATGATAAGCCTAAAAATTAAGCTTTCTGATGAGTCAATACATGTTCAAAAGTAGCTATGGATCAATTGGAAAGAACTTGATTATATGACGAAATGTTGATTTCTTTATGTCTAGGAGAGAAACTTTTAATTATCTAATTTTGATTTGGAAGACGTGGTTCTTTCCTTTTACTTTGAAAGGAGATATACTTTTACTTTTATTGAGTTCAATCAAGATCGAATCTTTCATGCACTCTGTAGAAGTATAAATGTAGACATTGAATGACGAAGTTGTATCAATAGGTAAACTTACTGAATAGAGTCTGAAGCTGATGATAGAAATGCATAAACAGTTCTAGCAAGTTGTATTCATGCAGAGTGCGTATGAGTACACATAATCATGTTCATAATCTCTTTGGTTCATAGAGGCTAAAATAGCAAATCCCCACTATTGTCATTAACACTACCGTAGTGATTAGATTGTTCTCCCTTTAACTGATCTGAAATGTAAGATTAGAATTTAAAGATTTTTTTTCTTCGTCTGCATGATTAGTGTTTGATCAAATGCCTCCAAGAAAATTAGGATTTTGTAAGATTTCCTTCAATTTTCAGTTTTTGAGCAATATAGCACTTAAATTCAAATGTCTTATTAGGCACTAGGGAAACATATGATTTTGTTACGTGCCTAGTCCTTCATATTTTTCACCCCATATCAACATATCTTTTCCAAATACTTAAGACCTTTTCAGTACTTTATTTACCTTTAGACAATACTGAGAAATGCTGGGATTAACCGAAAAAAGAAGAGGAGAAATAAATGCATGAATTTTGCTTAGTGAATCATTAAGTGGGGAGGTATGGGACAGGGAAGGAGTACGGATTAGAACTTCATGTGGCATTCCTAAGCAAGTGGAGACTTGTTACTGAGGGTAGTTGATTATTTTTTACTTAATATAGTGGAAACCTAATTTGTGAGCCTTATGATATATGCATTACTTTTGGTTCAAATATATGTTTCTTTGTCTTTGTTATAGTCAATGCTAGTTTATAATGCAATTTGTCATATAGATGACAACAAGGATAACAGCATTGGATTTTCTTTCTTGTTGTTTACTACTTAGTACATATGTATTCTTAGTCAAAGTTACAAATTTATTGGAAGCAGTGCTTGAAAAGCTTCTCAAATATTTTGCTAAAATAACAATGTATCGTTGATATGGAATTGCAAATAATAATCAGGTGGCATCCACGGTTAGGTTACTTGACCCAACTAATTGCATTTACTTTTAGTTTTATTTAGAAGGATCTTTTAGAGGTTTTTGATTTTAATATGGTTCTTGGTGTATCTTTCACGGGTACGTGCTAACATGATAGGCATGGGCGTTATAGGTTTAGCCGTTTAGTATAGTGTGAATCTTATGGTATTGGTATGTTAATCTAGTAGGATTAAGTGAAGGTCAAAATACATTCCACCTGTTCTGATAACTCATCTGAAAATTTCATTCACATAACTCCTGAACGTTTTGATCCTCTCTTCGACTGATATTGTTTAGATTCTATTTACTTATGTAGTTTTCAAAATTTATACTTTTGTCCATTCAGGTGCTTTAGCTAAAAGACTTTGTAGAATCAAGATATGGATCCGTTGGATGATATTTTTGCTGATGAACCAGTAAAGAATGGTAATAAATTGACATTATTATCATCCTCTTTCCTGTTGTGTCTGGCTTCTCAATTACTAATATTTTTTGCACACAATTTTTCATGCTTCCACAGCTCGGGTGGTGGGAAAATTTCAACCGAAACCAAAGTTCAGACCATCGAGAAAGGAACCCTCTGCAACTTCAGTCCAAATTAGTGATACTTCAAAAAATGACATAAGCGAGCCTGTGAGGACTGCAAAGCCATCAGAAAATGGTTAGTGCTTTTTGATTGAGTAACTTGTTGTTTATACATCCAACAGATCTTTTTAATTTCAGTTTGAATGAAAGTTGGTTCTTTTAAAGTATTATAAACAAATAATTAAAGTGGGTTCTGTTATTTGGTTAGTGATTTTGGATTATTGGCTTCGTTTCAGATGACCAGCGGAATTCTGAATCAGTCAGCTTAGTTTGCGAGAATGATCCTACCCAAGACATTCCTAAGGCCACTATTGGTTTGCATTCGAATATAGATGCTGTGCCCAACAAGAATGGGGACTGGCATGCGAGCATCGAGAAGTCAGTAGGAGAAGTGAGCATCATATTTTTTATTTTTCATGTTTAATAATTTTACTGATGTATAAATTTACCAATTTCAGAACGCTGACATGTTTATTGAGTTGGAAGCTCTTAGTGATTTTCTTCCTCACACTACTACTGACATGAGTGAGCAAAATTTTCTTCCCTAGGATTGTCTTCTATTTATTAAGTTAGTGCCTCCCTACGGCTCACCTTAGTTGTCAATTAATATGTTCTACACTGTAACATCATTTACTTCAATTGCTGTCACAGAAGGTACTGGCCCTGCTTCAGAAGCAGAAACTCTTACTACCCCTGACCCTAAGAATGCACAAGAAGGACCTACTATTCCAGCTTTTTCTTCTGTTGAGGGTCCAACCCACACATGTGATGTGGCCAACACTCCTACACATTCTAGAATGACAGAAGATTCAGATCTTTTAACTGCTGCGGAGCCTATCAGTTCTAGGAGTGAAGGGGTTGTTTGCATGGATAATCTACAAATGGAAAGAGAGGTAAGGACCTAAGTTTTGCCTTCTGGTGTCTTTTTCAGCCACGGAATGTGAACAGTTGTCACTGGGTTAGTTTGAGAATTAATTTGATCGATTGCAGGAAATGGATGTCATGGATTCTATAAATATCTCTGAGTTTGCAACTAAATCTGGTATGTTGTGCAATTTCAAAGACTTGCTTTAATATTTAGTCGTATTTCAAGCTTTCAATATTGATAACAGTCATTAATGTTCAGTAAGGAGAACTGGAAAATTTCAACCAAAGCCAAAATTAAAAACTCAAAAAAAGACATATGTGGCCAGATCTGTTTCCAACGAACTTGGTTCACAACCAGATCCACCTGGAATTAGTTCGGCAGAGCCGGATTCAGTTCCTGCATTTCAACACGATGATGTTTTTGACCTTTCATCAATAGGATTCCCTCATAGCGAGCCCGTTGAAGCTACCTCTGAGTTTTCGTTGAATGAAGAGTCTATAAATCTAATGGAAATGCCGCAGTTGGATTCAGGCCTTAATCTGAACGGTGTACCTGATGTTCCTGCTAAACTCGTAAGTTATTTATAGAGTACAATTTTAATGTGGATATGTTTCCTAAAGTAATACTGTGTTCTATATTCCATCATTTTCTGATTATCTTTGGGTTGTGAATTATGGTTAATAGGCTTCACGGCGGGCAAAGACTGGAAGGAGTGGAGTTCATACGGCATCAGATCCTTCTCTGCAGGCTTGCACATTGAGCTCGGAGAATGGAACTGGTAGATGTCTACGGCCACGTAAAAGAAAATCAAGTTCACTTGAACATGTAGATGAGGCTGAGGATGAAGTCCTCACAAATAGGGAGTTTTCAGATGAACCTCCGGGAAGTTCTTTTGTGGAGGAGGAAAACATTAATAATGAGGAATCTCAAGTGGAAAGTGAACCGAAAGTGAAAAAGGTTAGGCGTAAGTCTAAGAAAACCGATGATGATGAAGAGAAACCAGACAAAAAACGGAAGAAAGCCAAGGAAGCATCAGATCATGGTGCAGATGTGAAGCCTAAAAAATTTTCTCATTCTACTAGACGAAGACGAGGTATTTGTAACATCTGAGTGTTAAGGATTGCAGTTTTTATTACTTCCTGATTAATTTGCTGAACATGAAATTTATACAGTAGTGGACAAGGTTTTGCTGGAAACTCCCGAGGATGAGCTTGACTATCGAAATGTGCCTTTGAGGGATTTAATTCTGCTTAGAGAGCACAAGGAGCGGCAAACAGTATGTCAATTGTACATCACACTTATGATGCATTTACCGTTTGTAGTTGGCTACCATTGATGGATGGATAATGTGTAGTATATACAGTATAAATCAGAGTTTAAAAGGAAAATCTCGAGCAATTTTGGTCTCTGATTGATTACAATTATATCTTAAGAATGTGACTTTATGGTTGGCATATGCAGAAAAAAGAAGAGGCAGCAGCAAGAGAACCTGCAGTTAACCCAAGGTAATATCTTATTCATGATCCAACTGAGATATTCAATTTGAGTTTCTTATTTATTGCAGAATATGAATCGACTTGAGGGTTTGGCTTGTAAAGTTAAACCCTAGCGCTGCTAGGCTGCTAGGAAATAGGGATGTTAAACTTATTTCATCTAATAATGGAGAATTGGTTATGTCTTCAGTGAAGAGAATGTTGAGTTTCATCTTGTATGTTATTCTACCACTTATTTCTAAAACTTTTAGCTAAAAGACATCACTGAATTTATCCTTTTGATTTTCCTTGCAAAATTCAGAGGTCCATCAGTGAATAAAAAGGTTTACAAATAGTTGGTAATAGTTATGTCAAGTCATGTTTTGTTAGTGCCTGGGTTTGGCAAATACTGGATTTAATAACCTTTTTTAGTTTAATTTTCCGAAGAAACTGCCCTAAATATTCTTGTATCCTTGTGATTGCATTTAGTAAGTTAAAGTGATGGTAAAACTAAAGATGTTGAACAAAAGTTGAAGCTGCTGCTTTTGGACTATTCTAACCTTGGATTACAAAAGAATTTGGTGTCTAAAAATAATGATCCTCATTGTTTGAGCAAGAATTTGAAAGCTATTTTTAGGGAGATGGGTCATCATGTAAGCAAAACAAGCTTAAATGAGTTTATGTCGTTTCTAACTTTCCATGACGTCTGTTGATACTCTTTAGTTTTTTAGGATGTGATACAAATGCTGCACAAATAAGGTCCAAATACATAAATATTTTATTTATTTTCTTAATGCTTGGTTTTGTAGCATGAGCATATCTTATACTGAAGAATGTATTTGAAATTTTGAACTTTTTAGCTTCTTTTCATGCTTGTGAATTGTATTTGTCTCGACCTTTCAACTTTTGAATTTTTTATTCTCCGGAATTTAGTTTACAGCTTTGAGACAGTATATAAACTCATTTGCATAGTTTGTTTTTCAGAAAGATATATGATTATGGTTATTATTTGTGCTTTGCAGTAACGGTAACTCTTCAGCCCCCCACAATGAAGATGAGACATTTGCGTCTAGACAAGGTGGAGAATTTGATGAAGAACAAGAAACTCCGGTGATTGATGAGAGCAACATCTACTTCAATTATCAGACCTACATGGACAAAACACCAATCAAAAGATGGTCTAAACAGGACACAGCAAAGTTCTATGAGGTACTATGTACAATAGTTAGTTAAACCCTTGTTAATTAACAAAAACAGAATATACGTATAAGCTTATGTTTCTGAATTAGATAAGATTTTTTTATCTCATCAAATATCCATACGAAATATAATAAATTAAGCATTCTAGAACTTGTATAATCTATTCCAATTTAAACTATGAATTGATTTAAATAATACAATTATGTCTCCATGTCATAATTTCTATCAACTCGTTTCATTTTGATAGGCCCTGCGGCAGTTTGGAACAGACTTTTCTTTGATACAACAGGTCTTTCCTGATTGTGACCGTCGGCAACTAAAGCTCAAGTTCAAAAAGGAAGAGAAAAAGCATCCATTGATGCTTCGTGAAGCTTTGACTAACCGTGGCAGTTCTAGTGGTAGGCTCACTTCCTAATTTCTCTTGTCCTCTTATCAACTATCGAAGTTCTGTGAACATAATCAATCAATCAACCAATCAAATTTGCTGGATTTCCCCCCCTAAAGTTGTGCATTCTTCGTTTTTCCAGATAATTCCCTTTTTTCAAAGGTGATTGAGCGCCTCAGGCAAATTGCGGCTGAAGAAAAAGAGAATGCTGAAAAAGAAGAATCAGTAGATTTGACAGGCGACGAAGCTGTAGAGGAGGAGACTTTGAATGTCGATGTATTGTCATTAATTACTATTTCTGGAGTATTTTGAATTTGACTGTCTTAAGGTGTATTTTCTAGGACAGTCAATCTCAGGGGAATACAGGAGTTTTTCGTAATTGACCGTATCCCCACGGGTTACCCTTTTAAATTACCCTAAAATTACTTTCATCTGAGTTATTTGTTATTTGTGAACTGTGTAGGATGAACAAGGGAAAAAGGAGGACAACACTAAGGAAGAAGAGAAGGATAATTTAAATACACACGACGACACTGTAGAAGAAGCTCAAAGCCCTGTGGAAGAAGCATATGACAGTGAAGAGGATTTGTATAATTGGAGCCAATATAAGAGTGACACATGACTTGTGCTTGTAGTAACTATGATATTGAAATTTTGCTAATTCAATTATTTATTTGATTCATTTAACTTACAGCAAACCGTTTTGAAATATCACTTTTGGTTTTTTAGTGTCGAAAATGTTATAATTTTCATTTTACTATGTCGATACTTGATATCTAAGTTCTTTCCTGATGGTAATGTATGATAAAGATGGGCTTCATGATTCTAGACTAGAGGTCATGGGTTCGAACTCTATTGAGACATGTAGGTACCTTTTTTTTATTTTGTTACATTTACATTGAAAATTGAAAATAATAAAAGTTTATGTTCTTGAATTAACTGAAAACACCAAGTAGTTTTACTTCATTATATGTCTTTAATTTATTTTTTTCAATTATCCAACTTTTATGAAAAAATGGATTATA
This sequence comes from Penstemon newberryi var. newberryi, assembly GCA_030819805.1. Classification (NCBI taxonomy): domain Eukaryota; kingdom Viridiplantae; phylum Streptophyta; class Magnoliopsida; order Lamiales; family Plantaginaceae; genus Penstemon; species Penstemon newberryi. The sequence continues at coordinate 30,674,375 of JAUALY010000003.1, read as the reverse complement.
ATTGAAATATTTTCTATATTTAACTAATTAAAATATCTGCCTCTTTCTGTTTTTTGTGACCATGGGTACCCCTGAGATCTTTTTGTATTTTATTTTTATTTTTATTTTTTATGTTGTGGTAATACAACTCATTCCGAATATTAGATTTGACTCATCCCAATATTATTCATATAATTTAAAATATTAGTGGAAGGGATACAGTGACATTAAATAAGGCAAAATAGCATTTTTCGTCCATTAAGTTTAACTAGTCCGCGAAAGCCGGACATTTAAATCTCCGACAAGCATTTTTCGTCCCATAAGTTTCACTAGTCTGCGAAAGTAGGATATTTAAAATCTCCGGCAAGCATTTTTCGTCCCATAAGTTTCACTAATCAGCGAAATTAGGATATTTAAATCTCCGGCAAGTATTTTTTCGTCCCTTAAGTTTCACTAGCCCGCAAAATCAGGAAACTTAATTTTTCGGCTTGCAAAATACGTCCTATAACTTTTCAATACCCGCAATTTTAGTCCACGTCAGGTAAAACATTCTTTTTTGGGAAAACTGCTTTTTTGGTACCATAGGATAGACCTACTTGCAATTTTGGTACCATTTGATACAAAAATGCAAATTTGGTACCATAGAATAGGTTTTCATTGCAACTTTAGTACCAAACCCAATTTTTTCCAAAAGTTAATGATAATTTAACCCCTTGAAACACATAATGTTCAATTTACCCCCTCATGATTTAAAAAAGAGCATTTTACCCCCTGGAATTTTGTAAAACTTTCACATCGCCTCCCTGATATTTTTATAGGCGGCACTTTATCCACTTTTATTATGATAATGAGGCATTTTACTCCCTGTGTTATGATAAATGTGGCAATTTATCCCCCTATGTTATAAAATAGTTTACATGCTTACTCTCAATTTCGGCAAGTGAGTTGTACTCTCCGGCTGAAGGAGGTAAATTGCTTCATTTAAAATTTTACAGGGGGTAAATTGATTTTTTCCAAATTATAGAGGGATAAATTGAACATTATGCATTTCATAGGGGGTAAAATGCCATTAATTCTATACGCTGCTTTCCAATTCATTCATAACATTAAGTAGTACAACTATTGAAAACAAAGCACAGTGTTCTATAAATAAGAACCTACCTAACTTGATGCTCTAAATTGTACAAATAAAGCACATGAATCCCCGAATTAATTGTCCAGTTTGGCAAAATCCCTAAATTAATTGTTCAGATTGATAAAATTCTCAAATTAATTGTCCAATGGGCAATTATGCAATTTTTGGCGAGTTGTGGACTGGAATTGCGGTAAAGTGGATTAAATTTGCGGGTAAAGAAAAGTTATAGGACGTATCTTGCTAGCCGAAAAATTAAGTGTCCTGATTCCGCGGACCAGTGAAAGTTAAGGGACGTAAAATGCTTGCTGAAAAAATAAGTGTCCTGATTTTGCCGATCAGTGAAAGTTAAGGGATGTAAATGCTTGCCAGAAATTTAAGTGTCCTGAGTTCGCGGAATAGTGAAACTTAAGGAACGAAAAATGCTTGCCGGAGATTTAAATGTCCTGCTTTCGCGAACTAGTAAAACTTAAGGGACGAAAAATGCTATTTTGCTGGTTGTTAACTAACTTCGTGCCCAAATTGAACCCGACGTCGTATTCACTGGAGGGGGGGTTCAAAACGTCGTGGTTTTTAGGGGGGGAGGGGGGGGAGGAAGGATTATACGACGTCGTTTTGATTCAAAGCGCAGGAAAAAAAATTAGAAATGCGTTGGACGAGAATTGCTACTGTAGCTTTCAGTCGTTATGCCTTTATATGGTAGTAAGGGCAAGTCCAATGCAAGTAAGCAAATGGGGATGTAAAGCCCTAACTTCCAATTTGCATACATTTTTTTGTACTTTTTCCACTCCAATAGGGATAAGGAAAAGGAGATCTATTTTACATTTTCAACTTTGAGATCCTATATTTACAAACTTTGGAGGAGAGAGAAATGGGGATGAAAAAGTTGGAGGGAATGAATAGTGAGCAAATAACTACCAACTTATGAGGTAAAATTGTAATATTATTATTTTTAGTCATTTTGTATTGTATCAAATTTGATTTAAATTAGATTATTTTTATTTGAGTTTTCAAATGAATTTAAATAATTTGAATTTTCCAGTCTATTTGAAATTTCAAAATTTGAAATTTGAATGTACCCGCATATTTATAAAGTTCAAAACTCGAAATTTCAAAAGTTTTCATATTTTTAAATTTAATTTTAAGTTTTCAAGATTTGAATTTGTCACTTAAACAATTTCTTAAATTTGAATTTTCCAAATTACTTAATTTTTTTTATATTCATTAAAGATCTCGAAGAAAATGAATTCATAAATATAATGGATTGTATAATAAAAAAAATTGAAAATAAAATGCATATTCATTTTGCATACACATGCATTGGAGTAAAAGACTTTTTTTTAGTATGCAAAATACTATTTGAGTTTCTATAATGCATTTTGCTTACTCAATTTTACATTTTTGCATTGGACTTGCCCTAATATATATATATTAAGAACTATAAAGGTGTATAGCTCTGATGAATAGTACCAAGTAATTTATTTCTGTTTTTTTTACTCCAACAAGTCTGAAAAACGACGTAGTTTTGTCCATTTACTGCTCATTCATGTTGTACTCTATGCTCTTCTGATTTTCCTTTCCGTTTTTTTACTTTTTTCTATTTATGGCCTGTTTTTGTATGTGGGCCTCTTGGTCCGTATACAATTCCTATTCATTCTTTTTTTAATATTTCCTTTGGTAAATTACGAACACCCCCTTGAGGTAAGGCCTAATTACAAAAAATCCACTTCTTACCATCAATCCCTTTTCCATATAATGTTTCAATTTTCCATTGGATGTTATTTGTAATATTTGTTGTTATATCTTATAATGTTTCAATTTTGCCCTTGAATGTTATATAAATATATATATATTAAGAACTATAAAGGTGTATAGCTCTGATGAATAGTACCAAGTAATTTATTTCCGTTTTTTTTACTCCAACAAGTCTGAAAAACGACGTAGTTTTGTTCATTTACTCCTCATTCATGTTGTACCTATGCTCTTCTGATTTTCCTTTCCGTTTTTTTACTTTTTTCTATTTATGGCCTGTTTTTGTATGTGGGCCTCTTGGTCCGTATACAATTCCTATTCATTCTTTTTTTAATATTTCCTTTGGTAAATTACGAACACCCCCTTGAGGTAAGGCCTAATTACAAAAAATCCATTTTTTACCATCAATCCCTTTTCCATATAATGTTTCAATTTTCCATTGGATGTTATTTGTAATATTTGTTGTTATATCTTATAATGTTTCAATTTTTCCCTTGAATGTTATTTGTAATGTTTGTAATATCTTATAAACTTTAAAATTTGGGTGCTAATTGATAAATGTGATATTCATACCCCTATAATGTTCTAATTTTGCCATTGGATGTTATTTGTAATATTTGTAATATCTTATAAATGTTAAAATTTTGGTGCTAATTGTTATATCTTATAAATTATAAATGTGATAAACATATATTTACTACCAAGGTACCCCTTGAGGTAAGGTTTAATTACAAAAAAACAACTTCTTATAATTAACCCCTTATCCCTATGATGTTTCAATTTTGTCATTGAATGTTATTTGTAATGTTTGTAATATCTTATAAATGTTAAAACTTTGGTGCTAATTGTTATATCTTATAATGTTCCAATTTTGCCCTTTGATGTTATTCGTAATGTTTGTATAAATTTCTTTAAATATTTTTTATTGATTATGTAGTCAATATTGTGATTAATATAATTTTATATAAGTGGTTATGGTAGAAGTTAATTCATGATTGTTCAATTCAGTGTACTTTATTAATCATGTAGCGTAAATGAATTCCCATGATTTAATAATAAAATATATTAGTAAAGTATTTGAATTAATAGCATAACTATTAGAATTCATCACATGAATTGGGCTAAAGTCCACTTATATGGCTTGAACCTAACTCAACCTCAAAAGTTAGCTTGAAAGGTGAGGGTTGCTCAAGGCCTTATAAAGTGGACTTAACTATGATTTTCAACCAATGTGAGACATTTAGTCTCAATACTCCCCCTTCACGTGTGGCGGGCTGAATGTATGGGTGAAACAAGCCCAACACATGACATATTAAAGTCCAACCTTGTGGATTACTACATGTGGGTCCCAACACACGAATAATGATCGTCCACATGGATTGGGCTAAATCCACTTACATGACTTGGGTTTAAATCAATCTCAAAAGCTAACATGAAAGGTGAAGATTGTCCAAGACATTATAAAGTGGACTTAACTATGATTTTGAACCAATGTGGGACATTTTAGTCTCAATAATAACAACTTATGGTTTCACATATATTAAGAAATAATCAAACTAAAGGCATAGCTTACAGAAAATTTATACTATTAAAAGGTTATTTGAATGAGTATTTTTCGTTTTTTTGATTAAAATGATTTTTGAAAAAAAAGTTTATAAAAAAGTTATATTACTTCAATTATCTATACTTAATGACCAATTACACAATTTTGTGTAACTTTGATGGGGTAATTATGTGGTTATAAGTTTAAAATTTAGTCAAATTGTTCAATTCATAGTTTCTAGGGCTAAACATGCAATTATCAGTTTTAAAATTTACCCTAAATCCGCAATTTTAATTTGGATAATATGCAATTATCAGTTTTAAAATTCAGTTAAAATGCTAAATTCCTAATTATGGGGTAGATATGCGACTATTAATTTTTAAATAAAGCAAAATCCCCAAATTCTCAAGCACATTACCAACAAATGATATTAAATTGGGCCAATTTTTGCACTGGGCTCAATTGAAACTGAAATTGCATTAAATTTATAAATTATGGGGTAAATTTTCCGACCCAAAAATATGTGAAGCAAAATTGCCGACACTCTTAAGTTATGAGACAATTTTTTGCCTTTTTCCCAAAATAGTTGTGACTAAATCCAAAGCCATCGACTGCGGAATACTCCCTTATTATGCGTATTTGGGTTTGTTTGATGTTGGGGGCGAGATCACTCTAATACAAGAATTAACACGTGTCCTTCCACGGGACACGTGTCGACATGTGTATTAGAGGGCGGGTCTCGCCTCCTAACAACAAACAATTCGCGTATTTATGCATTTTAACGATGATAAAATTATCTTATGATGTGAATATTGTAACATCTCAAAGATTAAGGGGTAAAATAAAATGAGATATTGCATTAGAATTAGGGGGTAAAGCACGAAAAATATACAGATTGGGGGTAAAGAGCGTAATATCTACTAAATGTGTGGAAAAATTATAAGGGATAATTACATCGACTTCCCCCGAGGTTTGGGCTAATTACCTGGCAATTTCATAATTACATCCACCTCCCCCACATTTGAAAAACCTTACAAAATGATGTGAAATGACCATATTGTCCTCGTCAGTTTTAATAATAAAATATATATATATATATATGTATATTAATAAAATGTCCTATTTACCCTTGCAAGGGATAATTATATCGACCTCCCTGAGGTTTGGGCTAATTACTACCCAATCCCCGCGCAATTTCATAATTACATCCACTTCCCCCACATTTGAAAAATCTTACAAAATGATGTGAAATGATGCACAAAATTATAATATTACTCCTGCAATGATACACAAAATTACAATACTACCCTTGCAAAAATTAATTTTTATACATAAAAAAAAGACTCTAACCCTAACCCCCCACCCGACTTCCGCCGTCTCAAACCCGCAAATATCCTCCCAGGCCGTGTCGTCGGCCTGGTTTGAACCCTAGGCCTTCCATGCCGGTGACGCGGCCTGGGAGGAGATTTGCGAGATTGGGGACCAGCAGGTGCGGGGTTGGGGGTTGGTTGGGGGGGTTAGGGATGGTGAGGGTTTTTCAAAAAAAATATATAATAATTTATATTAAAATAGTTTATTGATTTATTAATATTAGTATTTTTATATAAATAAGATATGATTTTAATATTATTGTATTTAAGTAAGAAATATCAAAAAAATATTTATGATTTTATAATAACTATTTATTAAATCGAGTATTTTTATTTATTGTAAAAAATTTATTGATTTTATAATAACTATTTTAGTTAAATGTTTAAGAATTTTTTTAGTAAACATGTGAGCATTTTTATAATGTCTAATAATTTATGTTCAAGTTTTTCCTTCTTCTCATGATTAAACGTAATTCATTAATTTATCCTTATACTTTAATAATGAAAAAAATTGAAATTATTAAAATTACGGTTAAACGTTAAAGTTGAATGTATATACATTTTTTATTTATGTTCTACAATAATTTTTTCTTATAATTAACCATAATTTATTTACATTTAATTGTAAAAGCATTATGAAAAAAAATTGGAAAAAATAATTGATGTGTTATTATATTTTTATTTTAAGAATACATATACACTACTATTAAAATTCATTTATTATTTTAAACCTAATTAATTCATTTATTCTTTTACTTTAATTAGGAGAAAAAATTGAAATCATTAAAATTATGGGTTAAATGTGAAGTTGAATGTATTTACATTTTTATTTATGTTCTACAATGTTTTTTTCTTATAATTAACCATAATTTATTTATTTTTCCTTGTATTTTAATTGTAAAAGCATTATGAAAAAAATTGGAAAAAAATATTGATGTGTTATTATATTTTAATTTTAAGAATACTTATACATTAATAAACTAATTATAAGTTTCATATAAATTTATAACATTTGAACCCATACTTATACATATACATTGCAAAAAAATCCCTTCTATGTACCAAACATAACAAGGGTATAATTGTCCAACAAAATAGCTACAGTAACCTCAAGGGTAAAATAGGAAGTTCAATAAAAATTCATCGATGACGTCATCAAAATGTAAGGTTTTCGAAACGTCGGGGGAAGTGGATGTAATTATGAAATTGCGAGGGGATTGGCCAATAATTACCCCAAACCTCAGGGGAGATCCCTGTAATTATCCCAAATGATAAAAATTAAATGAAAATTTTCACTTTACCCCCTAATCTTTGAAGGCTTTTCCACTTTATGTCCTAACCTTTGTCAATTTCCACTTAACCCCCCTCAACTAATAACAAATTCAAACCAAACTCTTATTTAATAATGATTATTTCTGACCCAGACCCCATCTTTTATCCGAGCAAGAGCAACAACAATGTTCAATAACTCTACTACTCTCAACCCAGACTCGTGTCGCTCCCCAATTACTATTAATTGTAAATATAAATTGTTGTACATGGCCCTTTTTTTTTTTTTTGAGAAAGAAGTAAATGGCTTTTAACTTTCCTAGAAAAGAAGACAATGGAATAAAACTAATAAACAAATACCAATTGAAATATATAATCCACAAAGTGATACGTTCATCATTCTTGAAAAATGCAATAGAAATATGTCACTTATACTGATACAATTTATACTTAAACTCCAAATCCAACTTCCACCATTGATGAATCCCATGAGCTTCCTTATAATCGTCACAAGAACTGCAATTAATACTCAAATACGCAGAAGGAATAAGATGTGTAGCTTCAGAATTTTTCCCCATTGCAGATGAAACAATGCTCCAAATCGAATGTTTTGTAGCCAATTTCCCAATTTTTCCAGCTCCAATTTTCTCCATTTTCTCCCTATGTTCAAAATACCCAACATATTCAGAACAAATGGGATCATTTGGATTGATAAACAAGTATGGAATCCACGACGAAAGCACGATAAACGGGTCGTTTGCTTGAGCTTTTGAGCCACCGCAGCCACGTTTGGCGGCCGCTGCTGCTGCCGCTGCCACGCCAGCAGTCAAAACACTGTTTGCAAATCGCAAGCCAAGCTTAACTTTTTCGTTTTTAATTCTTTCTATTGGAATGGAGGCAAATGGAGGATTGAAAAAGTAAGTTTCGAGATGGATACCTGTGTATAGGATCGAAAATCAAATCAAGTTGCTAAATAGTCAGATTGAGTCTTTCTATAAAAGTTCGATCGTAATACATAATCAAACAAGTTTGAACAATATTTGTTATTTTATTAAGTTTTGAGGTTCAGCTCAAGTTCAAGTTCGACTCGATATGTTAAACAAGTGACAAAATATATGTATATAAGTATCAAACTAGGCTCGAGCTAGAGTTGTGTTCAGTCTGTTAAAGCTCGTTCGAGCTTAATTGATTAAATTATTAATCAAATCAAGCTCAAGTACAATTTCAAGCTCAATAAGAAAGTCAACAAGCTTGAACATTGTGGTCTTGTTTTGATATATTTCATGGTTTTAGAGTTTTGAGCGATAATACACACCGAATCATGGTTTGGATGAGAAAATGAAATGTAGTATTTCGGGGAAACATGTCATTCCAATTGATGTTTTATGTATGTGAGAAAGTGTTCATTTATGGGAACATGTGGGGTCATTAGAGTTTTTTAGAATTTAAAAGATAAATATATGATTGAAGGTGTTTTAAACTTTCAATATTTCGAAATGTCATGTGGAGCCATGTGTTTTCTAATGAAAAACAATTCGTCTTGGAGTTTTGGGTATGTATCGAAAACTTTGAATTCAAAAAGAGTTGAGCCAAAATACATTCACCAATTAATGCATATGATGTTCGATACTATTTGACTCACTTACATCCATACCTGTATTTTTAGCCATATGCCTTCCGATGAGTAATGCTATGGACGATCCCAATGAATGGCCAGCCAACCACACATTGCATTGTCCGGCTCGAGAAATGACATTCTGAGCCGATTCAATTCCAATCTCGAAACGTCTACTATCTTGTAGATAGTTGATGATGCAGTGAAGATCAAGCTTTAGGTCTTGTGCTCTATTGCCTGGTTTGTTTATTGTGCCTCGAAAGGCGATTAAATATTGTGGAGGTCTTTGGTTTGTGTAGTTAGGGTAAGGATATGGCACATTGAACTCGTAAATGGCGCCAAAGTATGATAGATCATGATTGTCTATTAAGAGTTGGTTTAATTTGAAATTGAAATGTTGCCACCATGGAGGAGCTAAAGCTTGAGGGCCTTGGCGTTTTTCTTGTCTATCGCGTTCGAGTATGTAAACTCCTTGGACTAGGCTTGCTGCAATGGATCTTTTATGGTATGAATTGTTCCTGGTGTAATAATAAGATTGGTAATTAGATCGTGAAATTTGTTTGCTTAAGATTCGAAGTTGTTCAATTGTATTCGATTTGCAATATAAGAAATATATTTTATTATTATTATTATTCATTGACAAATAGAACTTTATGTTCATACTCATAAAAATATCTCGATTATGCCTATTTGTGAATTATATGCTCTGTAGACACAATTAATCGTGATCGATGATTTATTTTTCTCATGTAATAACCTTTAGAATAATATATATCGTGGTGTCACATGTTATTTTGTCGGAATATGAACACATGTCATTAAAAGAACAAAATAAGCATAGACATTATTATTTTAGCTCTAAAGAGTAAAAATTGTCAATTGTTTTGTTCAAAATATATAAATTCCTAACATCATTTAATTTTTTTTTTTCACAACTCAATTCATACGATAAAATAATATAATATTTATAGATGGGTAATTACACATTACACTAAACTTTATTATGTTCTAGGGGTAGTTAGCTAAGTTTCTATTAACATAAAATGATTGAGAAATATTAACATAAAATGATATATGTAAATAATAAAACATGAGTATTTTTGTAATGGTATGATCTTACCAGTCTATGGCAGTCAAAAATGATGGCCCTGTGAGGCCAAATATTTCTCTCTCGAAAGTCATGGCTCCAAAAATTATCCTTCAAAATGAATTAAAACACATTCTCTGTTGAAGTTATTTTCAAAGTAACTATCTAATAACTACCATTATTTAATTTTGAATTTGAATTTGAAAATTGGAAAGTTGTGACTATTAAAATTATGATAGTTAATTTTAAAAGATGTGTGTCTATCAAGAATAGACACAAATATGTCTATAAAAGACAGTACAATTTTAAAATTAATACATCTTCTTCTTCTCTCCTCCAGATTACTTATACTATATTTTAGTACAGAAAAATATTCTATAAGTTAGATAATTTTGCCAAATTCGTGTGTGCCATGTGGTTTAATTATGTGAATACAAAACAGAATTAAACATCGGGTTTCATTGTATCCTAAAGGCTAATCACAAATCCCTATTGTATACCGCGTGGTGGGGACGAAATAAGTCTTAAGGAAAGTGGCATTGCAACACGCCTTGAATCCATTATTGCAATCCGCTACTTATTTCCTACCAAATTTTCTAACATTCTTAAGACTTATTTTGTTACTGCATTAATGACATCAATCAAAGAGATATCTACTAACATTGTTAAACTGGAACGTTTTGAAAGAGAAAAATTCACCCGCTGGCAAAAGAAGATGCATTTCCTATTTGCAACTCTGAAAGTTGTCTATGTGCTCACTCAACAGAAGTGGGAAAATGATGACTACATTTGTAGAGGCCATATTTTGAACGGGATGTCAGATGCCTTGTTCGATGCTTATGAAAAGGTGCCTACTGCAAAAGAACTTTGGGACAAATTGGAGGCAAGATACATGTCCGAAGATGCAACTAGCAAAAAATTTCTGGTTAGTCGTTTTAATAACTACAAAATGGTTGATGGTCGTTCTGTTATGGATCAGTGGCATGAAATTGATCAAATTTTATCAAGTTATGAACAATATAAACTGAAGATGGATGATACTATTGTCGTGTCCTCTATAATTGACAAACTCCATCCATCATGGAAAGATGTTAAGAAAACTCTTAAACATAAGAGGAGATGACTCTTGAGGATCTTGGAAACCATCTTCGTGTTGAGGAAGATTTTCGCAATCAAGAAGAGACTTCTAAGTCCTTTGAGAATTCTGAAAAGAATTAGGAATTTTCCAAAATCCATGTGGTTGAAGGGGGAGAATCAAACAAACAACCAAATAACAACCTTAAGAAGAAAGACAAGCAACAACAATTTATGAAACCAAATGGCCAAAATTTCAAGAAAAAGGAAAAGAAGGGTCCTTGCTTCCATTGTGAAAAATTTGACCACATAAAGGTTGAATGTCGTCATCTAAAAAAGAATCAAAATGCTCCAGCCCCTAACAACAAATTTGTGGCTATGATTTCTGAAGTGAATCTAGTACAAGATGATGGAGCATGGTGGATAGATTCTGGTGCAACCAAACATGTTTGCAAGGATAAGAGCCTTTTCAAAAGCCTTGAACCTGTCTATGATGGAAGTGGTATGTTCAAGGGAAACTCGGCTACTGCTGAAGTGAAGGGCAAAGGGACTGTTCATCTTGAATTTACTTCTGGAAAAGTGCTTGTATTTAAAGATGTTTATTATGTTCTTGAAGTTATGAAAAATCTTGTATCTGGTGGATTGCTTAATAAGTATGGTTTCAAACTAGTTTTTTAGGCTGATAACTTTGTACTCTCTAAGGGTGGGGCCTTTGTAGGAAAAGGCTATATGTATGAGGGCATGTTTAAACTCAACATTATTAATAATACTAATAAAGTTGTTTCTACTTATACAGTTGAGTCTACTTCCTGTTTATGGCATAATCGTCTAGGACATGATAATTATAAAAGATTGCATGATATGGTTAAATTAGAATTAATTCCTAAAATTGATAATAATCATGATAAATGCAGAACTTGTATGCTTAAATAAATTACTAGAATTCATTTTCATAAAGTTAATAGATGTTCTAAGTTACTTGACTTAATTTAGTGATTTATGTGATTTACATAGTACTCCAACTATAGGTGGAAAGAATTATTATACTACTTTTATTGATGATTATTCAAGATTTTGTTATGTTTACTCATTGCATTCAAAAGATGAAGTTATGGATAAATTTGAAATTTATAAAACTGAAGTAGAATTGCAATGTGAATCATCTAGTAAATGTTTAAGAAGTGGTAGAGGATGTTAATACTATGATCCTAAGTATTTTGATTCTACTGGTATAATACACCAAGTTAATGCACCATATACACCACAACAAAATGGTATAGCAGAACGTAAAAATAGAGTATTAACTGAAATGGTAAATGCAATGCTTTCTAACTCGGGATTGTCAAAAGGATTTTGGGTTGAAGCTCCATTAATAGCTTGTTATATACTAAATAGAGTCTCAAATAAAAAGAGTAAAACTACTCCTTATAAACCTGAATAAAAGAAAATCAAACCTTAATTACTTAAGAGTTTGGGGTTGTAGAGTCATTGTAGCCTCAACCTAAAAAGAGAAAATTGGGTGAAAAAGAAATTGAATGTATATTTATAGGCTATGTTGAACATAGCAAAGCATATCGTTTCATGGTTAAAGAGAAAAATGATTCATATTCTGTAAATACAGTAATTGAATCAAGAGATGCTATCTTTGATGAAAAGAGATTCAATTCATTGAACAAAGAAAAAGCAAAAGAGTTAGAAAAGAAAGGACTTATGGTCATGACTTCTTTATGTTCTTAGTAGAAGGAACAAGAGAAGATATAAATACGCATTTGCCTTATTGCTTCAATTTAGAAGGTGGTCCTCTAACATATATAGAAGCAGTAAAATCACAAGATTCTGCTTTTTGAAAAGAAGCAATACAAGATGAAATGGACTCTATTATGGGTAACAAAACTTTTGGAAATTAGTAGATCTCCCACTTGGTTCCAAGCCAATAGGCTGTAAATGGATTTTCAAAAAGAAAATGAAAGGAGATGGAACCATTGATAAGTTTAAAGCAAGGTCAGAAGCAAATGGCTTTAAACAAAAGGAAGGTATCGATTTTTTGATACATATGCCCATGTCGCAAGAATTGCTACTATTAGATTATTAATTGCACTTGCATCAATTCATAATCTAGTAATTCATCAAATGGATGTCAAAACAACATTCTTAAATTGTGTTTTAGATAAAGAAGTCTATATGGAACAACCTGAATGTTTATAGTTCCTGGGCAAAAAAAGAAGGTGTGTAAACGTGTTGAATCAATATATGGTTTAAAAAAAGCACCAAAACAGTTGCACCAAAAATTTGACGAGGTTGTGTTATTAAATAGTTTTAAAATAAATGAATCAAAAAAATGTGTTTATAGTGAATTTATAAATGGTAAAGGTGCCATGATATGTTTATACGTAGATGACATGTTAATATTTGGTACTGACTTGGAACAAATAGAAAACACCAAAAAGAATTTGTCAAATTATTTTGACATGAAAGATATGGATGTGACTGATGTTATTCTTGGAATAAGAATAATAAGAGATGGTAATAATATAACTTTAACTCAATCTCATTATTTAGAAAAGGTACTCAAAAAGTTCGGTAAATCAGAATGTATACCGGTATCTACACCTTTTGATCAAAGTGTAAAATTAGTACCTAATACAGAAAAACCAGTAGCACAACTTGAATATGCAAGAGTTATTAGGTGTTTAATGTATGATATGACAAGCACAAGACCAGCCATTGCTTTTGTTGTTGGAAAGCTAAGTAGATATACAAGTAATCCGAGTAAATTGCATTGGAATGCGGTTTATAGAGTATTAAAATACTTAAAGAAAACAATGAATTTTGGTATTTGTTATTCAGGTTATCCTTTAGTTTTGGAAGGATATTCCGATGTAAGTTGGATTACAAATAGAGTAGAGCATGCCTCTACAAGTGGATGGATTTTTATGCTCGGTGGTGGTGTTATTTCTTGGGGTTCCAAGAAACAAACATGTATAACCGATTCTACTATGGCTGCTGAATTAATTGCATTAGCTTCAGCAAGTAAAGAAACAAAATGGTTAAGAGACTTACTCTATAACATTCATTTATGGTCAAAACCTAGGTAACTTAATTCGCCTCCTAGGGCTACGTGCGCGCTCCCAAAACGCGAATCGGAGCGTATTTATGGATTCGCTATTAAATTCGCGAATTATCGAGACATGGTTCGCGAATTCTGAAGTAAAAATTCGCGACCCCTTTTTCTTATTTGTTATGCACCAATAAATTTATACCACATGTCCACTATACAGCTCATATGCATTGAAATCGAGAATGTCTTACAATTGATGGGCCCATGTACTGCTGGTGAGTTATGAAGTACTGCAGCTATAAGAGCCTATGGGGTCAATTTTAATTATTTTTCATTTTTACTGAAATGACATCATTAGTTTCTCTATGTTATAAAGCTTGAATTATGTCTTCCCTTTTTTTCAAAGTTTATTCACCATAGTAATCTTATATAAATATTCACCATAACTTTTCAAGTTAATGTACTAAATTTTATCCTAAAGAAAAAAGAAACAAGGAATTAAATACTTGAAATTATACACCACTAATCTCTTATATGGTATAACGGTTAAATTCTATTATAAAAAATACTACAATTCTTACCTTTTATAAAACTATTTCAAGATACTTATATACTGCAATTACAATAAACATTATAAAAACGAGTACTATAAATAATTAATGATGTTCAAGGTATTGCATATTTAAATATTTTATGATCAATATTGTAATTTTAATCCGCAAAAACCTAAGATTCTTTTTTATTGAAAAATCTTAATCTTTGATAAATTTTCAAGTAATTTCGAAATAGTATAAATATATTTGTCATTTTGGGTACATAAATATTCTCCATAAATTAATTTTTATATAATTATATAAATAAATAAATTAAAAATTGGCGCTCTATAGACGCTCTCAAACTCGTTTTTCTTAAAATCCGACGCTCCGCGCTCTCGTTTGCGCTCCACGCTCCCGCACCCGCTCCGCGTATTAGTTACCTAGGTCAAAACCAATGTCACCAATATCTATTCACTGTGATGGTCATGTATATTATGGCAAGTCTGGGCACATTGGGGTTAGACATAGTTATGTGAGACAACTCATCACTGAGTAATCACAATTGACTTTGTACAATCAAGTCAAAATCTGGCGGATCCCTTAACAAAAGGCCTCTCTAGGGATCTAGTCTTTATCAGAGGGGATGGGACTAAAGCCTATAAACTAAAATCATTAGTGATGTAAGCTCAACTCAACACTTCTACTTCAAATATTGAGTTCAATGAGACATATTACGTCATATAAATGGTTGGAAGCTCTAAAATGTATCATCCCAAGGTAAATTGTTTAGTACCCGTTAGTTAAAGGAAGGGTCAACATATGGTTCTTAATAGACTCAAGGGAAATTTACATAGACACCTCCTGACTATAAGCCTAATTACAAGAAATTATCCTCCTGTTTCAATATTACAAAGACACCCCCTCGACCAAAACATTATTACAAGGAGACCCCTTACGGCGTCAATTTTTTACGGTAGAGGATGACGTCATCAAAAATATTTAATGTTTTTCCAATTTTTCCCCCAAGGGGTATATTTGTAATATATTTTATGTTATAGGGGGTGTCTTTGTAACGGTGTAATAAATATTGTAAATAAATCTATTAAATTTTAAAATTAAAACAAACCAATTTAATATTTAATAAATTTATTTAAAATAACACAATTTGATAAATAAAGTTTTAATAACTTTACAATAACACAATTCGATAAATAAAGTTTCATTAACTTTACAATAACACAATTCGATAAATAAAGTTTCAATAACATATATTTTCTTCAAAAATAAAATAAACTAGTTTAAAATTTAATAAATTTATTTACAATAACTCAATCCGGTAAATAAAGTTTTAATAACGTATATTTTCATACAAAAATCAAACAAACGAAATTAAAATTTAATAAATTTATTTACAATAAAACAATTATTTAATAACATATATTTTCTTACAAAAAAAACCTTTATAAAATTTAGTAATTTATTTACAATAACACAATTGGTAAATAAAGTTTCGCTTTAATAACGTATATTTTTCTTACAAAAATATAACAAACCAATTCAAAATTTAATAAATTTATCTACAATAACACAATTCGATAAATAAAGTGTTAATAACATATAATTTCTTATAAAAATAAAATAAACCAATTTAAAATTTAATAAATTTATTTTAAGATAACTTGATTAAGTAAAAAAATTATAAATAAATTTTATAATTATTTAAAAAAATAACTAATTTAGGGAGAAAAAAAACCCACCCACCCCACCCCACCCCACCCCTTCCTCTCCCCGTCTTCCCGTCTCCCCTACCAACCCACCGTCGGCGTCTTGCCGGTGCAAGCTGGCCTCAAATCCGCGACCAAGAGCCTAAAGTTTGCATCTTTCACTCGAATTTCAGGTATTGAGTTTGAGATTGAGGATTATTGAATTTCAAGGGCCTAAAGTGTTCATCATCTTCTGCAAAAGATTGATATATACATATACAATCTTCCTCATCATAACTTTCGGGGGTCAAGTTTGCATCTCTTGCTTGAATTCTTGAAATCCAAAGAAGTTTTGGGGATCTAGGGCTTGGTTATTTTTGTTACCTCCTAGCTCAAAAGGATCAAAATTTAAGAAGAATAGATGCCAATGTTTGAATCATGTGCGGGGAATTCTTGATTTTAGAGTGAAATTGATCTGGGAGCGGTTCTGGAGCATGTGCCAGCGCCGAGACGCCGGTGAGGGTGACGGGAGATGGGGAGGGAAGGGTGGAGGAGTGGGTTGAGGGTTTTTTTTTTTTTGAATTTTTTTTTGTAAATATTAAAAACAAGTAAGGGCATTTAATTTGGACATTTTACGTGTTCCGTTAAAGTTGAATAATTGTCGTTAAGTCAAGGGGGTGTTTTTATAATATTTGAAACAGGAGGGTAATTTCTTGTAATTAGGCTTATAGTCAGGGGGTGTCTATGTAAATTTCCCTAGACTCAATATAAAGTACTATAAATATGGGAGTACTAATTAAAGGTCTACCTATATGAGTGAGAATTGTAGCCGCTTCTAGGAGTTAAAAGGCTTTACTCTAACAACACTCATGAAATGATACTGACACAAGGCTATATACGTGTCGACTAAAAGTGGCACACATTGGAACTTGGAATTTATGTGTGATATGTACCTAATCAGTCAAAAAGGAATATTTGGTTCAAAGCTAGTCTACCATACATTTCTGATTGACAGCACTATATTTCACTAAGTTGAATGTTCAAATCGAACCGATACATTCATTTATGCATATATTCCACAAAATAATCAAAAATTGGATTTTGAAAATGATGGGGGATTGTTGGAGTTATTTTCAAAATAACTACCAAATAACTACCATTATTTAATTTCGAATTTGAATTTAAAAATTGGAAAGTTGTGACTATTAAAATTATGACAGTTAATTTTAAAAGTTGTATCCAAATTTAAATAATTATGTCTATCCAAAATAGACACAAATATGTCTATAAAAGAAAGTATAATTCTGAAATTAATACGTCTTCTTCTTCTCTCCTCCAGTGTTGGGCACCCAAACTGTGTGTGCGGGTGACAGCAATTGTCCAGTGGCACCCAAATTGAGTGTGCGGATAGAGTCACAATCGAATATCATGGGCGCTTGAATGAATGCACTATAAGGGAAGGGTATGCGCATTTCCTAACACCAATTGGTTTACGGCAACTGGTAGCGCCTGAGGTCCTACAAGTGGTATCAAAGCCAAGGTCACGTGTTCGATTCCCAGCTGGAGCAATTGTTGAGGGGGAGATTGTTAGGCACCCAAACTGTGTGTGCGGGTGACAGCAATTATCCAGTGGCACCCAAACTGAGTGTGCGGGTAGAGTCACAATCGAATATCATGGGCGCTTGAATGAATGCACTACTATATTTTACCAAATCCATGTGTGCCCTGTGGTTTAATTCTGTGAATACAAAACATAATTAAACATTGGGTTTTATAATATCCTAAGGGCTAATCGCAAATCCCTATTGTATACAGTGTGGTGGTGATAACTCTGTGAAAACAGTGTTATCAAGTCTATTTCCTTTACTTGTTGGTTTACTTTTATTCGAGTTTTGGTATAATCTTAGGCAATTTTAATTAGTTTTGTTCGCTCCAGTCATTGGTTTGATTGTTTTCTGCATGAATTGAGGTATTTTCTTATATATTATGTTCATATTTTAGGCAAAAGTTAATGTGGACCTAAGGACATGATTGACAGTGAAGAATAATGAAAAATTGATCCAACGAAGTCTAGTAGTGCAACAACGAAGAAGGAAAAAGCTGCCAGAAATAGTGTTGTGCACTCCGAGGACCATAACTCTTTCAAGTAAGTTCCAGTTGATCTGAAATTCGACTATATTGTAGAGGAAGGAGTTAGCTACAACACAGATTTTACAGATCTTGATATGAAGTTCGGAGCTGAAATTTATGCCACTTGCAAAACTGTTGCGCAAAACTGACGCAATTTTCAGCTGGATTTTAAGAGAAAACTTTGGCCCAAAGTCTCCTACTAGGTTCAACTTGGTAGATCTATTTAAAGGTTGCTAGGTCACGAAATTACACATCTTTGATCAGCTTTGAACATATTTTTCTCATAGAATACACTTAGAAAATCAAAGATCTACTTGGAGAAAGATTGAAGAAGAAAAGAGAGAAGTCTTGAACATCACCAAAGCAAGAAGAACACAATATTGAAGATCTTTATCTCGATTCATCGTTTTGTCTATAAAACCACATGAACTCGGATTTGTTTTTCTTTATTATTTTTCTTCATATATTTATCATGAACTAATTCTTTAGGATCTAGGGTTTTTATGAAACTATGTTACTTTGATTATTTTTATAGGATTATTCGTAGTTAGGGGCAATTCTTGTATTTGAATCAATTTCGTTCTCTATGCTTTCAACTTGATTGATTGTTAGATTTAATATTCTTTTCGAACTTGAAAAGGGGAGATTAAAAATAGATAGGAATTGAATAGTAAATGACCCTTATGATAGGAATATACTTAAGGCGTTTATACCCATTACATGAGGTTTGTGTTTAAGGCTTTGTTTTATTTACGAATCACCTAGGAATAGAGTCGATTTGGATACTACATTAGTTACTCACGTAATTCGGAAGATACGTAGGAAAATACTTGAATCCTCGGGTAGCACTCTTGTCACCACAATAACTACGGAAATCTCAATTGGACAATCAATAGATAACATAGTGGATTATAACCCTAGGTTTTTCTTCTCATTATTAGAACTCAATACAAGTACTTAGGTTAGTTAATTAATTTAGATAATTAGTTAAAAACCCAAAAACGCATTTGAATTTGGAATCGATTTAAAAGTAAGGAATTGGAATTGGTAGATATTAGTCAAGTCCCTGTGGAGACAATACTCTTATACTTGCGTTTATTTGCGTGTGTAAATTCCACAACAGATGGGGGCGAAATAAGTCTTAAGGAAAATGACATTGCAACACGCCTTGAATCCATTATTGTAGTCCGTTACTTATTTCCTACCAAATTTTCTAACATCCTCAACAAAACATAATTATTATATTAATGTAAGAAATTTAACACACTTGCAACTATTGATTATTTTAATTTTATTTTGTGATACAAAAGTTCAATATTTGCATTTACTATAGACATGATCCCTTCATATCAATATAAGTAAAATATAAAACAGATGTGTGAAAAACTATAGTATGAATTATTGTGTTTATACTTTTTTATAATAATTACGAATTTACAAGGATGAATTTACTAATTACTATCAAGGGGTTTATTCATAAGAGATAAATGTTTTACTCGTTAAATATAATCTAAGATCGTCATTGTACGCTTCTATATATTATCTTTTATTTATATAGTTTTGATTGTAATCTTACATTCAATATGGTGATTTATTGGGTTAGTGGATAATTTTCCTACAACTAACACATTTTTCTACCAACCAATTAAGCCTAAAATAGATTCATAACTAATGACTCTAATGTGATCAACTAATTAAAAAAAATCTAAATCTCATTCTACGTGGGTTTGAGATAAGAAGATCTAGATTCAATATATTGATCTAAATACACCCATTTATAGAGAAATATGAATCCTAAAAAACTTGAACTAAACATAATGAAAACTAAAAAATTCTGAAACAATAAAAGGAATCAAGAATTCATGCAAATATTTCAGAAACTAATTTCACAAATTAAAATTAATTACCTCAAAGATCAAACAGTCTCAATCTTTCTCTATCTTCCAAAAGCATATGAAATTTTTGTGACGTAAGAATGTGTTTATTTAATAAGTATAATGCAAAAAGACAACCTTTTTCCAGCAAAAAGAGAATAATAATAAAGTAAAGAGTTTGACTTTACCAAGCAAACTGAATACAAGTTGCCAAAAATAAATCCATTCACGTTGAGAACCTTGAGGTCACTAAGTTTTTTCATAAATATAATACACCATCTAATTAATAAATGAATTACATTTAGGTTTGACATATTCCCTAACCTGTACTTTAATGGTTTTTTTAAAGAAGTTGACTTTTTTCTTTTATTAAAGTTTATTTAAAAAAAAAACTTAACAAAGTTTCTATTTCTTAGCAAATTATATGGATTCGCCCAGCCCAATCAAAATTCAAGGCCTCTCTGGATTTTGGGCCCAAAACTTGTCTCTGTAACAGAACAAGTTGGGGGACCATTAACAGCCTCCAGCCTCTTTTTTTGGTCAATAACAACAATGCCCCTGAGATCTGGACAAATTTCTAAAATCCCTTGGTATCAGAAATTACAAAAATATCTACTCTAATGGGAAACTACCTGTAAAATTTTTATTGCGCCAAACTTCCTTGTATTTTTAAAAACCCTGCAAAAAACACTCAATTTGTGAAAAATGGGTCGTTTTGAATCGACATATTTCAAGAAATAATTTTAAAATATATCACGTGAAGTTGTAGAGACCAACTTGAAGTATTTTAAAAATGGTTTCTTGAACTATGTCGATCCAAAACGACCTATTTTTTATAAATTGAGTGTTTTTTGCTGGGTTTTTTAAAGCACAAGAAAGTTTGGTCCAGTAAAACGTTCACAGGACGAGAAAGAACCAGACTTTATCTCTAGTGTCCAATAACAATATAGAAAATATTTTGTGAATGCATCCTAGCTTGTGAGTGTATATGACTAAAACCCTAGGACACTTCTATTTATAGTGTACATGGGACCTCTAAGGTCAAAGAAATTTAAAGGCCACATTATGGCATTTATGGGGTATGTTAATGCAATTTAGATTACAAAATTTATCTTAATTTAAAGTTTAAAAACTTCCAAAATTTCAACAAAAATTGACAGGGACAAAAGAGTTCTTAAAATTCATTACATATATTTAGTAAAACTACTTAAAATTTTTATGTCTAACTCAACCTCAAAAGCTAACTCAAGAGTTAAGGATTGTCCAATACCTTACAAGGTGAACATGTTATTGAGGGTGATTTAAGAACGGAACCACACCCCACCCCACCCCAAGGGGTGTCCTTGTAAATTTTTAAATCATAGGGGGTTTTCTGTAATTTTAGTAGACCTCAGGGGGTCCGAGTGTAAATTATCCTATTGTATTGATTTCCAATTCATGATGAACCATTTACCCACATGTCGCAATTCACAAAATTATGCATTAATATATCACGTGTTGGACTTGCTTCACCCACACATTTAGTCCGCCCACACGTAAAAAGGAAGTGTTGAGACTAATATTCCAATGGATTGAAAATCAAGAATAAGTTTACCATAAATTTTTGGATAATTCTCAACTTTTGAGCTAGCTTTCGAGTTGAGTTAGGTCCAAACCTTATGGGCCTTAACCATTTTATGTGATAAAATTTGATAAGAGTCGAGAAACGTTTAATTCCATTTCTATGAAAAATGACCATCTTTAGGGGTATGTAAAAAAGTCAAATGGTCCGTTTGTTTCGCTTTTCATGGAGTAGTTTCAAAAATTCGAATTATTTATGACATATTCTTGGTTTTTGTGTACTTGAAAAAAAAAATTGTTTAATTTGTTTGTGTTCCTTCTGCTAGTTTTGATCAAGATATTTTATGGATTGATTTTAAGATAATTCTTATTGTTGATTTGTTACCAACAGAAGGAAGTAACAATGATCTGTTTTAGTTTTAGATTTTGATAAATGTGTAATTGAGCTTACAGCTTCATCAAATTAGAGAGAAAATAAACGTGTTCAAACTAAGAATAGAATTTTTACACACCTTAAGCTTACACAGTTTTAATAGCCTCAAAAGAGATAATTGCATTTTTGGTACTGAGCTTTAGGTCAATTACTATTTTTGGTACTAGCTTTATGTGTCCAACACATTTGGTACAGTGCTTTAACAAATTGTGACACATTTGGTACAACCGTTAAAAATTGCCGTTAAGTGGTGATCAGGTGACAGTTAAGTCTAATTGCAAAGTTGATGCCATTACTTATGTTGACTGATTATTTTACCCCATAACATTTCAGGCTGCCCAAAAAGCCCCACATCTCCAAATGTAGTGACGATTTTAGTCTATATTGTTGCCAAATTTCAAAATTGACTCGAACAAGACACGGGCAGACCAATTTGAAAATTTTATTTATTTTATTTAAATAACTAATTTGATTTATAAACAATTAATAAGTTAAATAATACTTTAACATAAATATCACAAAAATTAAGAAAACATATTCTTTTTAAATATAAGATTTATATAATAGTATTAATCTATTTAATATTTATTAAAATAATAAATTATATAACTATTATATAAATCTTATATTTAAAAAGAATATGTTTTCTTAATTTTTGTGATATTTATGTTAAAGTATTATTTAACTTATTAATTGTTTATAAATCAAATTAGTTATTTAAATAAAATAAATAAAATTTTCAAATTGGTCTGCCCGTGTCTTGTTCGAGTCAATTTTGAAATTTGGCAACAATATAGACTAAAATCGTCACCATGGATCAAAATTTCCATCTTTTCCGTCGAAAACATCGAAAAGTTTCCGTTTTTGAATCAAGCGAAACGAAAACAAAATGTAATTTCGAAACTATTTGTTTGCCTTAAACTCTGTTATTTTTCTAAATTTAGTAATTTTTTTTACAATTTTTCCTTAGTGTTTCCGAAACATTTCCGAAAAGTCTCGAAAAGTTTCCAATATTTGGCTGACCGAAACATACACTCGAAACGAAATTTTGATCCATGATCGTCACTACATTTGGAGATGTGGGGCTTTTTGGGCAGCCTGAAATGTTATGGGGTAAAATAATCAGTCAACATAAGTAATGGCATCAACTTTGCAATTAGACTTAACTGCCACCTGATCACCACTTAACCGCAATTTTTGACGGTTGTACCAAATGTGTCACAATTTGTTAAAACGATGTACCAAATGTGTTGGACATATAAAGCTCAGACCAAAAGTGGGAATTGACCTAAAACTCAGTACCAAAAATGTAATTCTCTCGCCTCAAAATTTTCGAAACAAAATAAATATTAAAATTGCAAGATCGCAATATACTTGTAAGGACACTCCTCAATTCACACAAGATAACAAAGTTTCTTATTAAAATTACTGAACATGAACAAAAACAGAAAAATAAAATCATTTTGAGCGCCAAAAGTTCAACATGCGTAGTTTCTTTGCCTTAATCAATGTTTTAATAGGTTAAAAATAAGCTATGCTATTAAGTGGGATGTCGATGTATAAAATAACATAAATAAAAATTTAGCTAGGTGTTAAATTAGTCACAAACAATGTTAATCTACATGATATAATATGAATAATAAACTAAAATTTATTTATTTGTTATTAGATTAAATCAAGTATTGAGTAGAAAAAATTATCTCCATGGATGATATTCATCAAATCTTTTTGTGCGTTATAAATCATATAAGACTTTCTTTCGATGAGATTCATTAAGATTATGCTTGGTTTATGGATTTCTGTAAATAAAATACAAATGAAAAAGAATTGAAAATTAAGTTGCGTCATAATTAGATGCAAAAGAAAATATCTTTCTTTCTATTTTGCTCCCTGAAATTCAAGAATTAAACATAAATATTGGTGACTATCCTCTGGGTATTTGATTATAAATCATCTATTATTAATTGGGTTAGGTTGAAGTTGAATTTTAAATCCACTGCACCATATATATTATGACATGAAACCGTAAGTAATTGATGATATGAAATGTTTCACAATAGCAGTAGTAAAACTGAATTAAAAATGTGTAATTTGTATCTGTATACTTCCAGTGTATAATCTGATGCAACTGTGATGGATGAAACAATGGATCAAAATTTCGTTTCAGGGTGTATGTTTCGGTTAATCAAATATTGGAAAATTTTCGAGACTTTTCGAAAATATTAAGGAAAAATTATAAAAAAAATTACTAAATTAAGAAAAATAAGAGAGTCTCAGGCAAATAAATAGTTTTGAAATTACATCTTGTTTTCATTTCGCTTGATTCAACGGAAATTTTTCGTATTTATTAGATAGAATTGCAGAAAACGTCTCAAACTGACTAGCGGTTTTGGATTTTCGTCCCAAACTATATCACTTCACCGAATTTCATCCTGTAATTTAATATTTTTTTGGAATATCGTCCCACCGTTAATTATGAGACGAAAAGTGTGCACGTATCCGTTAAAATGCCACATGGTTGCTTACGCGTCATGACGTGGCAAATTTAAACATGAACAACTATACAAGATTGCATAATTCATCCCAAACTAATTATAAATTTTGATTTTTCGTCCCACACTATATGAACTCGCCGAATTTTGTCTCGTAATTTACCATTTTACATGAATTTAGTCCCACTATTATATAATAAATATTAAAGACTTGAATTTTTTTCTGAAACTATTGATTTATGACATGCATATTTATAAGTTCTTTAATATTTATTATTTATTAATACTAAAAAAGAACACATAATGTTTTCTAATGAAATGACATGGGATTTTTTTTTCTCTCAAAAGCGCACGAAAGTTTTGAAAACCCATACTATTTTTCTCTTAAAAAAAGTAAAAGATTGAATCGTCATTTCCATTCAATTAGAAATTAAATAGTGGGACAAAATTCATGCAAAATGGTAAATTACAGGACGAAATTCGGCGAGTTGATATAGTTTGGGACGAAAAACCAAAATTTGTAATTAGTTTGTGACGAATTTTGCAATCTTGTATAGTTGTTCATACTAAAATTTGTCACGTCATCACATGTAAGCAACCAAGTGGCAATTTACCGAACATGTGCACATTTCCATCTCATAATTAACGACGGGACGAAATTCCAAGAAATATTAAATTACAGGATGAAAACTCAAAATCGCTAATTAATTTGGGACGTTTTCTGCAATTTTGCCTATATATTAATAGGAAAAGATTTATAGTTCAAGGGAAGGAAGGTAAAAAATAATAATAAAAGTACAGAGCTCAGCAGCACCATATTTCATCTGAAAGCAGAAGAAGCAACGGACCCAACCGTCGCATAGGCGCAGCTATCATCATTGCTCAGTAATTCTCTTGCACCAGCCGGGAATCGAACCCGGGTCTGTACCGTGGCAGGGTACTATTCTACCACTAGACCACTGGTGCTTGTTGTAATGTTAAATTATTTTATTTATATAATCCGGCTTTTAGGTGAATGATAGGAAAAAGAAAAATATAAAATGATATGATTGGTCATAAGTTTTGTAGACTTACATTTACATTGACCAGAAAAAGTGATCGGTGTGACACATATTATCTAAGAGGGACGAAAGCATAACAAACTTTAAACATGAGGGACCATTACTATCACTTAGCCAACATTACTAAGGGTAAGTAGACTCGTTAATTTTTTGGATCGCATTTCAATTCTATGTGAAAATCAATCAAACAATCCTTTATTCTTTCAATAAATAATAAATTTAATCTCTTCAAATTTAAAAAAAAAAATTCTCTTATATTTTAAAAATATCTAAACAAACTCTACTTTAATTTGACAGGTCGTTTTAAATCGACATATTACAAGAAACCATTTTTAAAATACTCCAAGTTGGTCCCCACAACTTCACGTGATATATTTTTAAAATTATTTCTTGAAATATGTCGATCCAAAACGACCTATTTCTTACAAATTGGGTGTTTTTTGCAGGGTTTTTAAAAATGCAAGGAAGTTTGGCGCAATAAAAATTTCACAGGATAGTTTCTTATAGGTTTAACATAATACAGGGGAGTATCTTGCATTTTTCCCTTAATTAGGTATTTTATGCAATTCATTGATTATGCACCTGTGTTTTTGTTAATTTATTTATAGTTAAATAGTAGGATTTTGTCTGATTGGATTTTTGGTTATTAAGAAATATTATGTTGTTGTTTATTTACTGTAGTGGTCAAATGAATTGAAGATAAAGTTCATGGGTATTGAGGTGTTCAAGTCCTTGAACCTCTTAAAGGTGTCAACTCTCAATCTTCTTTTTCTTTTTCTGTTTCTTAAGTCTCCATCTTTCAATATATATGTATTTATTGGTGGTTATCGTTAAGGAGCTAATAAGTACATATTAAGATGTTTGAAGGTTGAGAATTCAGAGTATCTCCAACCCATAGGTTTTCACAGTTCAGGGTTGTCCACCTCCACCCCAGGTAAATCTGCACCTCCCTGGGCATCGTCTCCAATTGCCAGGGAAAACAACACTAATTAATTGAAAAAAAAAAACTTCCCCACTCTCACATTTTATCATCAATAATAATAATAACTCATAAAAGGAATAATAATAATAATTCCCGGAATGTTTTTATTTATAAGTTAATATCTATGTAGTATGTAATTTTATTTATTTATAAGTTTTTATGTATCTACGTACGTGTTCCAATATTGACGTAATTTAATACAAATATCGTATTTCTACATTTTGTCACGATTGTACATTTAACATTTATACTTTAATGTTGTTAAATAAAATTTATATGAAAAATCAAATTTTAAATGTGGTTAAATAAATTTTACTTTCGTAGACAAATTTATAAAAATAAAATAAAAAATTAATGGATAAGGGTTTGATTATTCTATAATGTTGTTAAATAAAATTTAAATATGAAAAATAAAATTTCTAATATTTATACATTTTGAATAAATTTGACTTTCGTAGACAAATTTAAAAATTCAAAATTAAAAGTAATAATGTTACATCTTTAATTTAAAACAAGATGTTATTAAATCTTGCACAATATTTATAATTAAATTTGTTTTTCATTTCTAGTTAATTAAATTAAACAAAGTGTTCTTAAATTTCTAGTTAATTTTTTTTAAATTAATAAAAATAAATTAATTAAAAAAAATATAGGCGCCACCTGCTTGGAACAGACGCGCTTCCTAGGGATGTGCCCCAGGCTTTCAGCAGCCTGGGGCACAGCCTTGGGCGGTGCTAATAGCACCCCCTGGATGGTTGGAGACCATCCTGGGCAACCATCCAGGGCCATCTTCAATCCACCCCACCCACCCCCCCATGGTGGGTTGGAGATGGCCTCAAAAGAGATGATGGTGTTGTCGAGTTTTGAACCAATTACTGAATCAAGGAACATGAGTTCAAAATAATGAAGCCATTATTCTCTACTCATCAATCTTAACATGATAATATTATTATCTACTCATCAATCTTAACATGATAGTGTTGTTGGTGAAGCGAATTTGCAATTTTGTGTAGTTTGAAGTAAATGTAAAATAATCCTGCAATTTTATTTGTGTTCATACAGTTACCTCTAATCAAGTTTGTCCTGATTTAATCCATTTCTTGCTTATAAATGTCTTTGTTTTTCTTCTTTCTTCCTATTTATTTAGGGGGTCTCTCAAATTTGTAATTTCCTGAAAATTTCTTTGCATGTGGTAACTTTACATCTTTTGAGTTGAATTAATTAACTTTCATTCAGTTTTTGAATTAATGTTCTCTTTTCTTGCTTGCTTGCCTCAGATTTTGTTGTTCTTACTTTGTTATCGTCAATGTGCATTTCTTTTTAGAATGTGATTAAAGCTTATGTTCAGCAATGTTGTGAAATGAAGGACAAAGTGACAAACGTAATTGTACTAAAGGGCGACATTCTACTCCTATTCAATTTTGTACTAAAGAACCAAATAATTTTATAAAAGAAAAATACTAGATATCTATATAATTCCCCTGCATTAGTGAATTTGATTATAAATTTTGGTAATTAAGGAATACAAAATTATAATCTCTAATGCAATCATCAAATTTTAATTATTTTTAACATATATTCATAACTCTAATTTTGATAATTATAAAATATTGTGAGTAACGCGTTGCTATCAACCAAATTTACGTACGCGAGTACCACGTGCGACGGTTGCTAGTTTTTTTATAAAGAAAGTATACCCTTATTTAATGGCTTAGTTGATTGGTTCATTGTTCTCATTATATTAATTAGTAAATTATTAATTTATAGATCTAGAAAATCTTATCAGAATGACTGCTAATGTACTAAGTCACCACTTACCGGATCTATACATATATGCTTATTCCTTATTCCTTTCACAATTTCAATTATTTGTACTCTAATTATTAAATTATAATAAAAAATTATTTCAAGCTTGCATTACAGTATTTTAGAATATCACTATTGTTAGCCGATGAGGCCGTAAATTGTGGCAAAAATTGAGGCTCCAAGATCAAAAGGATAAGAGATTTTGTGTTCGACTCTTACTAATTGAGTATTTATCTAGTTTAATACTTCCTCCGTCTCCCTTTTTTTTATCCTTTCATTTTTTATATGGAGTTTTAGTTAAAAATTAAAAAGGTGAAACTTTTAGATATGTTTACATATATGCCCTTAAAAGTAGTGGTTGAGCGTTAGTGGTGTCAAATCTCTACTTTATGTGAGAGGGTATTGTTGGGAAAAGTAATTTCATTTATAGAAAATGAGTGTTATTTAGGGACATCTCAAAAAGAAAACAATATTAAAAATTTAGAGACATATGAAGTACTAATATTGGTAGTGTGTACTTTGATAGTGATTGAATAAGTTTATGATACAATAACTAATGTAATGATTTAATACTGTTTAAAAAAAAAATACTACTGTTTTATAATTCTACTTATCATGGAAACATGCGGCTTCATTTGAATCTTGTCTTGGCATTTGGCATTGTCTCATGCAATCAATAAAATAGGGTAAATGCAACATACTTCCCTATGTTAAGCTATATTTATACGAAATTACCATGTGAAATTTTTATTTTATGGAATCCCCTTATATTTTTAAATTTTTTTTGTGGATCCCCCATAATTAAATGTATAAATTAGCATTCCAAATATTTTCGATAAATTGCAACGAGCATCCTTAACTTATACGAGTCTGCAATTCTATAACACTCGTAAAACAATTTACGACTTTTAACTTTTAAATTTAGTTTTTTTTTTAGGATGATGGGGTGGGGTGGGGTGGGTTGGGTTTTAGTTTTTTTTCTAAATTATATTTATTTATTATTTATTATTTTAATAAATATTAAATATTAAATATTTTTAATTATATAATTATATAATTTATTATTTTAATAAATATTTATTAAATAGAATAATACTTTTATATAAATTTTATATTTGAAAAGAATATGTTGTCTTAATTTTTTTGATATTTATGTTAAAGTATTATTTAATTTATTAATATTATTTATAAATCAAAGTAGTTATTTAAATTAAATAAGTAAAAATTTTAAATTGGTATGCACGTTTGGCGACAATGCAGGCTAAAATCGTCACTAAATTTGGAGATGTGGGTCTTTTCGGGTAGCCTGAAATATTATGGGGTAAAATTATCAGTCAACATAAGTAATTGCATCAACTTTGCAATTAGACTTAACTGCCTCGTCACCATTTAAAGGTAATGTTTTGCGGTTGTACCAAATGTGTCACAATTTAGTACAGCGTTGTACCAAATATGTTGGACACATAAAACTGTGTATGAAAAGTGAAAATTGACCTAAAGCTCAGTAAAAAAAAATGCAATTCTCTCGTTAAAAAGCAATGTGAAGAGCAGTGTGCCTACAACCTACTCCTATATTGGTTAGAAGAAATTCACAAAGAATAAATTTTCAGATTGATCGAATTAGCTAGCAAAAGTGATCGCGACACAATCATAGTTTTATTTTAAACAATATATTACAAAACACTATTCACCTTAATTAATATATTCCATATTAACTATATTTTACTCCCCCAATATTTCCCTATATTTTCTTAAAAAATGCTAAGTGTAACAACCTAAATCTTCCAAAAAATTGTTCAGTGTTAATAAGAGAATCATTGGGTACATGTTTAGTCTCAGTTATTTCATTTAAAGGTTTGGGACTAAAACTGCTTGTAGGGGCTGGGTTGGGGATGGATTATTAGGGCTCGGGTCGGATCAGTTGGTGGGCTGTTTTCTTTGTAAGTGAGTTTGGGTTGTTTTGTATTCGGATAAGGATATTTATCAACCCGTATTTGACTTCCCAATTGTCATTATATAGTAGTTTATTTTTATATATATGCATGCTAGAGGGCTAACACATTTTATTTAACCAAATTGTTTTTTAAGTCACATAGGACACTCAACATTTTCATTCTCATATTTATGCAATTGTACTTTTGATCTAAAATATTTTTTGTACATTTGTTCCCCTCATACACTTTACAGTATAACATTTTGGTCGATTTTTTTAAAAATCCATTGCATATTTGCTTCAATGGAGGCATAAAAGCAATTTAAATTCTTTAATTTTGCAGAGACGCAAAAGTAAGACACATGTAGTTCTGGCAAGCAATTACATTCTTTATGTTTTAAGTTGTTGTAATTTTAGTCCTCTTTACCCGTAATTTTAGTCCTAAATTCATCGAAAATTAAATTAGTATCCTTAAATTGCCACGCAAACAAATAAATTAGGTGTTTTTGCCCCTTCGGCAGCCACGCGGTGGTAATCCACCACATCACTTGTCATATTAACTTAAATTGGAAGAAAAATAACACCATATTTTCCTTTATTTATTTCCTTACCTATTAATTATAAGGGCAAATATTTTATAATGCCTCAATTTGTTTGCTTATGTGAATTTATGGACACTAATTTTAATTTCGGTGAATTAAGAGCTAAAATTGAGGTAAGAGGACTAAAATTGCAGCAACTTAAAATATAAAGGATATAAATTGTTTGCGGAATTACAGGTGAAAATATCATGGATGTAAATTGCTTGCGGAATTACAAGTGCCCCATTTTCACGTCCCTGTCAAAAAGAACTCGGACTATTATTGCATTTTTGCCCTTAAATGGAATAATATCAGTTTAACACTTTTAATCTTAACTCTTTCAATTTCGCACTTTTTGCCCAAATTCAATTGAAAAACTATGAGACCGAAAATGTAAACTATTATTAATAAGAAAAAATACCAAATAATGTAACTTTGTAAAGCATGGTTCTTAAATTTTGAGTATTCGGTTTTAGGGAATTGAAAATGCATCTAATTCCAAAAAGGATTTCTATAACATATCAATATTTACTGAGCTTTAGAGCAATTTAAAAAAGAGAGAATTGCAATTGTGGTACCAAACTATATACCGATTCTCACTTGTGGTACCATAAAAATCGAGGCCGACACATTTGGTACCACAATTTAAGAAATCAATCACTTTTGGTACCACCGTTAAAATTGAACGTTAACTGATGACGTGGCAGTTAAGTTTTATTGCAAAATTGATACCATTACTTATGTTGACTGACAATTATACCCATAACTTTTTAGGTTGTCAAAATAACCCCACATCTTTAAATTTACTGACAATTTTAGTCCACATTGTTGCCCAATTTCAAAATTGGTTCGAATAAGATACGTGCGGACCAATTTAGAGATTTTACTTATTATTTTTACATATTTATTTAACTAATTTAGTTTTATAAAAAATATCAGACCAAATAATACTTTAACATAAATTCGACAAAATAGTAATTAATCTAAAATTTATATAATAATATTAATATATTTAATATTTATTAAAAAAAATAAAGTTATATATTATTAATAAAATAATTATAATTTAAAAAAAAAAAAACCCACCCCTACCCCCAACCCCAATCCCCCCCGTAACCACCCCCCCCCCCCCCCCCACCCAAACCCCAGGCCGGCAGCGGCCTGGGATTGCCTGTCCCAGGCCGTGGTGGCCTGGGATCGGAGAACCCAGGCCACCGTGGCCTGGAATCTGTTGCAGATCCCAGGCCGCGGGCCACGGTGGCCTGGGTTCTCCGATCCCAGGCCACCACGGCCTGGGATTTGGGTGGGGGGGTGGTTTAGGGGGGGATTGGGGTTGGGGGTAGGGGTAGGGGTGGGGTTTTTTTTTTTTTTAAATTATAATTATTTTATTAATAATATATAACTTTATTTTTTTAATAAATATTAAATATATTAATATTATTATATAAATTTTAGATTTAATTAATATTTTGTCGAATTTATGTTAAAGTATTATTTGGTCTGATATTATTTATAAAACTAAATTAGTTAAATAAATATGTAAATATAATAAGTAAAATCTCTAAATTGGTCCGCACGTGTCTTATTCGAACCAATTTTGAAATTGGGCAACAATGTGGACTAAAATTGTCAGTAAATTTGAAGATGTGGGGTTATTTTGACAACCTGAAAAGTTATGGGTATAATTGTCAGTCAACATAAGTAATGGTATTAATTTTGCAATAAAACTTAACTGCCACGTCATCAGTTAACGTCCAATTTTAACGGTGGTACCAAAAGTGATTGATTTCTTAAATTGTGGTACCAAATGTGTCGGCCTCGATTTTTATGGTACCACAAGTGAGAATCGGTATATAGTTTTGTACCACAATTGCAATTCTCTCATTTAAAAAAAGGCCATAAAATAAGATTATAATTCTACTTCATTAGCAAGTGGCCAAAAAGACCTATCAGATGTAATATTGTGATTGTTGTCTTCTGCCCTCCGGTTCCTTTCCAACCAACTCAGTAATGAGCACATGAAAATATTGATACTGACAGGATCATAACATTACTTATGGTTTTATTACATTTATTATTATTATAATTATTAGCTATCAAGTCTTCTTGATCAAATGATTTTGTGTAAAATTACTATCTCTAATAAGCAACTTAGGCCATCTCCAACCAAACCGGGGAGGCAAGCAACAGCCCCCCGTCGGCTGGAGACGGGACTCCCCCCGGATGGGCAGGCAGGCATCCGGGGGGAGTTGCTTGCCTACCTGCAGACAAGCAGCTTCGGGACGCACACGTGTTCTGCATGTGCCCTCCCAGGCCAATAGCGGCCATCCTTTTAATTTTTTTTTTAAATTGTATTTATATCACCTAATTTATGTGTTTAAAAAATATTTAAAAATTTGTAATACTTGTGTACAAAAATGGTCAATTTTATTTCATTGATCAATGTTAAATAAAAAGTTATGCATATACATGTGTTTCTCTTCATATTTTATACTATTAGAATACACTCCAACACTTTCTTTAAATCAATGTGAGATAATTTCTTCTTTGTAGATTAAGTTATTATCCCACATTGGTTTGAAGATCATATTTGAATGAGCTTTTAGTAGTATAAAGCATGAAGGTCATTCCAAAATGTAACATAATTTAAATGTAAGTTTAATTATTTAGAACATATGTAAGTTTAATTAATAAAAATGTAAATTTAAATGAACTTAACTTTAATTTTAGAAACTTAACATTAATTTATTATTGTGTGAAATTTATTAGTTTTTAAAAACTTAACTTTAATTTGTTTTAACTTAGAATATTATAATTTAAGAAACTTAACTTTAAAAGGTTTTAATTTAGCACAAAAAACATGAAAAATTATTATTATTATTATTACTATTGTTGTTGTTGTTATTGTTATTTTAAAGTGAGAGTGGGGAAGGTTTTGAAATAGAATTAAATGTTTTGAATTTTTGGTTCGATTGGAGATGACATACTAGACAAGGCAGACAAGCAGAGAAACAAGCAGGCAAGAGGGGACTATTGCCTGCTTTCGACTGGATATGGCTTTACTATATTCTTCCATGTAGTATTCAAATTTGCCCCAAGTAATACAAAGATAACCAAAAGTTGAAGTAAAAGGAACAAGAAGAGTTGCAGCAGACATTTTTTTTATCCGGCAAGAAAGGAATTTTACTTAACAATCAATTGACATTTGTCAGAACAATTACATTTTTAAAGTAATCTATTTGTCTATCAAATCCTGACTTATTCACAATGTATTCTACAATAGCAACTATACTCTTCACTTACGATATTAAACGGTACATCTACACAAAATCATAAGTAGTTTTTTCTTTTTCTTCTCCAATTCTCATATCAGTGGTTACTTTCAGTGTGTGTATTTTTTTGGGAAAATACTTAATTTCATGGACGATTCTTTTAGCTCTATCGACTTTTTGGATTCTTCAAGAATCGATATATAATCTCCCAGAGCTTATATCAATGATTATACAAACGAAAGTCTCAGCTGATCGAATTCAAAGTTTCATTCTTGAAAAAGATCAAAATAGAACAATTTGTTATCTCATTCCTACTACGCAATATATTGCCATTGATAACGAAATTGGAGATTATGCTTGGGATGCAAGGAATCCAACTGTTTGTATAGCCCAAAGATTCCAAATAAAGAAAGGGTATAAAGTGGGTATTTGTGGTTCAGTTGAATTTTCTCAGTAGTTTACTTGGTGAGATACCAAGAATATCCGGAATGGGTATACAAACAAGCTTGTATACCCAGTCCGAATATTCTTAGTATATCACCAAGTAAACTATATAAAAAACTCGTTTCCCAAAGCTAACTGAACCACACACACACTTTATACCCTTTATTTATTTAGATTCTTTGGGCTATATAAACAGTTGGATTCTTTGCGTCCCACGCATATTCTCCAATTTCGTTATCAATGGCAACAATAGCTTGCGTACTAGGAGTGAGATAACAAACCATTCTATTCTGATCTTTTTCAAGAACAAAACTTTGAATTCGATCAGCTGAGACTTTTGTTTGTGTAACCATTAATATAAGCTCTGGGAGATTATATGTCGGTTCTTGAAAAATACGAAAAGTCGCTAGAGCCGAAACAACCGTCCCTGAAATTAAGGGTTTTCCAAAAGAATACACACACTGAAAGTAACCACTAATATAAGAATTGGAGAAGCCCAAAAAAGAAAAAAACTACTGATGATTTTGTGTAGAGGAACCGTTTACGCCAACTTCTTTCAGTTTCTCTAATATCAATCAGTTTTTCCAAAAAGCTGATTCTCCAATTTAGCTTTTTCTGAAGATTGGATAAAGGTATATTGAAAATCATTACTGAAAAGAGCAGCCATTGAAGGAGAGGTGCAACTCCTTCAATGACATGAAGATGGAGTTTCACAAATTTGATCTCAGTTGTTACTTAATGTGTTTGTATTGGTTTAAATAAGAAACAGAGAAAACAGAGAATATATGGAGGAAGGAGAGGAATTAGTGAGAAAATTCATAGATTGCTTAATTGATGCACTTTCTAATTGTTAAGAGACGCCCCTATTTATATGAAGAAACTGGGTTAATGGCAATTTAACCCCTGTGAAATTCATTATGTTTAATTTATTCCCCTGTAATTTAAAAAAGAGCAATTTACCCCCTTGATCTGGTGAGGATAACTCACTTGCCGATATTGAGAGTGGACACGAAAAGTATTTTGTAATATACGGGGTAAATTGCCACATTTTCATAACACAGGGGGGTAAATTGTCATATTATCATAACACAGGGAGATAAAGTGGTACGTATAAAAATATCAAAGAGGCAATGTGAAACTTTTATAAAATTATACGAGGATAAATTGATAATTTCTAAATTACGGGTAAATAAATTGAACATTATGAATATAATGGACAATAAATTGTCATTAACTCAAACTCACCGAGTAAAAGATATTTGCAACAAATATCAAGGAACAAAAAGTACAGTTATGGTGCTCAAGCACAATTCAGGAATCAGGACATTAATAGGACATTGATGTGGTGTAGAAAATGAAAGGGGCCAAGAGATTTTAGACATTTTGCACCTCACAAGTATATTGTTTTGATATTTAGCACATTTAAATTGAAACTGTGACACTTTTGAATCCGGTTAATGGTAATTTACCTTCAGTTATATTCGTAATGTTCGATTAATTCTCTGTAATTTGAAAAAGAGTAATTTACTCTTATGTGAAAATTTGAAAGAAGTAATTTACCCCATTGAGTCAGATAGTGCAACTCACTTGCCGAAATTGAGAGTGGACATGGAAAATATTTTGTAACATAGGTGGGTAAATTGTCACATTTATCATAATATAGAGGATAAATTACCACATTTATCATAACACATGGGATAAACTTTCACATTATCATAACATAGGGAAATAAAGTGTCACATATAAAACTGTCAGGGAGGCAATATGAAACTTTTATAAAATTACAAGGGGTAAAATGCTCTTTTTAAAGTAGAGAGATAAATTGAACATTATAAATATCAGGCTGCTATTAACCCCTTTTGAATCATCCAATTACAATTACTTGGCAATATAATGAGCATTTTGCACAAAATATGATTCATTTTGCCAAACAATAGGCAATTCAAAAGTGCCGAAATTTCAATTATATAGCATAAAGCATATAAAACATGTATTATTTATATGTATCCTTCCGTATATTTCACAATTAAGCGAACTAATATTTAAAAAAATTTTAAAAAATTAATATAGACTATAATTATTAATTTTGAGTTCACATTCAATTAATTTTTTTTAGTTTCTCTAGGATATCCAAAGGGCTTTTGTTACTTTGCACCCTAACTTAAAAGTTTTGACACTTTGTATCCTGAAAATACAATTTAGTTGGCACCTGCAACCTAGTGTGTGTTTTGAAGAAAAAATTCATTGATTGAAGGGTATAATAGTCATTTTCAAATATTTTTGGCACTTTGCACCCTAAAAGTATAGATTTTGACACTTTGCACACTGAAATATAAAATGTTGGCACTTTGCACGCAAAAAATATAATTTCTGGCATTTTCAACCCCGACTTAATATGATAATCTAAATAATGTAAATAACATGCAATATAATAATATGTCAGACATGTAAACGTGTATTTTAGATATAAAATAAATAATCTAGAGGATACTTGAAAATAAAATGAAGACAATGTCTTTTTTTAATCTAAATTTTACCGAGAGAAAATGTTAAAATAAGTTATTATAAAGTAAAATAAATTAAGAATAACATGTGTATGATTGTTGTGCATAGAATTAACCATTTTATCTCTACATCGCCGACATTCATGAGTTTTTTTAAGGAAAACACATTAGGGTGCAAAATGTCATAAAAAATATATTTTTAGGGTGCAGAGTGCCAAAAAATTTAAATTGGGGTGAAAAGCGCCAATATTTTATAATTTAGGGGTGCAAAATGCCAACATTCTATATTTTAAGGGTGCAAAATCTATAATGCTAGGGTGCAAAGTGCAAAAAAATAAAAAATGACTATTCTACCCTTTAACCAATGAATTTTCTAACCAAAACACAGATTAGGGTGCAAAGTGCCAAACAAATTATATTTCCAGGGTGCAAAGTACCAAAACTTTTTAATCAGAGTGCAAAGTACCAAAATTTTATAATTCTAAGGTGCAAAATGCTAAAAACCCATATCCAGACAATATAATTTACTCAACTTGATTGTATTGATGAATTGTAAAGCAAATATGTTAAACATGAATTATAATACATGATTTTCAGATAAGCTATACTATAATTATTTGATTAGTTTTTTAGAGGTTCAATTAGAAAACAAGTACTACTATATTGCAAGTCTGCAACATTTTTGTGATTAATTTGCGCGTAATGATTTGAGATAAAACTCTTCGTTAAGAACAAAAAAGTACAAGGGTAAAATTGGAAATTCGGTAAAGAGGAAGACGAGCAGCTTGAAGCATATTCCTTGACTATGAATGACACCAAATTAATTCATGGACTCAACTCAAAGCCACGAATTTAATTGGTATATGATTTACCCCTTAAGCCGGATAGTGTAACTCACTTGTCGAAATGAGAGTGAACATGAAAAATATTTTATAATATAGGGGGTAAATCACCACATTTATCATAACACAAGGGGTAAATTGTCACATTTATCACATCACAATGGTGCAAATTATCATAAAATTGCCATTAACTCTACATATTTGGGTAGCTTTCACTATCCTTGTACTACATATGTGATTTTGTGGACAAAATGAATATAGATAATAAAATTGAAAATGAAAGGGACCAGAATACAATTATAAAAATAAAAAATAAAAAAGAATTTCCTCTGTCCCAATTTTTTTATTTCATGATTTGCTTCATTGTCATGTCAAACTTTTTAATTTTTTTAAGTGACTTATCAAATCGATTTTTTTACATTTATTAGGTTGTAAGACTTTCAAATAATAATAATAATGGTGTTACATATTCATAATCAAATTATCCTCGAAATAAACTAATTAGTAACAACTTCATCAATTTTCAAGAAAATGACTTTGAAATGACTCGTACCCAACAAATTGTCTACAGTTTTTAGGAAATGACTTTGAAATGAAATTATATGAATCTCTGTTATAGATATCCATCCACTAAAAAATTATCGATGAAACTATTTAAAAAAATTAAAAAATTGATGCAACTTGCCTTAAAGAATAGTTAATGGCCTACGTACTACTCATTAATCCAATGTTCTCCCTTTCTAAAACATGGCATGTGGATTAATTGTACTTTAGTATAATTTTGTTGTACTATGACATCTTATTTATTGAGGATGTCGGTTTCAAAAGGTTATATATAGAACAATTTAAATGTGTAGGTTGAATTATGATGATCAATACTGCATTTCAGTTCCACATGACTTCTTCATCGATATGTAATGGGTTAATGGCAATTTACCCCCTTATATTCATAATGTTCAATTTGAAAAAGAGCAATTTATCCGGAAAGTGTAACTTACTTGTTGAAATAGAAAGTGTACATGAAAAATATTTTATAACATAGGGCGTAAATTGCCACATTTATCATAATACAGGGAGGTAAACTGCCACATTGTCATAATATAGATGGGTTAAAATACAACACATAAAAGTATCAGGGAGGCGGTGTGAAACTTTTATAAAATTATAAGGGGCAAAGTGTTTTTTTAAAATTAAAGGGAGATAAATTGCCATTAACTCATGCTATATATGTTGTTCCAAAATAATGGCTTTTGAATTGACTCATACCTCATTGTATACTTCTATAGTTCTATATATTATTACAAAGAGGAATTGACTCGTACCCAACAAATTGTCTACAGTATTGAATTTGGATTATGATTTTTAACTTCATAAGTTTCAGAAAATGACTTTGAAATGAAATGATTAGGAGTAATATAAATGGTTCTTTTTTATATTTAAGGCTGTCTGCCCTGTCAATATATAGATATCAATTTTACAGTGGAGGTATAATAATCAATCATCTTGTCCATTGCTCAATTTTTCTAGTACAATTTTGGAGGACAAAATTATATGGTTATCTTTAAAATGCCTGTGAAACTTCATGATAATGTGAAAAATAACCAATTGTACATAACATAATCCTTTCAGTTTATCCCCTGTTATATTTGTAGTGTACATTTTACCTCCTGTGATATTGTCTAATGAACACTTTACCCCCATCCCCCCCCCCCCCCCCCCCCCCCCCCCCTCCTCCCCCTCCCCCCAAAATGTATGGTATTGTTGGTTGGTATTAGAGAATGTTTTGAAGATGACAAAAAGGTCAAAATGGTTTTGAAGATTAAAAAGGCAAAAAGAGTAGTAACTAAGAACTGAAAAGCTTAGTGAAACCTATCTCACGGTCTGGAAGCTACGTGACCGAATCAGCTAAGTGGGATATCAGATCAGTAAAGATCAGATTGGTTATCATCAGCCGATTCAAGATAGATGTGTTCATTCTTGAATCAGCAGAGTAGCCATCAGCGGAGTGATCATCAGTAGAGTGATCATCAACAGAGTAATCCCATTAGTGAAGTGAAGTCGGTTAGTAAGCTCCCCAACGGTAACAAGCGGAGTGCATTAAATGCGACTGACATAAAGTAGATATCCGTACAGTAGAGTGTACAGTGAACAATCTGCAAAAGCTGCCGTCAAGAATAAGACCGTTGCTCAGGATTAAAGAGTAATTTCGCCTATCTTCAACAGGCAGAATTTCAAATCCGAGAGTATAAATAGACCAGGGACTGAAGATTGAAGAGAGGCTTGCACAATTCAAGATCATATCATTAGAGCAAGATCCATCAGTTGAGTCGTCTGATCACAAGCGAAGTCATCTGTTGACGAAGCTTTTTGTTGAAGAACAAAGATCAAACGTTGTCTGTCTAAGTGACTTTCAACTGAGAAAAGAGAGAAGTATATATCCATCTGTGTGAGTGATATAACTTCGTAGTATAGGTCTTCTGAGTGATTTCCTATATTGTGAGCTTATTCCGCTTACTTAATGCTTATCATTTGTTGTAAAGCTTAAGTGTTCTAGTTGCTGTGTGCTTTAGAATAGGTTTTTCTGAGTGATCTACCTGAGAGCTAAGTGTGAGCTTGCTGTTGTATCATCTATTGTTAAAGCGCAAGTAATATGCTAGTTAATTTGTGTTTCTAGTGGAACCCAAGATCTAAGTGACTTGGAGGAGTGGACTAAAAGACATTCTTGTCTATATAACCACTATAAAAATTTCTGTGTTTGATTACTTGTTTTTAACTTGCATATTTTCATAAGTAAGCAAACAGTTTTTAAAAGAACAATCTTTTAAATTGAGGAATTTATAAAACTGGGGTAAAACTTTGAAGATGAACTTGTTTGAAAAACATACTTGATAAAATCCGCTGCATACAAGTTTTGAAACTCTGATTTGATTTGAAACAAATAAGTAAAATCAGACTAGTAGTCAACCTTGCTGAATCAGCTAAGTGCGAAATCAGCAGAGTAGTCTCACGAATAAGATCAGCTTAGTCTGCTGATTTGAAAAGTTAGAGAAAAGTTTCTAAAGTTCAGAGGCCTATTCACCCCCCCTCCCCTCCCCCCCCCCCTCTAGACCTCATTAGACCACTTGGGACCAACAAGTGGTATCAGAGCATGTGGTTCATTTGAATCATTTTTCTGATCAACGAGCTTGATCCAAGGTGTGTTTTTCAAATTTTTCAAAAAGAGCATATTTTAAAAAATCAAAACTTTTTGAAATATGGAGTGCATAAGCCATGTTCCTCACATTGGCCGTATGGACTTTGAAGATTGAAAAATCAGAATGGAAATCCTTCTTGCTGCTTATAATGATAACATGTTTACATGTATTACAAAAGGACCATTCAGATTTCAGAAGACTATGAAGGTTGCTGACCAGCCTGATCAAATTGTTGACAAAGAGCTGGATGAGCTGACACCTAAAGAAATCAAGTTAGTGAATCTTGATAAGAAGGCTAAGTTCATCATGTTCAAAGCTCTAGATGAAGACAGATTCCAGAAGATCAAACATTTCAAAACTGCAAAAGAGATGTGGAATAAAGTATGTGAGCTAAGCGAAGGAAACGACGCTATCAAAGAACATAAGCTCAGTGTGGCTCTTGAGGAGTTTAAAAATTTTAAAATGTAGTCTGGTAAAACGATTGATCAAATGGATACCAGATTTACCAAAACTCTGAACGCAGTTCTAAGGCTTGGTAAAGAATTTTCAGACAGGGAGATCACCATGAAGGTTCTCGCGGCTCTTCCACGTAAATTTAACATGAAGGTGACAGCCATGGAAGAATCAAGGGACTTAGGAAAGATTTCTCTTTCCGAACTGTTCTCATCCCTCAAAGCGTATGAGTTTAAGATGCCAAGAATGGGATTAGATGTGTCAACCAGTTCAGACCCTACTGCTGCACTTATCGCGTCAGACAAGTCAAGAAAATCAGCAGACAAGTCAAAACAAAAGGCCCTGCTGAATTCAGAAAAAGCATACACTGCTGACGACGTTACCCTTCTGCTGAATGATTTTGAGAAGTTCTACAAAAAGAAAATGAAATTAAAATTTAAAAATGCTACTTCATCTTATTCTGATCATTTTCAGGAAAACAGGGATTCCTCAAAAGCAAAACCTAGAGACAACTATGAAAAGGAGTATGGACTCTTGATCAAAGATCATCCACACTCATCAACTGATAAGTTTGCTGAAAAGGAAAAGCGTGCCAAAAAGGAGCGTAAGCTTAGTAAGAGCAAAACAAAGTTAGCTGATGCAGCAAAGCTAATAAACTCCTGCACATCTTATTCAGACAACAAGTCGTCTGATAAAAAATTTGAAGAAGTACCTGAAACTCTATGCTTAACTGCCATAGAATCTGATGATTCTGAATTTAAGGTAACTTCTGCTGTAAATGAAATGAACTATTTGAATCGTTTGAATAAATGCTAAATTACAAATTCAAATATTATTGGTGCATTAGCCAAGCTTAATGAAGAGATGACTCTACTGAAAAGAGCAAATCAGATCACTGAAACTTCAGGATGAAAAACCTCAAGAATCAGTTGACTACAAAAAGCATGAACATGAGAATGAAACTCTAAAAGCTGAGTATGCAATTCGTATAGAAAATATAAATGAACTTGAAAGAAGTAATTGCATCATTCTCTAAAATCTAAAAAAAAAATCAAAGGCTTAAAAGAAGAAGTCTATTGATGCTCAAAAGGTTAGGAAACCTAGTAAGCTACCTAAGACTAAACAGACTATTAAAGCTCATCAGCCAAGTAAGCTGAAATAGGCTGCTGATAGGAGTAAAATTAAAATGTTAAGTCTGCTAAATCTATGGAGAGTTATTAGAAAACTCAGGTAAGAAATTGAGGCAAAAATCAAATATTTGGCAAGATTTTGAATCAAATTATGACAATTGTTATTATGACATGCACTATGCTTTTTCACATTATCAAGCCATGTTCACTGTGCTGATTGTCATCCTCATCATATAATGCATGCTTATCACATACTTCATGCATCTTACCTTGCTTATGAGCACTGTTTTATTATGAGCATTGTCTTATGATGAAACTAAGGTCACTAGATCATCACATGTCAAACTAACCCTGCTGGACCCAATGAATAAGGGGTACCAAAAACAATCATCTGTTTTGTAGGTGAAGCACATGTGAGATGACAAAGATGAGTTGACTGTCCTTGCAAATTTCAACAAGTTTGACAAGTGGTCTTACCAACAAGTGTGTGTATCAACAAATGGTATCAAACAAGTGGTATCATCAATTGGTATAATTCAACAAGGGGTATACTCTATATTTGGAGATTTCAAGGAAAGCAAGATTGTTGGAAAGTTGAAAATCATTAAAGTACAACAATTGGTATTAGAGACCATCAACTGCTCGCAACAAGTGGTATCAGTCAACCATGTGACAATAGTATTTCAGCTCTCAAAAGTTGAAATCGGGTTTGTTGAATTTGGATTCATAAGCTGAGAAGGAACTCATCAGAAGACTAATCTCAACAGCTTACTGGAATTCAACGGCTGAGTGTCTTTTAATAGCAACTCTCATGAGACTACTTGACCACATATTCTTGAATTCAGGGGGAACGTGTACGACTAGCGGTACTCCTGATCAGAGATGAAGTTCTCAATAAGTCAAATGAAGTTTATCAGAAGGTTGCTTCTCATCAGCCAACTGGAACTCAACAGCCAAGTGATATTCAAGAATGTACTTCAACAAGTGATATCAGCTGACTAATCTGATATACACTCATACAAGTAGTATCAGACTACAAGTGGAATCAGACCACAAGTAGTATCAATTCTTGAAGTTAGGGGGAACAGTTATTCTAGCTGGAGTGATAAACGGTAAAGAAGACTGCTTCTAACAGCTAAGTACTCACCTACTTGTCTTTAGCATACTAAGTTTGCAATTTTACAAAGAGAAAAAGGGAAGAAAGTGATGCAACTAAGTATTGGTGTTGATGACAAAAAGGGGGAAAATAAAGATGCAACTAAGAACCCTTTAAAGAACAAAATCAAAAAGGGAAAATAAC
Organism: Penstemon newberryi var. newberryi; assembly: GCA_030819805.1. Taxonomy (NCBI): domain Eukaryota; kingdom Viridiplantae; phylum Streptophyta; class Magnoliopsida; order Lamiales; family Plantaginaceae; genus Penstemon; species Penstemon newberryi. The sequence goes on along the minus strand of JAUALY010000003.1, from coordinate 30,630,266 downwards.
CACAAGTTGGTACTTTTTAAAGTTGTATCAGATCAATTGCAACAAGTGGTTTCCATCAAAGAGTATGAAGACTAAATCTAAAGACTTTGAAGACGTTCTTAGTTGAAGGTTTTGTCATCATCAAAAAGGGGGAAATTGTTGGTTGGTATTAGAGAATGTTTTGAAGATGACAAAAAGGTCAAAATGGTTTTGAAGATTAAAAAGGCAAAAAGAGTAGTAACTAAGAACTGAAAAGCTTAGTGAAACCTATCTCACGGTATGGAAGCTACGTGACCGAATCAGTTAAGTGGGATATCAGATCAGTAAAGATCAGATTGGTTATCATCAGCCGAGTCAAGATAGATGTGTTCATTCTTGAATCAGCAGAGTAGCCATCAGCGGAGTGATCATCAGTAGAGTGATCATCAGCAGAGTAATCCCATTAGCGAAGTGAAGTCAGTTAGTAAGCTCCCCAACGGTAACAAGCGGAGTGCATTAAATGCGACTGACATAAAATAGATATCCGTACGTACAGTGAACAGTCTGCAAAAGCTGTCGTCAAGAATAAGACCGTTGCACAGGATTAAAGAGTAATTTCGCCTATCTTCAACGGGCAGAATTTCAAATCCGAGAGTATAAATAGACCAGGGACTGAAGATTGAAGAGAGGCTTGCACAATTCAAGATCATATCATTAGAGCAAGATCCACCAGTTGAGTCGTCTGATCACAAGCGAAGTCATCTGTTGACGAAGCTTTTTGTTGAAGAACAAAGATCAAACGTTGTCTGTCTAAGTGACTTTCAACTGAGAAAAGAAAGAAGTATATATCCATCTGTGTGAGTGATATAACTTCGTAGTATAGGTCTTCTGAGTGATTTCCTATATTGTGAGCTTAGTACTCTTTCTTAATGCTTATCATTTGTTGTAAAGCTTAAGTGTTCTAGTTGCTGTGTGCTTTAGAATAGGTTTTTCTGAGTGATCTACCTGAGAGCTAAGTGTGAGCTTGCTGCTTTATCATCTGTTGTAAAAGCGCAAATAGTATGCTAGTTACTTTGTGTTTCTAGTGGAACCCAATATCTAAGTGACTTGGAATAGTAGACTAAAAGACATTCTTGTCTATATAACCACTATAAAAATTCATGTGTTTGATTACTTGTTTTTAACTTGCATATTTTCATAAGTAAGCAAACGGTTTTTAAAAGAACAATCTTTTAAATTGAGAAATTTATAAAACTGGGGTAAAACTTTGAAGAGGAACTTGTTTGAAAAACATACTTGATAAAATCCGCTGCATACAAGTTTTGAAACTCTGATTTGATTTGAAACAGATAAGTAAAATCAGACTAGTCGTCAACTTTGCTGAATCAGCTAAGTGCAAAATCAGCAGAGTAGTCTCACGAGTAAGATCAGCTTAGTGTGCTGATTTAAAAAGTTAGAGAAAAGTTTTTAAAGTTCAGAGGTCTATTCACACACCCACCCCCCCCCCCCCCCCCCCCCTCTCTCCCTATAGACCTCATTAGACCACTTGGGACCAACAGGTATGTTTACCAAAATTATTCAATTTGGACTCAATACTAATTTCTGGTAATTTTAATTTATTTTATTTTCTTAAGAAAATTTGATTGGCCAACACAAATTAATTGTTTTCAATTTTAAAAGAATCTTATTAATTTTCATCACACAACAAAAGGGAGTTTCTTTCCAATTCAAAAAATTCATTTAATTTCAATACTACATTTAAGTTTTGAATTATGGTCAAAAGTTGCCATTAATTGTTATAAACCCATAATAGAATATGCTCATTTTTCTCAAAATCCATAATCATTCATACAGAAAAAAAAAAGTGTAAAAATAATGAAGTTTATTAAGATCTTTAACAATTAATTAAAATTCTTATTTCATTCCAAAAGTTTGCTCATGATTAAGGCTAATCAGTTAATCTTGCAATAACTCTAGACAATTCTTAATATTTTGCTTTCACCTATTTATTCCACTCAATCTCAAGCTCTGATCTAATTTTTTCTAGTACTCCTTCGACAGATTTTGTGTCTGTTTGGTAATTTTATTTCTATATAGTTATTAATTTGATCACATGCATTTTTTTATCTTGGATTTGATCGATTTTAACTTCTTGATAATATGGATATTTTTGAAGAGATTTATCATGTGAAGGCTTCCCCCAATTCAAAACAACCATAAAGTTTGTAATTCATTTTTCGTTATTGTTTTAATTTATATTTGGCAGTATTTTTCTTTTATGTTTCTATGAATATGTGAATTGTACAAAACATTATGATTGCTTGATTTATCTATAGGTTTGGAAGAACTTCAAGACGGAAATCTTGAAATAAAGTGAAGCTCGTATTCTAAGAAAAATTGTACTGTTAAAAGGTAATTATTTTTTCTTGAATGCTTTTGACTCTTAGAATTTATATTTGTAAAAGTAGTAAACTTTCAATTGTTTTCTTTCTAATTAGGAATAAGTTGAAACATTAACTTATGAAATTTTCATCCGAGAACTTGAATCAAGAGATGGAATCTCAAATGCCATAGAAAATTTTGGGAGCTACTGGTGTTTAAAATATGCGCTATAGATATTTAAATTGTAAATTGAAAATAAATTATAGAACTATATATATGGAGTAGAAGTAAATTTATATCTTTATTCCTTTTCATTCTTCCATTGCGGTTTCAAGTTTTAACTGAATAACAAAAGTACAGTGTTTTTGCTTGAGGAGACATGTTATTTAGCGTTAGTCTCAACTAAACATGATATATCTATTAGAATTTTGTGTTCTAATATATTGAGATAATTTGTATTTTTTTTTATGATATTTCCGTTAAAGTGCGTGGACTTCAACATGGTGGTTTTCCAGTGAGCATCTCAATCACAAAACGTGGGATTATGTAAGAAATTGTCTTCCTTCATTTTAATCATTAAAAAATAACTTATGGCCTTTTTGAAATGGATTTATTAGGTTGTTTTCTATTTTATTCAAATTACTATTCTTTTATGACATGAGGCCTAAAAGTGCACATCATAAGGAAATTAGAGGACAATGCGACCTAGATAAGAAACTCACACATGTCATTCTCTTCACTAACCCAAATCAAACCAATAGGTTGTAATATTATATCCATTTTCTACTTCTATGGAATTGATTTTACGTTCTTAATTTTGTGTTATCAAAATTAAATCCTTATTTCTTTTGTTTGTTTATGTATGTTAGTATCTTTTTTCTCTTTTTACCCTTACCTCTAGAGTCAAGTATGTGTAACTAATTGTAACTAATTATGACAATATACTAAATTGAAATTTTTGTTTCAGTTAAAACAATTTTGGTGAACAACATTTCAAAATTTATTAATAATTAACTGTTCAACATTGTTTTTTCCACTTTATTTTTATTTCTACTTTCAAGTTTTAAAGTAAAATACGCCAAATTTATTACGTGGATTTTATACATAATTTAAGTTATATAAAATGATCAATATTAAATTATCTAGTTATATATTAATTTTTTGGCTCATAATTTTGTTTCTTTGTAATATGTGACAAATGCATACTATATGTTGAAAGGTATACTAGACCACCGCTTTTTCAAACCCGTAACCATATATTTTACCTTCACCAAATCTCAACTTAGGTTCGTGAGTTCTCAACATAATCAATATTTTGTGTTTCAATCAAAATAACTGATTACTTATTTACATTATATAAGTTAGTTGAATTATGTTGCTAATTTAAAGATCTTTTATTGAGCTAAATATATAAGTTATCATGTCATATTTATTCTTTATTTTATATACAAGTTTTAGAAAGTCATATTAATAATCTTATCATAGAAAAATTATTTAAATAATATTGAAGTGACTTTGTGCATAGCAGAATAAACTAGTAAAAGTTAAAAGAACATTGTTTGCAATTTTGCCAAATATTGTCCGAGGTCTTCTAGAACTTTTCATCCGCCTATAGAATTCTTCAAAAACCCCGATATTTCGAAGAGTTGATTAAACAAAACACTAGAACTTGATTTCTCAATTCAATCTCCACTTCCAATGGCGATACTCTCCGATTACGATGAAGAAGAACAGAAGAAGCCGACGTCATCAGCGTCGTCACTGAAGAAGCAGTTTAAAGCCGCTTTCGATCCGTCGAATCCGTTAGGGTTTCTGGAACAGGTTTTCGATTTCGTGGCAAAGGAGAGCGATCTCTTCAAGAGTGATTCTCTGGTGAATGATGTCAATGCGGTGGTGAGAATGGTTAAGGATAAAGTTCAAGCGGATGAGAAGAAGAGGAAAGAAGTTAAATTCGATGCCAATGGTAAGGTAGAGAAAAAGATTAAGGAGGAGGCGCTGCAGGTTAAAAAGGAGGAGGCGCCGCCGCTGCAAGCTAAAAAGGAGGACGAGGCGCCGCCGCTGCAAGCAAAAAAGGAGGAGGTTAAGGAAAGTGAAGGTAAAGCGGAAGAAGATAAGAAGGGGCCTCGAGGTAGTTTTTTTGCTACTCTTACGAATTTTGATTGTTATCATAATCTCTTAATGTGTTCGCATACTAGGGTTTATGTTATATGTGTAGGGTTTGGTAAGAGTTTATCTACGGGCTGTCTGTGTAATAGATGCCATGTTTTGCAGTTAAGATTGATTTATTTTGTGATATGATATTATTGAACTTATGTTAGGTAGTCTCTCTCGCTGGATTTATATTTTGACATTATGTTTTATAATGTGTATGAAGATTTATACTTTAACAACGTCTTTTCAGCATCACCTTTGCGTAACCAATTTTGTGATTGCTTTCTTGTATAAGTTTAGTTTTAGGTTTGTTTGCTAAGAAACTGTTATTTCCTCGGCCTCCCTAGGTTGTTAGATACGATTTTAGGGATAAAAGTTGGTGCTGCAATGTTTTGTTTTGCTGCTTTGTGCACGAAGAAAATACCAGCACCCTCCTTTCAGAGTTTTAGGGCATGAAAGTTTTTCCATTGAGTGGAGGAAAATTGAACAATTAATGTCTTCATCAGAATTGATTTTTGGATTGGTATCCTGAATGTTAACTGTGTGATGCTGTGTTAAAAGTGGATGAGAAAATGAATTTCTTGGTTCTGTAATTCTGTCATAGCTGAATTTGTTGGACTATCAGATCTATCAAAGTAGTAACTAATGTAATTGTTGATGTAAGTAAATATGCTCCTTTTCTCTAGCAATGTCTATTATTTTGAGTTTTTACTGAAACGCATTGTTGTTTCGGTCGCTAACTGCCTATTTGTCTTTGATCAGCTCCAAACAAGGGAAATGGTCTTGATATGGATAAATACTCTTGGGTTCAATCTCTACAAGAAGTTAACATTTCTGTTCCTGTCCCTCCTGGAACAAAGTCAAGATTTATTGTATGTGAGATTAAGAAAAACCATATTAAAGTTGGTGTCAAGGGTCAGCCGCCAGTTATTGACGTAAGTATGACCTGTTTTTCTGTCTATCTTTATTATTTTTCACTGCTGCTGCTGTGGTAAATTTATTTTGTTAAAATATTTATGTGTGTGGCATGAATATCCAGCATGTCTCATTGTTCATGTGATCACTCTTACCTTTTATGTATTTGTAGGGGGAACTTTTTCAGCATGTCAAGGTTGATGATTGCTTCTGGAGTTTAGGTAGGCCTTTGATCCAAACTTTGACGATACATGCTACTTTTTTTATATGAATCGTTAGTTGAAAACAATGAACTAATTGTGCACATCTAATTATTTAACTTCCTCCAGAGGACCAGAAGTCTATCTCCATTCTCCTGACGAAACAAAACCAGATGGAATGGTGGAAGTACTTGGTCAAGGGTGAAGCGGAGATTGACACTCAGAAAGTTGAACCTGAAAACAGCAAATTATCTGATCTGGACCCTGAAACACGTTCAACTGTGGAAAAAATGATGGTGAGCTTTTGTTAACAATTTCCCTTTGCTTTTGGTGGGCCATTTAATCTATTTGTACGTCCATTGGAACTCTTAGGGTGTGTGGATGGGTTTTGGCCCGGTCTCGCGAGTTTTGCGAGACCGAGCCAAAACCCTTTCAAATGAGTTTTTGTCAAACTCATAAAACCATAAAAAACCTATATAGAAACTCACTCAAACTCTTCAAACCTATAAAACATTGATTTGACACCTACCACCTACTTTTTCCCCCCAAATCTCAATAAAAAAGACATTGATTTGACACCTACCACCTACTTTTTCCCCTAAACCCCAACATCCAAACCAAATCCAAGTGGGGTTTCAACTTATTCAAACCACAAAACCCGTCCAAATGAGATCTCCAAAGGTTTCATCTAAACCACCCAAACCATTTTTTTTAAACCGAGACCCGTGAAACCGAGCCAAAACCCATCCAAATAGACCCTTAGATTGTTGCTTTATTGATTAAGACCTTAAAGTATGTTAACTGCAACATGTAGGAGTTTTGAAATAGTTGTATTCTTTCATCTTGATTAATATAATTAAAGCCATTTTAGTCACGAAACACGCATGCTTCTTTTACTAATTAGCAGACTAATAGTTGGATCATCCTCTGCTAATTTGACTTTTAGTTGGGTGCAAAGAAAATTCAAAAGAATGTAATCAATTTGTGACATTAGAATAAATATTGTAACCCCAAATTAATCTAGTAACATTTAAAATAGTTTATCTACCCCACTAATGCCTGTTATATGTGACCTTTGAGTATGTAAATTGTTTTATCCAAATTTGTTTGACACAAATGTCATTCTTGGTTTTTCGAAATGCTTTAGTTTGACCAAAGGCAGAAGCAAATGGGCCTTCCATCAAGTGATGAGATGCAAAAGCAGGATATATTAAAGAAGTTCATGGCTGAGGTGAACACTCAGTAAATTATTATTCACATACCTTTTATTTGCAACTATTCAATAAATTTACTGATTAATGTTTGCAATTTATTTGCAGCATCCTGAAATGGACTTTTCAAGGGCAAAGATCAACTAAATGAATTGCTCCATCTTTCGATCATTTTGAAGAACTCTTTCCTGAACCCAAGGTTTCTCCGCTGGGTTAAATCTGGTTAAGCTTGTCAAATTTTTGTGTACAGTTTTATGGTTAAACTAAAATCACTAGAGTTTGATATGATGATAATGGAATCTCTGGAGATTTGTGTGTGTTCTTTTTGACTTATGGCTAATAGACGAGTACTCAGTATTGTCTTTATATCTCGATATTGAAATCGTTATTATTGCTAGATTGGTGCAAAAATGCATAGTAAATGAAGAATTAAAGACAACTCAAAGGAGATGACTGTGTTACATTTGGGGAAAAAAGTGTTTTAGGTCCTTTGACTTTTACAGGTCCACGGGAATAGGATAATTTATTTTTCGACGAGTAAATTATATCCTATATAATTTTTGTACCCGCAATTTCAGTCCATAGTTCGTCGGATTCATAACAATGTTAAAAAATTATAAACGTTGCAAAATTGTTTGTCCATAACCTTTATTTGTACAAATTGTTAGCACAATTGATAATTTCTGAACATCGATGTAATTTCCTGCAAAATAGGGACCGAAATTGCAGGAAAGTAGATTAAAATTGTAGGAAAGCGGATTGAAATTGTTGCTACAAAAAAGATAATGTATTTTTTGCACACTAGTAAATTAAGTGTCCTGATACCGCGTCCCTAAAGTTAAAGGATTCAATTTTTTTTTTTTTTGCTTTTACATTTCGTGTTAATTGAAAATATGTATTATTATGATGGAAAATTGTTTAAATTCGATATAAGTAATAGCGGGTGCATGTAGGGTAGGTAGGTAATATTTACTTATTTTAGATTTGTAAATAAAACACCATCTGTTCAATTTAAATTAAATTGCCACACTTCCTATTTTGTAAATTCATAGACATGGGAATATTCTAATTGTTTAAAACTAAAATGATATTTTTCTATGAATTCAATTTAAATTAAATTGTCACACCCTCCAATAATATGTAATTTAGATGGTAATCCATATGAGCACTCCAATGAGAAGACATTTTGGACGCCTAAATCTGTCACGAACAATTCAAGATTTGTTTCATCAAAAGTTTCGAACCTAAATTGAGACAAGTCAGTGTTTTTTGCTCATGGTTCCATCACAAGATAAGAGGCCAACATGGTTAAAACAACTAAATAGGCAAACTTCACCTCTTTAGGCTAGTTACGTAGAACATGTTTGTCTCGTTTTTCAGGAACATGTTTGTCTCGTTTTTCAACATTTTAAGTGCTTTTAGGTTTTGAAAAGTCATTTTTTTTTCAGAAACAAACTATATATTCTCAATTTTCAGAAATAATTTATTCCTAAAAATATTCTCTAATCTCAAAAAGGAAAAATCTAAACAAATTTTACTTTGATTTGACATAATGTAACTTATCTCACATAACAAACATAATTTGATATAAAATAATTTATCTCTTACCATGTTTCTCTTCTTTTTATAATCTCTAAAATGACTTATTTATTTCTAGAATTTGTACCTACTATTTACCATATCTAAAACATCTAAACAATAATATTATGAAATCGAGAATTTTCCTAAAAACTCAATTTATTTTTGTAATTTCTTTCACAAAAGCGAAATAAACAGGCAAATTGTGTTTTTCAGTTTGTCTTATGTCCAAATATATTTCATCTATCTTTTCAGGGGAAGATCATCTATCACATTTTGGTGTCACATATTTGTATCACTGTTTGTACCCAAAAAATCACCCTCGATTGATCGAGGAATAATAGCATGATAATGGGCCGAACCCAATAAATAGAGCCAAGTGAGTTGGATCAGGATCGAACCTACTCTGATCCAGAAATCAATCTGACCGAAATTAAACGGGTCACGAGCCCAATTAGAGATACGGCCCAATTTTATAATTAATGAGTTCGGCTAAGTACAAATTAATTAATGAATAAGTTAATTAATCTATGGGCCAAGGTTAAATAATTAAACCAAACAGGGTTTAAGAACAAAGAGGCCCAATGAGCCTAAGGGATTATGTTGGCCATAGTGGTTTAATTAAATTAATTGAACCAATTAGTTAATTAATTGGGCCAAAGATTAGTGATTGGCCCAAATAATTATTAAGGCCAATAAACCAAGTAATTGATTAAGTAATTAATTACAGTTATCACATAAGGATTAATGGGCCGATTACTTCCAACCGATCCAGAACAGCCCATAAATCAGCCGACGAAAACGGCCCAGCAATCTGAACAGTTCGTGGCCCAGCCGATGAGATCGGCCCAATAAGAAAAGGGCTGGCTAATTAATTATTTAGATAATTAATTAAAACTAGAGATAAACTAGAACTCAACCACTTCCTCATTTATCTCAAAATTGGTTATGGGACTAAGAAGTGTAATTCAAATCAAACTGGCAGTACACGTTTTCTCTCACAACTGCCGAAATCATATCTGAAAATTGAACAAGAGAGAAGAAGAAAAAGCAACCGCCAAGTAGTGGAGAAAGTGGAGGTTGTGGAAGTAGTGGAGAAAGTGGAGGACAAACAGCATCAGTCGATCAGTTTCTGGCAAACAGCTATAAATATCAGGAAGCTGCCATAAACACACACACACAACTCAATCAATCAACAAATCAGTCTACACTGAAAATCGGCTCAACGCCTCTCCGGAAGTCCAGCATCCGCTGCTTCTGTCAGTCAGTCAGCACTGCCAATTCCTTGACATCAATCGTCAATCCTCAGCAACCAGCAGGACATGGCCGCCTGAAGTCTAGCACCGCCGCTCAAAGTAAGCCGCAAAGCTGCTTCCGCCGTCAGCGAAGCTGTCTCGAGCGAAACCATTCGATATCAAGCAAAATAGCAAGCTGCAACGTCATGTAAGTGCCCACGTAGTTACATGGCAACCTCGTCAAGTAGCCATCTGCTTGATGAGTCCGCTGTCAAGTAGCCATCTGCTTGATAGCTATCGGTTGAGTAGCCATCTGCTCAATTGATGCCCTTTCCAGTGGCCATCCGCTGGTCAGGAGCCCGATTGGTAGCCATCTGCCAAGGTTGGGCGATCCGCTGATGGTGGTTACTCGCCGTCAGTGTTACTTTCTGTCAACAAGCTTGCACTGTCATATATCATCAACTCATTTGGTGGGTTTACCTGCCAATCAAGGAGTATTTTTCAGAACTTAATAGAGTTATCAACTCGTTTGGCAGATGCATGCCAATACAGGAGACCTTCTATCGTTTTGCATATTTTTGTAATATTGGTGAATCAGGGAACTCATTGATTTCTTTTATAGTTAATGAAAGCATTTGGTCCATATCTCCTGATTTTTGTTAAAGTATGCTTTACGTCAAGTGATTTTCATTGATGCATTAGTTTGTTAAGTTTATGTCTTTAAAGTCAAGTTACATATTAAACTGATTGATTATCAACTCATTCGTAAATCCATTGATATATTGAGTAAGCCATCGATTGGCTATGAAACTTTGGCATATCAGAAAGGTTATCATAAATTATTTAAGTCCTGCGGCCAGGCAGGCATGGAAAAGAACTAAGGGTAGTGTTTGCCTACTCTGCCGCAATCAATTGATTAGAAGTCAGCCTTATCAGGGCATTTTACATTGATATCAATGTGTCCTTATCAGGACATTACATTATAGTTTACATTGATATCGACATGTCCAATTTTATATCGTTATGTTTGCACGCACAAACATTGGCACGCCCGCACTCATTACACATCATATCGAGCCATTTGCACATCGAGGCATTCGGTGTCAAATTTATAGCAAACAATATTTTGGCACGCCCAGTGGGACATGATAATCTTTTTGCCAAAAAATTAATCAGTTGATGCTAATCGATTGATCTTTGCTGTTGTCAGATGATACCACAGATAACGCGAAAGACTCGATCTAGCTTGACGAGGACACGCTCTGATCTAACGCACTCTCTGGAAAATCTATCCACTGTCCCGCTAACTATGGAAGGGACTGACAAGATAGAGGAACTGACAACGGAGGTCCGCAACTTCACTAAGGACCTTGAGGCCAAACAAGTAGAATGGTCAAATGTTGTCAGTAAGTTCGAGAACATGCTAGGCTCGGCCACTGCAGCCAGTCAGGCCAATACTGAAGCCAGCAACATTGTGAATTCTTCCCTGATGCATCTGGAATCAAAGATGTCTATGCTTGCTGAAAGCATCAACACCCTTGCCAACGGGATACAATCGCAGGCCTGGACAGGGCCGCCCAAAAACTCTGTTGACAAAGGCAAGGGACCAGCGATACATATCGGGGGAAGTGGATCAAGGGATGAAACGCCCTACAAACAGGGCAACGGACAAACTAATGTCCTTGACAAGAAAGGAAGTACCTCTAAGGCCAGGTATCAACGCCCAGACTCGGGGGGCAGGTCGGAAGAGGAACGATCAGAGGCTATGGGATATGGCCCAGAAGGACATCAGGCCATCTCATCGGCCTATGATCGGACAAATCGAGCCATGGAAGGTCATGACGACCTGTTGACGATGAATCAGGCTCAAGAGATGTTTGTAAGGAGACAAGGGAATAGGGCATCAAGGTATAACAAGCCTCATCCAGAATACATTGATCAGGTGCCGTTCCCAATGAACTACAGGGCACCCAACTTCACTCTGTTCTCAGGAGAAGGGTCTCAATCTGCCACCGAGCATCTAGCTCGATTTTCTCTGGAATGTGGCAACTTAAGCAACGAGTTGAAGTTAAAATTGTTTCCTAACTCACTCACCGGCATGGCGTTCCACTGGTACGCCAACTTGAAACCAGGATCGGTCCCCGACTGGCCATCCATGGAAAAGACATTTGTGATGAACCACTATCAAGCCCCGCTTGAAGTCTCTGTCATCGAGCTATCCAACATGAAGCAGCTGACAGGGCAGACAGTAGAGGAATACATGAAAGCGTTCATCAGGGCCAGAGGCTTCTGTGCCATACCTCTGCCAGAAAAAGAGTGTATCAAAATTGCCATCCATGGCATGCATTTTGAATTGAGGAAAATTATGATGGCCCAATATCATGAAGACTTGTTTGAACTGACCGATCATGCGGTCCGATATGAAAGGGTCCTAAGGGATGAAAACAGGCGGCAACCCAGAGGAAACTACCACCAAATAGGAATGGCTGATTCTAGCGAGGAGCCATTGAATAGGTCGATGGAGCAGACAGGTATTGAAATCGGGTTAGCTGAAGTGGTCTGTCCAAAGAACACTGTCTGTCAAGCACTTGCGAAACCAAAAGAGCCTCAACCAGCCATCAAGGTGCCAAATAACTTGGTAAGAAGAGATGCTGAATACAAAACAGACCGCGAGAGACGCTACTCGTTTGATGTCTCCAAGACCGAGGCCATTTTTGATCAACTGTTGGCCGACAAGATCCTCAGGCTGAAAGGGGATCATGTGATACCATCTCCAATGAAAATTGCAGGTAAGACTTATTGCAAGTATCACGACGTATGGACTCACTCTACGAATGAATGTCTCGTTTTCAGGTGGATGGTACAAGATCACCTTGATAAGGGCATTTTAAGATTCGCCCCAGATTGGAAAATTACTAAACCGATGACGGTTGACACTAATCCTTTCCAACAGAACGAGGTAGGGATAAACATGGTAGGGGTGACAAATGGGACAGGAGAGCAGTATGCAGAGGGGGACCCACATCACTTACCCTCTTCGACGAATATGCAAATGGGATTATGTGCTAGATGCCATGCTGACTTGGCAACAGTACCATTGTTTGTGAATCCAAACATATATGGCCAGTACATGCCTTGGCCGAACACTGCACAAGGAGCATATCCTTATCAGGTGATGCCACAGCCACAACATCAAGTTATGCCACAGTATCAAGTGATGGCACCATCTCCAGTGCCAGCACCTTTGCCAGTGCAGGCAACTCCACCAACAGTGGAACCACGTAGAGATCAGGCCATACCTAAAATGCCTCGACAGCCGCAGGAGGGTACTAGTCGTAACAACAGGATCAGGGAAAGATCACCTGACAGATCACCAGTTAGGCAGGTCAGATCGACCGCCTATCACAGAGACAGGACCTATGGGCCGTCGATCAAAACAACATCGCCTGGTCAATATAGACCGCGAACTGTCCATACCCCTGCAAATACTCGAGTAGGGAGATGGGTACCCGTGAGGCATCCGAAATTTCCTGGGAATCAAAGGGTCGATCAGATGACCAGAACACAGTATCGGCGTTACTTGCGCCAGAGGAAAGAAATCGAGATAGCCAAAGGGAAAGCCCCAATGAAACAGCGAACGGCAAAGCCACGTGATATCGAAATGAAGCATGGACAAGAGGCCAAAGAGGCCGAGGAGGCCGAACAGGGAGCTGTTTCCCCATGGCGGTCACCAGGGAAAGCCAAATATGGCACAATTGATTTAGAGAAGGAATTAGAAGAAGACGAAAATGAGCTCAGGGTGAAATTTGACAAAATCTTTGCCCGAAACGAGGGTAAACAAGGTGAGGTCGAATCTGGCCAAGCAATCGAGGAAAAAGCAATCGACGAAAAAGCAAAAGAGGACGAAAAAAGTGGAACCAGCCAGCCGTCAGCCGGTTCGGCAGTAATGCAATGTAATGCAGTAAGTTCTGAACTCGTCGATGTCATCGATGAAGAGTTGGAATACTCCACTGATGGAGTCTGGGACGAAGGAATGCCAGTGGTTCAAATGGCAGAGGACTTGGAAATGATATCGGTCGATGACAGGAAGGAGACCGATTGGGACAAGAAGGTAGAAAATATTTTCCAGAAACCACCTTCATTTATGGCCAGACACATCAGGCCATTGTATATATCAGGACATATCGATGGAAAGCCCATCGACAGAATGCTGGTCGATAACGGGGCCGCAGTCAATGTAATGCCAGCATCTACTATGTACAAGTTAGGCAAGGTCAGTGAAGACTTGATGGAAACAAGGGTGATCGTCAGCAACTTTACTGGAGGAAAGGCTGATACATTAGGAATCTTACCTGTTGAGGTAAAGATTGGAAAGACTAGTCTGAAGATTGCTTTCTTCGTGGTAGATGCTGCCACATCTTACAATGCGTTGTTGGGGAGAGACTGGATTCACTCCGCTTTATGTGTGCCGTATTCTCTTCATCAATGTTTACTGATCTGGGGGGACGCCGTTGAACCAGAGATCATAATGGCCGACAACAGGCCATTTACTGCAAAAATCAATGCCGTCGAGGCGGCATATTATCGAGAGGATGTGGGACCTTATCGATTCGTCGGACAGGACAAATATGGACGACCTGTGGAGGTCACATCGAGCAAAAAACTAACTCAGCTCGAAATGACCTGTCTCGCTAAGGAGTTAAGTCGGCCCTGCAATGTCAAGGAAGAAGGGCCGCAAGAACAGAACAATCAGTCCTTATGAATTATACTGTTGATGATAAGGAACCATCGACCGATAAGGCAGAACAGTTAGAAATTGATGAGATCGTTGTCATCGGTCCAGAACAGGAAGCATGTGCCGATCTGATTCGAAAGCTTCGGGCCTACGTGGCCGAATGTTACACAGGCGATCTTATTTTCGAGGAAGAAACGCCAATATCAGATGGCAACGAAATTCAGTTAGAGGAATTAGGAACGGCGCCAGCCAAGCTTGATGACATTAAAATCCAAGTGCAAGATCCTGTCATCGAAGTTGAGTTGGGCACCGAAGAGGATCATAGGCCAACGTACATCAGCGCATTGCTGGATGATGGCCAGAAGGAACGATTGATTCAAGTATTGAAAGAATACAAGGATTGCTTTGCCTGGAATTACGACGAGATGCCAGGGCTAAGCAGGGAATTGGTTGAACATCGAATTCCAATACTTGAGGGGTATTTACCTCGAAAACAGCCTCTGAGACGGATGTCAGTGGAAGTCTGTCAACTGATCAGGGAGGAAATCGAAAAGTTGTTGAAGGCCAGTTTCATCGAAGTGGCCCGATATCCAGAGTGGGTTGCCAACGTGGTGCCCGTAATGAAGAAGAACGGTAAGATCAGGATATGCATCGATTTCAGAGACCTGAATCTTGCATCTCCTAAGGATGAGTATCCGATGCCAATGGCAGACATGTTGATCGATGCTGCCGCTGGCAATATGTTTTTGACTGCCGTCGACGGAAGTGCAGGCTATAACCAGATATTTGTGGCCGTAGACGACGTGCCAAAGTTGGCTTTTCAATGTCCAGGGGGAATAGGCACCTTCCAATGGAAAGTGATGCCATTCGGACTTAAAAACGCTGGAGCCACTTATCAACGGGCCATGAACTGCATTTTCAGTGAGTACATCGATGACTTTGTCAAAATTTACATCGATGATATTGTGATCAAATCAGCTAGTTACGAGGAACACTTGACACATTTGGCGAAGTCATTTGCCAAAATGAGAAAACATAAACTGAAACTTAATCCCTTGAAATGTGTTTTTGCAGTTGCATCAGCCAATTTTCTTGGCTTCTTAGTGCATCGCAAGGGGATTGAGATCGATAAGAACAAATCCAAGGCTATCCTGACAGCCAAACCTCCATCAACGAAGAAGGAACTACAACAATTCCTTGGCAAGGTCAACTTTCTAAGGAGGTTCATATCAAACTTGGCTGGAAAAACAAAGGTCTTCTCACCTTTGTTAAAACTGAAGGACAAAGAGGAATTTTGCTGGCAAACGGAGCATGAGCAGGCGTTTCAAGAGATAAAAGACAAACTGACCACGCCGCCTGTAATGATGCCGCCAGTCAAGGGGAAACCCTTGAAATTGTATATATCTGCCACAGAGGACACTGTCGGTGGATTTCTAGCACAAGACGATGAGAATGGATTTGAGCGAGCTATATACTACTTGAGCAGGCATTTGTCAGAAACAGAACAGAGGTATACCCCGATAGAAAAGGTATGTCTTGCACTGTTTTTCTCTTGTAAAAAGTTACGTCATTATATGCTGCCTGTTAAAGTATTAGTAATTTCTAGTATTGATGTTATTAAGTATATGATAGCTAAACCTGTAATGAGAGGAAGGATCGGCCGATGGGCTATCCAACTGATGGAGTATCAATTGCAGTATGTACCGCAAAAAGCAGTCAAAGGCCAAGTATTGGCTGATTTCTTAGTTGACCATCCATGCATTGACATAGATCAGACCGTTCTAAAGGAACTGGACTTGATGACAGTAGAGATCAAGCCGTGGACACTGGCTTTCGATGGGTCAAGAACCGATAGACTGTGTGGGGCAGGTATTGTCTTGATTTCACCATCTGATGTTAAAACTAAGTTATCTATACAATTTGATTTTGAATGTACCAATAATCAGGCCGAATACGAAGCCTTAATTATTGGACTAGAAATGCTAAGGGAGCTACATGTCAAATCTGTTACCATCGTTGGAGACTCACAGTTAGTTATCAGGCAAATTCAAGGTACATATAAATGCCGAAATCCTACTCTTGACAAATATTACTTGACGGCAATGTCTTTACTTTCAGAATTTGCTGATGTCACTTGTTATCACATAACGAGGGGACATAATAGTGAGGCCAACAGTTTGGCCCAATTGGCGACTGGTGTTGATCTTCCTGATGACATCGATGAATCTCATTACGTCGTCAGGAGACGGCACTGTCCATCGTTTATGTATCGGGATGATATTCTAACTGTCCTAAGTGTGTTTCAGGATCCTGATGACTGGAGAGAGCCAATCAGAAAATATCTGGCTAATCCGTCTGATAAAACATCTCGACAGACAAGGCTCAGGGCCGTCAATTACGTCCTGATGGGAGATCAATTGTTCAGAAAAGGCCACGACGGTGTGTTACTGTTATGCGTCGATCAGCAGGAAGCCATGAGAATTATGATGGAAGCACATGAAGGAATTTGTGGCGCCCATCAAAACGGACATAAGCTTGCATGGCTATTACGCCGATATGGTTATTACTGGCCAAAGATGGTGGGAGATTGCGTTCAATTGGCAAAGGGATGTGAAAAATGCCAACGCTTTGGGGTAATTCAGAGAATCCCCATCGAGGAGATGAACGTGATAATCAAGCCATGGCCTTTCAGATGTTGGGCCATCGATATAATCGGAGAGATACATCCATCGTCATCCAAACACCATCGATACATCATTGTGGCCACAGATTATTTCACCAAGTGGGTAGAGGCCAAACCACTTAAACAGGCCAATCAGGCCGAAGTGATGAAGTTCATCAAGGACTTAATCATACATAGGTTTGGCCTGCCACAAACCATTGTCACTGACAGGGGGCTAATGTTTGTTGGTCAGGAGATCAAGGAGTTTGCCAGGTCAATGGGTTTTGAGTTGGTCCATTCAACACCTTATTATGCACAGGGGAATGGTCAAGCTGAAGCCTCAAATCGAGTCCTCAAGGACATCATTTCAAAGATGATCGAGGAAAACCCAAGAGCATGGCACCTGATGCTGTCAGAGGCACTATGGGCTTATCGGACCAGCAAAAGAACAAGTACAGGCACTACTCCATATAAATTGACTTATGGACAGGATGCCGTACTACCGATGGAGATAAACGTCCGATCACTTCGGGTGATGCAACAAAATGAGCTGACACCCGAAGAATACACTGAAAGTATGCTCCAAGAGCTTGATGAGTTGGATGAAGTCAGAGTTGCCGCGTTAGATAGGATCGAGGCACAGAAAAAATTGGTTGCCCGATGCTATGATAAAAAGATACGCAGGAAACACTTTGACGTCGGGGACTTGGTCTGGAGAACAGTTTTGCCACTTCATCAGCGTGAGAAAAAGTATGGCAAATGGAGTGCAACATGGCAAGGGCCATATGAAGTCTTCTCAGTAACTCGAGGAGGAGGTTATATACTGAAAAAGCCAAACGGGGATCTTTGCAGAGATCCCATCAATGGAAGATACTTGAAAAAGTTCAGACCAACCCTCTGGGAAACAATGTGTCTGGAGCATCAGCAAGCTTTGGAGTTGGAAATTGAACGGCGCCAAGAGCACTTTAGTGCGCCGATACCTTTGTAAATATTAAGTTAGGTTTATTTTTAGTCTTATTTTTATTTCCCTTTCTGTTTTGATTAGACTAAGTAAGTTTTAAAATAGTATTAGCTGTTGCATTTGTTTCTAAAAATTGGCTAAATACTTCGTTTTTTAATTAAGTCTTTGTCTTCCCTGATATCAACTTATTTCAGAAATGCATTTTTTACTGTCAGTTGGGTTGATTGGATTTTAACTAGGTCTTGTCGACAAGGAAGTTTTGTTTATACTTGCAAAATTAGTTGTTGGGCTGCAAATCTTTGGTACTTAGTTGGATTTGGCTTCAGTGTTAAAGAAAAACACACGATAAACCAAGCCAAAATAAAATCTACTAAGGAAAGAAAAGTAATCTGTGGCCGTCAGGCCATTACATCTACGAAAACAGGAGATAAGAGAAGTCCTTGGCCGTCAAGCCATAACAAAAGCAAAATCCTACACTACTTGGCACATTCGCCAAAAATCAATGGCTCGCAGGCCAGAAAACTAACATCTACTGAAGAAAATCCTGTGTGAATCGGCCAAGGAACCCCTTGAGGGCTGTCTCTATTCTGGCCTGATCAGCTGCAGCAGCCGCTGCTTGAGCAACCACTTGATCTTCAGCAGTTTTGGCTTCGGTGATCAAGGCATCTGTGTTGGCCAACTGATCAGTAATGGATTCGGCCTCTGCGGAAGCCGTCGTGATCTGGCCTCGAACAACATCCAACTGCCTTTGAAGCTCCTCGATGGCAGCAACCAAATCAGCCTCCGAGCCTTTCAGATTAGTAAGTGAATCACTGAGGCTGGATCCTTGGGCGTAGAGCTCTTCAAACTTGGAGAGAAGAGTCCCAAGAGGGGACTCATAAGAAGCTCTTGCCTTGATGGCCCGATCGTTGTCTTTGAATTCACTCCTCATTTGGCTAAACTGCTGCGCAAAGTCGGAGTAAAAGGCCACCTTGTCTCGTGGGAGTTTGGCAGGGGACAGCTTGCTCATCAAGTCATCAAGAGATGGTCCCATGTTGATCATCAGGACATCTAGAGGCTGACTTTGATAATTTGACAGTAGCCCTTTGAGATGAGCAATTTCAGCAGGAGAGAACAGAGCATGGCTCGATGGCTCTGAAGCGGTCGATTGGGATTGAGAGGATGAACTCTGCAGAGATAAGGCACGAGTGTTGGCAAATCGAGCCAATGCTTGAGCTAGCCTGTGGGAGCTATCCATTGCCTGACCAGATGGAGGAGTCTGAAAATTAAAACAAAACAAGATAAGTGCCATGCAAATGGAACAAGGAGGTAAAAAGCAAGGCAATGATAAGACTAACCACATTCAAAGGAGGGGGAGCAGAAATAGGAGTATCCTTGACGGGAACAGTCTGAGAAGGGACCACAGGCTTAGGCTGTTGGAAGGCCGTCTCCCCTGATCCTCCACCAACATTGGTGTCAACGGGAGGATTTTCTGGAATAATCCTGGGAGATCGAGGGGTTGGAACCTCCACTCGCTGAAATCTCTCCCCATCATCTTCACTGTCAGATGAGCTGACAGCCAATGTCCTAACCTTCTTGCGGGGCGGAGGATCAACTTTGATGGCTCGACGCTTGCCTTTCGAACTCACCTCCTGACAGAAAAGGAAGAATATCAAGGTAAGTTCAAAAAGAAAACAAAGTAAGTTAATGGGGACTACCTCCTCGTCAGAACTGCTCACGATTATGGCACTAGTGCCACCTCGTTGATGAAAGAGCCGACGAGAACGTCGGACATACAGGACAAGGGGATCAGTTACCTTGTCAGCAGAGGAGTGAGCCTCAGACTCCTGAATCGACTGAGAGACAGTGGGGGAAGAGGCCTGTGGACTGACTATCTGAAGGGGAACAGCAAAGGGTATAACAGGCTCCTTGACAGCCTTCTTTTTTCCAGCCTGAGAGGCCGACGGTTTCTTTCCTGCAAAGAAACGAGCATGTTATTATACAACAGTAATCAATAAACAAAAACAAAGGAATCTACCTGGTTGATCAAGGGCAATGGTACCCCCATCCTTGTATTCACACAAAATATAAATTTTGGACATAGTGTGGGGGTCATCAGCATGGTATCCCGTAAAGGAAACCTGGGAAATAGGCTGATGGCTACGACTAGCACCCGTAATAGGGACAGAAGCCGGAGCCACAAACCCAAATGGCTCGATAAAATCAGGGAGCAATGGGAGAGAAGGGCCGAGGGGTTTGTAAAATGTTTACCAAGGAGGAACTTCACCAGGACCCCCTCGTTTTTTGGCTAACTTAGAATGAGCCAACCTGGCCCTACCTATTCTATCGTTTTTCAACAGCTCAAAATTAACGGCGGCTTCCTCAAACACTCTATCTCTATTATCAGGGTCCCAAGTCACATTGTAAAATTTTTCAAATCGAGAAATGATAGCCAATTTACCTTTCTTGGACGCCTTGACAAGGGCAGCAGCAGATGGCTCAAGGAACGGGCCGTCACAGGAAATGATTTCAGGGTGATTAGGCACAGTGAACTTGGCTGCAGCAACATGAAAAGTGTCTGGGCGAGTGAGAACAAGGTAGCTATCCCACCACTTGATGAAATCGGGGGAGCTGGCAGAACTGGGATTGTACATCCTGAAGACGAAAGCATCTCGAGCTGTGCGCCAACACCTCCGCAACTCATCAAAACTGTCCATATCCTGCAGCTCAACAAAATTGACATTTCTGTCAGCAAGGGACATGCCGAATCGAGGGATCATCTGCACAAGGCCAAATTGTCGAGCCACGTAGTGAGCAGGATAAAAACGAACGGAACACTTAAGAGGCTTCCGCTCCGTGGCTTCTTTGGCTCCAGTAACCTTTAAACCAGCAGGGATATCCCTTGACGTCAAGAAACTGGCCCACATCTTCTGATAATCCCTTTGAGCGTCTGCTGACATCAATGGGGAGTAGACCGATAACATAGGAGAGCAAAAAACCAGAAAATTAGGCTCGGGGCCCTTGACCTTGTTGTAAAATCGGGAGAAGAAGTAATAAAAGTTGAGGGGTTGTAGTGTTTGCCGAGCCACAAAACTGGCATATATTTCATTATCAACGGGGGCAGTGGTGAATGCACAAAAATCTGGGAAATAGGCAAATAACCATGCCTGAAGCAACCAGATAGGCCCCTGCAAGAAAACACATCTCGATGCCAAAAAGCCCTCAATACCCGCACAAAAACTGGAAAAAACAACAGGGCCTAAGGCCACTTTCTCGCCCCTAGCAAGACTAATAGCCATGGCATTATACTCTTTGGTCACAGATAATGCAGAAGTACAGAAAATATATCTCGACAGCCATAACGTAAGAAAGTGGACATGTTCAATATGGGATACCTCGACGGTGTCAGCCAGACTTTTGTATCGGCCGATAATGGGGCCATAACTCAATAAAGTAGCACCCTTTTCATCGACGGCCGCGGGGAAGTGAAAGGCATCATCTCCGGCCGATGGTTGGGGGTCGACATAACACCCAGTGGGCCCGAGGCCACTGATGGCCAAAATATCCAGAAGGGTTGGAGTCATCGGACCATAAGCAAAGTGAAAGGTGTTGTCGGCTTTGCACCAAAACTGCACCGCCGCTCGAATAAGGGGAAGGTTCAAAGATAAACCCACTTTGCAAAATTGAATGGCATCGTAAATCCCACAGAGACGCCAAACAGGGGCAAATGTTTTCTCCACCCTCCGACACCAGATCAGCCAGTCCGCGTGAACAATGGAGCTAGCCCACGGCCACCCACGGGTGGTAGATTGAAAAGTAGTGGGGCTTTCGGAGAAAGGCAAAGCCTCTTGAGGGTAAAGGAGAGGATGCTCCGCGGCCGGAGGTACATCGGCAGCCGAGTGGAACGGGCCGATGGTGGTGCCGAAAGGAGTTTCTTGAAGGACTTGAGTCGAGATATGTACATCCCGTAGATTAACTTGTGCACCGGCCATGTTTGATTGAAAGAAAATCCTTGATTTATGGTGGGTTATGGAAGATTGAGAAGAAGAAAAATTGGCTATGGAGGTTTTTTGAGAGAGAAATCGGGTAAGAGGAGAGGATGAATAGTGAAGGGTTTCTTGTGGGGAGTTTTTGAGAAGAGATAAAGTGGGTTTTTGGGGAAGAGTGAGTTTGATGGGACTCTTGAGAGATTGGAGACTAGCCAATTGATAGGCTTGGAAGTTTTGTGTTGGCCGAAAATTTAGAGAGAGAAAAAGAGGGAGTTGACACTTGGCATAGAAATTAATGGATAGGGAAACTCTTGAGATTCCCAATAAAGCCAATGTCTTGAAGGGTTAGCCAATTATGGCTAACTTTAAATACAAAGGCATGCTCAATTAATGCCAATCGAGCCATAAAAAGAGGGAAATTTAAAAACTAAGTCTTATCTGATAAAATTTTAGCATCAGCTAAAATTTAACAGATACGACTTACGGGGGGCATTGTTTGTACCCAAAAAATCACCCTCGATTGATCGAGGAATAATAGCATGATAATGGGCCGAACCCAATAAATAGAGCCAAGTGAGTTGGATCAGGATCGAACCTACTCTGATCCAGAAATCAATCTGACCGAAATTAAACGGGTCACGAGCCCAATTAGAGATACGGCCCAATTTTATAATTAATGAGTTCGGCTAAGTACAAATTAATTAATGAATAAGTTAATTAATCTATGGGCCAAGGTTAAATAATTAAACCAAACAGGGTTTAAGAACAAAGAGGCCCAATGAGCCTAAGGGATTATGTTGGCCATAGTGGTTTAATTAAATTAATTGAACCAATTAGTTAATTAATTGGGCCAAAGATTAGTGATTGGCCCAAATAATTATTAAGGCCAATAAACCAAGTAATTGATTAAGTAATTAATTACAGTTATCACATAAGGATTAATGGGCCGATTACTTCCAACCGATCCAGAACAGCCCATAAATCAGCCGACGAAAACGGCCCAGCAATCTGAACAGTTCGTGGCCCAGCCGATGAGATCGGCCCAATAAGAAAAGGGCTGGCTAATTAATTATTTAGATAATTAATTAAAACTAGAGATAAACTAGAACTCAACCACTTCCTCATTTATCTCAAAATTGGTTATGGGACTAAGAAGTGTAATTCAAATCAAACTGGCAGTACACGTTTTCTCTCACAACTGCCGAAATCATATCTGAAAATTGAACAAGAGAGAAGAAGAAAAAGCAACCGCCAAGTAGTGGAGAAAGTGGAGGTTGTGGAAGTAGTGGAGAAAGTGGAGGACAAACAGCATCAGTCGATCAGTTTCTGGCAAACAGCTATAAATATCAGGAAGCTGCCATAAACACACACACACAACTCAATCAATCAACAAATCAGTCTACACTGAAAATCGGCTCAACGCCTCTCCGGAAGTCCAGCATCCGCTGCTTCTGTCAGTCAGTCAGCCTGCCAATTCCTTGACATCAATCGTCAATCCTCAGCAACCAGCAGGACATGGCCGCCTGAAGTCTAGCACCGCCGCTCAAAGTAAGCCGCAAAGCTGCTTCCGCCGTCAGCGAAGCTGTCTCGAGCGAAACCATTCGATATCAAGCAAAATAGCAAGCTGCAACGTCATGTAAGTGCCCACGTAGTTACATGGCAACCTCGTCAAGTAGCCATCTGCTTGATGAGTCCGCTGTCAAGTAGCCATCTGCTTGATAGCTATCGGTTGAGTAGCCATCTGCTCAATTGATGCCCTTTCCAGTGGCCATCCGCTGGTCAGGAGCCCGATTGGTAGCCATCTGCCAAGGTTGGGCGATCCGCTGATGGTGGTTACTCGCCGTCAGTGTTACTTTCTGTCAACAAGCTTGCACTGTCATATATCATCAACTCATTTGGTGGGTTTACCTGCCAATCAAGGAGTATTTTTCAGAACTTAATAGAGTTATCAACTCGTTTGGCAGATGCATGCCAATACAGGAGACCTTCTATCGTTTTGCATATTTTTGTAATATTGGTGAATCAGGGAACTCATTGATTTCTTTTATAGTTAATGAAAGCATTTGGTCCATATCTCCTGATTTTTGTTAAAGTATGCTTTACGTCAAGTGATTTTCATTGATGCATTAGTTTGTTAAGTTTATGTCTTTAAAGTCAAGTTACATATTAAACTGATTGATTATCAACTCATTCGTAAATCCATTGATATATTGAGTAAGCCATCGATTGGCTATGAAACTTTGGCATATCAGAAAGGTTATCATAAATTATTTAAGTCCTGCGGCCAGGCAGGCATGGAAAAGAACTAAGGGTAGTGTTTGCCTACTCTGCCGCAATCAATTGATTAGAAGTCAGCCTTATCAGGGCATTTTACATTGATATCAATGTGTCCTTATCAGGACATTACATTATAGTTTACATTGATATCGACATGTCCAATTTTATATCGTTATGTTTGCACGCACAAACATTGGCACGCCCGCACTCATTACACATCATATCGAGCCATTTGCACATCGAGGCATTCGGTGTCAAATTTATAGCAAACAATCACATATATAGATCTATTAACAAGTATACTTATTTAAATTTTGTGGAAGTCTACACACTCACTTGAAGGATGTATCTATCATGTAACATCAAAATGTGACATCAAAATGTAATAAATAATCCACCTCCTGTTTTTTATGTTCTTGATTTGATCTGAAACATGGAACATAAATAAAGAAAATGGAGTCGTTCCTCCCATCAATTCCACCAGATATCCAATTTCTTTTTCAAGGAAAAAAACCCAGATTCACAGTGGACATTATCGACAGATAAAAGAATTCAACTACAAAAATTCAGAGTATATACCATATTATAGTAAAAACTAAAAAGATCCCAATACATGCCCATTTTTTCTCAATAAAATAAAATAAAATCCTAATCCACTTTCATCTATATTCCGTTTTTTATACACTTCCCTATATGTATTGTCTAGTCATGATTTATGATTAGAAAAAAAATAAAAAATAAAATTCAATAGACTCGAGCCTAGCATGAAAAGTGTCTCCTATGACCTTCTCAAGCATAACCACAAAATTCCACCGGTGGTGTAAAATTGCGCCGCCAATCCTCCGCCACCTTCTCCTCCTAGCCCCACCACCACTGCGGTGGCTAAACTTTTGCCTCACAACCACCAAGAAATCCCAACTAAAAATATATATATAGATAGATATAAGGTCAAACATTTTGGGCATATAAATATTCTAATTAATCTTCCAATTACAAATCAAATTCCTCTCCACTAGCTGTCGATTAAAGTTTTGGACACACACTACATAATATTTCGTCTTCTTGTTCCGCTGGTCAAAAAAAGAAAAGGTAAAAGTTCCTTTTTTTCTTCCTTTCCTCACCCGTCACCGGAAAAAAAAAATGGCCCGTCAAATATTGGCCGGTGATCCAAATTCCCAACTGAAATAAACCGCATAAAAAAATATATAATTGAAGATATAGCACAATCTTTTGATTTTCCAAACATTTTCTCACCTTTTAGCTTAAATCCAGATGAAAATCAAATTTCATCACGTCAGTTGGAATATTGGACTCAATATAAATTACATATATAAAAAAATAAAAAAATAAATCAAGGGCAAATATAACTTCAGATATGAAATATCAACACCCAAAAATGCCAAAAACAAAGAAATTAAAAGAGAAAGTTAACCACTTTTCTCTACATCAATTGCCTCGACATATATTACCACAAACATCAAACAATTTCGTCATAGATAAAATAGACTTTGTCCACTAATCTAAAAAGAAAAGGTTATGTGTACAATTATTATTCCCTCCGCCACCACCTCTTCCTCCTAGCTCCACCGCCGGAGTGGTGGCTCCCAACCGCAACCGGAAAATTAGAGGCAAGTAATCTTAATTTATTCAAAACTAATTTCAAGATTCTACCAAAATTGGTTGCGCCGCCTCCCCTATTCATTTCCTCCACAACATTTTTCCTCTAGCCACACAACCGACATGGTGGGGCATATGCCGCACCATCACTCCACCATATATCTCTAATTCATTTCAATCAAATTAATTTTCTTTTCCTTCCAATTAATTTTTTTGGATTAATTAAATTGAGACGACCAAAATTATCAATTTATTTAATCCCTTGCCTTAGCCAACAACATAATTACGACATAATAGTACATGTTCAAATGACCTTCTAAAGCATATATAACCACCACTTCACCACCGGCGTCAGGTCGTGCCGCCGCCCAATTCTTCACCTCCGGTGACCACCACCACCACCACACGGGGGTAGCAACTTTTGGGGACCTCTAACTCCAAATTTCCGTCAAATTAATTTCAATATTTATTTACACATTAAATTATCGGGCACAAATTTAGACTGCCAAACCAAAAAGTTCATTCCTCGAGATTCTTCTGTGACATTACTACCAAAAAAAATATTATTATATTCTCCCCCTCTTTCTTAACATAATTTTTCAAAAGAATTAATCGCAATAAAATTTAAATTTCAAGAATCTAGTTTTGCACGAAGAATCAACGGAAAATTAAAGTACAAGTACAAGTACAATTGCCAAATCAAGAAATAATATATAAACACAAAACCCATTTAACCAAATCATTATTTTTTGCACCAAAGTTTCTTTATAAACTCTTCTTCTTCCAACCTCTGCAAAAATAAAAAAAAGGTTACAAGAAACAAAAAATTCAATAAACCTTAAAAAGCCCAAAGCCATGTCGTCTGTACAAGGTTGTCAACATGGTGCTAACTACAATTCTCATCACATAAGGCGCAATGTAGAATTACATCGTTACATTGTCTATACATATCATTTTTCTGTATCTATATATACAATCCGTAACAAAATAAAAATCAAAAAAGAAAATTATATGCCGCACTAAGAAATTTGGCTCCATGAGATGAGAAAAAACACTAAACTATAGATACACGTTATTGTATCTATATCAGACGAATATAATAAAAAATATGTACACCTACATATTTTTTCTCTCTCCTCGACTTACAGAGAGGATATTGAAACAGAGATAGATCCCTATTCTTGTACTACTTCTCAACGAACATCAGAAATTCGAGATTTTTTTCACGGAAAGTATGAATTCTCTCTTGTAATTTCATCATTCGAGTGGAAATTTATCTGGTTTGACTCTGTGAATTGTTTCCGAATGCTGTTTGAAGAGTTCGTAATCGATAATTAGGGTTTTGAATTGAGTAAATTTGGGGGAATTGAGGAGGAGGATGATAATAAAGAAGAAGTTGAAATCGGTAGTGCCGTGTTTGAAACGACGCCGTACCGGAGGTGAAACCGCGGAGTGTTCCTTGGTGAATCGAAAGAAACGTAAGATCGTCAATGGCTATTATCCTATGCATCTTCTCGGAGAGGTTGCCGCTGGTGTAATTCCATTTAACGGCTATGGACTACATAAATTTCTCTCTAGCTCTGCCTCCGCCGCCGCCGGAGGCGGCGGCGGAGGCGGTGGGGTAGGTGGGGAGTCATGGTGTGCGAGGCCGAAGGAAGAGTCGCGGCCGCCACTTGTGAGAACTTCGAGGGGGAGGGTTCAGGTATTGCCATCTCGATTTAATGATTCAGTTCTAGATAATTGGAAGAAAGAGAAGGATAGTAGTAAGAATGTAGAGAAAGGTTCTGATTTGGATTCAGAATATGTGCCTTTTAGTGAAAAAGGTAATAAATTCAGCTTCAAACCCCCTAAAATAAGGAAGTCAAATGAGGTTAAGAGCATTAGCAACCAATGTAGGAAGTTTTCGCCATTGTCGGAAGATGAGATTGAAGAATTGAGGAATGGCGGTTTGAGAAATTGTGGTTTTAAGTACTATAGTTCGCCTAGTTCATTACACGAGGAGGAGGAATTGGAGGAGTTTATGGAATTAAATGGCATAAATAAATTGTATAGTTCGGAGGATTTTGCTGAAGGTGATATAGTGTGGGCCGTATCTGGGAGGCGTTGTCCTGCTTGGCCAGCTATTGTGCTCAATCAAGAATCCCAAGTTCCACAGCAGGTTTTGAACTTTCGGGTTTTGGGTGGAGTTTGCGTAATGTTCTTTGGTTATTCTGGGAATGGAACTCAAAGGGTAATTTTGTTTGTTTTCTTTTGTGTGTACTTGTCAACTGTAACATCTAACTGATGTTTTGTTTTAGTGTTGATAAGAGTGAATGGACTTACTTTAACCATGTCTTTATGAGCAGGATTATGCTTGGATTAAACGCAGGATGATGTTTCCCTTTTTGGATTACGTAGACAGGTGATTACTGATTAGTCTGGTTCTCTATTGTTTTTATTTTTGTTTTTTTGTGCCCTCTTAATTTGAGTTGGTTGTGAAGTTGACTTCATTATGAATTTGTTGGTTTAGGTTTCAGGGGCAGACTGAACTGAATGATAGCAAGCCTGGTGATCTTCGTTCTGCCATAGACGAGGCTTTTCTTGCAGAAAATGGCTTCAATGAAATGTTAATGGTCGAAATTAATGCAGCAGCTGGCAACTCGGATTATCTCCATTCTCTTACAAGAGTAGGTGGCTTTAAGGCTTCCGATTCAAATAAGGACCGAGGTTGCAAATCTGTGAAACAGGTAATGCGGTGAAAATTTTCACATTATGATTTTGCTCATCTGCACATTCATAATAGCTTAGAATCATGTATTTCATTTCTCTTTAGAATATAGTAAAATATATATTATGAAAGACTGCTCTTTGCAGAATGAAGTTCTTCATTTAATTTTTATTTTTTTGACCAGGATGAGTTTCTGGAGAAAGAAACACAAACTTGCGACGCATGTGGTGTGAGCGTACCAGCAGCCAATCGATTTTGTACTTCGTGTGCCAGGGTATGTTGCTCGCTTTGCCTTGCAATGTTTCTGACTCATCATCCAAATCATTACTCTTTGCACTTAAATATGTGTTGATGATTACCCATTTCTTGTATCAGTTGAAAAAGATAAAACACTATTGCGTCGTATGCAAAAAGATTCGGAATCAATCTGACAAAGGATCTTGGGTGAGACCATGTTTAAACTTTTGGCACTTCGTCAAATATTGTCTTTGATGTCCTGTCGATGTATTGTTATATTATTTTAATGTTTCCTTTTTCTTGAAATCAGATACGTTGTAATGGTTGCAAAGTTTGGGTCCATACAGCGTGCGACAAATTTTCCAAAAGGAATTTCAAGGTCTTGGACATTTATATGAACATCTACATACTTATATCTATATCAATAACCTGAAATTAATCGATTTTGAAATTTTCGCATTTCTCTGTTTCTAGGATTTGGGACCAACTGATTATTACTGCCCTGAATGCAAAGCTAGGTTTAATTTTGATCTATCTGATTCGGAAAATTTACAAATTAAAGCAAAGTAAGTTCTTCTGTCCATTTTTCTTTAGTGTTAATTTAATTTGTCAGGGTAGTTGATAAAAATATAACTTCTTGGTACAGAACAAATAAGAAGAATGGTAACCTCTCATTGCCGAACAAGGTTGTCGTTGTGTGCTCGGGAGTGGAGGGAACTTATTTTCCAAGTCTTCATTTGTAAGCATTAGTATTTCCCTTATTGCCTCTGGACCTTTATAAGGTGTTTAGTTTTGCTGAAAGTAAAAGTACTATTCTATCCCTGGTTGCAGAGTTGTTTGCAAGTGTGGTTGTTGTGGATCAGAAAAGCAGCCACTCAGTGAATGGGAGCGGCACACGGGTTCCAAGACTAAAAACTGGAAGTCCAGTGTTAGGGTTAAAGGTTCCTTGATCCCTCTTGAACAATGGGTTCGTAATTGATGCTAATCTTTTGTTTCATATTATGTATCATAGGGGCCTTTTGGTAATTATGCATGGACTTAACACTGAATAGTACATTATATCTAAAATATCTTCTTCCTGGCCCGACAGATGTTACAGATGGCAGAGTATCATGAACGAGGTCTTGTACCTACAAAATCAGTCAAGCGTCCTTCTCTCAAAGTACGGAAGCAGAAGTTAATTAATTTTTTACAAGGTTCTCTCCTAAGCCTTCACATTTCCTGAAAGTGTTATTTGTCAAACGCCCATCTGTTACTTAGTTGAGTTAGTTCTTATTTGGCAAAGACACGATGTGTTATTTTTGTTAGCAAATAACCCTTTACTGACATGCTTCACTTTCATGTGGTGTATTAAGAACTGACAATTAACTATGAAATTCTTTAATATGATAGAAAATTATGAGCCTGTTTCTGCCAAGTGGACAACAGAGCGGTGTGCAGTATGCCGATGGGTCGAAGACTGGGATTACAACAAAATTATTATATGCATTAGGTATTTTAAATTTTTTTAGCCTCATTTCATATATTAGGCATATCTTGATAAATTTTTAAGTCAAATGAAAGAAATAGTTACCTTGATGTTTCATTGATTCTCGTATTATTTCGGCGCTTCATTAAATTCCTTCAAAACCACATTCTACGTGTATGGAAAATATAATACTGAAATTCCATTGTTACTCTCAGATGTCAAATAGCCGTTCATCAAGAATGCTATGGAGCAAGACATGTCCGTGATTTCACTTCCTGGGTCTGTAAAACTTGTGAAACGCCTGATATTGAGCGGGAGTGTTGCCTCTGTCCTGTAAAAGGCATGGATCTTACATCAATCTACATCGTACTCCTAATAATAGGGCTACATTTTATTTTGTTTTTGGTTAAGACTATAAATAGTTATATAATATCGTTATCATTCTATCAATGAAGTAAATGTTTATATTTTTGTAATGTATATTATGTTGGAATGATATATTTAAACTTATATGAGATGTGGGATATTTAGGTGGTGCTCTGAAGCCTACAGATGTCGCGCCGTTATGGGTTCATATTACTTGTGCATGGTTTCAACCTGAAGTTTCTTTCGCTAGCGATGAAAAGATGGAACCTGCTCTTGGAATCTTGAGAATTCCGTCAAGCTCTTTCGTAAAGGTACTGTTGTCCTCTTACTGATGAAATGAGTGATTTTTTTCCATAAACTTCACTGAACCATGTGTCTATTGAAATTTGGGATATGATATTGATGCTCTTTATATTTCAGATTTGCGTAATTTGCAAACAAATTCATGGTTCCTGCACACAATGTTGCAAGTGTTCCACCTATTACCATGCAATGTGTGCATCAAGGGCAGGGTATCAAATGGAGGTGAGATAACTTGATTAACAATCTTTTTATTTTTTTATTTTATGGTACAGTTTGTAGTTTCATATTCATACCAATTAGTTGATAATCGGTTGCATTTTGAGTTCCATAGGACTGTAGACCCTCAACAATTTTGATCTCGTACTATATAAAATTGCACTTTGTGCTCCAATTTTTATGAAACATTTTGCTTTTTTGTCCTACCTCCTTCCCATCAATTTTTTTGGTCTTATAGAATAGTTTTTGCAGTTTCGGACCCATAGTACTGTCTCTGTTCTGCACATCTGGTTCCAAATGGATAGGACCAAAAAATGCAAAATATCTATAAAAAATTGGATCAAAAGTGCTATTTTGTAAAGCACGAGCCTAGAAGTGCTAAAGTTCTATGGGACTAAAAATGCAATTTTGCCGTTGATAATCTTATTGGAATTCGACCATTTTATTCATATGTTACATTATAGTTTCA
Organism: Penstemon newberryi var. newberryi; assembly: GCA_030819805.1. Classification (NCBI taxonomy): domain Eukaryota; kingdom Viridiplantae; phylum Streptophyta; class Magnoliopsida; order Lamiales; family Plantaginaceae; genus Penstemon; species Penstemon newberryi. Next base: position 30,598,650 of record JAUALY010000003.1, on the reverse strand, counting down.
AACAAAGGTTTTGCTTCAAGTTGTTTAAACATGGTGATGTCGAGTTTTTGTCCCTTTTAGCTAGATTAGTAAACATTATTTGTTCTTTTTGTAGTACCTAATCCACGATTTCACCATTTATATATATACTTATTGCTTCATCGAAATGTTGTCAAACAGTTGCATTGCCTGGAAAAGAATGGGAAACAAATTACAAAGATGGTTTCGTATTGCGCTTATCACAGGTACTGCTATGTATATAAGTTTCGCATTGTTCTTTTTCTTTAAATTTGATTTAGAGAGGGGTAAACACTATGTGGAGATGTCATTACTCATTCACCTACTTTTTGTGCAGGGCTCCAAATCCAGATACGGTTTTAATCATAGAGACTCCAAAAGGGACAATCTCTGCTAGAAGCCTGCTCCAAAACAAAAAACATACAGGTTCAAGGTTAATTTCAACTAGCAAATTGAAAATTGAGGAAGCTCCTTCAGTAGATATTGATGAGGTCGACCCATTTTCTGCTGCAAGATGCCGTGTCTTCAATAGAACAAATTTAAAGGTTTGTGCAATGAAATATTTTTATATGGTGCATTAATATTATATGCAATTTAATAGGACAAAATAAAAAGTAAAAAATTTGAATTTTAAAAATTTGGGTTATTTCCTTATCATATTTTCATCTTCATGTTTTCTTGTTTGTATGGCAGACGAGAAAGGAGGCTGTTCCACACCAAATTATGGGACCTCGTCATCATTCCATGAGTGCAATACTAACCTTGAATGCAAATAAAGTAAATTTCTTCATTTCCAGTATATGCTTACAAATTGAGAAGTATAGACCGTAAATGTGAACCAAATGCTTACTCTTTTGCTTTTGTGTGCCAGAAAATAGAGAAGCCTAAGACTTTCTCTACCTTCAGAGAACGACTCCACCATTTACAGGTAATATATTTAATTGTTGATATTCAAGTCATTGGTTTCGGATATTAATATATTACTTTCATAATGTTTATAAATCTACAGAGAACAGAAAAGGATAGAGTCTGCTTTGGTAGATCTGGAATACACGGATGGGGCCTCTTTGCACGTCGAAATATCCTAGAAGGAGAAATGGTATTTTCTTTAACTATATTTACGTGTTTTGTAGTGTAGTTCATGACAATAATTAGAAGTAAAGCAAGAAAATATCATTTGTCTCTCCAATTTTTGGTTTTCGGAACCCAGCTATCTTTAAGTACCTTAATTAAGGGTGGCAAATGGGCAGGTTGGGCCGGGTTCGGGTGAGTCAAATGGGTTAGCCAGTATGGTTCTTTTTGGAGTCGAAAAGGGGTCTGGTAAAAAATTGTCCGGGTGGACCAGGTCGACCCGCGTGTTAAAAAATTGGTGTGTTGCATTGTGTTAATTAAGCAGTAAAAAACATACACAATATTTGTAAGAAAATACTAAATATTCATTATAGGTAAATAAGTTTAAGATAATGATCTAAATTTGTATATAAGTAAAATAATATATAGCTATGTTTTTCTAAATTGGTAATTAAAAAGAAAGTGCAATTTGCACTAATTTAACATATACTTCCTCCGTCCCATTTTTCTTATCCTTTGGTACAGTTGACCAGTCAACTTGACTAAATTTATAAAAATTATAATAAATAATTTAATTAATATATTTCAGTAATAAGTTGATAATATCAAATGACACCATATATATTAATATTTAAAAGGTTTAATACACCATAAATGTGAATAATTTAACATGATAAGTCACTTAAAAGATTGAAAAATTTGACCGGATACTGTAGCTAATGGAGTAAAAATAATAGGACTGAGGGAGTATTTTATTTTAAAATTTAGATGCATTTACTGATTTAAGACATAGTATGTGATTATGGCTTACAAAAATTTAGAAATTAATTTTCTTTTTATTACTATTTTTGATGCTACCAGGGTATACTTTTGACCTATATACATTTTAACTCGACCGGACCCAATTCAACCAAACAAAGCTAAGGTTGGATTGAGTTGGTCCGGGTTGGTCAAGGCCAACCCACACCAGGTGTGACCCATATTGTCACCGTAACCAGAATGATTTTATACATTTTTTTTTGGGAAGAATTAATCGTTTTGGCAAGAATTATACGCTGTTTCATGTGATTATGGTCAGGTTGTGGAATATCGTGGTGAGCAGGTCAGACGAAGTGTTGCAGATCTTAGAGAGGCACGGTATCGTGCAAAGGGCAAAGATTGCTATGTGAGATTATTTTTTCAAAACACCTTTTTACCAAATAATTACCTACCCCAGCCACTCCAAGAACCACAAAATCATTCTAAATTCTTGAAAATTTTCTGTGCAGCTATTTAAAATCAGTGAAGAAGTCGTGGTGGATGCCACAGATGCCGGAAACATTGCACGGTTAATTAACCATTCGGTAAGGAATGTTGGCATTATTCTTTTCAATTTGACCTATAGATTTTTTTGTTAAAACCATTGATATTTCATTTTTAACTTAGGTGTTCACCATTAATTTTATTTTTTAGTGTATGCCTAACTGCTACGCGAGGATCATGAGTGTAGGCGATGATGAGAGCCGGATAGTACTCATTGCCAAGGCTAATGTCCCTGCTGGCGATGAATTAACGTATGTATCTATATCTATCCATCTCGTTATGTACATCTCTCTCCATATATATTTCGAGTTTTTACGATTTCAGTTGTTGATTCGTGCAGGTATGATTATTTGTTCGATCCTAACGAACCTGATGAATTCAAAGTTCCTTGCCTTTGTAAATCTTCTACCTGCAGAAAATTCATGAATTAGGTTATGACACAGTACAACCATTGTTTTTTAGAAAAAAATTCTAACCATTTCTCTCTTGTACCAGATTGAACTTCCTAGTTTTCCAAAGGAAAATGTAATTCTTTTTTTTTTTTTTTTTTCGTCTTATTATATTTATTTACGAGGATTCAATAACGGCAATCACTCACTTTGTACAAGAAGAAACTATATAACGCAGCACATAAATCTTAGTAAAAATAATAGCAACACCATTTGTTCTTATTCTTTAATTATTTCGAGGACGTTTCATTAAGAATGTAAGATAGATATAAGATTCAAGTATTTCTCTAGAAGTTTTTCAGGGATTTGTTCATAAGATTCAATAACTTACCTTGATAATTGTAATGTCGAGATGTTAGTGGAGCACTCTAGATACTTTCTTTCATGGTTATCAATATTGCTAGAGCTCAATTATCTCCAAAACTATCCTTATCATTAAATTTTAGAGCTAGTGTCAATTTACCTCATTTGTGAATGAATAATATTCAATTTACTTTCTCGTTATTTGAAAAATAGTATTTTACCCCCTTTAAAATTTTTAAAGAAGCAACTTACCCTTTTAAGCCGGAGAGTGTAACTTGCCGAAGGACATGAAAAATATGGTTGCAACATAGCGGTAAATTATTATATTTATCATAACATAGGAGGGGTAAAGTGTCATATTATCTTTAATATATGGGGATAAACTGCCTCATAAAAATATCAGGGAGGTGGTGTGGAACTTTTATAAAATTTCAGAGACGTAAAATAATTTCTTTTAAATCACAGAGAAATAAAGTGAATATTATGAATAACACAGGGGTAAATTGTCATTAACTCTTAAATGTTATTGAATGTTTTTATTTGTTAATTACTCTCTTTTTTGGTATTGTTGCAAAATTACTTATTAAGTTTCTATAACTACACCTCCTAAACATAATGTACAGATAATGTACAGAGGTCACAAGGATTATTCTACGGTGTGGCCCTTCAAGTTATGGCCTCACGTGAGGCCACATTATCTCACCGTTGATTTGATTCGGATCAATCTGGAACGTAGATGAGTAACTTCATTTAATTTTCTTTAATTTTCATTTAATTTATTAAAGTCCTGAATTTACTTATAAATCCTTTAACTTAATATCCTTAAAAAATAAAAAAATAAACGGATCATAAACCAAAAGATGTATTTACCCTCCATTAAGTTTAATGCTCATTTTTTAAAAACATTTTTTGTAGGACTTCGATAAAGACTTTTATGCCCCAACTTAAAACCTAATTAATTATTTCTTTTATTTCATAATCATTCAAACCTAATAACATAAAATCGTTATCCATAAATTCTTTCAACATTATTTCATTTTCTTTCATAATCATTCAAACCTAATTGATTATTTCCTATTTCATAATTCTCCATCATTTTTTACAACTCCATAACTTGAATTTTTTACTTTTCCACCATTTTCAGATTTACTACGAAGAGAATGAAAATAGTTATCAACAAAGTTGATCAACCACTAATTACAACAAATTTCATAATCATTCAAACCTAATTAATTATTTCCCTTTGAGAGAATATCACTTGTGGTACCAAACTTTATATTGATTCTCACATATGGTACCATAAAAATTCAAGCTGACACATTTGGTACCATAATTAACAAATTCACTCACATTTGGTACCGCCGTAAAAATTACAGTTAAGTGATGACATGGCAGTTAAGTCTAATTGCAAAGTTGATACCTTTACTTATGTTGACTGATAATTTTACCCCATAACATTTTAGGCTATCAAAATAGCCCCAGATCATCAAATTTATTGACGCTTTTAGTTCACATTATTGCCAAATTTCAAAATTGACACTAAGAAGATCACGTACGGACCAATTTGAAAATTTTACTTATTATATTTGCATAATTAATTTTAAATTATAAACAATATAAATAAATTAATATAAATATGAAAAAAATTATTTTCAAATCTAAAATTTATATAATAAAATTAATCTATTTAATATTTATTAAAATAATAAATTATTTAATTAAAAAAATTCAATATTTATTATCAGTCAACATAAGTTTTTTTTTTAGTGCAAAGAGATTTTATTGAATCAATTGTACAATCTTACAAAGACAATTATAATTCCAGCTAATTGCTATCAATGACAAACATGTATACTCATAACCTGTAAATTCAAAAAAAAAAAAAAAAAAAAAAAATTTAATCCAAATACAATTGGCAGAACATTATTGAATCAATTGTACAATCTTACAAAGACAATTATAATTCCAGCTAATTGCTATCAATGACAAACATGTATACTCATAACCTGTAAATTAAAAAAAAAAAAAAAAAATTCTAATCCATATACAATTGGCAGAACATTTTCCACTCCAACAATTTGGTTTACCCAACAACATCCAACAACCACGTGTCTATATACAGTCTTCAGTCTATATCAGTCAACATAAGTAATTGTATCATTTTAGCAATTAGACTTAACTACCACGTAATCACTTAATGGTGATTTTTAACGGCGGTACCAAATGTGAGTGAATTTGTTAAATTATGGTACCAAATGTGTCAACCTGAAATTTTATGGTACCACAAGTGAAAATTAAAAGATATAAAGTTTGGTACCACAAGTGCAATTCTATTTTTTTCCTTCGTTCATAATCATTCAAACCTAATGTTTATCTAAAACCCATGATTTCGTGTACAATATTTTCACATAACATTGGTTTATTTACATAAAATTCCTAGATTAACATTTTTTAAATTTTCACAAAAGATCCCTCAACTTATGAAATATACATATTTGACCCCAATACTTTTAAAAAGCGTACGTTCATGTCCGACTACAAAATATAAGTTTCAAATATCAATTATTATAAGACATTTTACATATTAAATTTAACAAACATTCCTACCCCCGTCCGAGGACCCTATCCTGACTCGGAGACTAAGCTCTGATACCATTTATAACGAGAAAATACACACTTTAAATAATCTTGTACAATAATTTCATATAACTTTTGTTCATTTACATAACAAGACTACTAGAAATTAACATTTTTATATATTTAAAAAATGTCCCTTTATTTCTGAAATGTACATATTTGAACCTAAAACTTTTTAAAAGTGTACGTTAGGTCCTATTAAAAAATATCAGTTTCAAATATCAATGTTTATAAGACAATTTATATATTTAGTTTTAAAAAAATCTTGTACAATAATTTCATATAACATTAGTTCATTTACATAAAAAGCTTACTTGAGATTAACATTTTCGAATGTTTCCAAAAAGGTCCCTCTATTTCTTAAATGTACATATTTGACTCAAAAATATTTTAACCAATGTACAATAAGGTTCGATTCAAACTTTCAGTTTCAAATATCATTTTCATAAGAATATTTATATATCTAATGTCAATATTTTATTATATATTGTTTTTTAAATAATTCGAATAATTAGATCTAAGTTGGAACCTTATTGTGAGGAATTTTTATGGATTTAATCAATTGTGGAAGTTAATCTCATTAAATGTTATTTGTACATTTATTTGTCAATTTTAATAACAAAATTTGACTTAGCACATTGGTTGGGTATGCTCAACAATGGTTTTAATTTTAAGATCATTAGAAAGGATATAAAAGACATTTCATGTTTAGGTAATAATTTAAATTTTCCTTTAAAAAAAGATAAAAGAGTATTTTGGACATTTGTAAAATCGAAAATAATTGGAAAAATAACCCCATGTTACCGCTGCCACATGGGGCGATTCTAAGGGGTGGCCGCACATGAGTCATATTACACAGGGTCGCACCCTAGACGCCCCCAAGGTCACAATTTCTTCATTTTATTTTTTCTCGCTTAATCACTAGTGAATAGTCGCCAACTCAACATTCCACTCATGGAAGAAGACAACACAATAAAATATAGAGTGAAATACAGTTTCCCCCCTTAAAGTATAGGGTGGTATTAATTACCCCTAAAGTATCAATTGTAACACTTACCCCCCTTGTTATAGTATTGAACATTTTATTCCAAAACTACCACCGACCCTTTTATAACAAATAAATTGTTTCTTTATTAATTTATCAAAAAATAAATTTTTATTAATTATAAATTCGTCCATCCACCAAATAATATTACGTTTCGATTTCTTCATTTTTTTTGTTTCCTTCGGTTTTATGGTCTCAATTTTTTTCTTTATTTTCATCTCATTTTTTTCTTTGTTTATGTTTCAAGTTGTTTTCTTTAATTTATGTTTCAATTTTTTTTATTTCTATATCAATTTTTTCTTTATATTTTTCCGAGTTTTTATTTCGTGATAATTATAATTGAAAAAAAAAAGAAGCTTGATTTGCAATTAGACTTAACTGACATGTCACCATTTAACGGTAATTTTTAACGGTTGTACCAAATGTGTCACAATTTATTAAAGCGTTGTACCAAATATGTTGGACACATAAATCTGTGTACTAAAAGTAAGAATTAACATAAAACTCAGTACCAAAAATGCAATTCTTTCATTATAAGTACGGTCAACTTGTCCTCTTAAAGCTATAGTAATATGTTGTGCATGCAAGAGTACAGTACGTGGTGAATCAAATGATAATGCTTGAGTTCAAATATACTTTAAATTTATTTTTGGGTGATTTACACACAGACCCCCTCAGGTTTGGGCATATTACAAGAAATCTCCTCTGTTTAAAGAATTACAGGGACACCCCTTTAGGTTTGGACATATTACAAGAAACCCTTACGCCGTTAAAAACAGACGAAATTTGATTACGTCAGCAAAAATAATTGATTTTCCAAAGTTGCCCCGGGCTAAGTATACCATAGAGGGTGTCTATGTAATAATATCATATCACAGGAGTGTCTATGTAAAAATTGAAAGATTACAATAATTTCAGGGAGTTAGTTGTAGCCAACTGTCATATTTTAAAAAATAAATATTGGATGTTACTGTTTGTCACATATTTTTGTTATAAATAGCAGTCCAAATGTTTATTTTTAGTTTTGGGACAACTGGTAGCGTATGAGGTTCTAGAAGTGGTATTAGAGTCAATGTCATGAGTTCGATTCGCAGACGGAGCAATTGATGAGGAGGAGATTGCTAGCCTGGATTATGGCAACAATTATCGCGTGGCGGAGACAAGGCCAAATTACAATCGGCCCGTGAACGCTTGTATGTGAATGCATTATAAAACGGATATGCATATTTCTAAATACCAATTGCTTTTTGGACAATTGAAAACACACAAGGTCCTACATATACCCCAACCTAGATAATCATGGATTTCCCTTAACTAGTTGCCACAACAAATTAAATAAAAAATAAAAAATATCAAAACATAATTGTAAATGATCGATTAGTGGAAATTATTAAGGAACCAAAATTGGTGAGGCATCGTGAGAAGTGAGATGGAAAAAACTCACGTGCCGTGCAAATAAAAAAGACAAAAACATTATACAGCTGAAAAGAAAAAACGTAAAAGATGGGAAAAAAAAAAAACCCATAAAAGAAAGTAAATGATCACTGCAAAGACATTTGCAATATCCGAGTAACAAAAATAATTCCTTTTTCACTAATTATTTGTTTATTTATTTATGCCTACTGAATTTAATTAATACTTTGAGACATGAATTGATTTTAATCTATATATCTTATAACTGGATTAAAGATATTTGTTAAAGAAAAGTCGGGTACAAATTACATAATAATATTTTGATTCCTTACATTTAATTTTGGTCCCTACACATGTATGTATATATATTTGAGGAGTTAAAGGTCAATTTATCCCATGTGATATTTATAATATTCAAATTTCCTCCTTTTGGTTTGAAAAATGGCACTTCACTACGCTGTAATTTTATAAAAGTTTTATACTGTCTCCCTAATATTTTTATTTGTCGCACTTTATTTCCTTATGTTATGATAATGTGACAGTTTACTCCCTATATTTTAATAAATGTGACAATTTACTTGTTCATATAGTTGTTAAGGTTGAAATTACGTGTACTAATTAATTAATAATAATTATGTTGCATTGCACCTACGTACGAGTACGGCAAAAAAATGTCAGAGTTATTAATTAATTAGCAATTTAGCATGAGTTTGATCGATTTTGCTCCATTTTATGGGTCTCTTCTACATCGTGTTTCAAAAATATAGTTACACAAATTAATTAATCCTAATTAGTGGTTTGAAAAATCTCGACCAATTTTACATTAAAAGGGGAAGATTGATGCTATCTATTAATAAAGATCGATATATAAATTCATATGTATTAAAGTTACGGACTATATAACATTTATTTCTCTAAAAATAAAAATCAATATGCATCATTGAAGTAAATATCTTCTTGGCTTCCTCAAATATATCCTGATCCAGGAACTGCTTTTGTCCTACATCAGCATATATACAATGTCGTATTAATTAATTATTTCGCATTGTAAAAATGATCTAAATCACCATTTAATTAATATGTTTTTGGCAAGTTAACTCTCGGTAATATGTCTAACGGATTTATCTCCCTGTGAAATGAAATAATGAACAATTTATCTATCTGTGATATGAAATAATAAGCAGTATAATAGGTATTTTACTCGGCCCCTTATAAAAAATTTAAAATCAAGAGGGGACGGTGTGCTTCTTTTATAAAAACACAAATTAAGATGCAATACAAATATATATATATATATATATATATATATATATATATATTGGATCTACATGCGTGTACCTTAGACGTTGCATTTCTTTGTTTGTCGTTCTCACCAAGAATTCTGATTTAAACTTAGTGATGTTGTTTCTTCTACATTGATCAAACGAACTTTGAGAGCAACTGTAGATCTTATCACCTGACCTGAAATCTCGGAATTCGTACCCACAAAACTGTTAGACAGAGAATTAGAAGCATGACTTCTAGGACCACGATAAAGGCAAGAAGAAATAAGAAGTACATTTAATGCGTTTGTTATGTGTGTTTTTCTTTTGAGCGACCGCGACGACTTCGTCTACTTTACCATAATTTGGGGTGGGATAGTGTAGGCAGTTTGTTTCACTTCAGCCATCGATATGAGTTTCGAATATTCGTGCCAGAAATAAGAATTTTTTTTGTTGAGGGATATGGTTGTTATATATGTTATATATGACGTAGTTTGTGGCGAAGTCTTTAGGTTTGTTGAATAAATAAAGGGGACACATGCATAAGTTGGAATTTGGTGTACGTGCTTTAGATAATTTTAACAATGCAATTAATTATATAGCATATGCATGCCTTAGTAAGCCCGGAAGATATTTGCTTCAATGATAAGTACGTACATATTGGTTGATATCTATAGATCAATAAATTAATGATTTATATTTGAATATTATAAATACGATGTAGTTATAAGATACTTGGAGTTTAGAAGGTTTTATGTCGTCGCGTCACGTTTCAAAACTGGGACATAAAAATAAATCATTGAAAGCTTGGTACCTCTTTATAGCATGCAACTTTATAGCTCAAAGTTTTTCCTTCTTTCTTATGTGGGATGAAGATACACAATCTTCTCTTTTCATTTCATTCATTAAGGTGTATTGGACTTTGGCTATTTGGACTCAATCTAATTAGTTGTGTTTAACCCAATTATATATAGTATTTTTTTAAGAAATAAATTACCTATTTTGCCCCAATGAACCGAGCTCAAACGAGCTTTTATCAAACGAACTCAAGTTGAATATTGAATGTATCTGAATTATCGAACTCCTTGAACCAATTTGGTTATTTATATTATGGTTAGATATGGGAAATTGATCTCTCGTACTTCAAGACTTTTTAAAAAAAAAAAATAGTTTTGCAATCTAAATTCAATTTTTGCTAATTTTGAATATTAGGGTTTCTTTGTAAGACAACTAAACCCAGGGTCCAGTCATAAATCACCCTAAAAATTCAAAATATATAATATTTTATTTCAATACCCGTTCGGATGTAAAATGAAATCCGACCCTAAATGTTAAAGAATCCGTTTTTTTTTTTCATTTATTAGAAATTAGGGACTGTTTCCATTATTTTGGGCAGTTTGTTCCAATCTTTTTTTAATTTATGTATTATCCAACCAGCGTCGATAGCTTTCCGAATGTGAGTACATTTGTTCATCTTCGGATATATATCGACGCTGGTCCGATTGTTTCGGTTCATCGAGTTTAGTGTTGATTTGGAGGGAGCACGTGGGGAGTCACACCTGATTATTGACTCATGAATTAGTTATTTTGGCAGAACACGTGCAGCCTTCTTATTAGTCTATTTTGATATTATTCCTTATGTCATTTTCATACTGATATATGTATATGTAGTGGAAACAGGAAAGACATGAAGTATTATGTCATTTTCATACTAGTATATGTAGTGTGAATCAGGGAAGTACTAGTACTAGTATATGTAGTACTAAAATTATACTATGTGTTATATTAATTATATATATAGTACTTACTTGCTTTGCCCCTTGGACAAGTTAATTTATTCTCTCATCATATTAATATTCCCTTTCTTTCTCAGACCTTTTAAAGGTAACATCACATAAACCAAGTTATTTCATTATGTTAATTTTAGATTTAATAATTAATATTTTCTTACGAATATGAAAATTCCCATAAAATAGATTATGTATTTATATACATGTACATGTACATCATCTTATTCCTAATTCATAGTCTCAATACATTTTTTTTTGGAGATCTAATTCATAGTCTCATTAATTACTAGTTGGGAGCATCATAACTTGTATGGCTTTTCGTGTATGTATTTTGAGGGCGCGTGAGGGAATTTTTTGTTTGTGCATGAGACAAGATTTTGAGGGCGCGTCAGGGAACTTTTTTTTTTTCTTTTTATGAATTTAACTTTATACTTTTATATTAGAAAAAGTATATACATATAAAATATTTGGATGATCGAGTAATGTTCGATTCTGACTTAACTATAATAGGATAAATATAGTGAAAATGAACCGAATATATGCTATATCTCACTTGAAATTAAATATATTACTTTTAATATATGAAAAACATATATAGTTAGAAATAAAAAAATCATCTCGAACGAAACTCAAAGTTGTGAAAGTTTATGTTAGAGATGTTGATTTTCAATACTGAAACATATATTTATTTTTGGGTTTTTATTAGGATAGAAAAAAAATACTATTATAAATTATTCGGTCAACCTAAATTTTGAAAATTTGGCTGTAAATTACATAATTATTTCCCTTCCCTTAATTGAAACATTCTTTGATTATTCATTTCTACAATGCATAGGCATGCCTCCAGCATGTCACATTAACATTTACTATTACAGTAAAATAAATTTGTCATTAAATGTATATCATCATAATAAATGCTTGCTAATGATTGACTACATTTATATTCTCTATTTCATTTGTTTGCATTTATGAGTCTCCATTTTATTAGATTGGTAAAATGATAGTTCATTTAGTGATGTACTATTATCTTTCCAGGAGAGATAATTTCATGCTTAAATATTTGGACGACTACTGCAAAAAATACTCATTGGAGAGATTTTTTAAGTGAAATTATCTTTTTAGGTATGGAATTATCAATATGCTTTTAAAAATGCTTAAATATCATGAATGTCAAATCAAAATTATTTTCCAAAAAATAAGAAACTTTAAATTTGAAATGAAATAGAATAATTTTTTTTTTCTAAAGAAAATAAGTTATTTGTTTGATTTTTTAGAGAATCAAAATACTCTCTGAAAAACGAGACAAGCATACCCATAGTTTTTTTTTTCCTGCTCAATATCACAATACTAAAAGCGTAAAAATAAAACATGAAAAAGAAAGGGGAAAAAATAAGATAAATACCAATAATGAAAATCACACTACATTCAGGTCAAGATTTGAAAATATCAAATAATCAATGTATAAAGTATAGATGCACCGGTTTAGGACGTACGCATTATTAGAATTATAAATTTTCATGATCGCTCGTGCAATATTTTAAAACGAGACTATATACTTAATTTCATACCTAAGCTTTTGAAACTTCTTTATTTGTAAATCAACTTATATTAACTTTTGACTGCATTTCAAATAGACATAATTTAAATTAGTATTAAAATTAATGCCCCCATTACAATGCTTTGAATCAAGTAAAAACTTTTGCAATATAAGTACTTTGATATCCATTTGAAATTGAGAAGACAAAAAAGAGAAAGACTTTCCCTGCTTGTATATATTGTACGCACATATTCAATCACTATGAGTGCATTTAATGAATTCTATTATAGGATATCTATAAAGTCTTTGACAGTACTAGTTCTCCCCTGTGAATAGGCCTCATGTGTAGAGTTGCTTTTTAAACCTCTTTGTTGTAATGTAACAGGGGGCACAAATTAAATGTATGTATTCATGGGTTCTCTATAATAAGAAAAATTCCCCTTTTTTCATCATTTGATTAGTTATTCATACCTATTGAATTAATTAATACTTTGAGACCTTTTTTTTTTTTAATAAATTAATATTATGAGTCCTTAATTGCTTTTAATCTAACTTATAATTGAATTGATGTTTTTTTTTGTACGAGGTAGTTATCATATTAGAAAGAAGGAAAAAGGCGTGTTGTCACGGACTTGACTCTTTCAAGTGTCGTGCGGCACTTAACCTCGAACGCCCTTTGCGATCTTTCTCCGCCCCTTGCGGTATCGGCTAAGTCAGCCTACTTGCTTGATTAAGTAAGTGGGTGAAAGTGGAAAGTAAGTAAGTAAGAAAGCTTTTTAAGAGAACTTAATATGCTTGTAGATTGCTCAAAACTTGGATGATCTTTACAAATGAGCCTACCTCTATTTATACTAGTGGCCTTCCCTAATGGACGGCCAAGATCACTTTGATCTAAGGGCTAGGATTAAGTCTCTAGTCCCTTCTACAAATCTCTACCAAAATTAGAACTATGTACAAGCTTCTAGATTGCCCTACTATGTACAAGGGAGTTCCACAAGCTTCATGAGCCTCCCACATGGTCCTAGACTCTTCCGGCATGTTCTACACATGTGTAGACTCTTCCGGTCCCTCCCGGCACCTTCCGGCTTCTTCTTGAACGTCCCGGACTTGTGTGGATTCTTCTAGAATCTTCTGGAACCTCCAAGGGTGGCAAAGTATGAACTAAGCCATGTCTTCCCGTCTGGCTTGCCGTCGGGTCCCCTGGGTGCGCATTTTGGCCTCCCGACGGGTGGTCCGTTACAGTGCGCTAAAGAAATTTATTGAAGAAAAGCGTGCAATGTACGTAATTTTATTTCGGAAACTTCACACACACATATATACACAAACATATATGTAGTTTCAAAATAATATTTTCTTTTTACATTAAATATTTGGGTTCTTGTTTAACGTGAATTTTCAAATATATATTTTCTTCCAGGATACCTCATCCAACTGAAAATTCAGGCGTCTTTCGAGTATGATTGATTTCATTAATTAATTTTCCTTAAAATTGTAGTTTAATGTTATTTAATGTTATTTTACATATACCTCACTTGAAGTTTGAACAATATATATCCACCTCCCCTGGTCTTGACAAAATTTAGAAAGGTGAGGGATGGTGGATACAAATTGTTCAAAGTTTGGAGAAGGTGGATGCTATTATATTTATTTTATTTATGAAACAAATTAAGAATTCATAATACTAATAAGTTGATTAATTGTTCTATCATCTCTCGTAGGAAAATGTAGCTGGTGACCTGGTGTCATGAGGAAAAAATAATGCTTGAGAAAAATGTTTTAAATGAGACATAATAACACTATAAACATGATTATTATTTTAAGTTTTTTGGACTAATTTTTTATGAATGTATATATTCAGTTTTAAGCAATGTTTTCAGAACCGGACCGGACAGTGAACCGGTGAGCCAACTGGCCACTGGTTTTACTGGTCGAACCGGTCGGACCGCTGATCGGACCGGATAACGTCATAATGATATAATAAATATATTTAATTTTAAAGTATATATAATATGCATAAAATTTAAACATTATCCTACAATTGATTAAAAATATATAAAATCTTAGAATATATTTAAATTAAATCACATAATATTTACATAACTTATATCATAATTGTAATATGATACTAATTTGTAAGCTCATATAAATATAATATGACTATATTTCTTTATAAACATTTAAAAGTGTAAGTTAAAAATACAACAAACTAAGAGATTAATAAATTTAAAATATGATTATGTATAAAAGTCTAATATTCAAAATCAAACTTGCATAATATATCGATTTGATTTTCAAAATTTGACACTCTTTATCCTAAAATAATATTGGAAAGAAATATCTTGTAGAACAAATTTTAATAAAAAATTATTATTTGAGTATTAATTTTCACTGATAATGTGTAAAATGTTAATTTGAGTTATCATAATCTAATTTATAAACAAATTTGGCTACATGTTTTCTGTAATTTATAAATTTGTTTTGTACTAGAAATTCAACAAAAATGATGTAGCTCAACTGGTAAGGAAGTTATATTTCATGCAAGAGGTTAGGTGTTCAAGTCCTACCTTCTACAATAATTTTTAGTTTATTTTTAAAATTAATAAAATTTAAAAAATCGAAAGAAAAAAAAGAAAAAAAAATAAATTCAAAATCGGGTTGAACCGGCCCAAACCGGTTCGCCGGTTCACCGGTTTTGGACCGGTTCAACCCGGTCCAGACTGGTTTTTGAGTCAGTTGGTTTTAGGGGGTAAACCGGACCGGACCATCCTCCGGTTCGCGGTCGAACCGGTCGGACCGGCCGGTCCGGTCCGGTTTTAATAACATTGGTTTTAAGCTTAACCTTATTTAAGTTTAATTTTCTATGCCCTAGTTATCTTTTACTGAATTTGTTTTGTTGAATGAATCTGCCGTTGATATGACGACCGTCACACTAAGTAGATATAATTAGTTTTGAAACACACAAGTTTGTATATAATTTTTATATTAGTTTATATATATGACTGTATTAATTATGTTCCAGCATGATTGCATAATAATAGGAGATTAATAAAAATCGCACTCTTTTTATAAATTCACGGAATGAATGTTTTTCAAATAAATCACCATGCAAATAAGACCGGTACATAAATTAATATATATTAAAGTTACGGACTATAACATTTATTTCTCAAAACATAAAAATTAATATGCATCATTCAAGCAAATATCTTCTAATTGGCTTGCTCAACTATATCCTGATCCTGAAACTGTTTTTGTCCTAAATCATATTGCATTGTTAAAATTATATATCTAAGCACCAATTAATTAGTAGAGCAAGCTTTCACATAAAACAATAAATATTTCAAAGTATTTCTCGTTAGAACATTATATAAGAAATATACCTTAAGATGCAATGTATAATTATAGAGAAAATTTTGGACCCAAGCATTTATCGTTTCATTCACATGTCAATAGATAAGTCCAATAAATTAAGTCAAATTCAATATTAACCACGTACTCTTGCATTCACAACATATATTACTATAGCTTTAAGAGGACAAGTTTACCATATATAATTAGTTGAGTTAAATAAAATAATATTTGGAAGAATTAATAATAGAATTTCTCCTGATCTATTTGTTCTTTGAATCTTTATTCTGATGCATCTAAGTATTTTACATAAAACCAATTTCATAATTATATAGGTCCCATTCTTTATAATTATATGAAACTGGAAATACTCTAAATAATGGGCCCAATTCAAAATCCACCTGAAAATTAATTTCACCTGAATTCTCTCCGTAAGGAAGACCCAAAATGATGGCCCCAATAATGTTCATGAAGAGCTTTGACCTCCTTCCTCGTCTGTTGCTCTATAGCTATAGCTGGTTCACGGCGCTCTCTCCAAACCCGCCTCCCAAACTGATTAAAGAAGCACCAAGGTTAATCGCGTCCTTCATGTAAATCCCTGCAATAGAGATTGAAGAGCTAGGGAATAAATTGAAATGAAAAAAAAAAAAAACAATGTCATTGGCATTTTTCTTTAATTTCTTCAATTTTTTTTTTTTTTAATTTCTTAGTGTGATGGAGGATGGACACATCTCTTATTTATAGGGAGAGGGAGAATGGAATGGACAATGGACAGCCCTCTTATTTCTGTTTTTAATTTTCTTTTACAAAAGAATTGTAAAGCTTTGTTTGGCTTTCACCCCTAGGTTTTTGGAAGATTTTCTTGTTAATAAAAGATTAAAAGATGAAACGGGGTACTCAATGAATTAGTTATTTTTTAATTACAAGTATTATGTCATTTTCATACCTGTTATATGTAGTGGAAACAGGGAAGTACTAGTACTAGTATATGTAGTGGGATATTAAGTTTTTATCATTCTATTGTTACTTATTGTCCAAGGATTATAGAAAATATACAGAAAAATCATAAAAAAGATATTACAGAACTTGAAAATTAGAATCATACAAATCCTTTATTTCGTGTCCCCTGTTACATTACAACAAAATATTAACGAGGAAATTAATTAATTAATAAAAAACAAAGCTCACAAAGTGCTGATGTGAATATGAGAGTTGCAGAGGTTCTTATAAATTGATATTATTTATTTGGATACATGATCATAGCTTTACTGCAGTTTTAGATAATTTTTCACGTTTCTAGTGTTTAGTACTGTAAATGAATCTTTCTGTTTAGACCCTTTTTAGTTAAAGTAATACTTATTGATTACGCGTGTCAAAGTAGTAGATCACTTACAATTTTATGTTCTTAAAGTAGGATCATGGTTTTATTTGCCTCATTTACTTGTTGATTTGAGCTAATTTTACTTTCTTGTTTTAATATATGAAATACAGAGCTATAGATAATGAAGAGAAGAGATGGAGGGTCTATGGAGTGTATTTTGTGGAGCATCAAATTGTTCAGACAGCCACAAGACCACCATTTGTGAATCCAGTTTGTTCTATTTAACTCACCCTTCTTCATGTATCAATCATGGGTTAATAATATGCTTCGACTTCCTCCTCTTGATATTGTTCTTGTTCACTATATTTTCCAAGACATCCTTAAAATCCTTGCACTCTATTCCCCACATCTCAAAGCTGCAGCTATTGTCATCGATTTACAACGGTTTTTTGGGATTGGTTTACTTATCGTTAGGAATCTGGATCTTAGAAGAAAAGTTGAGAAAAACGCAAGAAATTCTCCCCATACATTCATGGATTTTGCTCGTGTTTCATGGATTAATATGGTTGTTATTGGGGTTAACTCTGAGCCTTAGGGGACATCGTTTTTCAAGAACCCCTTTGAAGCTATTATCCATTGTTTCCTTTCTCTTCGCTGGAATCACTTGCGGTTTATCTCTTTTTGCATCTCTTTTCGGAAAGGAGGTGTCATTTAAGATGGTTTTGGATACCTTGTCTTTACTAGGATCTAGTTTATTGTTATTATGTACTTACATAAGTTACAGATACGAAAATAATGTAAACCATATTTATGATCCTTTGTTGAGTTACGAAACTTCTTCGGTCGGGATCGTGACTCTGTTTGCAAAAGCGGGATTTTTGAGTAAATTTACGTTTTGGTGGTTGAATCCATTGATGAAAAGGGGAAGAGACAAAACTCTCGTGGATGAAGATATGCCTAAGTTGTGTTGGAATGATCGAGCGGAGACTTGCTATTTGTTATACATGGAGATACTAAATAAGAGGAAAATGTCAATTTTGAAGACCATTTTTGATGCAGGAGCAATTTCAAAATCAATTCCAGCACATAGGGTCACTTTGAACGATAATATTTTCTGATTTACAATGAATTATGAGGTGTATGATATATGGTTGGAAAGCCAAAGAAGTCTAGTTTTCAGAATAATAAGCGGTTTACAAAACAAAGATCTATGGAGAGAGTTATGACCGTTTTACTAGATGCTGCCAAACTACACTCGGGAACAACACTTCTTGTGTTGTTTGGTGTTTCAAGATGTTTTTAATTGGATTCTTAGTCTAATTTCGAAATATTAATCTTGTTATCAGATATTAAGATCATGTTTATGATTTTTATGAGTCATTAGTCAATTTATATATTTTCTAGGTTAGGAAAATGTAAGGTTATATAAATTACTAGTTCCTATGTTTTGGAGGGATGTTCCAAAACTCCTATATAAAATCCCTCCAAATGAATAAATAAAGGGAGATGAGTTTAAGTTATAAAAATATTTGTTTGCAAGTATTCTTGCATTAAGAGTGAGTGATTCCTCTTTTACAAGTGAGTGACTTGGTCGCGTCGAGTGATTCCGCGATTAGTAGCGTCGAGTGAGTCCGCTACCGCCGGTTGAGTGATTCCCGGTCATCTATCATTTCATTTCCTTTACGTTGCGGGTTTCGGCCTGCATCAAGTGGCATCAGAGCGGGTCACGCCGTTCTTGCTCGTACTCTGATTAAAGAACATGTCACCTCATGGTATAAAATATGTGGAAGATTTCGATATCTATGCCGAAATTGGAGAACTTCGAAAAATGATATTTCAACTTCTTACTAGAAGGCCAACTTCTACCTCTTGGAATGGAGAAATTAATTTTCAAGTTCAAGAAAGAGAACTTCATGGTGAAAAAGATGTTGAAATCCAAATTATCAAAACGGAGCTAGACAGTGAAGTTGATGACGACCCTCATTTTGATGACGAATTTGAAGATGATCATTCCCCACTCTTTGATGAAGTGATTGGCGAAGAAGATGTTCTATGCTTCGACGAAGAACTTTATGATGGACCTCCAATATATGATGAATATAATGATAAAGATGAAGATTTTATTTCTGAAGATCATGGTGAATCAATGGCCTCTCATACATTGAGCACAACTAATCTTGAAGTTGATTATCCTGTTTGCAATGAATTATTATTCTATACTAAATATACTTCAAGTATTCACAACATGATGGCCAGCGGTATCAACTTTTCTTCAATCAAAAGTTCACAAGATGACAATGATTTTATCATTGATACATCTATCCTTCACCAAATTCAATTTGATTCACAATTTTGCCGTGCTAAGTGGGTGGAGTATTTTGAAGTTTCGATAATATCTTGCCTAAGTTTAGATTATCTAATTTCATTATTGAAACTCCTATTTATATTAATGAAAAGGTTGATTAAAATCCGTGGAAGGATTTTTTCATACAAAGCAAGAATGATATGGTTATTATTTGGTGATTGGAGCAAACGGTGGAACAAAGTTTGTAGATATTATATTCATGACGTCAAATGTGACAGGATTCAAGGAACAAAGTTTAAACCAAATGAGCTGCAAAGTATATATTTCTCACTGAGTTTCGATCTCAACACGAACTCGAGGACGAGTTCAATTTTCAAGCCGAGGAGAATGATGCAGGAGCAATTTCAAAATCAGTTCCAGCACATAGGGTCACTTTGAACGATAATATTTTCTGATTTACAATGAATTATGAGGTGTATGATATATGGTTGGAAAGCCAAAGAAGTCTAGTTTTCAGAATAATAAGCGGTTTACAAAACAAAGATCTATGGAGAGAGTTATGACCGTTTTACTAGATGCTGCCAAACTACACTCGGGAACAACACTTCTTGTGTTGTTTGGTGTTTCAAGATGTTTTTAATTGGATTCTTAGTCTAATTTCGAAATATTAATCTTGTTATCAGATATTAAGATCATGTTTATGATTTTTATGAGTCATTAGTCAATTTATATATTTTCTAGGTTAGGAAAATGTAAGGTTATATAAATTACTAGTTCCTATGTTTTGGAGGGATGTTCCAAAACTCCTATATAAAATCCCTCCAAATGAATAAATAAAGGGAGATGAGTTTAAGTTAAAAAAATATTTGTTTGCAAGTATTCTTGCATTAAGAGTGAGTGATTCCTCTTTTACAAGTGAGTGACTTGGTCGCGTCGAGTGATTCCGCGATTAGTAGCGTCGAGTGAGTCCGCTACCGCCGGTTGAGTGATTCCCGGTCATCTATCAGTTCATTTCCTTTACGTTGCGGGTTTCGGCCTGCGTCAATTTTGCTATGTCATTGGAAAGAAATCCTCGTTTCCGGATTCTTTGCAGCTCTAAAGGTAGTTACTATCTCTACTGGTCCTCTAATTCTCAAAGCTTTCATTAATGTTGCCGAAGGAAAAGAGAGTTTCGAATATGAAAGATATGTATTGGTAGTGACCCTTTTCTTCGTAAAGATCTTGGAATCGATATCTCAGAGACAATGGTACTTTCGAACAAGACTAATCGGTCTTAAGGTGAGATCTTTACTAAGCGCAACCATTTATCAGAAGCAATTGAGATTATCCAATGCTGCTAAATTGACACACTCTAGTGGTGAGATTATAAACTATGTTACTAATGATGCTTATAGAATTGGAGAATTTCCATATTGGTTTCATCGATTATGGACTACTAGTCTCCAACTTTGTCTTGCGGTTATAATTCTCTTCCAAGCCGTAGGATTAGCCACAATAGCATCAATGGTTGTGATTATTTTAACGGTACTTTGCAATATGCCCCTCGCAAAATTGCAACATAAGTTCCAATCGAAGCTTATGGTGGCACAGGACGAAAGGTTGAAGACTATGTCCGAGGCTTTAGTGAATATGAAAGTACTGAAATTATACGCATGGGAAACTCGTTTTAGATACGTGATTGACAATTTGAGGAAAATTGAGGATAAATGGCTTTACGCAGTTCAGCTTCGTAAAGCGTATAATTCGTTTCTTTTCTGGTCTTCCCCTTTATTAATCTTGACAGCTACCTTTGGAGCTTGTTATGTTCTTGGTGTTCCTTTAACTTCTAGCAATGTTTTTACATTTATAACGACTTTGAGACTTGTTCAGGATCCGGTTAGGACTATTCCGGATGTTATTGGAGTTCTAGTTCAAGCTAAGGTTGCGTTTGAAAGGATTTCTAAGTTTCTTGAGGCACCGGAGTTAAAAACGAGGGATGATCGAGTGAAGTTAGATATAGATGATGTGCGTAATGTTGTTTCTTTCAAGTCGGCTGATTTGTCATGGGATGAGAACCATTTGAAGCCAACTCTTCGGAACATTAGTTTGGAGGTTAAAAAGGGTGAAAAGATTGCGATTTTGTGGTGAGATGGGTTCGGGGAAGTCGACCCTTCTTGCTGCAGTTCTTGGAGAAGTTCCAATTACCAAAGGAAATGTGAGTTTTTCTTTTACACTTCTTTTTCTAGCTAAATGCAAAAATAACCTTTGTGCTTTGTCTAATTGGAGAAAATCCCGTGTTATTTTTATTAGCAAAAAACCCTTGTTTATAGGGAGGTTATTGCTAATCTTTTAAGTGAACATGGGGGTTATTGCCAATTTTCAAAGTTAACAGGGGGATTATTGTCAATTTTTTTAAGTGAATAGGGGTGTTTTCGCATCTTTTGGTGGGGTAAAATTATCATATTCACTTGGGAAGGGGGTCTTTTGCTAATAAAAATTAGAGCATGGAGGGTTTTTGGTAATAAAAATAATACGGGGGATTTTTTGCTGATTAGGCAAAGCATAGGGGGTATTTTGCATTTCAGCTTGGAAAAATGGCCACCTAAAATTTTAACCATATTTATTTCTTTTCTTGCATATATCTTGCAGGTTCAAGTACACGGGACAGTTGCCTAAAATTCTGTCTAAACTTGGCTAAATATTAACTGAACCAAGCTTTAATCAAGCAGAACACTGGTCTAGATAGCCTGATAGTTTTACTTTTATGTTCCTGTGTTTGTCTCTGTATTGGTAACTGGTGAATTTCTCATTTGGTTTTTGAGTCTTGTTTGAAGAAAGTAGATAACACATATATTCCTCTTTCATCTACCTCATTTAGAAGTTATTTAGATGAAAAAGAGTCGAATTTTCAATTTTTTTGTGGAAAGATATCAATCGGTCAATAGGTTACGAAACTAGAGATGTAAACTGAGTCGAGTTTAGTCAAACAGTATAGAGAACTGAGTCGAGTTTAGTCGAACAATATAATGTTCACACAAATATATCGTTCAGACATGGTTTGATTTTCTTATCGAGTCTAAGTTCGTGTTTGGACTTGATATTTTTACATATGTGTTGAGTTCAAACCATCACTCATAAGTTCTCATTTCTAATTGTTTATGAACAGTTGGTATCGAATGGGGAGATTTTGCACTCGGCTCCTTATCCTCAATTGTTAGCCATAAGCCAAGAATTTCAAGAACTTGTTAATGCACACAAAGAGACAGCTGGCTCGGAGAGGCTTTCTGAAGTAACTTCTAACAAAAATCATAACCCTTCTTCTAAAGAAATTCTCAAAACTTATGTAGAAATGAAAGTTAATAGTAATAATACATCTGAAGGTGATCAATTGATAAAGAAAGAAGAACGTGAAGTCGGGGACACGGGATTTAAACCGTATACTCTTTATCTAAAGCAAAACAAAGGCTTTTTAATCTTCTCCATAGCTGCTCTATGTCACCTTACATTTGTTCTTGGTCAAATACTACAAAATTTTTGGATGGCTGCTAATGTTGATGATCCGAGTGTTACTACATTGAGATTAATTCTCGTTTATTTATTTATCGGACTTGGTTCGTCAGTGGTTTTGCTTTTAAGGACCGTGTTAACTGTTGTTTTGGGTATGCAAGAATCGAGAGCACTGTTTTCCGGGTTACTGGTTTCTTTGTTTCGTGCACCTATGTCGTTTTATGATTCTACGCCTTTGGGAAGAACACTTAGTCGGGTAAATTTTCTTGGTTTCATATTTGGGTTTATTTTTACTTTTGAGCTACATGCAAAAATATCCCCCGTGTTTTGTCTAATTGGCAAAAACCCCGTGTTATTTTTTATTAGCAAAAAAGCCTATTTGAAATTCTTTCATAAGTCGTAGGGAGGATATTATCAATTCTTTAAGTGAACAATAACCGGGGGGCGGGGGGGGGGGGGGGGGGGGGGGGGGGGGGGAGGGGGATGTTGAATCAGGAGAAGCATAGGGAGTATTTCTTTCATTTCACTCTTTACATTTTATTACATGAAGACACGTATGGAACTAATGTTTTTGATTTGTCACAGGTTTCTGCGGATTTGAGTATTGTTGATCTAGACCTTCCTTTCTACTTGATTTTTGCAGTTGGAGCTACCATAAACTGTTACTCTAACCTTGTTGTATTGGCTGTTGTCACTTGGCAAGTTTTGTTCGTTTCTATACCGATGGTCTTCCTCGCTATTCGCTTGCAGGTAAGTAACTATAATTTAAGTTCTTAAGATTCTATTATTTCAAAAGAAAAAACACGGTAATGTCAATATGATATCCTGCTTAAATTGTATTTTTAGTCCCATAGACGGCCACTCGGCAATTTTAGTCCCGCATTGTAGGAGTTGCACTTCTCCCCGTTTCCTCCAATTTGGGACCTATAGTGCAAAAACAGATATTGTCATATGAGATATAACGTACATAAATTAGATGGAAAGTGAGGGAATAACCGAAATGTGAAAATATTGCACGTTTTGTCTTTGTGCTTTGGAAAAGCACTTTCCTGCCTATCCATCCAGTTTAGGACCAAAAGTGCAACACAAAGACTGTCTTATGGGATAAAAAGTGCAAAACCTGGATGCAAAGTGTGGAGAAAAACGAAATATGCTATTTCTTTTAAAAAAAATTGGACCAAATGTGCTAATATGTTTTAATGCGTGGAACTAAAAGTGACTAGTGTCCAGTTTCATGCCTTATATATGTATATATATGAACCATATTGTTCATAAGTTATATTTGTCAATTTTCGATCACAAATATGATATAGACTCCCACATCGACAGAGCTACTACTTTTCCTCGGCTAAAGTGTTGATGCGTATCAATGGAACCACAAAATCGTTCATAGCAAACCATCTTGCTGAATCTGTAGCTGGAGTCATTACCATAAGAGCTTTTAAAGAAGAAGATCGTTTTTTCGCAAAGAATCTTGAACTAATCGACACAAATGGCAGTCCTTTCTTCCACTACTTTACAGCAAATGAATGGTTGATCCAAAGACTCGAAACTCTTAGTGCAACCATTCTTGCCTTTGCAAGTCTCTGCATGGTTTTACTACCTCCCGGAACTTTTAGCTCTGGTACATAAAAATTTCATTGTTCGTAATCTTATTACATTTTGAAATCTAAGACTTTTTCCATTTTTCAAATACTGTTGCAGGATTTATCGGAATGGCTTTGTCTTATGGTCTCTCACTAAATATGTCGTTCGTGTTCTCGATTAACCTACAGTGCATGTTAGCAAACTATATTATGTCGGTAGAAAGGCTCGACCAATATTCGCACATAACGAGTGAGGCACCTGAGGTAATAGAAGAAAACCACCCCCCGGTTGACTAGCCAACTGAGGGTAAAGTAGAGATTCAAGACTTGAAGGTAAGAACTAGAGTTAAATGCAAAAATACCATCTATGCTTTGCCTAATTGGCAAAAATTCCCTTCTTATTTTTATATTAACAAAAAAAAAAAACCTCTGAGCCTCTTTTTATTAGCATAAAAACCCATTTGAAATTTCTTCCCAAGTCAATATGGAGGTTATTATTAATTTTTTAAGTGAACCGGGGGGTTATTGCCAATTTTTAAAGTTAACATGAGGATTTTTGATAATTTTTAAGGTTAATGGGGTGTTTTTGCATTTTTGGTGGGGTTATAATTATTATTTTTCATGCAAAATACGTACTCCAACTTGGGAGGGTGTTTTTTTTTTTTTTTAAATTTTTACTAATAAAAAATAAACAGCACAAGGGGTTTTGCTAATAAAAAGATACAGGGAGTTTTTTGCTAATTAGGCAAAGCTTAGGGGGTATTTTTGCATTTCACTCTTTTTACTTTTTGTCGTTGAATGCTCTCATTATAGTAAACTTGTCATCAATAAAGACTAAATTGTGTTAAAATGGTGAATAGATTCAAATATAGACCGGATGCACCACTTGTTCTACGCGGGATTAGTTGCACGTTTGAAGGAGGACACAAAATCGGGATTGTTGGTCGAACGGGTAGTGGTAAAACTACTCTTATCGGAGCTTTGTTTCGTTTGGTAGAGCCTGTTGGAGGAAGGATAGGATTGTAATAGATGGGATTGACATTTCAAGAATCGGACTTCACGATTTGAGGTCTCGTTTTGGGATTATACCTCAAGATCCTACTCTTTTCACTAGAACCGTGAGGTTCAATTTGGATCCATTGGGTCAACACTCAGACCAAGAAATATGGGAGGTAATTTTCATTTGGTATAGTATCTTCATAATCCAAAGCATGTTTTATTGTATTAACTAAATGTTGAAAAACTATACAGGTTATTGAAAAATGTCAGCTTAAAGAGGCTGTTCAAGAGAAAACCGAGGGTTTAGACTCCGCTGGTGAGTCTTTGGATGATGGTTAATAATGAAAATTTACCTCCCATCATATTCATAATGTTCAATTTACCCCTTTGTAATTTAAAAAAATGCACTTTAAATGCCTCCCTAGCATTTTTAACACGATTTGACAAAAATACCCTCAATTTAATTTTATATGGACCAGTTTACCCCCCCCCCCCCCCCCCCCCCCCCCCAACCCCCGTGTTATTATAAACGTGACACTTTGCCCCTTTATTATTTCACATGGAGAAGTGTAATTTCGTCTTTTTACGCATATTTTAAATCTCAAACTCAATTTCGGGCAAGTGAGGACTCTTCAATGGATAGTGGTAAATTGATCCTTTAAAATATTTACAGGGAGATAAAATGCTCTTTTGTTTAAAATTACAGGGAGGTAAATTGAACATTATGCATGCATATTACACTGGGGGTTAAATGAGTATTAACCCACTATATATGTGTGTGTGTGTGCCGGGATTTTTTATATGAAAAGAAGTTGAATATGACTATTTGCAGTTGTGGAAGATGGATCGAATTGGAGCATGGGGCAACGACAATTATTTTGTTTGGGTCGAGCTTTATTGAGACGAAGCAAGATTTTGGTACTCGATGATGCTTCTGCGTCTATAGACAATGCTACCGATATGGTATTGCAGAAAACTATTAGGACTGAATTTGCAGATTGCACGGTGATCACGGTGGCTCATAGAATACCAACCGTGATGGATTGTACGAAGGTGCTAGCCATTAGTGACGGTGAGTAGTACTTGTGGACTATAGAATTCTAACACGCGCGAATAATATTTAACGTATTTTTTCAATATATTCTAATACAGGGAAATTGGTGGAATATGATGAACCGATGAAGCTAATGAAGAGGGAAGGTTCATTGTTTGCGCGACTTGTTCAGGAATATTGGTCTCACAGTCAGTCTCCATAGTATCTTAGATTGTGCCCTTCTAATTTAGTTGTAACCTTATTGTGTAATGTAATGAAGCAGTTATCTATCTGTACAGGTTCGGAACATGTCTTTGAGTAAGATAAAATTTGAGATAAAAAAATAGGAAGGTAAAAAAAAATGAAACGAAAAAATTAAAACATAATGTTTTTGATGAATAAATGGATTTATAATTAATAAAGAGACAATTTTTTTGATAAATTAATTAAAAAATTTATTATTTATAAAAGGTGCGGGGGTACTTTTAGAATAAAAACTACAAAACTCTAACAGATGGGGGTAAGTGTTACAATTGATACTTTAGGGGGTAACTGATACCACCCTCATACTTAAATGGGTTTTTCTAAAATAAGATTTTATGGAACATAGGTGTACATGAGATGATCCATCTCAATCACTTAAAAAAGTCAACAACAAATCTAAACCACAAGTTTTGGTCAAAATGTCCAATGATGATGTGGCAACGGACATTTAGAAAAAATAAACATATGTTAAATTACATACTAACCCTTTAATTAATATGTTTAAAAATTTCTCCCTTATCTCTAATTAATTTCATCTCTTTCCCAAAAAAAAATATCAAGTAATCAAAATTTTATACGAAAAAAAGTAATCAAATTTTTATACGAATTGACAATTAAGACCACCAGTATAAGATCATTTAAAATATTTTGAGGGAAAAATGCACTTTACACTCCTCTCAAAGTTACATATTTTGAACTTTATCACCCAAAAGTATAAATTAAATAAGCACGTATAAAATCAATTACACTTTTTCCCTCAAATAATTTTAAGCCAATTCCGTTCACCAAAAAACATAGATATGCATCTCAATTGTGTATTTTAAGGGTAAATTAGTTCCAACATCGATTTTTGACCAAATATTTCACTGACGCGCATTTTTCCCTCTCTCTTTACAAATAAAGTTTTTTCTACTTAATTTTAGATTTTTGGTTTACAAGACATGAGTCAAGTATCTGGACAAGTAAGAAGTGGTGTGACTAATTTACCCTTTGAAAATTCATGTGAGGGGCACATGTACATTTTCCGTCAAACAAAAATTTCACAAAGTCATTTGAGGGGGTAAAGTGCAACTAATTTTATTTTTCAGGGGGTAAAGTGTTTATTTTGTACATATGGATGGTAAAGTGCCAAAACATGTAACTGTTGGGGATAAGATTTTTGTCAACTTTTTTATATGAGATTCATAAATCATATGAAAAATTTTGTCAATTTAAAAAAAAAAAAAAATGGGGAGGAGGGGGTGTATTCCCAATTTTTAAAGTTACCAGGGGTTATTGGTAACATTTTAGGTAATAGGGATGTTTTTGCTTTGTTTGGTGAGGTAAAATTGTTATTTCGACTTGAGAGGGGTTTTCTTTGTTAATAAAAAAAGTACAAGGTTTTGTTGCTAATAAAAATAACATAGGTTTTTTTTTTAGTTAGACAAAACACAAGGGGTCTTTTGAATTCACTCATTAAAATGGATAAATTTGTCTTTAAGAAAATAAATTATTTAAAGTTAAATTTTAAGGGGACATGTGTCACCAAGATAAATGATATCTCATGTGCTCCCCATCCCTCAAAATCTCATTTTAGACAGACCCTACTTAAATGTGGGAAATAATATTTCACCCTAAAATATTTCTTTTTCTTTTTAAAATTTTAAAATTTTAAAATTTCTTTTATGTTTCTTGCTCAATATAGTAATTTGAGAATAAGTAGTTATGCAATCAATCAAAACATGGCGTACGTCACCAATAGAAAAAACAATTAAAATTTCCAATGTAGCCTTCAACGGAGTGAAAGAGTTTGGTGTCTATTTGAGGTTGGGGAAAAAGATTATTATAGTTTAATAGTTTATTTCTTTTTTTTAAGGGTAGGTTATTATATTTTATTTGAAATTTACTAAGAACAATCCCAAATCAAAATATATGAAGGAAAAAATTAAACTTTCAAAAGATGCAATAGGAGATTAAAGCTTTAAACACTAGTGACAACTAAGTTAAATTCAAGGTTCAGTTTTGGTTATAAGGAAATGTATTATTTTCTTTTTTTAATAGTATATGGTTAAAAAATTCAAAATTCTTCTGGAGCGCTAGAGAGATGATAAGAGAAAGAATACGTGAAAAGAAAATTTTATTCGAATAAAGGGATAATTAGAGATCTTCAACATAATTAAAGACGACAGGAAAAAATGAACCATTATGTCATCTTTGATTTGTCTATATTTACTAATATTCTTGTGTTAAATAATTCTTGTACACCCTTAAGTTGTGAACAAAACAAACCATCATAAGTTATTTACTAACATTCAAGTTGATAATTTCTAATATTTACATTAATCCAAACAACTAAAATCCACAATCTAAGTCAGGCTAAATACTTGAACATGTTGGGGTTCTTTTCGTCTCGTTCCAAGTAGTCCCGCGTTATCAAATCTTCAATCCGCTTTTTAATTAACTTAATATCGGGCTGCAAAAATAATAAATCATATTAGTACAAAAGCTAAATTCTGCTCAAGGAAAATTAACACTATATTTACTTAGAATTTTACTCGCTAAAATTCAAGATAACTTGTCGTACTAAAAAAACATCCAAAACATAATTTCGTACTTTCTTTCAATTATAACCACACAAAAAAATGGAAAAAAAATGTAATGAACCATGCAAAATCTGATTTTGGCTTTTGGAGGCTTCTTATCACGATTTTGAGGTAAAAATTAAAATGATTTTTTTCATGTTTTCCTAATCGCGATTTTTAAATAAAAAATATATATTTTATTGCTCTTCCTAATTGCGCGATTTTGGAACATACCTTAAACAAGGGGCTCAACTGTTCAACACACTCCATGACTAGTTGTTGATAGCCCAAGATTTTTCGACTTTTCATTATTCGCACAAGTGATGCATCAACGTTATAGCGCCTATCTTTTTCAACATCTTCAACCACCTTTTTCTTTTCATCCACACTGGGCAAAGGTATCTAAAACACCAAAAAAGGTAAGACGCAAGTCTAAAGATAAACACGGCGGAGTTAAACAACATGACAACAAATTAACAAATTCACTAACCTTAATCCTCCTCATCCTGTCTGTAAACTTGGAATTAAACTCAAAATAATCATTCGGAGACACTGATCTAGTGTTGGGGCTCTTATTTAAGATCTTGTACTTGGCGCATGATAACGATTGAAGCAATCTAACCAAATCTTCATCAGCCAAGTTCAACTGAATCTTGATATCTGAATAACTCAGCCTATCTGCATCGTTGAATAGAAGCAATGCTGCGGCCTGGAAAAGAAATACATATACACAAGCATAAATATGTCAACTTTTTAGAGTGATCGAGATAGAAGGAGAATAGGTACTTAAATAAAGTAAACGAACACAAACAACAAACAACTAACCTGATATGTTCCTAATATCAGCTCAATCGATTTTTGCTCAAAGTTTCCTTTTAAGTTGCAAGTTCCCAACGAATAAATCCAAGTAAGTTTTCTGCTTTTTGTTTTTGTTTGATAGAACTCCTTGAAAACCTCAACACACTTCACCTGAAAAATAAGTTGTTTCGAGTCGGGTCAATAATTTAGCATATTTGACGGCATGAAAGTAGCAAAGGTGAAAAATCGTACCATCTCTGCAGGAAGGTTAAGATCAGAAGATTTATATACTGGCCAAAATCCAGTGGTGAGAACGGTGACAGTCAAATCCATCCCAAGACTAGCAACTTGGCTATTGTTGAGATATTCTTGGAAGTGGTTCTGGTTCTCTTTTGCAAGGGTCAAATCAGTAATCTAGAAGAACAACGAAAACAAAGTGAGATTTCAAGTCGCAGTCGCAACATAAATTTGAAAGAACAATAAGAAGGGTTAACTCACCATTCCTTCCATCTTTGAAGTGAATTGGGCACCACACTGCTGCTTTAGCTTTGTCAAAATAAATCTTTCATGGTCTTCATTGGCACTTCTGTCAAATAGCAGCCGGCGAGAGAGTTTCTTCCTATTTATAGGTGATGCAACGGGTTAGATGTCATAACTTACACATAGAAAGCTACGTAAAATGATAAAACTCTAACTCAAAAAATGAATCACCTATAGAACTCAGCAAAGAGGTCTTTTTCACTGATATATGAAAGGAGATTGACCACCTATAAAAGATCAAACTAAATTAGATTACTAAACCGTTTGAAATGAACTTCAAAATGAAATGAAATGAAATGAAATGAGAGATTACCTTGTCTAGAGTTTCCTCAATGACTTCATCACTGAGCTTTTGGCTTCCACCCTTCTTGAGACTATCATCAGTGTATGAAGCCAAAAGCTCTGCACACGAGGAGCCAGCAACAACTTTGTTGCAGAAACACTCGAAAGCCTCCTTGAAAGCCTACAGGGTGAAGTCCAAATTCAGCAATAAATAACAAAAATAACACCCCCAAAAAATACTAGGTTAACATAAGTACCAACCAGAAGACAACCCTGAACTTCCAACACATACCTTGTGAATCAGGGAGTTTTCCGAAAAACAGTTAGTGACATATCCAAGATACTTGTCATGAAGCTCGATGACTTTCCTCATGAATGCCTGAATAAGAAAACATTAGCTAAAACTTCCAAAATTACAAAGGGGAAGAATTAAAATTATACCGTGTAAAAGCATTTACCTGCTCTTGTGCTCCACCGGCATTCCCAGCCTATATGAGAGCAAGAATTGTTGTTAGTCTCCAAACACAACCGTATGACATTACATGTAAAAAAATAGATCAACTTCTAATAAGAACTTAGTAATTCAAATTGTTGCTTAATAAGATAACAAAAAAATATAGAGTAAACTATAACGTAAATGAGCATGGCAATCTTTTGTTAACCTTAAAACAAGAGGCGCAAAATCTATGCACATACATATTTCTTTTTTGTTTTTCTCCTCCTTTCCAACAATATATGTATATATTTTTATCATGAAAAATAATGAATTTGTATGTCATTCACCTTGTTACCAACAGCATCTTCAGCCTGTTGAACCAAAACCATGCCTTCAGAATTGACATGTTGCTTGAACATATTGGCAATAAGTTCCAAACCCGTTCTAATTTTATGGAATAGCCTGTATATCCTTGTAATATCCTCCACCTGACAAACATTGATAAAGAAATATTAAAAAAACTAAGTATATGTTTATTGCTAATTTCCAACTCAATATCTTCAAATCATGAACCAAAGAAATAATACCATATCATCTCTGAGCAAAATACGTAATCCAGAATGCTCCTTCTCCAGTAACTGGTTGGTATATACTACTAGCAACTCCTTTTGCACTTTCTACAGCAAACAACCAGCACACATGAGAAATTAGCGTACAGAGGAATAGCAAAAGAATGAAGCACTATTTCTTGTAATTATTTAAATTACAAGAACGTATATTTTTTTCATCTTTGTAATTATTTAGCTAATACATGACAAGCAATATGCCCGTGTATAAAGCTAGCGACAAAATATAATAAAACCAACCTCTAAAAGAATTGCCTCAGTGCTGGAATGCAAATAATAAGAAACCCTCTCCCTTTCTTTATTCAAGCACTCCTCTGCCTGTTGATTTTTTATGTAACAAAATGAGTTATATATATATATATATTAAAAACAATAGTTTCCCAATGTAATGAGGTAAAGTAAGTATACAAGTACCTTCAACATGTAAACAGGACAGGAATCTTGGACAATCCAGTTTGATGCTTTTCGAGAATAGAAAGCAGATGTGTCAATGAGCATGGCATCTTGAAAGTCTTTTTCGTAATAATCCATTGACCCCATCCCAATTTCGACAAATATATCTATTACATTCTTCAGCAAAGCCCTGTCAATCTGCTCTCCTTCACGTTCTTGATTAATCTGTCATATCATTAATTGTGCTTAGTAAAATTAATCTTGAAGAGCATCTATCCAGTGCAAGAAAGTTAATGGCAATTTATCCCCACCCACCCTTCCCCCGGTGATTTGAAAAAGTGCACTTTACCACCTCACAATCTTATAAAAGTTTCACACCGTCTCATTGACATTCTTAAATTTAAAAAAAAAAAAAAACGAATTGCTAAAACTACCCCTCTTAATTATATGTGGAACTTTAACCCCATGTGTTATGATATATGTGGCACTTTACCCCCCCCCCCCCCCCCCCCCCCACCACAAAAACATTTCATGTCCACTCTCAATTTCGGAGGATGAAGGAGGTAAATTGCTCTTTTAAATTTTTATAGGGGGTAAAGTTTTTTTTTCCTTCAAATTACAGAGGGTAAATTGAACATTATGCATATCAGAGGGGTAAATTGGCATTAGATTAGTGAAATAAACAATGTAGTAAGTACAGAAAAGGGAAGGCCTTACCAAAGTAATGACGGCATTTCTGGCTTTTGATTTCAGCTCTTGGTAAACCTATCCTCAAAATTAAAACAAGAAATTAGATTCTTAAGAAATATTGTTACAATTTCAAGTAAAACTATAAACTAAAGAATAGCACATGGTAAGTTCAACAACAAAAACATGTTGATATAAGGAGATAGGATTTTGTGACTAACAAGATCTTGGAAGCACTTTAGGCCAGCTTCTTTGAGTAGAGGAAGTGATCTCCGAGCTATAAAGTATCTATCAAGATAGTGAAAGAAACGTGAAAGCCACCTAACCATGACTTTATGATTACTCCATCTCTTTACAAGCTCCATTAACATGAACTCGTTGTGCTTTTTTCTCAGAGATGGCAATACCGTAACTATGATGTATTCATTAATACATTCCTTGTACTTATCGTATAGTTTCTGGGAATGATCATAAGGAGGCTTTTGGGTACACATGTTGAAAATAATCGTATAAAGGGTCATGTACTCTTCCGAGCTAAACGAAGTTTCCTCGTTCCCCTCTAAGATCGTCTTCAATCTCGACATGCCTTTTTTCATAAAGTCACTCCACCCGACACTGAACTCAATAGGTCCGTTTTTTCCATATACAGTCATCTTAATTTACTTGAATATATTCAAGAGTTTGCAACCTACAAATCAAGATTACAATTAACAATCAAAATAAAAATAGCCACACGGACAAGAAATCGTGAACCAAAGACATAAATAAACTCAAAATCCTAGTTCAATATAAGTATTCAAACCAAACAAAAATTCATTCATAGTAC
The DNA here is from genome assembly GCA_030819805.1 of Penstemon newberryi var. newberryi. Taxonomy (NCBI): domain Eukaryota; kingdom Viridiplantae; phylum Streptophyta; class Magnoliopsida; order Lamiales; family Plantaginaceae; genus Penstemon; species Penstemon newberryi. The sequence goes on along the minus strand of JAUALY010000003.1, from coordinate 30,564,353 downwards.
AAATAAAACAACGCATAAGCTGTTCATATCATGCCAGCATCAATATTGCTTGTACTATTCCAGTAGGTAGCTAACCTAATGTTCGATTTTTCCAATAACCATCAATTATCACACAATGTACACATATAGTCTTCGATTCCAATAGAGATATAGACAAGCATTAACTATTTCAAATAAAACCCTAGTGAAGAAATTAAAAGGAGTAGACTCATATAAACAACACTGTCTTAGAACTGGAAAACGAAATTCACACAGATACACACACACACACACACACCTGGAAATCGAATAAATTATTTCATCAACGAGTCAAGCTATTTCAATAAAATTCTAGAGAATTTAATTTGTGTTACATATCAGACATCGAATTAAATTTACACAAAATTATTCTTCGACAATTTTTGATTATTGATTCGAATTCAACTCAAAAATTATAATAACAAAAGTATTTAACCTTGATTGAATTTGAGTATGATGATGGATAAACAGAGTTGATCGAAATTTTTCCTTACGAATAGTTATTGGATGTGTAAATTAATAAGAGAAAATATGAAGAGTGAGAGATTGTTGTGATGAGAATTAATATTTAGGGTTTTAGTTACATTGTCCTATAGGATTTGTATACATTCATAAGGAAAGAGTTTGAAACAAATAAGGAGAGAGAATCTTATTGAGTATTTATATTTATTATTATGCATCAATAGGGCTTTTGAGTCGAGCTTATCTTGACAAAATTTTCCTTATCTGGACTCAAATTCGATTCACATATATTTTTGAGCTTCAGTTTCAAATCGGACTTATATAGGACTAGTTCATACTAAAAAATACTACTTAAATAAAATATTGCATACGCTAAAAAAAAAGGAAAATTGTTTTTTTATACCATAGGATAGGGTAACTTGCACTTTTGGTACTATTGGATACGAAAATGCTAATTTGGTACCATAGGATAGGTTTTCATTGCATTTTTGGTACCAAACCCAATTTTTTCACAAAGTTAATGGCAATTTACCCCCTATGAAATACATAATGTTCAATTTACCCCTCTATAATTTGGAAAAAAATCAATTTACCCCCTGTAAAAATTTTAATGATGTAATTTACCCCCTTCAGCCAGAGAGTGTAACTCACTTGCCGAAATTGAGAGTAGGCATGCAAACTATTTTATAACATAGGGGGATAAATTGCCACATTTATCATAACACAATGGGTAAAATGCCACATTATCATAATAAAAAAAGTGCTGCCTATAAAAATATGAGGGAGGCGATGTGAAACTTTTACAAAATTTTAAGGGGTAAAATGCTCTTTTTTAAACCACGAGGGGGTAAATTAAACATTATGCATTTTATAGGTGTTAAATTATCATTAACTTTGGTAAAAAATTGGGTTTGGTATCAAAGTTGCAGCGAAAACCTATACTATGGTACCAAATCTGCATTTTTGTATCCAATGGTACCAAAATTGCAAGTAGGTCTATCCTATGATAAAAAAAAAGTAATTTTCTCCACTAAAAAACCTCTCAAAAGAGTAATTTTATTTAATGCACGAGAATTTATAAGTTTCAAAATTTAACATGTTATATAAAATAAAGCATTAAGGACTAGGGGAAGAAAATATATTGGGATTATTGCATTTTTTGTGCCACAGCTTAAGTTCACTAGCATTTTTACCCCATATCTTTTCACGCTGGCACATCTTGTGCCACACCTTCAACTTCAGTGACAATTTTGGTTCAAATTGGGACCCAATTTCAAAATTAGCCCAAAATCGCCCATGTACGGGCCACGTGATATGTAAATTGGAAATTTTGACCAAATCAAAGGGGGATTTTGAGTTTTTCTACAAATGTAGGGACATGTTGGGAAAGTACAAGGGTCAATATGCAAATTGGGATTAAGGGGCTGATTTTACGAAGATGGAAAGATCCGCCATAGACGTGAGCTTGGAAATGGGGAATCTTCAATTCATCACCAAATTGGACAAGGTTGGTACCAAAATGACCGCCACACCGAAGGGAGTCTACGGCTGAAAGGGGAGGCGGTGGGTCAAGCTCCACCGCTGGCGGCGGCGTAAAATTGAAAAAACGTAAAATTCGTAGATCTGAAAATAGAGTGACGGGATAAACTTGGAATTGATAATTAATGCTTGGGATTTGTAGAGGACGTGAAGAAGAGTCTATAGCCACCAAAAAGAGCTCCAACCGTATCCGGAGTCGCTGAAAAAGTGAAAAAAAATAAGGCAATTTTAGGGCTTCTAAATCGTGATTTTCAGAGGCCAAAATTGAGCGAGGCCAAAATGAAATTGTTTATACGAGTGAGTCCGCGGTGAAAATACGCACAAGACCCCCGATCAATTCCAATGGAAAACCATCGAAGGTGGTGGCCGTGAGAGGTTGGTGCGGCGGTTACGTGACAGGAACTTAAAAGCAAAATCGTCAAAGTTTTTATTTTTTTTAATCTGGTAGAATTTTTTTTTTTTTCAAAAATCACCATAGGGGCGATTTCGGACCAATTTAGACCAAAATTGCCTTTGAAGTTGAAGGTATGATACCGAATATACCAGCCCAAAAAGATATGAATTAGAAATGCCAGTACGTTTAAGTTATGACACCAAAAATGTAATAATATCAAAATATATTCCATGGTCATACACTCTTCACCACCTCAAGCAGGAGGAGTGAAATGTGAAAATACCCTTGTGCTTTTGTCTAACTTATCAAACAAAAACAGTATTACTTTTGCTACCAAAAACCCCATTTTGCTTATCTTTTAGTATTAGATAAAAGAACTCTATCAAGTCGAAACGACAGTTATACCCTGAACAGATGATGCAAAAATAATCTTAAAAATTATCAATAACACCCCTTATAACTTTGAAAATAGGGAATAAACCTCCATGTTCGCCTAAAAATTTGACAAAAACCATCCATATGATTGGAATTTCAAATTGATTTTTTTGCTAATAAAAGAATAATATAAAGATTATATTGCTAATAAAAATAATACAGGGGGATTTTTTACACACTAGGCAAAGCACAAGTAATGTTTTTGCATTTAGCTTTAAGAAGAAGCTCAAATGTATAATTATGCATTAGTTCAGGGCCCGAAACAATGGTAAACTAATACATTAAATATAAATTTATTGCTGAAAATGCACTTTCAATTTAACGTAACTTATATGTCAATGAGGCCTACGTTGGTAAGGCTAAGGCTCCAAGACTAAAAGGTCATGATTTAATATCCATTATTGTGGGTTCTTCCTCTAGTTTAATATTAGTATTTAGTGATTGATTTTTATTGTAATTCGATAAATTTTCTGATTTAGTAATATTGATGTAATGATCATTTATTTTTAAAAAATAGTTTAAAAACTGTATATTAGCGTACGGACATGAATTGATGCTTTTGTCAATTTTTCCTCTTTCTTAAATGATTTGTACTAGTACTGTTAATCTTTTTTTTTTCTCTGATGTTTTAATCATTTTCGAAGTGCATCACACATATTATATGGGGATAAATGCAAAATACTCCTCTATGTTACGTTAAACCTGTAAGAAACTACCCTGTGAAATTTTATTGCGCCAAACTTCCTTTTATTCTTAAGAACTCTGCAAAAAACACCCAATTTGTAAAAAATAGGTCGTTTTGGATCGACATATTTCAAGAAACTATTTTTAAAATACTTCAAGTTGGTCCCTACAACTTCGCGTGATATATTTTTAAAAATATTTCTTGAAATATGTCGATCCAAAACGACCTATTTTTTACAAATTGGGTGTTTTTTGCAGGGTTCTTAAGAATAAAAGGAAGTTTGGCGCAATAAAATTTCACAGGGTAGTTTCTTACAGGTTTAGCATATCACATGGGAATATCTTGCATTTTCCCCCATTATATGAGAATATTTCCCAACAAAAATCGAACTTTAATTCGTCACTTTGGGGAACTTATAACTTCTTTCCACTAGACCTATCACATATTGGTCCATAATTAGTTAACATTACCACGACAATCTTTTTAGCAAAACAAATATTATTACAAAAGCACTTTTTAAGTCTCTTCCGAAAGCTCCAACTAACTAAAAAAATTGATGTCATGGTATCACAAAAAAAGACTTCTTTCAATAAAAAAGAACCCTAACGACCCTTCATGTAAGGTCGATCGTCACAAAGATTATGGATCAAAATTTCCAACGATTCTGTCGAAAAATCAAACAGTTTCCATTTTGTATTAATGGAGATGAAAATAAGATGTAATTCGGATTATTTGTCTTAATTTAGTAATTTCTTTTACAATTTTTTCTAGTGTTTCCAAAATATTTTCTAACTGTTTCGAAAAAGTTTCTAACATTTAGCTGGCCGAAACATAGACAAACCAGGAGGCCGTCAATCAATTTTGCAAATGATGTTAAAATATTTATTATGCAAAATAGATCTTGAATTCTCCTTCAGCAAATGATAATTTATTATTTTATGTTAAACTTACAACAGATTGTCTATAATAATGAAAATTTATAAAAAGATTATTGATGTCGCCTTAACAATTGAATGTAAATTTTAGATATAATTTCATAGTAGAGACTTATGTGGCGTCCATTGTGAAAACATAACACAGCTATCTTTTTGACTTCGTTCGTTTACGAGGATTTCTAAATAGCCAAACAAACATACATCAATATTTTTTAAAAATATATTAACAAGAGATCATCAATCATCATCTTTATCTTCTCGACACATTTAGAAACTAACTTAAAAACACTCTACTAAAATATAGATCTAACACATTTTTTCTTAAAAAAAAGGAATAATTATTATTAATTACCAGATACCCTATAGTCAGACTTTTCAAAAAATTATTCAAACACAATACACATGTTTCTTAAACTTTATAGAGATTCTCTCATTTCTTTCAATCTGGAAATGTTTTCCGAAAAGTAAATCCAAAATTTTGACATACATTTGGGTTCGATTACGTGCGCCATAATCTTCAAATATTGGTTCCAAGATGTTGAAACCAATGAAGCTAATGCCGTTTTGGTAGCGACAAGAATCATCAATGATTTAAAGAGAGACGAGTTAGTGTTTGAATGTGATAATTTGGACTGCATTGCATCTCTAAGATTTATATTGGCCAGAACATGGCTGACGTGGATCCCCACTCCACATGTGAAAAGTGTATTGGTGGACTGCACCACGTGTACTTGATGACGTGGTAAAACGGTTGCACTAAATAATTTCTCGGAGCAAAACCAATCATCAATTAAGTCGAGATTTGGAACAGTTGGGGTTGGCCTAATTAAATGGGGCAAAAAAGCATTTTAGGTCCTTTAACATACTCAGGTCCGCGGGATTATGACACTTTATTTTCTGACGAGCAAATTACATCTCATATCTTTTGTGTACCCGCGATTTCGGTCCACTTGATTGTAATTTCAATCCCTATTTCGCCGGAATTCATAACAATGTTTAGAAATTGTAAACATTGTAAATTTGTTTGCCCATACAAAAAAGATGCAATAACCTTCATTTGTACAAATTGTTTGCATAATTAGCGATTTATGAACATCGATGTAATTTTCAGTGAAATAAGAATTGAAATTGCAGGATAGATGACTAAAATTGCAGAAAAATGGACTTGAAGGTTAAAACAAAGTAAGAAACGTGTTTGTAGTGTTTTTAGAGGCCTGAAATTTTTTAAATCAAATTATAAAATGTTTTGACCTAAATTAATGATAAAAATACTCCTTGTAGCCATAACTATCTTACACTCGCGTATAATCTAATGCACACTAATATACTCATGTTTTACTATATTGAATAATCATCAACGAAAACCTCAAAATTACATAAATAAATGCTATGAAATTCTGAATGTAAGAAATCCATGGTCAGATTTTGACTCATTAAACATTCAAATTGACACAAATTTTAGAGACACCTAATGCAAGAAGAATTCATCGCGTCAAATATAACAATTACTTGTACAATTTAGTAAATTATCTGGCATCACCATCTAATACATGTCTACAAAACTTCAGACCAAATATGTAGTACCCAGTAGCTAGTGACTAACTTCATGTAAGGACATTGTGTGTTCAAGAGCATCTTAAGCAAATTATCTGTAAGATCGTTTCAATGATTCATGCTCTTAATGAGTTGGATTACGAGAGCAGCTTATATCAAACCTTGGCGCTGTAGATCTGTATATGTCTTCTTGTTATAGATGTTACCCTCTCTGTCTTCATATTCTTCTTCAAGCTCGGGGCGCCATTTGTTTAGGCCTTGCTTTTCTTGGATCGACTCCCAAAGTTGTTTCGCTTCCTAAAAGCATGAATAAATTTTGCGATGAGTAAGTAACACTAAAGCATAATAAAATTTTCAAAAGTAAGATGTCAAAGACATCATTTTTTGATTGCATACATAAGGCAGTCGGAAAAGGGTGGTAATAGGCTAGGCTACAAAGGATACCTCAATTGATGTTACTTCATTAAAGTTCTTGGTATTAGGAATACCAAGACATCGCATCCCATGTTGGTGTCTCCATTCCTTAAAATGACGCTCGTAAGCCCTGCGGCCCCAGTAACTTTGGTTCCCACATATCTCACATTTGAACTCCTGGAAATATTCACAAGTTCTTGATTGAGTATGCAAAAATAGGTTTTAAACACTGACTATGGTCGTGGAAAGCTGTGAATATAAACGAACAAGACAACCCACACCCACCCCTAGATTCGACAGAAATAATTTTTGCAGCAAGGAAATCTTAGATGGATGTAACAGTAAGTTGGTCAACATTTTCATTGTCATCCCAATTCAGCAAAAATATATCTATGCAATAAATAAATAAAATCTAATAAAAATTAACTTGTATAAATATTTTAAAAATACATTGTTTACTTCTGCGAGTATGAACAGCACATTGTAAATTATAATTACCTGGCCAAGCCCATGAAGCTTATACAACCAGTAGGGTATAGGCTTTCCATCAAAACCCATGGGTAATTTCAGGGGATTGTAGATCTGCTGGTCTTCATCATCACTTTCAGACTCGTGATGTACTTCCTCCTGACCAAAATTCAAAGAAAAGCAAACTGATTGGAACAACATATCATATAATATAGGTTCCGTATACTAACTAAATCGGATTCATGCACTTAGTCATAAGTGGAAGACAATATGGAATTGCAATATGAGAATGTAAAGAACCAAAAGAATAATGTTATCACACTCAGATGCTCAATCTGATGATCATTGTTAGAACATATAGAAATATTTTTTATACCATCCATGATTCCATATTAATTCCCATGTTGAACTAGGAGATTATTAAATATTGTAAATGATTATGGCCAGATACATGACTTTGCATATGATGAGCACTTTCTTATTAAATTTATTTTTAAACTATTACCTCCTCACGTTCTTGAACAATTTCATCATATGTCAAGGCGTGTTTCTTCTCGATATTTTCTTTTGTCCGCACGATTGTCTGCAAAAGGACAAGGGACATAAAAGTCACGATTCATGAAAGGTATAATGTTTTACATAGCCAACAAAATCAATTAAAAACTAGGACATAAAAAGTTAGAGAACTTAATAAATGTTTACAATCATGAGAAAGATGGAAAGCAAGTGCAAAGAGGAGGGAGGAGATAAGGAGGCTGAGGAGCCATAGCATTGTCCTACCTCATGTAACAGGTCACATAACTTTCTAACTTTTGCTTCAATCAAGGCAATCTCTTTCACATCTTCACTCGGTTGTCGTGCCACAGTACCACCATTCTGTTCGACTCTGCGTGAGCCTTTGGCAAAGTGTTTTTTGTCCAACTTCTCAAGAGGTATATGCTGCAAAGATATGATTCAACAAGATAATTACATTAATAAATTATCACTGTCATAAGCAGAGGTCTGCACTTAAATGTAGAAATAAAAAAGTATTTAATTTGTTACTTTAATGATCCCCCTCAAAGCTTCGGACAAGGATTTCTAGAGCTATATTCAATTCAATCTACTGAATATTTGAACAGCAGACTTCAAAAAAACTTGTAGAGGAAGCTTGAGAGAGAGAGAGTCAAATATTACTACACATGCTCTTGTTACTCAGATTAGCAGATAGATACATAATTATTAGGTACAAAAAGTACAAATGGTGATTAACACATTATTCCACACAACTAGAAAAAAGAAGAGAACGAAAAAATACTCCAGCATAAGGAAACACATGGTGATTAACAAACTAGTAACAAGATTACGATCACGGATAACCAGAAGAAAAGATGGTGATATTCTCACCTTTGTAAGCAAAAGCCTCTCTGCACGCTGCTGTACAGTACCTCCCGTCTTCAAACCAAGTGCAGCCAGTGCCTATCAAGCAGATGCTCAGTCGATTAGATAATGATAGCCAGGAAAATCTAATCTGTTTAGATTAATGGAATTTACAAACTACGAATTATCCTTTTTTCTTATTAATGCATGTTAAACTCTCAAAGTATATGCTAAAATAGATCTCAAACTTGATGCTTCAAAACAGCATAGCAAAAATACTGATTGGGACCAAAGTCTAAGAAATTTAAGACAATCCAGAAAAAAATTGCACTGCTGCTCCGTTACCTCCTTTAACTTTTCAGGTCCCACTTCCATTAGCTCTTCAAGAGTACTATAATAATCTAGATCAATGATTGTATCCTGTTGTGGGGCATTCCCATTCCCCTGATTCTCATTCTCCCATCCTTCTACAAGCCCATGGCTCCACTGATCTTCAAACTCAGCAATTACCTTCCAGAGAATTACTTTTCAGAAAACCAATAAAAACGAAAAAAAAAAAAAAAAATCTCAAAATGCACTTGTAGTAGTGAACTAATGAGAAAGGATAATAAAATGACAAGATTGTCTTAGTAGAGAGCATAAGCAGATATTTAGTGGCCAGTCAGATTAAAAGGGAAACGCATCAGGTTGAATCACACAAGGACGAGTGGACGACACATGCCGCACATCCATCCCAACAATAAACATAATGGAGCAAACAAAGTAATAAAAAAGGAGACACAAGGAAATATAAAGCTAACCTTTGAAAATATTCTTTCAAGATCTTGCAAAGGTTCTGTCCGCTCAAAAAAATATATAAGATATTCCAGAAGTTTCTGCATATATTCCAGATATTGCCTGTCAAAAAATGATAGATATCAACCATTAATGGCAAAATTTCATATTCAATCTGCTAACTTTAGGTTCACGAAAAAATAAATAAATAAAGTCATTTATAATTTGGATCGAGACATTTGGTCCTAATTTATTGAGAGTTGTTTCTTCTTTTCTCAGTGGACTAAGTAAGTAATCATAAATTGTAACAGATAAATTGCAATAATTAGCCAAAAGGGTATATGGAAACAGGAAAAAGCATAAAAATCTATTCTGTTTTGTTTATTATACCTTCACAGTTCGTAGTATCTTCATATCATTGTAAGAGAAAAACCTAACCTGTTTAAGCCCATAAATAAAACTAGTTTTCACTTTTCACCCTATTCTACATTATGCCCATCATACTACACAATAGTCTCGTCAGGTGGGCTTGTAAGTTTGTGGCACCATAATTTGACGGATGGAGGTGATGATGAATTATTTGTGTTTGTGTGTGTAGTTTGGATTGAGGGGCAAGGGGGGAACTGCAGAGACAGACGCTTATGTCTCTAAGATGATCCCTTTATTCTCATTTCAAATTCCTAAATGAGAGATAGATGCACCATGTTTTCTTACCATCTACCGAAAATCAGCAGAAAAAAAAGATGAAGTTCAGAAAACACATATTCAGGAGAAAGGGAGTAGTAAATAACAGCTTTACCTAGTCAACTTTAACTTGCGGGGTATCCTCTCCGGTTCTGAAAATACATCAAGGTAAGCAGAGTACTCAATTTGCTTCCCAAATTTAGAATTGATGTAATCGTTATACAATTCGTGCAAGTCAAGATACCGTCCAAATGCTTCCTGAGACCAAATTCACAAGAAAATAATATTTTTTTGAATTCAAAAACCAACAGCCAGATCAAAAAAATCCTTCTATCCAATGCGCATGTGAAAACAGAGAGAAAATTTGAGAAAACTAACCTCCCCAGTAAACTCAATGATTGGCTCCTCTTTGAGAAGCTCTTCATACTCATCATTCGTATCAACATAACGCGCAGCTGGATGCCGTCTTTGGTACTCCCTTATCTACATACATCCAAGGCACTTCATCAAAGCTCATAAAATAACAACAGAAAATCTAATCATACCCCATAACTGAATACCTCTTTTAGTCTATCATAAAACGCACTAAAAACACTAACATTGTGGATGTAATGCATTAAAACTCATAAAACAACAGAAAGTCTTATGAAAACCTAGAATTTAAATACCTCTTGTAATCTATCATAAAACGCAAAAAAAAAAAGTAACATCTTGGATTGTATGCATCAATGCTAGTTAAGAAAAGCAACATAAAGTCTTATAAAACCCTAGAATTGAACATACCTCTTTCAATCTATCATAAAACGCACTAAAAACATTGACATTAGCTCCTGTTGAACTCAATCCACCTAGCGCTGCAATTTCATCCTTCCTAGCATTGTCTTTATCTTCGTATATATCAACCTAATTATCAAAAACGCATTAGAAAAGGTATTGAAAACAAGTTAATCGCCAAAAATAATAAGAATAATGTAAAATTGCACTGAAATTTTACGAGTTTGAGAGTTGTGGACTTGATTTGTTCAATCATGTTGCGAACGCGGTGGCTTTGGTAGAGCCGGTCTTTGTTGGTCGGCGGCTCCGTCTGAAGATCCTTAACGATGAGCCGTTCTAGCCGCTCAACTTCTTCGTGCGACGCACGCGTCACCTCCAGAAGCGTCGATGACATTTTTTTGTATTATCTATGTGTGTGTGTTCAATTCGAGTAGCGAGGGTTTCTGATTTGTAGAGGTTTTGAGCTACGATGTCGTTTTTGTTTCCCTGGACAGGAAAACTGAACGCTGTGTTTTAGTATAGGAGTACAGCCTTACAGGTTTGTTGGGGTCAATTTGTTTATATAAGACAATTAATTAATCATAATTAAAATTTCCATAATTTTTGTTGATAAAACGAAAAGTTTCAAACGAAATTATTTGTAATTCTGATACTTTTTGTTTGCCGAGACTCATAAGTTTTTTTTTTTTTTCGTTTAGTAATTTATTAACAGTTTTTCTTAATGTTTATGAAATTTTTCGATTTTTATTCTTCTAAAAGATCTATAGCTAACAGAAATATACACTAGAAACAAAAATTTGATCACTACAACATTTTGTGCTTTTCCCGTCACTTTATTCCCGGCGCTTTTCAGTCGCCGGGTATAATGATCGTTCCCGGCGCTTTTTCTTGTACTCCAGGCGGTTTAAAAGCGCTGGGTATAGCCTCTCCTACATACCCGGCGCTTTGTAATTGTTCCCAGAACTATTGAGCGTTTCTGTTTTTACTTTTTTTTTTTGTACTAACCTCTGCTATTGAGCGTTTTTCGTTTATTCCTTAAACTAAAGTTTTTATTTTTATTTTTTAATGCCAAATCAAACACCCTTGGAGAGAATTTATATCACAAAAAAAAAAAAAAACCAAAAAATTATTTCTCACATCTCTCAAAATCGATCATTGTTCCGTTTTCAATTTTTGATGGAATCGAATTCAAAATCGATCAATGTTCCGTTTTCAAGTTTTGCTGAAATCGATTGAGGTGACTTGTAGATTTGCTAGTTTTACTGAATTTCTATTTACTGATTTGGTCGATTTGCTAATTAGATGAACTTCAATTTGATGATTTGGTCGATTTGCTGATTAGATGAACTTCGATTTGCTGATTTCTGATTTAGTTGAACTTCAATTTGTTAACAAGCAGACCGATTTGCTCGCACATCTACTGCTCCAAAGTAAGGGTTTCTGTCCCCTCTTCCTTCCATTCTACTGATCGTTTCTCCTAACACAACTTGTTTCCATCTCTTTGAATCAGATTATGTATATGACCTAGTTTCGATGTAATTCTGTGAATTCTACTTCTTTTGGTTGTCTTGATAGTAGTCGTTTCATGCTATAATTTTTAGTTTGGAACAATTTGAAATCAATGATGTTTTTATTGTCTGAATGATGTCACTAAACTGGAAATCAAAATGATGAATAAAGTTACTTTTACTTAAGATGATTTTATTGGCGAAGCTACGTGAGTAACCTAGATTTGTTAGATTTTATTAATCCTTCTTATTCTATATAAGCATTGTTATACTGGAAATTTCTGTTTTTCAAAAGAATGCTCGTGTAACTCTAAGTTACATAATATCTGACCTTCAAATGTATAGCATAATTCCTCTACTCTCTGTTTTTGAGGAAGAAAGCATTCCTCCAATTGCATACAACATTATTAAGGAATAACAATACTGTGGACATATTCATGATAAGCAATGCTCGTGTTTGAAGGAGCCCATGAAAGGATTCCAACACATATACTTGTATAAATCCATGATTAAAAGACAAGCTGAGATGCTTAAGCAGGGAGTTGTTACCTGGTGATGTAGTGCTAAAGGACACGGAGGTTTCTGGAAAGCATGCCATGATCAATTGGAATATAAATGTAAGTTGAGGACTTCGGTATGCAGTTTATTAGTTCTTTTAATGGCTTATGTTTTGTGGTTTGATTATCAATTGTTATTGTTGTAGAAATTAAAGTGGGAGTTGGTTGACATGGGTAGCTTGAATGCGGCTCGTTCTTCAACTTCATGTCAATCCACCATAATCAATTTGGAAGTAGCCATTGGGGAAACCCAGTTTACCTCTCGAGTGGAGATGTAATAACTTTAGGCACAAGTTCAAGGAATTTGTTAAGGTTCCGGAACTTTGTGAAATTTGTTATATGGATAAATTCTGCTTTGTGAAATGATTTATAGCCTCAATTCCTCAGTTGTTGAGAGAGCTATATAAAATTTATTTGTACCATTTATGGGTTCACAATTGTTGTATGTGACATCATTTGTACTTGAATTTATTTGTACGTTTTATGTGAGATAAAATTGATCACGGATGCGCCCTCGGCAGGCATGTGTTCAGATGAGATGGTTTCAAATGAAAAGCTGTCAAAGAACTGATTGCAGTTGCAACTTCAGGAGAAGGTTTGTCAAGAATTTTGTCATATATTGTCTTATTTAATCTGATTGCCCCTCTTCTCTGTCTTGTAGATAATAAGGTACAACTAGACTGAATCAACAAAATTTGCTATTTAATTTGATGAACCTTCAGTCCAGAGTATGCAATTATTCCATTACATCATTTATTCTAGATTCTAATTTTAAAGTAAAAGTTAGAAATGATGAAAGTGTTATTCAACTAGAACTGAATGGCATTCATTCTGTTATGTGTTTGCATATTCTATTATCTACATGGATGGGTTATCATTGCAGGTGGTTTCATCAGAAGGCATAGGAACCAAACTTTGACATATAGAGAAAGGTATATCTAGTAATGTTTGTTTTCATAATTGGTAATTTTTGTTCCATCATAAAGGTATGTTTCAATATATATTAGATAGATTTTAAATGTTCTACTAGATGGATCTGTATGCCCTTTGAATTGTTCCATTAATACTGTAGTTTCTATATATGTGCTTGATGTTCTTTAATTAAAGGAATCAAGTACCTTTTTTTTAAGTCTATTCTATGAGAACTGATGGGTTATCTGCTTAATTCTTAAAAATTAATTTCTTAATTTCTCCACCTTATTATTAAGCATTAAAATTTTGGCTTTTTTAGTTGTTCAATTTGGCGTTTTGAACTTTCAAGAGTATGATGAAATTTTGGGTGGTTTTTATATTTATCTTTCAAGTATTTAATTTCTAACATCTAACACATCAATTTTTTATATTTCAGGAACCTGTCAGCAAACAAGATAGTGTAATGATTGTTTGGAGCGGTAAAATGCGGATTATTTGAAGTTTTAGTTTGATGTAAAGTAAATTTCTAGTTTGGTAGCGAACATATGTTTGTTAATTATTACTTAGTTGATAAAAATTGTTCGATGCTTTGTATATTTTATATGATTTTGGAAGAGATGTTTGTTATAATTGTATTTGTTCAAAGATTATTTAAGTTTATTCAATTTAAACTTTGGTTTATATACAACAGTAAATAAGAGCACATTATATATTAAGAATTCAAAATTCTTTTATCCAAAAAAAAAAAAAGGATAACCAAGTTTATTCCCGGCGCTTTTAAAGCGCCGGGAATAATGTTCAAAAGCGTCGGAAATATTTATTCCCGGCGGGTAAAAAGCGCCGGAAATACTTATTCCCGGCGGCTTTTTTATTCCCGTCGCCCCTTTTACCCGGCAGCTGTGGGACGCTTTTAAAAGCGACGGGAATACATTCCCGGCGCTTTTTTTGCTATTCCCGGCGCTTTTTACGCGCCGGGAAAGTCCTTAAATGTTGTAGTGGATCCATGAATCACAATGAGTTTGTCATTTTTTTATGATGAACCTTTTAGCTGAGTTGAGATGCAACAATTAAAACATGTTATGTAACCAAAATAAATTAATTAAAACACGTCAAAATTTCAAAAATCTTCCTTTCTATGTTTCTGACATTTTTTTTTGGGTACAAAACGCAAAAACAAAAACTAACAAAAGAAAGATTATTTATCCCCTTCAAGCATGTTTCATCTTCGAAAGTGCATCGGAACAAGCATTTTCGCTTCTCAACGTGTGTCTTGTAATGCATTCTCATGACATACCAATAAGTCTTCTACAATCTTTAACTAAGAAACCAAGTGGGTGTAATTTTGTATTAGCTGATTTGATCAAGTTTAGAACAACCTTCGAGTCTAACTCCAACACCACCCTACGTAGTCTTCTTCCCAAGCCAACGTCAATCCCTCTCTAGCCGCCAAAAGTTCAGCCATAGTGATGGAGACGTTACCCAAGCTCCTAGTGAAACCAACTATCCAAACTCCCTTTTCATCTCTAAAAGTCTTCCTGTTGCTCCACTTTTTTTTTTGCGGTCAAAACGCTTCCATCGGTGTTAATCTTGTACCACCCCTCATTCGGTTTCTTCCATAAAACTATTTTCTTTGCTTTTGGATGCTTTATCTCCTTACCCGGAAGAGCCATGTTTATGTCCAAAGCCATCATTTTAGCAGCGAGAATTACTTGTTGCGACATTTCTGTTTTGTTCTCAAAAACCATTTTGTTCCTGGATTTCCAAAAATTGCCCATACAGTAGCTGAAAATGTTTTTCTCCCACGGGACATCCGGTGCAAAAATGTTATCAAACTTCAGTTTCGTCAGATTATCTTTCAACCAAGAATTACCGTTCAGGCTAACAAATTGGTAAAGTTGGGTTGGAGAAATGAGTAATTCCCAAACCTTTTTCGTCAAAATGTAGTCCCGAAGTGCATTGATGACGGATTCCGTGTGACCAAGGCACCTTGGGCATAAATCTGAATATGATAAATGACAATATTTTCTGAGTTCATTTGTAACAATACTTCCACGAGAGCAAAGCCATATGAAATGTTGGATGCGGTAGGGGCATTTTAACTTCCAAATCCAAGTCCAGTCTTCTCTAATTTGGTTATTTCGAGCTCCTTTGCATAACGATATGCAGATTTACATGTAAACTCACCCGTCGTGGTCCCTCCCTAGTACAAAAGGTCCTCGTTCGTGCGGTGTAATGGTAGCGAAGTATTAAGGATAGCATCAATGGCTTCGGGTTGAAGATTGCTACCAATTTTATCCAAATCCCAGCCACCCCTTTGATCAATGATATCAGTAACAATCCAATCACGTTCCTCTTCCAATATTTCTCCGTCCACAAGATCACAATGTAAGTCCGAGCCTGCCCACCTATCGAACCAAAGTGAAGTATTCCTACCATTCCCAATCTTCCATCTAAAGCAAGAACCAACTGCTTGAATACTTCTAGTGATTCCTTTCCAAAGGAAAGGTATCCTCACCTTTAGTTTTATAATCAAGAATTGACCCATGTTTTAAGTATTTTTTCTGGAAAGTGTCTCCCCAAATTTCATTTTCCCCCGATAGTTTTCCAACCAATATTTGCAAGAAGTGCAATATTAGCTCTTCTTGTGGTGCAAATACCAAGGCCACCGTCTCTCTTAGATTTTATAACATTTTCCCACCTACGAGGTGAATTTTTCGTCGAGTATGATCCGAGGACCATAGAAAGTCCCTATTCAACCGGTCGAGTTGATTACAAGTTGAACTAGGGAGCCACATCGATTGCATCAAATGGTTTGGAAGGGCGGAGGTGACTGCTTGGATAAGAGTGGTTCTCCCCTCCATCGAAAGGAGCCTAGCTTTCCATGCCGTAAGCTGCCCTGCAACCCGATCAATGATCTCCCGAAAAAGCCTTAGTGATATATGCCCGTGCACAAGGGGAATTCCCAAGTATTTCCCCAAGTTGTCCGTGCGGTTAATGCCAAGAATTCCAGTTATCTCTCTTTTGATTCTACCGCCCTTCGTCTTAGCAAAGAAGACCTTAGATTTTTGTAAGTTGATCTTGAGACCAGAAGCATCACAAAAACCTCGGAGGACCTCACTTATGCATCTTGCATTCGAGTTTGTTGTCTTCGCCATAAGTACCAAGTCATCTGCGAAGAAAAGATGAGATATTTTCGGCCCATCACGAAATGGACTTATCGGTTTCCATTTTCGCTTTTCCACCGCTCCCCCAATCAAGTACGAACATTTAAAACACATGCTAATTGTATATTTTTAAATTCTAGAAAACTCTAAAGCCGCAAACACAATCAAACTTATTTTTACATTTTTAAACTGCGAAAATATAAATTTGCTTCGACCTATCCCCCCCACAAGTACGTTTTAATTTTTTCATGCAAACTCTGTCATTGTTTATTTTAGTTCGAAAACCCTGAAATCATAACTACACGAGCCAATATAGATCAAAATAGGGCATTTGATTACTTATATGGTGAATGATATTCTTAAACTGAGTTATTTCAATTTTATTAAATAATAAGAATACAAAATTATTGGATTCGTATTTAAACAGTAAAATACAGCTTTAAATAAAAAAAGAGAGGTGATTCAAATAGTACAAAACTACAAATGTGTATTTCCTTGTAAAAGATCTTCATAATTCTAAAATATTAAATTTAAAAAGATTATTGTTTATTTTTCATCAAATATATTGAAATCATTTATTTTGGAAAATATTTATATCATATACATGTATATATATATATATAATTCGTTGTAGATAAATCAAGTTTAATTTTTTTTTATTATGATAACATACTAATATATATATATATAATTCATTGTAGATAAATCAAGTTTAATTTTTTTTATTATGATAACATACTAACATGTAAATATAATTAATTTCTTTCAATCTAAGAAATGATTAACTAATAAAAAAAATTACTATTATAAAGTCATTACTTCCATATTTATTGTAATTAGCAATTACTGCTAAATATATTTTTTGCGACCATATCCTCTTCGCTACAAGTGGAGTTGAAATACATTTTAATCAACTAAGAACAAGTCAGACTCAATATATTCCTTTAATATCTGTCCTTTTTCAACTTTTCCAGTATAGAGTATGTTTTTATACATATTATGTACGGAAAACTGGCTGAAAATCTCACTTCCAGTGCAAATGTTCTTTTGAACTCAAGCTATCTTGAAGATTTTTTTCAATTTTTGGAGTAGTCTCTTTACTTCCACGGATAAATCTTCCTGTAAACATATTCGAACATAAGCAGTTGAAGCAACATAAAATGGTACAAGAATGAAAAGAAGATGGATGCAGTATAAGTCCAAAATTTACAAACCTTGTAATATTCTTTAAGAGCATCGATGGAGTCCCGAGAGATCTTGCTCACGAGCTCATCCTCCATTTCAAAGTGCCGACCAAACATCTTTTGCTGTTCTTCGGAGTTACTGCCAATTATCTGCAAGAAAAAATACTCGTGCTCTATGTAAAGACACAAATGAACAACTTTAGTGGAAAAGGTATAAATGGACATTTATGTAATGATCCTACCAAAATATTATAATTGACTTTTGAAAATAAGAAAGTCAGTCGCCAGATAAATTGCACAGCCATTTTGAAAAAATGTGAACCAACAAAAATAACTTCTTAAGCCATTTACAATAAAGTAAAGAAGGCCAGACATTGTTCTACCAAAGTCCCCAAAGAATTGAGCATAGGAATAAAAAGGAATGTATCATTCATACCTTAATGGCAACCTCCTGGCCTTTCTTGGCAAAATCA
This sequence comes from Penstemon newberryi var. newberryi, assembly GCA_030819805.1. NCBI lineage: Eukaryota > Viridiplantae > Streptophyta > Magnoliopsida > Lamiales > Plantaginaceae > Penstemon > Penstemon newberryi. The sequence goes on along the minus strand of JAUALY010000003.1, from coordinate 30,546,060 downwards.
ACAGGCTTATGATTGATCTCGATGGAAGCTATCCGACCAATATCGATGAAATCCTTTTGTGGGACACATAGAAGAGTTCCAATCTGCACAATCCAATCTATTTAAGACATAATACTATAATCTTAAAAAATAAAAAGATCCAATAAATTAATTACCTTTGCAGTCCCTTCCAGGACATCAACTCCAAGGATAATAGGACCCTTCTTGTTATACACACAGTTTGGCTTGATCTTGAGAACACAGGGAAAGACTGCCTTGTCAGCAGCTTCTTTCTTTTTTTCCTCCTTAAGATTGTCTACATAAGCCTTAAACTGATCAAATAGGTGGTAAATAATGTCAGCAGAGAATATTCTCACACCAAGTTCGTCAGAGAGTTCGCGAGCCTCTGGTGTTACTTTAACATCAAAAGCCAATATTGTCCCATACTCCTTGTTCTTCTCGAGCATAACACTCGCTTTCATCACATCTTTTTTATGTACTGGGCCTATGCTAGTACCACTGACAGGTATTCTAACTGCGGGTGACTCCAAGAACACCAATAATGCTTCTAATGATCCAAGGGTAGATGCTTGAACATAAACTCCAACTCCACCTCTATCTATCCTACTCCTCACTGACTTCATATCTTCCATAGCTGAATCTTTGATGTCTTCCACGTCATCATCAGGCCCTACAACATACAGACTTGAGCCTGCAATGGCATGCTCAAGACCCTATACCAAAAACATAAATAAAATAAGAATAAAAATTAAAGGCAGAGGCAGAGGCAGTCCAAATTAAAACACTATAAGTTGAACATTCTGCATGAATTCTGCTTTGTGAAACTACAATGCACATTGAGAATGTCATTAAATGTTTTAAGTAAAATATATAAAAGAGAGAAACTTCTGCACATTCATACAAGTGCTTAATGTAAAACTGGAAAAAAAGACCAATGGATCAACCAATTGTATCCACTAGGTTTTTCTATTCTGGTTGCCAAACTGGAATTGCTTTCTAACAAGCTAATGGCGTTAATTGGAAGAACAATTCTTTAGACAGCCTACTGCTCCAAAACATGCACATCTAATTAACACGTGTCAAAAAGAAAAGCACACTAGGACTGGCCTTATGAGTCTTAGAGAAAAACGTAAGAACAGAAGAGAGGTGGAAAAAAAAGTCCTTCTATAACAAATGCTGAGTAACGTGAAAACTGCATGTGTGCATCTTTAGGTATGCTAACAAGAAAATACCCTATAACATGGTTTATCTAGGAAGACCAAGTAGGAAGAAAAATATTTTCATGCGATCCAAGGACGAGTGGACACAGAAAGATTTTCATGCAACCAAGTAAACAAAATGAAAGACTAGCTAGAAAAGTCAGTACAGTTCATAGAAATGATACAATGATCCTACGAAGTCCTAATATCAACATGATGCGTACCTTTATGAACTCCACAAATGATTAGACTCCAAAATAGAACTAAAACATAGCATCTTGAGTAATGCAATTTATCATAGATCATGCCTATGGCAGTGCAAATATCATATTATTTATATCACTCTTTGTTGGTTTTGTGAGGCAAAAGGACATGTATGACTATGAGGACATAGTTACCTGTGCAGTAATCTTTATACACTGGGTAGCTTTTATCTCTTTCTGATGTATATAAGTTCCCTGTAATGAAACAAGAACAAAACCATGAGACTTCTGCAAAATTAATTAAATCCAATGCTTTGCTAGTCTTTCAACAAAGAAGAATCATTTCCAGAAGTTCCGATAGCAGCATTTGTCACACAATAACTATCGCAAAGAAAACGAGTTTAAAGCTTCAATGCAAAATATTGTCCTATTTTGTACAAAACTTGGCAACCTAATAGCAGTTTGTTTCCAAGGAAAACGAACATACAAGAACTTAAATTTTAAAATAAGGGCAAGAGACAATAAGATGTAGAAAGGCAACTTATATAAGCAATAAAAAGCAAGTAATATTACCTTAGAAGTAAGAACTACGAAAGAAAAATTATGTTTTAACGTGGAAACATTAACCGCCAAAAGTTAAACTCCCTTTCACTTCCATACGTACATTTTATACATTAAGAACATGTAGGAATAAAAGACAATAACAAATGTTCGTAATTTATAAATTATTAGTTTCAGGTAAAACAACACACCAATATTTAATAGTCTAAGCACTAGAGACAGAAATCGAGAGCAGTTGCATGCACATTTTTCATAAAAAAATATCAACATCAGCACTAGAGTCTATTGCAATCATTAGTTTTTCACCTTGACTCGGAGCTCCTTCATCGGATGGGGCGTTAACAGTGCTCTGATTGAAGTAACAATTGGTTCCTGAACAATAGACAGTTCAAGAGCTTGAATTTATGGTCAAATAATCAAAGTAGACAAAAACTCCTCCATTACCTGCCAGCCACAAACAACTATCTGATCTCCTTCGTGAAGAACACCATTAACTAAAATCACATCTATTGTTGTTCCATGCCCTTCAATCACTTTAACCTCCAAAACAGTACACTGCCACAGAGTCGAGTGTAAATTAAATATTACTCACCAGAATATCTAAGTCACTACTGATTACAAAGGATCTGAAAAACAAAGCAGACCTGCACTTCATTGCGGTAAGTAAGTCTTCTAATCATCGTCTTCTGAGTAAACTGGACCAGTATAAACAATAAATCGGGGATGCCTTGACCACTGTTACAGCCAAAATTAAAAAAAAAAACATGATGAAATGGAAATCCATAGTTCTGATAAAACATTAAGAAATCCATACTTCTGAGTGAATATTAAGAAATACTAAACCGGACAAGAACCTTATAGCACTAGTGGGTACGACGTTGGAAGTCTCGCCCATCTCTTTGTTCTTGTAATACAACTCAGTATTGAGACCTTGCTCCTTGAACTGTGTGATAACCTATAACAACAACACATTTGCATAAGAAGACCAACATGATGAAAATTATACTCGCGAAAAAGAGACAAAGCTTACGTCAGTGACCCTTGTGTTAAACTCCATTTGAACATCTTTCGACTGCAGCTTGATTGCTTTGTTCATTGGTACGTTGGGGAAGGATTTCCACCCATAGAGCCTGTCCACCTGCAAGGTTAAAAAACATAAGAAAATGAGAATAATAGAAATATGGTTGGAGAACCTTGTTAAGGCACGGTTAAAATGTAACTCACTTTGTTCAAGGCGACAATGAATTCAGTACTTCTCATTCTCAAAAGATTGAGAGATTCAATGGTCTGCGGCTGCAAGCCATGCATTATATCCACAACCAAAACTGCTATATCACATAACCCCGACCCCTGAAAACGTAAATTTTTGAAAGACTCGTGCCCAGGGGTATCAATGACTAATAGACCCGGGATATTCAACGTTGCATCAGCTTTCAATTCCTTAGTTATTTCACGTATGTTCTCAGCAGGGATATAGGTTGCTCCAATTTGCTGCGTAATTCCACCAGCCTCACCTTGTTGGACATTTGAACCTCTTATATGATCAAGCAACTTTGTTTTCCCAGCATCAACATGACCCATAATACAACATATTGGCGAGCGTAGATATTGAGGATCACCCGGTTTTGTTGTTTCCTCTTTGAATTTCTTTTTGTTATTCTTGTCTGGATTAATAGGAAGGTCCTTACTTTTATCATCTATGCCATCGGCCTCAGACCCTTTCTTTTTAGCTTCCAAATTTTGAGATCTAAGCGGCATATTTGAGACAACTTTCTCTCCCATGTCAACAGGCTTTGTTGCAGCAGAAGGCAGCTCATCATCCTGATTTGCAGTGCGTGCATTCCTTAACTCCTCTACAAATTTTTCAGGCTCTGAGTCAACTTCCTCATCAGAAAATGCACTTTTACTGGGCAATTTTAAATCAGCATCATCCCAGCTTTTAGCTTCCCACTCTTCATCATCCTCTACTTCTTCTTCTCCTTCATCATCTTGTTCATCTTCTATTCCATCAGTAACTTCAGATTTATCCTTTGTACTCAATGACTCCGCTTCCTCGATGTTCTCAGCTTCCATGTCAGATAAGCGTTTTTGCTGGACTTCCTTTGAATCTGTGCTCTCGTCAACATCTGCAGGGGCTGCTCCATTAAATTGAGCTTGTGGCTTTGACTTTTTCTTCTGGTACAAAGGTCGTTTGACAGGTGCTCTTGCAGATTCACCAGTGGGCAACTGCAAGCCCCCAGCATTGGAAAGTATTTGCTTCCTCATGGCCTCCAACCTACGGGCTTCTTCCTTCTGCCTCCCGGTTAGAAGCTTCCCTTCTTGTTTTTTCTTCAAAAGCTTCTCCTTCTCCCTTTCCTTCTTTAGGCGCTTTTTCTCTTCTGCTTGCCGCTCCAATTCTTCCTGCCGCAGCCTTTCTTCTTCTTCTTTCATTAGCTTCTCCTCTTCATCTCGTTTCTTCCTCTGTTCAGCTTCTTTAAGTTTGGCAAGTCTCTCTTGCATCTCCCGGACATGCTTTGGGACTTTCTTATCTGGTACTTTATTTTTGAAGTCAGATGTCATTTCTTCTGGTGCAGGAGCTGCGGTCACCTTTTTTTCTTTCTCTTTTTCTTTCTTCTTTTTCTTCTTCCTTGAAGCTAGAGGTTCCACAGGTCCTTCCTCAGCTTCTTTGTCACAAGCAGCTTCTTCTAGCTCAGCCTGGTTATGTGCATTTTCCCCTGGTGGAGGTGCACCTGCAGCGGCAGCAGTAGTTGAAATAGGTTTTGAAACAGGAGGTGCTCCACCAAGTTCAGCTAAAATCTTGTCTAGGTCATCTTCATTTTGTCCAGTTTTCCCACCTTTCTTTTTCTTCTTTTTATTCTTCGATGAAGTTTCTGCCACATATTCAGTCGTCTTTATGCTAATAACATCTACACTAGGCTGATCGAATTTAATGACTTCCGAAGATGCACTGCCATTCCCATTTTCAAGTGCATTATTGCTCTTCTTCTTAGATGACTTCTCCTTACGTGAAAACTTAAGTGCTGATACATCTTCCTCTTGATCTTCACCGCCACCTTCCACCAAATCATCCAGAAGCTTTGAAACAGAAGTATCTTCATCATTTTTTTCGTCAAGAAGAGCTGCACTAAATGAATTTCCAGAAGCCTTCTTCAAACCCTTTGAAGACTTCTTTTTCTTTCCTGCAAAAGTAATTTCAGCAAGATCCTCGTCTTCCTCTTTGGAATTTTTGTTATTGTCTTTGTTCTCTCCGTCTCCATCAAGCACATCAAAACCAGCAGCTGAAGATACACTGTCACCACTCTTCTTACTTTTTGAAGGCTTCTTCTTTCCTGAAGATGCAATCACTGGAACATCCTCTTCATCATCAACCACGCTCATTTTTTCATCCTCCTCAATGGTAAGTGCGCGAATTCCACTACCACCACCTTCTTTAGATTTTGACGGCTTCTTTTTCCCCACAAAAGCCAAAACCTCCTCCTCACCGTCTTCTTCCTCGTTTTTCCTTCCATCATCATCACCATCACCTTCTTCCTCCAATAACCCAAAACTCAAAGCACTAAACAAACTATTACTTCCACCCTTTTTCCCCTTCTTTTTATTACCTAAAGGCACTACCTTCTCTTCCTGAACAGTAACATACTCCGATAAATCGGTCCCAATCAAATTCTCATCATAATCAACTACAAATGCCTTCTTCTTCGACTTTCCTCCGTCCGCTGCACCATCACTCTCCTCACGTGGCGTTGGCTTCCTTCTCCCCATCAGATTTTCTTTCCAGTAAGTTCAACTAATACCCCACTTCACCAAAACTTCCTGAAAATTTCCCAATCTCAAATCAGTCCCCAATAACACACATATTAAACAAAGTAAAAACAATAATAAATTTCGGAGAAAGAAATACCCCAGCTTTTTCCAGACTTAAACTTTACTAAAATCAAATCCAAACCGCATAAAACATAAAAAATAACTAACAAATTGCATTCTAGTCTAGCTCTGCCCCTGAGTTTATTTCTATATGGTCAGCATTTATTTAACTTAAACGATTAACACAGTATTTATTACATAAGCGTTTTAGTATTACTTCAACGAAAACTGACCAAAAAACTGAAGTGTTAGTTTATTACTAGGATAGTTAGTTTAGCATTAAGTTTCAATAAAAATATGAAATCATGTAAAGGCTAAGAGAAGAATTTAAGATTCTGGATAATTTTCAATACTATTTTTTTTTGTTCAAGTTACTTATATACTAAGGGTAGAAAATTAAAAGAGAATATTAAATGCATTTTAGGTCTTATTAAGGACTTTAAAACTTAAAATGAGCTATCACCTGCAAATCGAAACAGTCAAGTGGTTGGCAAAATAAAGAATTGAGGACATATATATATATATTTGTTAGCATAACAAATGTGTCTGGAATTGTATAAATGTGAGCGTATGAAATTTCTAAGGTGCCATTGGGTCATATGCAGTTATTTATAACCAATAGATTTTGATATTTGATTAATAAGTAACATGCTGGACAGATTATTAACAGGTCATTATATTATTATCATAACTAGTTGTTCTATATGATATAGTTAATTTCAATTGTGATATTTAACCACATCACAGTAAATTGTGATCAAATAATTATTATGAAAATAAACAAATCAATATGATAATAATACTTGGTGTTGAATGATTAATTTACCTATCTGAAAAAATGCATAATATATTGCTATACAAATAATTCATTTTTACCAAATTGAGTGGTAATATAGACCTAAATTTTATGGCTTTTCAACCTCAAATTAACCACTTAAATTAAATTCATGGCCTAGACGACATAATTTTCAATAGAAATTTTAACCCAGTCCCGATTCAACCATATCCAAACTACTTGTAGAATAATTAAGTAAAAAAAATATACTTTTAGCTTATGGGTATCAATTCTTAAGTCTAGCCAACGGGTTTATCTTACCTCACACTCAAATCTAATGTGGTTTACTGGATGTTAGGGTGCAGTGTAGTGGTCTGCACTCCCTGATGATTGACAAGTATCCCATGAAGGAGAGAAAAACAAGATAAAATAAATAAAGAAATAACACAAACGCCACTTGTCAATCATCAACGGGGTGCCGACTAGTGCAATGCACCCTAGCATCCAACAAACCGATTTTACTTCCATAAAAGCTTGGAAACACTTCTGAATGTTCAACCCATTTAACTATATATGTGCCAAGTAAATGCCCGGAGAATCTCACACACACACACACACACAAAAAAAAAACGAGATTAAAATCGAGAAAAATATTCGGATTGGAACCTGACACTAAGCCACCTCCATAGTAAGTGTGAGGATTTACTGAATATACTCCCATAAAAGCTAAATACATGCTTTGAATCTTTAATACATTTGAGACATAAAAATGCATATTGTGTGGTTATTACAAGGCTAATGATATAACCAGATCACTTATCCTAATGCCAAAGCAAAAATTCTTTGAATGACTTATTTACCCCTAAGATACAAAGATTTGAAAAATGATGGAAATAATTTCTCCCCCCTTTTCCCCGTCTCACTCTTCCTTTGCCATCCAAAAAAAGAAATAAATATGGGTGAAAACATGGAATAACTGATTATTAGTATTATTTCTAACAAGAGTCAGAGTTCCAATTCGAATCACAAATCAATCCACGGACAAATTGTTATTAAATAACTGAAACAGAGCAAGGCCTCATTTATATTTTCATATTCTCATTAAATTTGAAAAAAAAAAAGCATGAGCCCAGAATCCCATCAAGCAAATAATTTGCGATTCTTAATATGCAGTAACTTGGCTTCATAAGAATCTCAATACTCAAAGGAGATGAATTGAAAAGGGAGAAATTACAACAAAAAATACCTGAATTTAATTACAACAAAGTAGCAAGCGTGACGGCGCCAATTCAGAGACGACCGGGTAGTGACGTAGGCAGAACGCAGTTGTGGCTCAGAGGAGTGGCGCCGTGGCGGTGGTTGGTCGGAGTGGCGGAGAAACGGCGGAAAAAGGAGTTAACGGAAGAAGGGTTTAGGAGAAAGTGTTTGCTGTAATCTAACTGTAGATAACCGGTTAAACAAGTCACTAATTTCAATTTTAACTTTTTTGATATTAGGATATATTTGTGGTTGTGATTAAATAATCATAATCTAACGATCTAAATTAATTAAATAGACGACATCTAACATGATGTATCTTAGAAGTTCATGTGAAAGTAGGGTTGAGAATTTTGAGTGGGCTTAAAAGACTGTTCGAGTTAAACCTTTTCGATAAACGATACAAGTCGGGTCCAGGGCCCTGAGGGCTTTCAAATGTCGATTTATTATGTGTCGGGATGGATTTGTATTCTAACAAATGATTTCAATTAAAATTAGAGATAATTATATCTCCAATGAGGTTTAGATGAGATAACAAAAATATCCCCTGAAATTTTATTAGTCGACGTTTTAATAATAAAATCGTTTGCGTAGATATTATAAATATCAATCATTTTCTTCTATTATTGCATCATCGCACATCAAGTTTTGATTCTCTTGTAACAATACACATTAGTTTATCTTCTTTTTACGATAGGTATAAATACCCCAAATGTATTGTATGATTCCTTGTCAAAAAGAATTTATAAAGTTGTCAGATTATATATATAACATGTAAAGCTAATCAAGATATCTATTTCGGACTATATGTCTCCAATACATGCAAAACAAACCAAACGTACCATCATCATCATCATATTACAAACATCTCCATAATTTTATTTAAGGGATTATTGCATTTTTGGTGCCACAACTATAGCCCCTTGGCATTTTTATCCCGTAACTTCAACATCAGTGGCAATTTTGGTGCCAATTGAGGCCCAATTTTGAAATTGGCCCGAAATTCCTCCATGTACGGGCCATGTGACATGAAAATTGGGGATTTTGACCATTCAATACCTTTTTCATGAAAAAATAAATTCCACCCACCAAGAACTAGGCTACTTGGATGTTTTTATTTGGGGAAGAATAAGAAAGCGGGTAACAATTTAATTAAGGGAATGTTTGCTGAATTTTATAGGAAAAGTTAGGATTTTAAATTTTCATATTTTTTTTTTTTATTGAGAAATACGTTGAATGGTCAATTTTGATATATTACTAAATCATATGGCTCGCATATGGGGGAATTTCGGGCCAATTTTGAAATTGGACCTCAATTGGCTCCAAAATTGCCACTGATGTTGAAGTTGTGGCACCAAATGTGCCAGCCCAAAAAATTATGGGGTAGAAACGCCAGTGGACTATAATTATGGCATCAAAAATACATTAATCACTTTTATTTAATGAGTTTTCCAATATACATAGTTTATAAAAACATAAATTATCAAATAGAACTGTAATAATTTCACAAGCTTCCATTTATTCCTCAAGTTACCAAGTACACCAGCTTTGCAGGAATCACAATTATAGCATAATCGGGTCATATTGTTGTTCTAAATGGTGCAGTCGGCAGATGCTATTATGTTTGATGCGGCGATCCAAGTCGTCGGATTCGAATACTTGAAAATTAATTTTTGCAATTTGAACCAAAATTAATTGATGTTATTATCAACGAAACCAAGAAAAGTCATTTTTGCACATCACACCACAAAAAAAAAAAAAAAAAAAATTCAATTTTAGAGTTATCCCCCCATAATTGAAAAAGGCGATTGTACCCCATTGAAGTAATGTTTTAGTGGATTTCAAAGGGTAGAAATTTAATTTTGGGTTTTAAATTATTTGCACTTAACCCCTAAAAGTTTTAGTTACTGCACTTAATCCCATAAATGACACCTCTATCCTTTGAAATGACACCTCTATCCCATACTTGATTTAATTAATTGGGTCTTTATTTAATTTCTCAATTAAATAGCCCAATTAATTTATTTCTTTCTCATTTAATTAAATTAAACTCTAAGTCTATTTAATTAAATATTTCCATAATTAATTAAATCTAATTTAATTAATTAACTCACAAATTAAATTCTAATTTAATTAATAGTCTTGATCCAATTCCAATCGGATCATTTTCGCTCCAATTGGGTCGACCCAGTCACCCCAATCGACCCAGTCGATTTAGTTGGCTCAGTTGTTCTCCATTTTTCTCGCTTTCGCTTCATGTGTATTGTGTATGCCCCCGTTAGGGGTGTTCATAAACCCGTCCCACCCGACCCACCCGCCCGACCCGCTCCAACCCGCCCGCAACCCGTCAGTTTTGTTTTTAAAATAATCAAGTACGGGTTGGTAATTTGTAAACCCGCACGTTATGGGTCGGGTGACGGGTTTGATGGTTAAAAAACCGACCCACCCGCAACCCGCACTTAATCATCCTTGATGTACTTTTTATTCATTGTTTAATAAAAGTGTGAAATAAATTACATTTATTAACAAATGAATAAGAACAATTAAACAAACTTTCTTAAAGTTTCTTGTATATATTAATGTTAATGGTACAAATATGTTAGCACATTATTTCCTAAAGAGTTTGTTGTTGAAAAATTGAGAAGAAACTTCACTAATTTGTTATTGTTTGTAATGTGTGAGTGATGATTTGTAATGAATTTTTTTGTGGGGATTTGTAATATTCTTTTTTGTGGAGACTATTGATTTAATTAATAAGAAATCGTTGATTATATTATAGTTTTGTATTTTTTGCTTTTTGGATTTAATTTTAAAATTAACAGTGAACACATTTGACACATTTTATTTGTTGTTTGAAGAACTTAAGATTATAGGCTTAATTGTTTATATTTGGATGTTAAGATTTTATGACATTGTTTCCGTTCAACCCGCCAACCCGACCGCCACCCGCCTGCACCCATTCCACCCGAACCGGACGGTTTATGAAAATAACAACGCGGTTGCGGTTTAAAAAATTGGCAACCCGCACGTGTTGGGTCGGGTTGATTTTTTCATACAAACCCGCCCAAACCCGACCGCGTTCACCCCTAGCCCCCGTAGGTTCACCACATAATTGGCCGTGGGTTATAATTAAATATTCATTTAATTACTCGAGTATTAAATACTCTAAATCAATCGAACACTCTGTCGACTGATCATTCCAAAATTAGCACCCCTGCTAATTTGGGAATTCTCCCACACTCCACGGTCGATGTCTGGCCACAAGCCCATGGAGCCCAATCACTGGTGAATTAATTCAGTGAACCTTTTAATCATTTACAATTTCCATATACGCTATAATCTCTCCATCGATCGATCTCCCAGTTAAAACTTAAGGGCATGGATTTTTCATCGGTTCCCTTTTAATTTGTTTTGACTTTATGCATTCTGATCTTGAAATAATTCTCTTTGACTTAATCTTTATGAGCTGCTTTCATAAAGCCGTCAGATACCTTGGCCAAGGATTTTACCAGAATTAATTTCTCACAGAAATCCATAGGAGAATTTCCCAACCTATCAAGTCGGGTCAATGGATCCTTTGTTGATGATATGAACCTGCATACGAGTCCCTCTATACCCAACGTGAATCCACAGAGACTTTCTGGTAATCTCCAGTCGGTCGGAACTCACATCTAAGTATAGACGTTCTCGTACCAGATAAACCCTATCACCTCAAGTATTTAGGGATCATTCCTCGTATACTATTATAAATTGGAATAACTTCAATTCCGATATGCGACTACCGCTTCCATGATGAGTTATTTCCTAATTGGGGTATTCAGTGCACTTGCCATCCCAGCAAGTCACCCACTTATGTGTATCGACTATCCCAGTCACGCTCGTGGATCCCAGCGTTCTCCAGTTCATCGGAGTATACACATTAGTGAGAGTCTAACCGAATCCAACGATGTCCTATCTCGATTGGATTCTACGACTCTTGAATATGTTCTAGATCACGGCCTTGGAGATCAGTCCACGGGTTGTCCCATAGCCCTGTGATCTAAGGACTTTTATCCTTATGCGTAGATAATTATTACATAAGATAAAGTTGACCATATAATAAAAATGCATTTATTAATCGAATTGAATAGTTCTTTTAATTATTACTAATTAAATGCAGCCAAAACAGTTGGCTTGCAGGACACTATTCTATCAATCTTCCACTTGTACTAAAGCCAACTCTCCATACTTCTGATTCCCATCTTAGATAGATGTTTCTTGAATGCCTTTGAGGCAATGGCTTAGTTAGCGGGTCCGCCGTATTATTCTTTGAGGTGACACGTTCCATCTTTATGTCTCCTTTACCAATGATATAACATATCAAATGGTATCGTCTTACTTCGTGCTCGGATTTCTGATGAGATCTCGACTCCTTCGATTGCGAGATAGCTCCATTATTATCACAGAAGATAGTAATGGCTCGACAATGCTAGGTACGACGTCCAATTCTTGGACGAAGTTTTTCATCCAAACACATTTCCTTGCAGCTTCACATGCTACAATATTTTATGCCTCGGTGGTTGAATTTGCGGTAGTATCCAACTCACCGAACCACCATTGAGGCAGAAATATCCAGATGTTGACTCGAAACCATCTACATCACATTGGAAGCTAGAATCAGTATAGTCTTCCAATTTCAATTCTCCCCCGCCGTATACCAAGAACAATTCTTTAGTCCTTTTCAGGTACTTCAGAATAGACTTTACGGCTACCCAGTGCTGCTCTTCTGGGTCAGACAAATAGCGGCCATTTACGCTGTATGGTCTTGTACATAACATACCATAATATGCTTCCTATCGCAGAGGCATGTGGTATCTTAGACATCTTGCTTCTCTCCTCAGAGGTCTTTGGGACCATAGACTCAGAGAGAGCAATGCCATGTCTCATCGGAAGCAATCCTCTCTTGGATTCTTCCATACTGAATGTCTTCAGTATTTTATCTATGTACTTTGATTGGGAGAGGCCCAGCAGTCCTTTCGATCTATCCATGTAGATCCTTGTACCCAGTACAAATGATGCTTCTCCCAGATCCTTCATTGAGAATTGTGTAGAAAACCATGCTTTCGTTTCGGATAACACTTTTGCATCATATCCAATGAGCAGAATGTTATCAACATAAAGCATAAAAATTCAACTGTACACCCACTAACTTTCTTGTACACACACTTCTTGAACACGTTGTTGACGAATCCAAAGGTTTGGATTATATCATCCAAATATATGTTCCGGCTTTGGGAAGCTTGCTTAAGTCCATATATGGACCTTCGGAGTTTGCACACTTTGTGCACATCTCCCTTGGATGTATATCCCTTTTGGTTGCTTCATGTAGATCTCCTTATCAATGTCTCCATTGAAAAACGATCTTTACATCCTTCTGCCATATCTCGTAGCTGATACTACGCTGATATGTCCAAAAAATATCTAAATGGATTTGGGCATCGCTACATGCAAAAGTTCATCAAAGTCAATGCTTGACATTTGAGTGTATCATTTTGCGACTAGTCGTGCCTTTTAGGTAATAACCTCTCCATTCACTCCAAGCTTCCGCTTATAGATCCACTTGCAACCCAAGGGAGCTACTCTCACTGGTGGATCTACCAAGGTACAAACCTTGTTAGAGTGCATGGAGTCCATTTTAGATTCCATGGCTTTTTGCCACCTTCCCAAATCTATGTCTTGCATAGATTCTTCGTAGATCCTTGGATTAGTCTCAGACTGTCCAATTTTATGCAGCAGACTGTAGTACCTCTCGGGTTTCCTACGTTGTCTTTCAGACCTTCGAAGTTCATGTGTACTAGTTGGTTCATTTTCATGCTCAGGTTCTCCCACTGCCTGTGGTGATGGGTCGATTTTATGAACCTCATCTAGTTCTATGTTGTTTTCTTTCTTGTCCAACAAGAAATCCTTCTCCAAGAAGTTAGTTTTCCTAGAGACAAAGGTTGTTTGTCTTAGAGGAACATAGAATTCGTATCCTATTGAGATTTTGGATACTCCACGAAATGCATAAGATGGATTTTATTTCCAGCTTATCTCCCACTAGCTTATTCACATAAGCGAGAGACCTCATATGCGCATGAATGCATATGAAGGTACAATACCAAAACCCATATCACTTGATATGTTTTGGAACTGGCTTCATAGATACTTAGCTCAGTATCTTCGATTTTCTCGATCAAGTTATAATATATTGAAAAAGGAATTTCATGTAAGATTTCCTAATGAACATTTTCATGTCCAGAATGCTCGACAACTGACGATGCTTCGAGCGTGTCTTACATTTTGAGAATATAATTCTCTATTAAATAATCAATGGCGTATTTGCCAATGCATGTTCGATTTTGAATCGATCCAAATCTCTTACATGCTTTCATTGATTAGGCTATCTTCTTTATTCCAAAAATAATTTGGAATTGTACTTCACTACGTACTTTTACCCATGAGGGTACAAGAGACGCCTTATCTCCCACTAATGCTTTAGTGTTTTCACACACTTTTAAATGGATTAAATCCATTACAATTGTTTATTCCTCTTGGTTGCCTAGCAACCAACTACTAAATTTAATTTCCGTTAAGCAAGATTCAAAAGTCAGTTACTATTTCTAGCATCTCAGTCAAGCTCGACCTTCTATCTTTTGAATCTTTAATTCGGAAATTTATTTTAGTGCTCGTGTATCACCTTTCGGTTACACAACGACTCAAGTGTGTGGAATCTTGATTATTTATATTTTATTGACTATGCATATTATATTTAGTCGTTATATGAGTATTCATACCCATTTGCTTATGCATACCTTTTGCGTATAGGTCTTATAGCGCAACCAGTTCTAACCATTATGGAACCATCACATCCCTTAAGACAAGGGATGGTCTAAGTAAATTCTAACAATCTAAATAATTCATGGCTTTAGATGCATTCAATGCATCAATGAGTACTTCATCGGGTGTCCAACACCCTTATGCATTACTTGACCATAAGGTTAAGTTCAATAAAATTTAATCATCCCTTACGGGATGAGTATGTTCAATTCCTTCTTTCCCTTGATCTTAATCCATGGAAGAACCATTTTGATTGACTTTTCAACTTATCATCCTTACAGAAAAACCTCTAAGGTTATTTCCCTTCAGAGATGATCCATTCCTCTTCTTCCATCTCTCGAGACTTTTGGGGCCTTTCAACGAGATGTTACTTCCCATTTAAGGGAGACTTCATGTTTGCCTTCAAGAAAATTTGGGCTTGAGAACCATCCTCAACCCATTGGTGAAACTTATCACCTTTCTTATTTGAAGAGTAACTTCGAAAAAGGCAGCTTGGTGAAACCTATCACCATTCCAGTCGAAGCGTAACTTCGAAAAGATAACCAATGAAATCTTTGTAAGGAGATGAGTCCTTCCTTGGACTCGAGAATAATTTCTCAAGTTTTGAAGTCATTCAAAATTCATTTGGGTTCAGTCAATTTATTTGATTCAAGTATGATGGTAAATATTCTAGGATATATCACTTATGAAAAACTATCATAAACATGACGATAAAAGAAATTAATACGCGGCAGATTAATATCAATGCATAATTTACAAACATGGTTTTTATTTGTAAATTACTCCCACTATTTTTTTCGAATACTTATGCCCCCACATAAGGTTCGGGAAATAAAAATTTCCTAATGGGCTCAAGGCCCAAATGCAATCGCTCAGTACCCACGACTCGTTGGCCATACCAATTGATCCACTTGGTGGGCGATCACGTCGCCGGTTAACCATCGCAGCTAACCCTTGAGTTCATTTAGCCTCGTTTTTCGTTATGGACCCACGACTCGTGAGACATCCATACTTACTCGCGTTAAATCATATCCAATACTCGTGAAGAGAAATAGTTAAATCCTAGACGCCCCACGACTCGTGAGACAGCGCCTAGAACCTTGCTATCCTCTCCCTTGGCACTAAACTGTGCATCGAGGCAATAAACATACCATCTTCCTATAACTCGACCCACGACTCGTGAGACATCGAGATATATTCATACGATATGCCTAAGACCTAGTAATTGGATAGGCTCGGACCATAAACACCATTCTATGCGCCCGTTTTACGATTTAATATTATAATTGAATTTTAGGTTCAATTGGAGGTTTTATGAAATTTTCAAGTGCGAGGTCTCATCAGATTATCAATTATCTTGTTTACGTTTTTCTATCCTAAGCATGCATCTCATACATCAAAGAATAAATACAAAAAGTAAACATTCATCACCTAGCATTGCACGTACGATTGATCGATTTCCCATCCTATGCGATCCATCACGAGCCACGTGATGGACCAATTGGTCAGTCTAGGGTGAAAATAAATGGCCTAATTCTATTACAAAATAAATCCCATGCATACATGGGCCTTCACTTGTAATGTCCACCATCTTTCAGAATTGGGCCTCCATGTTCTCCAAGGTAATGGGCCTCCATGTTGATCTCCAAAGTCTCCATGATGTCTATCGGGCTCCAAGCCTAATCTAAGTCTAACTTAAGACCCTATTCTATTACATTTGAATTCAACAAAGACGGGGCACCAATCAGGCCCATTTAATTACAACCCATAATGAAAAACCAATAATAAACTACACAGGACTTAAGGGTAATTCGATCAATCCACATATTCAAGCAAGAACATGCATAAATTCACATAAGGGCAGTAATGTAAATTTACCGGCTTCTTTCAATTTTAATTCGAAATATTATTCATATAATTAATTTTGAATTGTCCAATATTAAAATGACTATTATGCTCTTGCTTGAGCATCAAGGAATCTAATCTTGCAATTTAATTAAAGATAGAAATAAAATCCAATTTAATTATCTATCCTTATCTTGAAACTCTAAGTTCCCTTGTTTAATAAGATCTCTAAGATCTATAATCATGGTAACTTACTAGAAGACATTAATTTTAATTAAATGTCTTATCACAAATGAAACTCTAAGTTTCCTTGTTTAATAAGATCTCTAAGATCTTTAATCTTGGTAATTAACTAGAAGACATTAATTTTAATTAAATGTCTTATCTTAAATGAAACTCTAAGTTTCCTTGTTTAATAAGATCTCTAAGATCTTTAATCTTGGTAATTAACTAGAAGACATTAATTTTAATTAAATGTCATATCTTAAATGAAACTCTAAGTTTCCTAGTTAATTAGATCTCTAAGATCAATCCAAGATTCACCAAGATTCCATAACAACCAAATCTTCCAAGATTTTGTTCAAGATTATCCAAAAACGAAAATTCCCGAAACCCTAATTTTCCACTATCGCGCGCGTGCAGTTTACGTGCAACTGCCGTGCAACCGCCGTGCAGCTGATGTGCAGTCGCTGTGCAACTGCCGTGCATCTGCCGTGCAGTAGCCGTGCAGTCGTTGTGCGTCTGCCGTGCAACTGTTGTGCGTCTGCCGTGCAACTGCCGTGCAGTCGCTGTGCGTCTGCCGTGCAATCGCCATGCAGTCGTCGTGCAACTGCTGTGCAATTTTCAGATTTCGGTTCCCAATACGTTTTTATATAACAATTTATTGATTCCTTAATTAATTAAAATCAACAGTTTTAATTAATTTAATCCAAAATTAAAAACATGATAACAATAACGAATCTAAAATTACAGTTTTAACAATCCAGTTAAAAACTCAAGATCTATCCAACATATCTAATCTATAGATCTAACATGCATGTTAATCTAATCAACAACTAAAATCAAACATATGATTTTAATCCACAGAATTTGCAAATTCATATATATACAAAGCCAAAGTTGGCTCTGATACCACTGTTGGGATTCGGTAAGATAAACGGCCCTTAACGCAGCGGAAATTAAAATTTTAGGACCTCTTACGGAATCTTGCCAGGATACTAAACTGGTTGTATATATATGAATAATAAAAACGACTGGAATAATTCAGATCTAAATTATACCTGTCTCCTTGCAAATCTAAACTGTCAGAAAAGTCGTTGTGTTTCTCCCTCGATGGTTCGATCCCAAGCTCCTAGTAGCGCCCCACGTGTTGCGCCACTACGGGTTGATACACCACAATATCACGAAAATTAATATATCCTAATCGGCTAGAACATAAGATATATTAATATCTAAAACTACAGAACAGTTAGGGAGCAAGATTCGAAAAACGAAAACTCTTCCAATGACCGAAATAGGGAGAAAGAGAGAGGGAGAGAGTTTTTCTTGACTTAGATTTTGGCTCTTCAATTGTGTGTATGAGATATGACATCAAGTCTCCTATTTATAGGAATCTCATAATCCTAATCCTCCTAGGATTAGGACTCCCAAGTCTTCTAACTCTCCTACATGGGCCATGGCCCTTTTAATTGGAAGACCAAGTCTTCTAATTAATTCATGGCCCATACTTGATTTAATTAATTGGGTCTTTATTTAATTTCTCAATTAAATAGCCCAATTAATTTATTTCTTTCTCATTTAATTAAATTAGACTCTAAGTCTATTTAATTAAATATTCCCATAATTAATTAAATCTAATTTAATTAATTAACTCACAAATTAAATTCCAATTTAATTTATAGTCTTGATCCAATTCCAATCGGATCATTTTCGCTCCAATTGGGTCGACCCAGTCACCCCAATCGACCCAGTCGATTTAGTTGGCTCAGTTGTTCTCCATTTTTCTCGCTTTCGCTTCATGTGTATTGTGTATGCCCCCGTAGGTTCACCACATAATTGGCCGTTGGTTATAATTAAATATTCATTTAATTACTCGAGTATTAAATACTCTAAATCAATCGAACACTCTGTCGACTGATCATTCCAAAATTAGCACCCCTGCTAATTTGGGAATTCTCCCACACTCCACGATCGATGTCTGGCCACAAGCCCATGGAGCCCAATCACTGGTGAATTAATTCAGTGAACCTTTTAATCATTTACAATTTCCATATACGCTATAATCTCTCCATCGATCGATCTCCCAGTCACAACTTAAGGGCATGGATTTTTCATCGGTTCCCTTTTAATTTGTTTTGACTTTAAGCATTCTGATCTTAAAATAATTCTCTTTGACTTAATCTTTATGAGCTGCTTTCATAAAGCCGTCAGATACCTTGGCCAAGGATTTTACCAGAATTAATTTCTCACAGAAATCCATAGGAGAATTTCCCAACCTATCAAGTCGGGTCAATGGATCCTTTGTTGATGATATGAACCTGCATACGAGTCCCTCTATACCCAACGTGAATCCACAGAGACTTTCTGGTAATCTCCAGTCGGTCGGAACTCACATCTAAGTATAGACGTTCTCGTACCAGATAAACCCTATCACTTCAAGTATTTAGGGATCATTCCTCGTATACTATTGTAAATTGGAATAACTTCAATTCCGATATGTGACTACCGCTTCCATGATGAGTTATTTCCTAATTGGGGTATTCAGTGCACTTGCCATTCCAGCAAGTCACCCACATATGTGTATCGACTATCCCAGTCACGCTCGTGGACCCCAGCGTTCTCCAGTTCATCGGAGTATACACATTAGTGAGAGTCTAACCGAATCCATCGATGTCCTATCTCGATTGGATTCTACGACTCTTGAATATGTTCTAGATCACGGCCTTGGAGATCAGTCCACGGGTTGTCCCATAGACCTGTGATCTAAGTGATAGGATAGTGCCCAGCAAGCCAACAAATACGAGCTTGTAAAGGGACTACCTTAGAAAGCAATCTTATGATTCATAAGATAATACGCTCGTTTATTCATAGTACGTGAATTAAACAATGGCCATCTTCATCTCTCGCGAACTTATCTAAGCGATTGGATGAAATCCTAAGATCACATACGACTATGAGACGATTCACTTCAGTACTGAGTGCAATCATGAAACAGTCTCTAAGGTCGTGATCTTAAAACTGTTCCAAGTCGTAGATTCCTATCGAGACGGGGTATCGAGGGAATCGCTAAGACTTGTAGGATTATGCATGATTCACATGAAGTGAATTTGTAGAGTTTCATGAACAAGACATTTTGATGTCAGTGCATATGACTAGGTGGTTCGATAGGGGATCGAACGCATCGAACGACCCGAACAGAGAGACCCATCGTGGAAGTGCGTTAAGCATATCGGTAATGGGAAGTCTCTCAAGACTTATAATAGTGTACGATTTAGTCCTCGGACTTGAGGTACTAGGGCGAATTCGGTACACGGGAATACGTATTTTGATTTAGGAGCCGATCACATAGCCTGATTATTGTGCGACTACTTTGGGTACGTATGAACGTGTACGCGAATGGTTAGTACTAATATAGGATCTATCGACTCATCTTGATAAGATGAGAGAATTTCCTGTACGTTCTTAGATAGTAAATTCCGAGAAACCCACGGCCGTGGTCAGTGACACATTTGGAAAGGGGTTTCCAAATTTAGCAGTCACACTGGAATTATTATCCTGAATTAGAAAGTACAGAATTGAGATAATTATAGGTGCCGATCAATTCACACACCGTAGGTCTCAATCGGGAAATTAGTTGATAGAAGGACCATATGTACATGGCATTTATAAGAGGTGAAGGTTCACGAATATCAATTCACCTGAAGTTGGGCCTCATGGGCTTGTGGCTAGACATCGACCATGAGGTGTGGGTACTCATGAATTAATAAGGAAATTGATTCTAGAGTGGTCAATTAAAGTGCTTAATTGATCGGAGCAATTAATTACATATTAATTGCTCACTAATTAAATCACGAGAGTCGTGGGCCTGCTGCCAATTGATGGTGAACCTAGAGGGTCACACACAATACAGTTGGACAGTGACAGTCTAAAAGGAAACATTTGATTTAAAGAATTAAATCAATAAATGAATTAAAGTGTTAATTCAAGAAAGAAGAATAATTAATTAGAAGTAACTAATTAATTAAACAAGAATTAAAGTGTTAATTCAAAGTGGAGAACATTAATTAGAAGTAACTAATTAAATAATCAATTGGAATTTCTGATTGATTAAATCCTCAATTAAAGTGTTAATTGGAAAAGATTAATTAATTAATAGTGGATTAATTAATTAAACTACATGGGCCGATTCTTGTGTTGAAGATTAATTAATAGTGGATTAATTAATTAAACAACATGGGCCGAAATTGTAATAAAGATTAATCTTGGAATTAATTTCTTATACATGGCCGATTTTTCACACAAGAAATAAAAGGATGTTGATTAAATGATAGTTGATCATTTTAATTAGCATGGCCGATTTTTTAATAGGGAAATTGGGTGGGATTTATCTTGTTAAGAGATATGGCATATCTTGTGAAGAGATATAGGATATCTTGTTTCCTTAGGTGATAAGGAAAGATATGCAAAGAGATATATCATAATCTCTTCACATAACAAGTAAATCCTAACAACTAACAAACTCTATTATAAAAGGGAGAAGAGGTCGAAATTTTCAGCATGTGAAAAAGAAAGAAAATCAGATTTTCTCTCCCTATTTTCGGCCACTCAAAAATCGCCCCAACCCTGTGAAAGTTTTCTCCAAATTTTTCTTCTCTGGATCTGGATCCAATTCCTGAAGTAGACAATTCCATAATCCTAGTTCTGAGCCTGAGGATTACGTGAAGTCATTCAAATACATCTGGTGTGGGCTTTTCTAGAGGCACAACGCTTGGGGTGCTCTAGTGAACTTTTGAAGACCGGAGAAAAACCACCACCTTGCCTGTGGTGAGGTAATTTTCGAAATTACCAACTTTTTAATGTTTTGAATTGTGATTCAAATACCAGTTTTCGTATGAGTTAGATAACTGAAATCCTGGGCTCATGGGTTTTCGTGTGTATTAAAATTTTTGAATATTCCGCACGTTGTTTTTGACAATAGTACCGCGAATAACCCAACACTAAGGACTTCTATCCTTATGCGTAGATAATTATTACATAAGATAAAGTTGACCATATAATAAAAATGCATTTATTACTCGAATTGAATAGTTCTTTTAATTATTACTAATTAAATGCGGCCAAAACAGTTGGCTTGCAGGACACTATTCTATCATTTTCAATGTTAAATCAGAACGTGAAGAATATAACAAACCTTGACCATGAGCAGATTTTAAATATCTAAGTAGGTGGTGAGCAGCCTGTAGATGTGGATCCCTTGGTTGAGCCATGAATTGACTCAACTTGTGCACATCAAAACTAATATCAGGGCGGCTAATAGTTAAGTAAACTAACCTACCAACCAACCTTCTGTATGCAGCAGGATCAGCAAGTAAATTACCCACAGCTGAACTTAAACGACTTTTAGGATCCATGGGAGTTTTCAGAGGCTTACAACCTAGCATTCCTGCATCATCCAATAACTGTAAATTATATTTTCGTTGAGACAAAACAATGCCCTTTTTAGACCTAGGAATTTCAATACCTAAGAAGTATTTCAAGTCCCCCAAATCTTTCATTTTAAATTCATTGTGTAAGGATTGTTTTAAGGCATTGATATTATGAATGTTAGGTCCTGTTACAATGATATCATCAACATACACAAGTAAAGCAATGAAATCATCATCAGACCCTCTAGTAAACTAGGAATAGTCTGATTTTGCTTGATGAAAACCGAGTTTAAGAAGTGTATCAGTAAATTTAGCGTTCCATTGCCTAGAAGCCTGTTTAAGGCCATATAAGGACTTATGTAGTTTACATACCATTTTTCCATTATTAGGTGGCACCCCCTCAAGTTTATAACCCAAAGGAATGTCCATATACACTTCTTCAAACAAATCCCCATTTAAAAAAGCATTATTAACATCAAGTTGATGTAAGAACCATTTCTTACTAGCAGCAATAGAAAGTAAAATCCTTACAGTAGTAATTTTAGCAACAGGAGAAAAAGTGTCAAAAAAATCAATACCTTCTTGTTGTGTATACCCCTTGGCAACCAACCTGGCCTTATACCTTTCTATGGTTCCATCGGCGTTGTGCTTAATTTTGTAGATCCATCTACATCCAATGCTATGTTTACCTTGAGGAAGATGAACAATGAACCAAGTCTCATTGCTCTCTAATGCTTGAATTTCCTCTTGCATTGCTTGCCTCCAATGAGGTTCTCTTACTGCTTGATGATAAAATCGAGGTTCTATGTTGGCAACTCCAGGTCCTCGGGTGCTAGTAGCTCAAATTCAACTATTGGCTTCCAATGGAAAACATATATGGTCTCTCAAAGCTCCTCCGAAAGTGAAGAATTTCGTGTGGTCCATGTGTAAGAATATTTTGCATGTTTATGCTAATTTACAACACCGAATGTTAAGTTATGAAAACTGATTTATATGTATATTTTGTATATATTGTATATGAAGAAGACGAGAGAAAAATTGATTGAGTATAAAAATTGAATTCTGATTACAAACTTAAAATTAAAATCTGTACCCAAAAAAAGCAAAAATCCCCTTTTTATAATGACATAACTATCAGGGGTAAAAAGGTAAAAACATAATGACCTATACTAACAACAACACAAAATGTAAAGAGGAAGTGCGATTTAACAAGTAAAGAAATCTCCTTCTGAATGATTTTTCCAACAACAAGCTTTGTAAATCAATTTGGGAATTTAGGTCAAAACTTCTTCACCTTCAATCTCTTCTATCTTCTTCGCAGGTTCTGAGCTCAAGGTAAGCTCCTTTGATTTTCCGTTAATACCGAAAATTCTTGGAAGAAGATATTTGCTTACGGTGTAATGAGTCAGAAGCTTCTCTCCACTGTCTTCTCTTGTGCAACTATGCTAGACAATGTTGGGCTCTTTCTGGATTTGCTCTTGAACAATACTCGTGCAATCCCATGGATACAACAGATTGGTTTAATTATATACATTCAAAGTTGGACTCTTTGGAATTGAGCTATGCAGTGTGTCTAATTTGGTGGTTGTGGTTTGGACGCAATAAATTAATCTGCGAAAGGAGAAATTGTGAGAAATGATGATCCTCCTCATTTTCTTTTACTTTTCTTTTATTTTTTTAAATCAAAATTTTAATTAAAAACCTAAATCCTCCATTAACTTTACTTACAATGAGAATTAACATTCTCTTTTCTCTCTTCAAACAAAATTGCTCCAAACTAACAGACAATCCAATTCTCCTTCAACTTTCTTCAATTCTCTTCAAACACAAAATTTTCTTCCAAAATTATCTCTCAATTCTAACTTTCTAAAGCAATCTCTCTCAATTTCAACTCTAAAAAACTTTCCACAAATCAAATTTGAATGGATCACCAAAGTGAAAGACGCATCAAACGTAGAAGTGAAAGATCCAAACGTCTTATTACTCGAAGAATTATCTGAAGATTACTCTCACGAATTGCAGGTAAATTTTATTTTATTTTTAAGAATTAGTGTTCTTGGGCGCCTGGATACCTTCGACTTCATGGGCGCCCAAAAATCTGGGTGTCAAATCTTAATAGGCGCCTGGAATGTCGAGAGCCCAACATTCCGGGCGCCCTAATTTCGTTCCTGGCTTGGGCACTCGGATTCCGGGCTCCCTAGGCAAAAAGAAAAAATGATCCCTGACTAGGGCGCCCGACACCCGTGCATCCAAGGCAGGGAGCATTTTTTGTTCCCTGTCATATTTTACTTGATCAGATCTTCCATTGTTTAATTTATAATGCAATATTTTATTAAATTTCTAAAGATTGCAATGTTTCCATCATAATTGGATTTCTCCAAAAAGTGACTAATGAATCTCTGTTCTCTAAATATCTCTACCTATATATAACACTCTAGAGAGCCTCACTTTAACAATCAAATTGTTCATCTACATAATTTTATTGTTCCAACAATTGATGATAGTTTAGGTTACTCGTTGATATAACTTTACTTTGATTTTACTTGATACCAATAGTTTCAAAATTCTACATCTTTTGTTTGTAAGTGTGAATATACTACTTAGCCAAATTTGAATAAAGAACATTTGTACCCAAGGTGGTTGGGCCAAGTGGTAGTGACTTGTGACCCCCAGAGGCGAGACTCAAGTTCGAATCCTACTGGAAACACCACTCTGGGGAGGACCTATACCCTTTGCACTCTTCGGTCCGAGCTGTATATACACAGTCTAGTAGATAAAAAAAAAAAAAGAATAAAGAACATTTGTGACTGCATTAATATTTAATTGGCAAAATAGATGACTTTTACCTTTTTTTTTTTTTTAGTAAATGAGACTTGATTGAATGGTGTAAATATATATAA
The DNA here is from genome assembly GCA_030819805.1 of Penstemon newberryi var. newberryi. Taxonomy (NCBI): domain Eukaryota; kingdom Viridiplantae; phylum Streptophyta; class Magnoliopsida; order Lamiales; family Plantaginaceae; genus Penstemon; species Penstemon newberryi. The sequence goes on along the minus strand of JAUALY010000003.1, from coordinate 30,520,956 downwards.
ATAGTTGTGCGTATATGAAAATGGCAACAGGAAACTTGAGAGTTCAATTGAATAAAAAATGTGATTGAAATGCTTGAATCCTTATTATTGTATATATAACAAATGTATGTTTATCTCTAACTAAAAGATGGTGAATTTTGTAGATGTTGTTGTAGATTTCTAGGAATCATGTCCGGTTCACTACTCTCTTGTGGAAATTGTAGATTTGTTATTTTTTAAACTTTTGTAATTCTCGTTAACAAGATACTATTTTGAAATAATGATTTTGTTAATTTTGTAGGAGGCTTACCGTGAAATATATAGAGACCAGTTGCCACCTTTGCCTCCTCTTCACCACAACAAAGTTGTAAGTGTAGGAAAATTATCAGTGAGAGGATGATGGAAAGATATTGCGCAGTACCGGAAATGGTTTAATACGCCGATTCAAGTTAACTGAACTCAAATGTACCCCAAATAGGAAATTTTCTAGCCCTTGATACAAATGGAAAAAAATTTAAGGGTTTTTGTTACCATCAGCTCATGATTAGGACATGCAAGCAATACAAAGGTCAAAGCTTGTTCGAGTGGTGGTTTGTCATAAATGAAAAGCCTGTAAAGCTTAGCGCTATTGAGTTTAGCCTTGTATCAGGACTCAAATTTGACGATACATTATTAACAAGAGAAGAACAACAAGCTATTAAATCGGATCAATTGAAACGCCGAATGTGGCCCAGTAAGGGGAATGAAGCGGTCACCGCAACCGAAGTCGAGGAAAACATTACATCCATTATGAAACGCGATCCAGATTCTGAAGATATAATCAAATTAGTGTATGCTTTGGTTATATCTCAATTTTTCCTTCAAGAACGCTATTTAGTGGTCGATAACATTGTTTTGAATGTAGGTTAACTAATCTCATTTTAATGTCGTTATTTATAACTTATATTGTACTTTTTATTCAAAATTGTCTGATATTATTACAGGTATGTGATAACTTGGATATTTGCGAAAAATATCCATGGGGTCTTCAAGTTTGGAATAAGACCATCCGAGACGTCTTGAGCGATATGGAAAATTTCAGTAATTTATCCCAAAATAAACGTAATTGGAACGCACATGGATGTCCCTGGATTGTATTGGTATGAACTCTTGCTTAGTTAAGATTTTTCTTTTTAGAATTGAATTTTTTCATGTATATGTTTGTCGTGCAGTATTGGATGTTAGAGGCTATCGAAGGCATGGACATAGCATCCAAGTCTATAAGAAGATCTGGTTACTCTGCAAGGTATCCGAGGATGTTGCGGTGGAGCCTAGGACAAGTACCGCCAAACAATAAGAAGTTCGAAGCTTTTTTGGAGAAAGAGGCTCATGTATGTTTTATAGTAATTAATTTTATTTTTTGAATAATATCACTAATAAAATCTAATTTGGAATAATTATGTGTTTGTTTTGTTATCAGGTTGTGATCCCGAGACTGATGCCCGATGCAAATGAGATAAGGATGGCCTATTTTAGGGACACCAAGAATTGGTTTCAACTAAACAATAATCAATCAGTCGATTACGGTGCCCTGACTAGCGGCTTGGGCCTTGATTACGTCATCATTCGGGATATTGAGTCATCATCTCCTTAGCATCGACCCGATGATTCTTCTACCTCTCGCCATGCTCCTACCACTCGAGGTCGACCCGACCGTGCCTTCACCTCTCGACGCCCTTCAATGTCGAATGATGAATTGCCACCTGATTGGTTTGTCCGAATGGAACAAAGATTTGACCGAATTGAGATGGGGCAAGCACAAGTCATGAAGAGTTTCAAGCATCTTGAAAGGATGATCCGCACTGACTTTCAGTCGAGAGGAATCGAATATCCATCAGAAGAGGTGGATGATTGATTTAATTTGTGTTCTTAATGATAGTTTTGGATGTGTTTAATTTAGGATCTGGATGTTTTTGGATCTTTTGTTCTAATTTATGAGTTGCAATGTTTTTTGTTGAAATAGAATTCTCATCATTTTGCCTGAGTTGATGATCTGGAGGGTACTCAACATAATCCCAGAGCTGATGATCTTCATGGTTCTCAGCAGTATGATGATCTAGAGGGTTCCCAACATAATTTTGGATATAATGATCAAGAGGATTTTGAGCAGAATCACGGAGTTGATGATCTGGGCGACGATGTTATGAATCCCAGAGCTGATGATCCGCAGGGTTCTCAGCAGAATCCCAAATATGATTATCCAGATAGTTCCCAACAAAATCTCGGATATGAAAATCCGGAGGATTTTGAGCAGGATCCCAGAGTTGATGATTTGGTGGGCGTTGTTATGACTCCGGAAGAGAGGGCACGAAGGACAATAAAGGCTAGTGCCTCCATATATTAGAAATGATGGACCAACATATAAGCCGATGATGCCTTCTAAATAATTAGGCAGTGTTATTGTAATATTGTTTGGTATATATCACTTGTGGTACTTGAAATTCCTAATCATACCTTATAATTTGTTCTATGTTTTAATTCTTGCTCGTTATTTGTTGTTGATATCAGGATAAAATCGCATAAATTGATTAGGGGCAAAATTATAATTTTAAAAAATTGAGGGACCAAAAGTGCAAATTCGGATTTCAGAAAATCTGGGGCCGAATTGAAAATCTTAATTTTCTGAAAATTCTGGACTGAATTGGAACTCTGGGTTTTTCGAAATTCTTGGGTCAAATAGCAATTTCTGAAAATTAAGGGACCAAAAGTGCAAATATGGATTTTTGAAAATTATGGACTGAATTGCAATTCTAGGTTTTTGGAAAATAGGGGTCAAATTGCAATTTCTGAAAATTAAGGGACCAAAAGTGAAAATTTGGATTTCTGAAAATAAGGGGCCGAATTGAAAATTTTAATTTTCCAAAAATTATGGACTGAATTGCAATTCCGGGTTTTTCAAAAATTTGGGGTCAAATTGCAATTTCTAAAAATTGAGGGACCAAAAGTCTAAGTTTGGAGTCGGCAATGTAGATGATGAGGAAGTTGGCAAAGTAGATGATGAGGAAGTTGGCAAAGTAGATGGTAGTGTGAGTGCTTTATTCTTTGATCATTTCCCCTTTGATGCATACACTTTATCGACCGGGGTTTTAGATGTAGAAGTAGAACCTTTCGATTTCCTCAAAGAATGTGCAGGTTCATTTCCTCCTGATGCATGGGCAACCTGTTCCCAAGTCAAGTCATCATCGGAATGCACAAGATCAATATCATCATCATCAATCGTCACTTCCCCCATTTTTCCCACCAACCATTCATCAGTACCATCTATATAAGGATTTTCCAACACAATGGGGTCGATGGTATCACGCAAATCATATCTCCGCCTTAAAGATCTATTGTACTTAATGTACACCAAATCATTAAGGCGTTTTTGCTCCAAACGATTCATTTTCTTGGAATGGAGCTGCAAAGTTTAATTAATACTAACTTATTAGAATACTCTATTACTATAGGTTTAGAACTTTAGATTATGGAATGTAAAGACACTTACGTGTTGAAATACACTCCAATTACGTTCACAACCGGAAGAGTACATGTGAGGCTGAGAATTTTGATAGCAAGTATTTTTAAATTTGGCGCCAAATTTCCATATGCACCCCACCATTCAGCTAATTGACAATAAAAAAGATTAAAAAACATTATAAATCAATTTCATGAAATAGAAAATAATATTAATCGTGTATATTTAATATTTTCATTACCTGATGCCATTTTTGATCTTTCCCTAATAACTTGTCTGCTTGAAGAAGTTCCTTCTGCTTTTTTATAAAACTTTAGCTCTGAGGCAATTTCATCTTGTATATCTTCATCTTCCACCATCTTTTCAACGCATTTATCAAACCCAGAGGTAATCGCTTCAACATCTTCAATTTCCTTATTTGCATAATAAAACTCGGGATTTAGTAAATGTCCCGCTGCATGCAAAGGCCTATGAAGCTGATTTTACCACCGATTGTCAATGATTCTAAATATCTCGGCATACCTCTGCTCATTTTTGTTGAAAGAAAAAGTAATTTTTTTCTTTGCACGATCAATTGCCTCGTATATATATCCCATTGGAGTTTTTTTCTCTCCATCCACAAGTCGGAGAACCTCCACGAGTGGGCCAGCAAATTTCATAATGAAACTTATCATTTTCCAAAAGTCGATATTTAAAATAACCCTCACTACTTGCTTGCCGCCTCTTTCCTTTGCCAATTCGCTAACTTTCCATTTGTCAGAAATAAACATGTCTCTCAATTGTGACTTGTGATTTTGAAATCTTTTTAAAGTCAAGAAAGCCGTTGCAAAAGAGTTGATCCCGTCCTAACCATATCTATTTGGCTAATGAACTCTCTCATCATGTTCAAAACTATTGTTCGATTATAGATATATCCATTGATCTTAATTGCACGTTCAAGTATCCTTTTCCATTCGGGTAATTTGAACATATCTTCGAACATTAAATACAAATATTGAGCAGCACACGGAGTCCAAAACATATGAGGATATCGTAGCTCCAACCTTTTTCCTTTTCATCGAACAATAAAAAATAAAATTAAAAAACGCATAATAATAACATATTATAAATTACACGAGATTATTGATGTATTACTCACCGGCATAAACGTTTTCACTTGCACTATCAGTGACCACTTGTATCACACTTTTTTCTCCAATGCGTCTCACAAAACTATCGATCAACTCAAACATTTTCTCGCCCGTGTGAGAGTAACTTGATGCATCAACTGATTCGACAAACTGCTCCCTCTAGGAGTATTGACCAAAAAATTGATCAAAGATCATTGCTTTCCATCTTTCTAACCGCCCTCCATCAAAGAGCAACCATACTTATCTTTTTCTTCCTCATTTGACCTCATGAGTTGTTTTGTGTGTTCCACCTCCTTCTTCAAATATGTAACTCTTACTTCGTGATAAGTAGGAGGTTTCATTCCAGGTCCGTATTGTCCTATCGCTTCAATCATAGCTTTGAAACTATCAGAGTTCACCGCATTAAATGAGATGCCGGCATCATACATCCATCTACTAAATTTTTGAACTGCATCATCCCTCATCTTCTTTTGAACTTCTAGGAAAGATTTGGATAAATAACCTTTCTTTTTACGGACATCCTCATCTGATCGTTTATCGTAGTACAAATTGATGGGACCTAGTTGTCTTGACTTTTTGGGGACCATTGGTGGTCGACTAGAAGAGATAGGCCTCTTACCATAAGCTCGATCCTCATATACCTCCCTATCATCTATTTTATCTCTTTTTTGGTCCGCTACTTCATCAAAGTGAGGCATTTCCGATTGTCTTTCCTCCAAAACTCTCTTTGCGGTTTGTTTGGCGTCATACATATCTTTAAAAAATAATTTGACGGCAGAGGGGACATTTGGGCAAACCGTTACATTCTTAAAACCACCAACAATATGTTGTTTTGCTCTTGATATACCTCCATTTGTTACTTTAGATCAATACTTGCACTTTAAATTCTTTGTTTTATCATTTGGATCCAACATAGTTACATGCTCCCACCCGGGGTCCGGAACTTTTGCCATTCTATTTAAGAAATTTATACAATTATCAAATAAATTACATAATTAATGCAATATTAATACTAATACCTATTCGATTTCAATATATGTAAATTCAACTAAGCGCTAACTTAGTTATATACTTATATTTAAAATGGTTATAATTTATATGTGTATGACTGTATGTATTATATAAATTATGTGTATATATGGATGATTATAATAATATTCTATATAAGTATATATGGATAAAAAGGTGGACCTTGTGGAGTAACTTAAAATTAATTTTCACTAATATTCTACATAAGTATATATATGACAATCAGATTAGATATTTAGATGATCAATTTAACTCCCATGTTAATTGTTATTACCTAACTAATTAAATATAAGTAACATAAATAGTTAATTACTTCAAAGTCTTAAATAGAGAAAGTGAGAAACATACCTTGAAGAAGAATTCGTCTAGCAGGTTTGGACAGAGGAGGAAAGGCGCGGGGGACGGAGGACGACGGACGGCGGCGGACAGCACGGAGGCCGCGATGGGTTGACGGCGCAAGTGAGGGGTCTGGTCTTAGCTAGGGTTTTCGACTTTTGGTAGAGAGAAAGAAAAGAAGTCGAAGAGAGAGAGATAGTGAAGTCAAATTTGGAAAAAAAACTAATTAAAATCAAAGAACTCAAATTGACTTTAATTAAAAAAAAAAAACCCACCCCATAAAGCCCCGCCTTGAGGCCACGCAAAAGAGGCCGAGGCGAGGCCTTGCAACCGATTTCTGGGGATGGCCTATGCGAGGCGAGGTGAGGCGAGGCGCGCATTAGGCGCCTTTAACAACTATGGGTCTGTTGTATTCCAAAAATATATGTCTATTTTAGAACGGTTTGAAATATTTTTCCATATAAGTATTGCATTAATATATTGAAAGTTTTTCGCGGGAAAAAACAAATTAAAATATAAAGTTTAACTTATGCAAAGGAAAAATTATAACATCACAAATAACCTACCTCATTCTAAGTTTCAATTTTTTCATTTCGATATTGGGAGTTTGAACTTTCATCGAGTTGGATTTCTATTCCGATATTTTCTTGTGCATTAACATTGCTATGTGATGCAATTTATCTTGAAGCGGGCCAGTGTCTGCAGGAAACATATTTTTCCACTATTTGAAAGACGAAATAATTAATATCAAAGGATTGGAGATAAAATTAGTGTTTTTAGGTAAAATTTGTGGAATTACTTGTGTATTTATTCATCACAATGAGTGGAAATATGATATAAAGTTTTGTGATTTGGATGTGCATGAAATAATGGTATAATACATATAGTAACAAAGATAATATAGATAAAGATTCATGAGGTTTTATTCTTTCGATAATTTCAAATTCAATATTTACTGAAAATGTCTGGATTGTGTTATTACAATAGATATTTAGCTGGATTCTCGAATTTTATCTTTGACAATAATATGACATATGCACAATTGTATCATGTATAATGTTGCAGAATCTTCATGATGCATAATAAACGACTTTAACATTATCTTTATTTTATACATACATAGATATATACATATTTTGTGCTACGTATTCTAGGACAAAAATTGGTAGAACTAGACCTATAGAGTGTTCTACTTCATTTTCTTGTACAAAAGTTTGACTAGAAACAATTTAAGCAATCTTTATTTTCACGTTTGGAGTTGATGATATAATCCTTAAGTTAATTTAACAATAATTGATAGATTTGAAGTTTATTGAGGTTTAATTTTTTTATGTATTCAAATTTAAGATTTAATAAATATGTTTGGAATTCTTCACTAAATCACATATTTTCATGAATTCTTGAATTTTGTCTATGATAAAATTGTATATAAATTTTTTAGTATATATCAAATTATGAAGACTAATTATAAAATTCAAGACTTTAAAAGACAATAATGATAAACATATTCAATATTCAACATGCAACATCCCAAAAACCAAATTTAAATGTCAAATTCAAAATACTTTGTACTTAATAACTCAAAATAAATCTAAAGTCGCAATAACCAATTTCAAAAAAGTCTTAGATTGAGAAAACTACTTTAAAAGCAATGTTAAACAATAGAAAATGTGAATCTCTAATCCGACCACTCTCCTCCAATAACATGATCATCATCATCACTGCCAAACTCATTGTCATTATCGTATCCTCCTTTGTCATCATCTTTATAGCATTCATTATCTTTCTCCTCCTCTTCCTATTCCTCATCATCACTATCACCAATACGATCACGTGTAGATGAAGATTGTGGTATTGTAGATGAGGATGTTGGTAATTTAGATGATGATGGAGTCGGCAACGTAGATGATAATGGAGTCGGCAACGTAGATAATGAGGAAGTTGGCAAAGTAGATGGTAGTGTGAGTGCTTTATTCTTTGATCATTTTCCCTTTGATGCATACACTTTACGACCGGGGTTTTAGATGTAGAAGTAGAACCTTTCGATTTCCTCAAAGAATATGCAGGTTCATTTCCTCCTGATGCATGGGCAACATGTTCCCAAGTCAAGTCATCATCGGAATACACAAGATCAATATCATCATCATCAATCATCACTTCCCCCATTTTTCCCACCAACCATTCATCAGTACCATCTACATAAGGATTTTCCAACACAATGGGGTCGATGGTATCACGCAAATCATATCTCCGCCTTAAAGATCTATTGTACTTAATGTACACCAAATCATTAAGGCGTTTTTGCTCCAAACGATTCATTTTCTTGGAATGGAGCTGCAAAGTTTAATTAATACTAACTTATTAGAATACTCTATTGCTATAGGTTTAGAACTTTAGATTATGGAATGTAAAGACACTTACGTGTTGAAATACACTCCAATTACGTTTACAACCGGAAGAGCTACATGTGAGGCTGAGAATTTTGATAGCAAGTTTTTTTAAATTTGGCGCCGAATTTCCATATGCACCCCACCATTAAACTAATTGACAATCTAAAAGATTAAAAAACATTATAAATCAATTTCATGAAATAGAAAATAATATTAATCGTGTATATTTAATATTTTCATTACCTGGTGCCATTTTTGTTCTTTGCCTAATAACTTGTTTGCTTGAAAAAGTTCCTTCTGTTTTTTTATAAAACTTTAGCTCTGAGGCAATTTCATCTTGTATATCTTCATCTTCCACCATCTTCTCAACGCATTTATCAAACCCAGAGGTAATCGCTTCAACATCTTCAATTTCCTTATTTGCATAATAAAACTCGAGATTTAGTAAATGTCCCGCTGCATGCAAAGGCCTATGATGCTGATTTTGCCACCGATTGTCAATGATTCTAAATATCTCGGCATACCTCTGTTCATTTTTGTTGAAAGAAAAAGCAATTTTTTTCTTTGCACGATCAATTGCCTCGTATATATATCCCATCGGAGGTTTTTTCTCTCCATCCACAAGTCGGAGAACCTCCACGAGTGGGCTAGCAAATTTCATAATGAAACTTATCATTTTCCAAAAGTCGGTATTTAAAATAACCCTCACTACTTGCTTGCCGCCTCTTTCCTTTGCAAATTCGCTAACTTTCCATTTGTCAGAAATAAACATGTCTCTCAATTGTGACTTGTGATTTTGAAATCTTTTCAAAGTCAAGAAAGCCATTGCAAAGCGAGTTGATCACGTCCTAACCATATCTCTTTGGCTAGTGAACTCTCTCATCATGTTCAAAACTATTGTTCGATTATAGATATATCCATTGATGTTAATTGCACATTCAAGTGTCCTTTTCCATTCGGGTAATTTGAACATATCTTCGAACATTAAATCCAAACAGTGAGCAGCACATGGAGTCCAAAACATATGAGGATATCGTAGCTCCAACCTTTTTCCTTTTCATCGAACAATAAAAAATAAAATTAAAAAAACGCATAATAATAACATATTATAAATTACACGAGATTAATGATTTATTACTCACCGGCATAAACGATTTCACTTGCGCTATCAGTGACCACTTGTATCACACTTTTTTCTCCAATACGTCTCACAAAACTATCGATCAACTCAAACATTTTCTCGCCCGTGTGAGAGTAACTTGATGCATCAACTGATTCGACAAACGTGCTCCCTCTAGGAGGTTTCATTCCAGGTCCTGATTGTCCTATCGCTTCAATCATAGCTTTGAAACTATCATAATTCACCGCATTAAATGAAATGCCGGCATCTTACATCCATCTACTAAATTTTTGAACTGCATCATCCCTCATCTTCTTTTGAACTTTTAGGAAAGATTTGGATACATAACCTTTCTTTTTACGGACATCCTCATCGGATCGTTTATCGTAGTACAAATTGATGGGACCTAGTTGTCTTGACCTTTTGGGGACCATTGGTGGTCGACTAGAAGAGATAGGCCTCTTACCAGAAGCTCGATCCTCATATACCTCCCTATCATCTATTTCTTCTCTTTCTTTGTCTGCTACTTCATCAAAGTGAGGCGTTTCCGATTGTCTTTTCTCCAAAACTCTCTTTGCGGTTTGTTTGGCGTCATACATATCTTTAAAAAATAATTTGACAGCAGGGGGGACATTTGGGCAAACCGTTACATTCTTAAAACCACGAACAATATGTTGTTTTGCTCTTGATATACCTCCATTTGTTACTTTAGGACAATACTTGCAGTTTAAATTCTTTGTTTTATCATTTGGATCCAACATAGTTACATGCTCCCATCCGAAGTCCGGAACTTTTGCCATTCTATATAAGAAATTTATACAATTATCAAATAAATTACATAATTAATGCAATATTAATACTAATATCTATTTGATTTCAATATATGTAAATTCAACTAAGCGCTAACTTAGTTATATACTTATATGTAAAATGGTTATAATTTATATGTGTCTGACTGTATGTATTATATAAATTATGTGTATATATGGATGATTATAATAATATTCTATATAAGTATATATGGATAAAAAGGTGGACCTTGTGGAGTAACTTAAATTAATTTTCAATAATATTCTACATAAGTATATATATGACAATTAAATTAGATATTTAGATGATCAATTTAACTCCCCTGTTAACTGTTATTACCTAATTAATTAAATATAAGTAACATAAATAGTTAATTACTTAAAAGTCTTAAATAGAGAAAGTGACCTTGAAGAAGAATTCGTCTAGCAGGTTTGGACAGAGGAGGAAAGGCGCGGGGGACGGAGGACGACGAACGGCGGCGGACAGCACGGAGGCCGCGATGAGTTGACGGCGCAAGTGAGGGGTTTGGTCTTGGCTAGGGTTTTGGACTTTTGGTAGAGAGAAAGATAAGAAGTCGAAGAGAGAGAGATAGTGAAGTCAAATTTGGAAAAAAAACTAATTAAAATCAAAGAACTCAGATTGACTTTAATTAAAAAAAAAGACCCACCCCATAAAGCCCCGCCTTGAGGCCACGCAAAAGAGGCCGAGGCGAGGCCTTGCAACCGATTTCTGGGGATGGCCGATGCGAGGCGAGGCGCGCATTAGGCGCCTTTAACAACTATGGGTCTGTTGTATTTCAAAAATATATGTCTATTTTAGAACGGTTTGAAATATTTTTCCATATAAGTATTACATTAATATATTGAAAGTTTTTCGCGGGAAAAAACAAATTAAAATATAAAGTTTAACTTATGCAAATGAAAAATTATAACATCACAAGTAGGTATGAAAGTTTTTCGCGGGAAAAAACAAATTAAAATATAAAGTTTAACTTATGCAAATGAAAAATTATAACATCACAAGTAGGTATGAAAGTTTTTCGCGGGAAAAAACAAATTAAAATATAAAGTTTAACTTATGCAAATGAAAAATTATAACATCACAAATAACCTACCTCATTCTAAGTTTCAATTTTTTCATTTCGATGTTGGGAGTTTGAACTTTCATCGAGTTGGATTTCTATTCCGATATTTTCTTGTGCATTAACATTGCTATGTGATGCAATTTATCTTGAAGCGGGCCAGTGTCTGCAGGAAACATGTTTTTCCACTATTTGAAAGACGAAATAATTAATATCGAAGGATTGGAGATAAAATTAGTGTTTTTAGGTAAAATTGGTGGAATTACTTGTGTATTTATTCATCACAATGAGTGGAAATATGATATAAAGTTTTGTGATTTGGGTGTGCATGAAATAATGGTATAATACATATAGTAATAAAGATAATTTGGATAAAGATTGATGAGGTTTTATTCTTTCGATAATTTCAAATTCAATATTTACTGAAAATGTCTGGATTGTGTTTTTACAATAGATATTTAGCTGGATTCTCGAATTTTATCTTTGACAATATTATGACATATGCACAATTGTATCATGTATAATGTTGCAGAATCTTCATGATGCATAATAAAACGACTTTAACATTATCTTTATTTTATAAATACATAGATATATACATATTTTGTGCTACGTATTCTAGGACAAAAATTGGTAGAACTAGACCTATAGAGTGTTCTACTTCATTTTCTTGTACAAAAGTTTGACTAGAAACAATTTAAGCAATCTTTATTTTCACGTTTGGAGTTGATGATATAATCCTTAAGTTAATTTAACAATAATTAATAGATTTGAAGTTTATTGAGGTTTAATTTTTTTATGTATTCAAATTTAAGATTTAATAAATATGTTTGGAATTCTTCACTAAATCACATATTTTCATGAATTCTTGAATTTTGTCTATGATAAAATTGTATATAATTTTTTTAGTATATATCAAATTATGAAGACTAATTATAAAATTCAAGACTTTAAAAGACAATAATGATAAACATATTCAATATTCAACATGCAACATCCCAAAAACAAAATTTAAATGTCAAATTCAAAATACTTTATACTTCATAACTCAAAATAAATCTAAAGTCGCAATAACCAATTTCAAAATAGTCTTAGATTGAGAAAACTACTTTAAAAGCAATGTTAAACAATAGAAAAAGTGAATCTCTAATCCGACCACTCTCCTCCAATAACATGATCATCATCATCACTGCCATACTCATTGTCATTATCGTATCCTCCTTTGTCATCATCTTTATAGCATTCATTATCTTTCTCCTCCTCTTCCTATTCCTCATCATCACTATCACCAATACGATCACGTGTAGATGAAGATTGTGGTATTGTAGATGAGGATGCTGGTAATTTAGATGATGATGGAGTCGACAACGTAGATGATAATGGAGTCGGCAACGTAGATAATGAGGAAGTTGGCAAAGTAGATGGTAGTGTGAGTGCTTTATTCTTTGATCATTTTCCCTTTGATGCATACACTTTACGACCGGGGTTTTAGATGTAGAAGTAGAACCTTTCGATTTCCTCAAAGAATATGCAGGTTCATTTCCTCCTGATGCATGGGCAATATGTTCCCAAGTCAAGTCATCATCGGAATACACAAGATCAATATCATCATCATCAATCGTCACTTCCCCCATTTTTCCCGCCAACCATTCATCAGTACCATCTACATAAGGATTTTCCAACACAATGGGGTCGATGGTATCACGCAAATCATATCTCCGCCTTAAAGATCTATTGTACTTAATGTACACCAAATCATTAAGGCGTTTTTGCTCCAAACGATTCATTTTCTTGGAATGGAGCTGCAAAGTTTAATTAATACTAACTTATTAGAATACTCTATTACTATAGGTTTAGAACTTTAGATTATGGAATGTAAAGACACTTACGTGTTGAAATACACTCCAATTACGTTCACAACCGGAAGAGCTACATGTGAGGCTGAGAATTTTGATAGCAAGTTTTTTTAAATTTTGCGCCGAATTTCCATATGCACCCCACCATTCAGCTAATTGACAATAAAAAAGATTAAAAAACATTATAAATCAATTTCATGAAATAGAAAATAATATTAATTGTGTATATTTAATATTTTCATTACCTGATGCCATTTTTGTTCTTTGCCTAATAACTTGTTTGCTTGAAAAAGTTCCTTCTGTTTTTTTATAAAACTTTAGCTCTGAGGCAATTTCATCTTGTATATTTTCATCTTCCACCATCTTCTCAACGCATTTATCAAACCTAGAGGTAATCGCTTCAACATCTTCAATTTCCTTATTTGCATAATAAAACTCGGGATTTAGTAAATGTCCCGCTGCATGCAAAGGCCTATGATGCTGATTTTGCCACCGATTGTCAATGATTCTAAATATCTCGGCATACCTCTGCTCATTTTTGTTGAAAGAAAAAGCAATTTTTTTCTTTGCACGATCAATTGCCTCGTATATATATCCCATCGGAGGTTTTTTCTCTCCATCCACAAGTCGGAGAACCTCCACGAGTGGGCTAGCAAATTTCATAATGAAACTTATCATTTTCCAAAAGTCGGTATTTAAAATAACCCTCACTACTTGCTTGCCGTCTCTTTCCTTTGCAAATTCGCTAACTTTCCATTTGTCAGAAATAAACATGTCTCTCAATTGTGACTTGTGATTTTGAAATCTTTTCAAAGTCAAGAAAGCCATTGCAAAGCGAGTTGATCACGTCCTAACCATATCTCTTTGGCTAGTGAACTCTCTCATCATGTTCAAAACTATTGTTCGATTATAGATATATCATTGATGTTAATTGCACGTTCAAGTGTCCTTTTCCATTCGGGTAATTTGAACATATCTTCGAACATTAAATCCAAACAGTGAGCAGCACATGGAGTCCAAAACATATGAGGATATCGTAGCTCCAACATTTTTCCTTTTCATCGAACAATAAAAATAAAATTAAAAAAACGCATAATAATAACATATTATAAATTACACGAGATTAATGATTTATTACTCACCGGCATAAACGTTTTCACTTGCGTTATCAGTGACCACTTGTATCACACTTTTTTCTCCAATACGTCGCACAAAACTATCGATCAACTCAAACATTTTCTCGCCCGTGTGAGCGTAACTTGATGCATCAACTGATTCGACAAACGTGCTCCCTCTAGGAGGTTTCATTCCAGGTCCGTATTGTCCTATCGCTTCAATCATAGCTTTGAAACTATCATAGTTCACCGCATTAAATGAGATGCCGGCATCATACATCAATCTACTAAATTTTTGAACTGCATCATCCCTCATCTTCTTTTGAACTTTTAGGAAAGATTTGGATACATAACCTTTCTTTTTACGGACTTCCTCATCGGATCGTTTATCGTAGTACAAATTGTTGGGACCTAGTTGTCTTGACTTTTTGGGGACCATTGGTGGTCGACTAGAAGAGATAGGCCTATTACCATAAGCTCGATCCTCATATACCTCCCTATCATCTATTTCTTCTCTTTCTTTGTCTGCTACTTCATAAAAGTGAGGCGTTTCCGATTGTCTTTTCTCCAAAACTCTCTTTGCGGTTTGTTTGGCGTCATACATATCTTTAAAAAATAATTTGATGGCAAGGGGGACATTTGGGCAAACCGTTACATTATTAAAACCACCAACAATATGTTTTTTTGCTCTTGATATACCTCCATTTTTTACTTTAGGACAATACTTGCAGTTTAAATTCTTTGTTTTATCATTTGGATCCAACATAGTTACATGCTCCCATCCGAGGTCCGGAACTCAGATTGACTTTAATTAATTTGGAAAAAAAAATTAATTAAAATCAAAGAACTCAGATTGACTTTAATTAAAAAAAAATGACCCACCCCATAAAGTCCCGCCTCGAGGCCACGCAAAAGACGCCGAGGCGAGGCCTTGCAATCGATTTCTGGGGATGGCCGATGCGAGGCGAGGCGAGGTTTAACAACTACGGGTCTGTTGTATTCCAAAAATATATGTCTATTTTAGAACGGTTTGAAATATTTTTCCATATAAGAATTGCATTAATATATTGAAAGTTTTTCGCGGGAAAAAACAAATTAAAATATAAAGTTCAACTTATGCAAAGGAAAAATTATAACATCACAAATAACCTACCTCATTCTAAGTTTCAATTTTTTCATTTCGTTGTTGGGAGTTTGAATTTTATCGAGTTGGATTTCTATTCCGATATTTTCTTGTGCATTAACATTGCTATGTGATGCAATTTATCTTGAAGAGGGTCAGTGTCTGCAGGAAACACGTTTTTCCACTATTTGAAAGACGAAATAATTAATATCGAAGGATTGGAGATAAAATTAGAGTTTTTAGGTAAAATTGGTGGGATTACTTGTGTATTTATTCATCACAATGAGTGGAAATATGATATAAAATTTGGTGATTTGGGTGTGCATGAAATAATGGTTTAATGCATATAGTAACAAAGATAATTTGGATAAAGATTGATGAGGTTTTATTCTTTCGATAATTTCAAATTCATTATTTACTGAAAATGTCTGGATTGTGTTATTACAATAGATATTTAGCTGGATTCTCGAATTTTATCTTTGACAATAATATGACATATGCACAATTGTATCATGTATAATGTTGCAGAATCTTCATGATGCATAATAAAACGAATTTAACATTATATTTATTTTATATATATATAGATACATACATATTTTGTTCTATGTATTCTAGGAAAAAAATTGGTAGAACTAACCCTATATAGTGTTCCACTTCATTTTCTTGTACAAAAGTTCGACTATAAACAATTTAAGCAATCTTTATTTTCACGTGTGGAGTTGATGATACAATCCTTAAGTTAATTTAACAATAATTAATATATTTGAAGTTTAGTGAGGTTTCAATTTTTGATATATTCAAATTTAAGATTTACTAAGTATGTTTGTTAATTCTTCACTAAATCATATATTTTCAAGGATTCTTGAATTTTGTCTATGATAAAATTGTATATAAGTTTTTTAGCATATATCAAATTATCAACACTAATTATAAAATTCAAAACTTTTAAAGACAATAATGATATACATATTCAATATTCATCATGCTATATCCCAAAAACCAAATTTAAATGTCAAATTCAAACTACTTTGTACTTCATAACTCAAAATAAATCTAAAGTCGCAATAACCAATTACAAAATAGTCTTAGATTGAGAAAATTAGTTAAAAGCAATGTTAAACAATAGTAAATGTGAATCTCTAATCCGACTAATCTCCTCCAATGACATGATCATCATCATCATCACTGCTATTATCATTTCCTCATTTGTCATCATCTTTATAGCATTCATTATCTTTCTCTTTCTCTTCGTCATCATCACTATCACCAATACGATCATGTGTGGATGAAGATTGTGGTAATGTAGATGAGGATGTTGGTAATTTACATGATGATGGAGTCGGCAACGTAGATGATAATGGAGTCGGCAAAGTAGATGATGAGGAAATTGGCAAAGTAGATGGTGGTGTGGGTACTTTATTCTTTGATCCTTTTCCCTTTGATGCATACACTTTATCGACCGGGGTTTTAGATGTAGAAGTAGAACCTTTCAATTTCCTCAAAGAATATACCGGTTCATTTGCTCCAGATGCTTGGGCAACTTGTTCCCAAGTCAGGTCATCGTCGGAATGCACAAGATCAATATCATCATCATCAATCGTCACTTCCCCCATTTTTCACACCAACCATTTATCGGTACCATCTACATAAGAATTTTCCAACACAATGCGGTCGATGGTATCACGGAAATCATATCTCTACCTTAAAGATCTATTGTACTTAATGTACACCAAATCATTACGGCATTTTTTATCCAAACAATTCATTTTCTTGGAATGGAGCTGCAAAGTTTAATTAATACTAACTTATTAGAATACTATATTACTATAGGTTTAGAACTTTAGATTATGGAATGTAAAGACACTTACGTGTTGAAATACACTCCAATTACGTTCACAACCGGAAGAGCTACATGTGAGGCTGAGAATTTTGATAGGAAGTTTTTTTAAATTTGGCGCAGAATTTCCATATGCACCCCACCATTCAGCTAATTGACAATAAAAAAGATTAAAACTTTAGCTTGAGGCAATTTCATCTTGTATATCTTCATCATCCAAATATTCTCAACGCATTTATCTAACCCAGAGGTAATCGCTTCAACATCTTCAATTTTCTTATTTGCATAATAAAACTCGGGATTTAGTAAATGTCCCGCGACATGCAAAGGTCTATAATCTGATTTTTCCACCTATTGTCAATGATTCTAAATATCTCGGCATACCTATGCTCATTGTTGTTGAAAGAAAAAGTAATTTTCTTCTTTGCACGATCAATTGCCTCATATATGTATCCCATTGGAGGTTTTTTCTCTCCATCCACAAGTGGGCCAGCAAATTTCATAATGAAACTTATCATTTTCCAAAAGTCGATATTTAAAATAACCCTCACTACTTGCTTGCCGCCTCTTTCCTTTGAAAATTTGCCAACTTTCCATTTGTCAGAAATAAACATGTCTTTCAATTGTGACTTGTGATTTTGAAATCTTTTCAAAGTCGAGATAGCAGTAGCAAAGCGAGTTGATCCGTCCTAACCATATCTCTTTCGCTAGTGAACTCTCTCATCATGTTCAAAACTATGTTCGATTATAGATATATCCATTGATGTTAATTGCACGTTCAAGTGTCATTTTCCATTCGGGTAACTTGAACATATCTTCGAACATTAAATACAAATAGTGAGCAGCACATGGAGTCCAAAACATATGAGGATATTGTAGCTCAAACCTCTTTCCTTTTCATTGAACAATAAAAATTAAAATTAAAAAAACGCATAATAAAAAATATATTATAAATTACACGAGATTAAGGATTTATTACTCACCGGCATAAACGTTTTCACTTGCACTATCAGTGACCACTTGTATCACACTTTTTTCTCCAATACGTCTCACAAAACTATAGATCAACTCAAACATTTTCTCGCCCGTGTGAGAGTAACTTGATAGAATAGTGTCCGGCAAGCCAACTGTATGGCTGCCATTTATTGTAATAAATAAAGGAACTATTCAATTTAGATTAATAAATGCATCTTTATTATATGGTCATCTTTATCTTATGTAATAATTATCTACGCATAAGGATATAAGTCCTTAGATCACAGGGCTATGGGACAACCCGTGGACTGATCTCCAAGGCCGTGATCTAGAACATATTCAAGAGTCGTAGAATCCAATCGAGATGGGACATCGTTGGATTCGGTTAGACTCTCACTAATGTGTATATTCCGATGAACTGGAGGACGCTGGGGTCCACGAGCGTGACTGGGATAGTCGATACACATAAGTGGGTGGCTTGCTGGGATGGCAAGTGCACTGAATACCCCAATTAGGAAATAACTCATCATGGAAGCGGTAGTCGCATATCGGAGTTGAAGTTATTCCAATTTACAACAGTATACGAGGAATGATCCCCAAACACTTGAGGTGATAGGGTTTATCTGGTGCGAGAACGTCTATACTTAGATGTGAATTCCGACCGACTGGAGATCGCCAGAAAGTCTCTGTGGATTCACGTGGGTATAGAGGAACTCGTATGCAGGTTCATATCATCAACAAAGGATCCATTGACCCGACTTGATAGGTTGGGAAATTCTCCTATGGATTTCTGTGAGAAATTAATTCTGGTAAAATCCATGGCCAAGGTATCTGACGGCTTTATGAAAGTAGCTCATAAAGATTAAGTCAAAGAGAATTATTTCGAGATCAGAATGCATAAAGTCAAAACAAAATAAAAGGGAACCGATGAAAAATCCATGCCCTTAAGTATTGACTGGGAGATCGATCGATGGAGAGATTATAGCGTATATGGAAATTGTAAATGATTAAAAGGTTCACTGAATTAATTCACCAGTGATTGGGCTCCATGGGCTTGTGGCCAGACATCGACCGTGGAGTGTGGGAGAATTCCCAAATTAGCAGGGGTGCTAATTTTGGAATGATCAATCGACAGAGTGTTCGATTGATTTAGAGTATTTAATACTCGAGTAATTAAATAAATATTTAATTGCAACCCACGGCCAATTATGTGGTGAACCTACGGGGGCATACACAATACACATGAAGCGAAAGCGAGGAAATGAAGAACAACTGAGTCAACTATATCGACTGGGTCGATTGGGGTGACTGGGTCGACCCAATTGGAGCGAACGTGATCCAATTGGATTTGGATCAAGACTGGAAATTAAATTGGAATTTAATTTGTAAGTTAATTAATTAAATTGGATTTAATTAATAATGGGAATATTTAATTAAATAGACTTAGAGTCTAATTTAATTAAATGAGAAAGAAATAAATTAATTGGGCTATTTAATTGGGAATTAAATAAAGACCCAATTAATTAAATCTAGTATGGGCCATGAATTAATTAGAAGACTTAGTCTTCCAATTAAAAGGGCCATGGCCCATGTAGGAGAATTAGAAGACTTGGGAGTCCTAATCCTAGGAGGATTAGGATGATGAGATTCCTATAAGTAGGAGACCTAAGGTCATATCTCATACACACACTAATCAAGAGCCAAAAAGCCAAGTCAAGAAAATTCTCTTCCTCTCTCCCTAGTGTGATCGGCCGCATCTCTTCTTCCTTTTGGAAGAATTTTTCGATCTCGTTCTCGTTCCAATCTTGTTCTCTAATCCTAGATATTAATATATCCTATGTTCTAGCCGATTAGGATATATTATATTTCGTGATATTGTGGTGTATCAACTCGTAGAGGCGCAACACGTGGGGCGCTACATCAAGGCTTGGATCGACTTCTACCGAGGGAGAAAAGCACGACTTTGCTGATTACCAGGATTTGCTAGGAGACAGGTATAATTTGGATCTAATTATCCTTGTCGTTTATTATTCATATATATACAACCAGTTTAGTATCCTGGCAAGATTCCGTAAGAGGTCCTTAAAATTTTTGTTTTCCGCTGTGCTAAGGGCTGTTTATCTTACAGAATCCCAACAGTGGTATCAGAGCCAACTCTGGCTTTGTATATATATGAATTTGCAAATTCTGTGTTTTAAATCATATGTTTGATTTATGTGTGGCTAGTTCTTTTACTATGCATGTTTTAGAACGTAGATCTGATTAACTTGGAGTTAATAGAAAATTTTGATTCGAAATTTTATCATGTTAATTTTTATTTTGGATTATGATTTAATTGGATCTGTTTTAATTAAATCAAAAGTAATCAAGAAAACAAAAAAAAAAAAAAAAATTTTTTTTTTTTTGGATCCAACCGCGGTGGCATGCGGCTGGGCGGCCACCGCACGCTGGCAGCGCGTGCGGCACACAGCAGCAGCCTACGGGCAGCCCACGCGCGGACTTCGTGGCTGCGCGTGTGCTGTCCACGTGGCAGTCTTCGATTGGACACTTCGTGGCTGATTTTTGGTTGGATTCTAATTCTGCCTATTTTGGAAAGTTTGAAAAATCTTGAAGATTTGTGAGATTAGGAAACTTGGAGTTTTGGATAAGGTAGGAATCTTGGAAGATTTGGGAACTACCTTAGTTATCTAATCTAATCAAAATAGGATTATCTTGAGAATCTTGGAGATTTGGTAAATTGGGAAACTCAGAGTTTTGGACAAGATAGAAATCTTGGAAGATTTGTAACTATCTTAATTAACCAACTTGATCAAGATAAGAATTATAGATTACTTAGAACTCAAGTAAGAGTTAATTAATCTTAGAGATTAATTATTAATTCAAAATTAATTAACTTGGATAATTTTTGTGAATTAAAATTAAAGGAGCCGATAAATTTACATTTATGCCCTTATGTGAATTTATGCATGTTCTTGAGTGAATATGTGGATTGGTCGATTTTGCCCCTAAGCCCTGTGTAGTTTTGGTTTATTTATTTTATGGGTTGTAATTAAATGGGCCTGATTGGTGCCCCTTGCTTGCGCAATTAAAATGTAATAGAATAGGGTCATTATAAGTTAGACTTAGTTTAGGCTTGGAGCCGTGAAGACCTCATGACGACTTGGAGATCCACATGGAGGCCCATTACCTTGGAGGTCATGGAGGCCCAATTCAATACATGGAGGCCCAATCAAGGAGGATATTACAAGAAGGCCCATGCATGTATCGGTTTGAAAATTGTAATAGTTAGGACATTTAATTTCCACCCTAGACTGACCAATTGATCCATCGCATGGCTCGTGATGGATCGCATAGGATGGGCAATCGATCAATCATATCCTGCTAGGTGATGTATGTTTACTTATTATTCTTTGATGTATGTCATGCATGCTTAGAATAGATAACGTAAACAAGATAAAGCATAATCTGATGAGACCTCGCACAAGAAAACTGAAAAACCTCCAATTGAACTTTAAAACTCAATTATAATATTAAATCGAATAACGGGCGCATATGAATGGTGTCTATGGTCCGAGCCTATCCAATTACTAGGTCTTAAGCATATTGTACGAATATATCTCGATGTCTCACGAGTCGTGGGTCGAGCTATAGGAAGATAATATGTTTATTGCCTCGATGCACAATTTAGTGCCAAGGGAGGGGATAGCAAGGTTCTAGGCGCTGTCTCACGAGTCGTGGGGCGTCTAGGATTGAACTATTTCTCTTCACGAGTATTGGACATGATTTAAAGCTAGTAAGTATGGATGTCTCACGAGTCGTGGGTCCATAACGAAAAACGAGGCTAAATGAACTCAAGGGTTAGCTGCGATGGTTAACCGACGACGATGTCGACCACCAAGTGGATCTAATAGTATGGCCAACGAGTCGTGGGTACTAGAAGATTGCATTTGGGCCTTGAGCCCGCTAGGATATTTTATATTCCCGAAACTTATGTGGGGGCATAAGATTTTGATTAAAATAGTGGGAGTAATTTACAAATAAAAACCATGTTTGTAAATTGTCAATTTAAAATTAATCATTCGCGTATTTATTTCTTCTATCGTCTTTTTGTAGATATAATGTCTAAGAATCCGATTTCCATCATACTTGAACAAAACAAATTGACTGGACCCAACTTTCATGACTGGGTCAGAAACCTTAAGATCATTCTAGCTTCTGAGAAACGATCTTTTGTCCTTGATGGGCCCCCACCTGAAATTGTTTTGGATGCTAGTGACACTGAGAAAGAGGCTACTGAATTGTGGCACGACGATGACTTACAGTCACGTTGTTTTATGCTAGCATCCATGTCGAATGAGCTTCAAAAGCAGCATGAGCATATGAAATCTGCTTTTGAAATCTACACACACCTCAATGGCCTCTTTGGGGTGCAAAGTAGATATGAGCGGTATGAAACTGCTAAGACTCTGCAACAAACGAGGATGGCAGAGGGTACTGATGTCCGCTCTCACTGTATCAAAATGATTGGGCTTATTGAAAAGCTTGGTCAACTTGAGGTGAAAATGGACAAGTCGTACTGCCAGGATATAATCCTCCAATCGTTGCCAAGATCATTCGAGCAATTCGTAGTGAACTACAACATGCACAAGATGAATGTTGAACTTCACGAGTTGGCAAATATGCTCGCCACTGCAGAGGCTTCCATGAAAAGAGAGAAGCCAGTGATGGTTGCTACTCCCACCCAATAAAGGTCTAAAAGGACTAAGAAAGGGAAAGGGAAGGGAAATGCTCCTCCGAGCAAAGCAAAAGGACCATCTGGGCCCATAAGAAAGGGAAAGAAGCGAAAAGCTTCTACTGGTGAACAGAAATGTTTCTACTGCAAGAAACCTGGACAATGGAAGAGGAACTGCAAGGAGTTCTTGGAGAGCTCCAAAGGTATATTCCTTGTTGAAGTTAATTTATCAATTAACTGTGCATCTTGAGTGTTAGACACTGCTTGTGGTTCTCATCTTTGTAATGATTTACAGGTGATGGGAGCAACAAGGCCACTTAGGCCTGGGGATTGGATCCTGCGATTTGGCAATGGTGCTAGAGCTGCTGCCGAGGCCATAGGCGAAGTGGAGTTAGATTTAGGCGGTAATAAGTTAGTCCTTAGGAACGTTCTTTATGTACCTGGCTTAGTGAAAAACATTATTTCCATTCCTGTTTTAGATAATGAAGGTTTTAATTTTAATATTAATAAAGGTTCCTTTTCATTATTTATGAATGATCATTTGTTTTTCACTGGTACATTAAGAGATGGACTATACACCATAGAACCACCTAAGTTAGTTATGCACGTACAACAAAACAAAAGAAAACAAGATAATGAAATTTCTGCCCAATTATGGCACGCTCGACTTGGACATATATCCAAGTCAAGGATTCAAAAGTTAGCATCATCTGGCGCGCTTGAAATCAAGCACATTGATGAAATGCCAACATGTGAACCATGTCTTAAGGGTAAAATGGCTAAGCTGCCATTTAAGTGAAACCCTGAGCGAACCAAGCAAACATTGGACTTGATACATACTGACGTATGTGGACCACTAAGAAAAGGCGCCCGAGGTGGCTACGACTACTTCATTACCTTCACTGACGACTATAGTCGTTATGGATATGTGTTCTTGCTGAAACACAAGTCTGAAGCCTTTGAACGATTCAAAGAATTCAAGATGAAAGTAGAGAATCAACTTGGTCATACGATAAAGGCTCTTCGTTCTGACCGAGGTGGAGAATTTCTTAGTAACGAATTTCTGAATTATCTTGTAGAGCATGGAATATTATCTCAGTGGACTCCTCCTGCTACACCACAATTAAATGGAGTAGCTGAGAGAAGGAATCGAACCTTGATGGATATGGTTCGATCCATGATGAGTGCCACTGACCTTCCTCTTTCATTTTGGGGACATGCCCTCCTCACGGCAACGAAGATACTAAATATGGTACCTTCTAATTCCGTACAAAAGACACCATACGAATTATGGTTTGGCAAGGCACCCTCATACGCATTCATGCGCATATGGGGATCTCCCGCTTACGTCAAAAAGCTAGTGGGAGATAAATTGGAAACAAAATCCACTTTGTGCAAATTCGTGGGGTATCCAGAAAACTCGATAGGATACGAGTTCTATGATCCTACAAGACAAACTACGTTTGTCTCAAGGAACGCACACTTCTTAGAGAAGGATTTCTTGGTAGACAAGAAAGAACATAACATAGAACTGGATGAGGTCACTGAAGCTGAAAAGGCCGAAGAGGTCGAACAAGCTGACCCATCACCACAGGCAGTGGGAGAACAAGAGCATGAAAGTGCACCAGTAAGTACACCAATACTTCGTAGGTCAGAAAGACAACGTAGAGAACCCGAAAGGTACTACGGTCTGCTGCATGAGACTGGACAGTCTCTGACCGACCCAAGGACTTACGATGAAGCTATGTTGGACATAGATTTGGGAAAGTGGCGCGAAGCCATGGAATCCGAATTGGACTCCATGCACTCAAACAAGGTCTGGACCTTGGTAGATCCACCAGTGGGAGTGACTCCCGTGGGTTGCAAGTGGATCTATAAGCGAAAGCTAGGAGTGAACGGAGAGGTAATAACCTACAAGGCGCGACTAGTGGCAAAAGGATACACTCAAAGACCAGGCATTGACTTTGAGGAAACCTTCTCGCCCGTCGCAATGCCTAAATCCGTTCGAATCTTGCTAGCCATAGCTGCGTGGTATAACTACGAGATATGGCAGATGGATGTGAAGACCGCCTTCCTCAATGGAGACATTGATAAGGAGATCTACATGGAGCAACCAAAAGGATATGCATCCAAAGGAGATGAGCATAAGGTGTGCAAACTCCAGAGGTCCATTTATGGACTGAAGCAAGCTTCCCGAAGTTGGAACATCCGTTTCGATGAAACAATCCAAACTTTTGGATTCATCAAAAACATGTTCGAACCTTGCGTGTACAAGAAGATCAGTGGGAGTACAGTTGAATTTTTAGTGCTTTACGTTGATGACATCCTTCTCATTGGAAACAATGTAAAGGTGTTATCCGAAACGAAAGCATGGTTGTCTACACAATTCTCAATGAAGGATTTGGGAGAAGCATCATTTGTACTAGGTATAAGGATCTACCGAGATAGATCAAAAGGACTGCTGGGCCTCTCCCAATCACAGTACATAGATAAAATACTGAAGAGATTCCGTATGGAAGAATCCAAGAGAGGATTACTTCCAATGAGACATGGTATTGCACTCTCTAAGTCTATGGCCCCAAAGACGCCTGAAGAGAGAAGCAATATGTCTCAAATACCATATGCCTCCGCTATAGGAAGCATAATGTATGGTATGCTATGTACTAGACCAGACGTGGCGTACGCATTAAGCGTTACGAGTCGCTATCAGTCTGATCCAGGAGAGCAGCACTGGATAGCCGTAAAGGCAATTCTGAAGTACCTGAGAAGGACTAAGGAATTGTTCTTGGTATACGGTGGAGGAGAATTGAAATTGGAAGGCTTTACAGATTCGAGCTTCCAATGCGATGTAGACGATTTCAAGTCAATATCTGGATACGTATTTTGCCTCAATGGTGGTGCGGTAAGCTGGAAAAGCTCCAAGCAAGATACTACCGCAGATTCAACCACCGAATCAGAGTACATTGCAGCGTGTGAAGCCGCTAAGGAAGGTGTTTGGATGAAAAACTTCATCCAGGAATTGGATGTGATACCTAGCATTGCTGAGCCCATTACTATCTTTTGTGATAATAATGGAGCAATAGCGCAAGCAAAGGATCCGAGATCTCATCAGAAATCCAAGCACGTACTTCGACGATACCATTTGATAAGGGATATCATTGGTAGAGGAGACATTAAGATGGAACGTGTCGACTCAGAAGATAATATCGCGGACCCGCTTACGAAGCCACTGCCTCAAAAGGCATACAAGAAACATCTGATAAAGATAGGACTCAAGAACATAGAAAGTTGGCTTTAGGACAAGTGGGAGATTGATAGAATAGTATCCGGCAAGCCAACTGTATGGCTGCCATTTATTGTAATAAATAAAGGAACTATTCAATTTAGATTAATAAATGCATCTTTATTATATGGTCATCTTTATCTTATGTAATAATTATCTACGCATAAGGATATAAGTCCTTAGATCACAGGGCTATGGGACAACCCGTGGACTGATCTCCAAGGCCGTGATCTAGAACATATTCAAGAGTCGTAGAATCCAATCGAGATGGGACATCATTGGATTCGGTTAGACTCTCACTAATGTGTATACTCCGATGAACTGGAGGACGCTGGGGTCCACGAGCGTGACTGGGATAGTCGATAACTCGATACACATAAGTGGGTGGCTTGCTGGGATGGCAAGTGCACTGAATACCCCAATTAGGAAATAACTCATCATGGAAGCGGTAGTCGCATATCGGAGTTGAAGTTATTCCAATTTACAACAGTATACGAGGAATGATCCCCAAACACTTGAGGTGATAGGGTTTATCTGGTGCGAGAACGTCTATACTTAGATGTGAATTCCGACCGACTGGAGATCGCCAGAAAGTCTCTGTGGATTCACGTTGGGTATAGAGGAACTCGTATGCAGGTTCATATCATCAACAAAGGATCCATTGACCCGACTTGATAGGTTGGGAAATTCTCCTATGGATTTCTGTGAGAAATTAATTCTGGTAAAATCCTTGGCCAAGGTATCTGACGGCTTTATGAAAGTAGCTCATAAAGATTAAGTCAAAGAGAATTATTTCGAGATCAGAATGCATAAAGTCAAAACAAAATAAAAGGGAACCGACGAAAAATCCATGCCCTTAAGTATTGACTGGGAGATCGATCGATGGAGAGATTATAGCGTATATGGAAATTGTAAATGATTAAAAGGTTCACTGAATTAATTCACCAGTGATTGGGCTCCATGGGCTTGTGGCCAGACATCGACCGTGGAGTGTGGGAGAATTCCCAAATTAGCAGGGGTGCTAATTTTGAAATGATCAATCGACAGAGTGTTCGATTGATTTAGAGTATTTAATACTCGAGTAATTAAATAAATATTTAATTGCAACCCACGGCCAATTATGTGGTGAACCTACGGGGGCATACACAATACACATGAAGCGAAAGCGAGGAAATGAAGAACAACTGAGTCAACTATATCGACTGGGTCGATTGGGGTGACTGGGTCGACTGGGTCGACCCAATTGGAGCGAACGTGATCCAATTGGATTTGGATCAAGACTGGAAATTAAATTGGAATTTAATTTGTAAGTTAATTAATTAAATTGGATTTAATTAATAATGGGAATATTTAATTAAATAGACTTAGAGTCTAATTTAATTAAATGAGAAAGAAATAAATTAATTGGGCTATTTAATTGGGAATTAAATAAAGACCCAATTAATTAAATCTAGTATGGGCCATGAATTAATTAGAAGACTTAGTCTTCCAATTAAAAGGGCCATGGCCCATGTAGGAGAATTAGAAGACTTGGGAGTACTAATCCTAGGAGGATTAGGATGATGAGATTCCTATAAGTAGGAGACCTAAGGTCATATCTCATACACACACTAATCAAGAGCCAAAAAGCCAAGTCAAGAAAATTCTCTCCCTCTCTCCCTAGTGTGATCGGCCGCACCTCTTCTTCCTTTTGGAAGAATTTTTCGATCTCGTTCTCGTTCCAATCTTGTTCTCTAATCCTAGATATTAATATATCCTATGTTCTAGCCGATTAGGATATATTATATTTCGTGATATTGTGGTGTATCAACTCGTAGAGGCGCAACACGTGGGGCGCTACATCAAGGCTTGGATCGACTTCTACCGAGGGAGAAAAGCACGACTTTGCTGATTACCAGGATTTGCTAGGAGACAGGTATAATTTGGATCTAATTATCCTTGTCGTTTATTATTCATATATATACAACCAGTTTAGTATCCTGGCAAGATTCCGTAAGAGGTCCTTAAAATTTTTGTTTTCCGCTGTGCTAAGGGCTGTTTATCTTACAGAATCCCAACATAACTTGATGCATCAACTGATTCGACAAACATGCTCCCTCTAGGAGGTTTTATTCCAAGTCCATATTGTCCTATCGCTTCAATCATAGCTTTGAAACTATCATAGTTCACCGCATTAAATGAGATGCCGGCATCATACATCCATTTACTAAATTTTTGAACTGCATCCCTCATCTTCTTTTGAACTTTTAGGAAAGATTTGGATACATAACCTTTCTTTTTACGGACATCCTCATCGGATCATTTATCGTAGTCAAATTGATGGGACCTAGTTGTCTTGACTTTTTGGGGACCATTGGTGGTCGACTAGAAGAGATAGGCCTCTTACCATAAGCTCGATCCTCATATACCTCCCTATCATCTATTTCTTCTCTTTCTTTGTCCGCTACTTCATCAAAGTGAGGCGTTTCCGATTGTCTTTCCTCCAAAACTCTCTTTGCGGTTTGTTTGGCGTCATACATATCTTTAAAAGATAATTTGACGGCAGGGGGGACATTTGGGCACCCTGTTACATTCTTAAAACCACCAACAATATGTTGTTTTGCTCTTGATATACCTCCATTTGTTACTTTAGGACAATACTTGCGCTTTAAATTCTTCGTTTTATCAATTGGATCCAACGTAGTCACATGCTCCCATCCGGGGTCCGGAACTTTTGCCATTCTATATTTAAGAAATTTAAACAATTATCAAATAAATTACATAATTAATGCAATACTAATACTAATATCTATTTGATTTCAATATATGTAAATTCCACTAAGTGCTAACTTAGTTATATACTTATATGTAAAATGGTTATAATTTATATGTGTATAACTGTATGTATTATATAAACTATGTGTATATATGGATGATTATAATAATATTCTATATAAGTATATATGGATAAAAAGGTGGACCTTGTGGAGTAATTTAAATTAATTTTCTATAATATTATATATAAGTATATATATGATAATTAAATTAGATATTTAGATGATCAATTTAACCCCCTTGTGTTATTACCTAATTAATTAAATATAAGTTACATAATTAGTTAATTACTTAAAAGTCTTAAATAGAGAATGTGAGAAACGTACCTTGAAGAAGAATTCGGATAGCAGGTTTGGACAGAGGAGGGAACGCACGGTGGACGGCGGACTACGGACGATGGCGGACGGCACGGACGACGCGATGGGTTGACGGCACAAGTGAGGGGTCTGGTCTTGGTTAGGGTTTTCAACTTTTTGTGGAGAGAAATATAAGAAGTCGAAGAGAGAGATAGTGAAGTCAAATTTGGAAAAAAAAAATAATTAAAGTCAAAGAACTCAGATTGACTTTAATTAAAAGAAAAAAAATGACCCACCCCATAAAGCCCCGCCTTGAGGCCACGCAAAAGCGGCCGAGGCGAGGCCTTGCAACCTCTTTCTGCGGATGGCCGATGCGAGGCGAAGCGAGCCATCATCGCCTCGCCTCGCCCTGCGCAAAAGCGAGCGCATTAGGTGCCTTTAATAACTATGGGTCTGTTGTATTCCAAAAATATATGTCTATTTTAGAACGGTTTGAAATATTTTTCCATATGAGTATTGCATTAATATATTGAAAAAATTTCGCGGGAGAAAACAAATTAAAATATAAAGTTTAACTTCTGCAAAGGAAAAATTATAACATCACAAATAACCTACCTCATTCTGAGTTTCAATTTTTTCATTTCGATGTTGGGAGTTTGAACTTTCATCGAGTTGGATTTTCATTCCGATATTTTCTTGTGCATTAACATTGCTATGTGATGCAATTTATCTTGAAGATGGCAAGTGGTGTGGAGGAAACACGTTTTTCCACTATTTGAAAGACGAAATAATTAATATTGAGGGATTGTAGATAAAATTAGTGTTTGTAGGTAAAATTGGTGGGATTATTTGAAAAAAATTGTCCTTGATTCTTGGTAGGAGAAAAATTTGTCCTCGATTCTTGGTAAAGGGAAAGTTTTTTATCTAAGTAGTATATAATAGACAAGGAACTAGCACTTGCACCGGCATGGCGGCATCAAAACATATAAAGGATTATCTTATTTTTTGTGTCACAATTATATCTTGATCATTAATTTAATTAACTTCTGCAAAGGAAAAATTATAACATCACAAATAACCTTCTCTATTATAATTGTGACACAAAAAATAAGATAATCCTTTATATGTTTTGATGCCGCCATGCCGGCGCAAGTGCTAGTTCCTTCTCTATTATAATTGTGACACAATGGTTGAGTACAACTATATTTTTAAAGACTTGGAGTACTCCACCGTAATAGCATGATAATATCATGAATTAAATTTAGTTCCACGATTTTAGATATAATAAATCATTTTCCCAAATAATCTTGAAGTTCATGGAAACATTGATAACTTTCTTCAACAATCTGGAACACCATTGGCCTATAATTCCTTTGAGTATTTCAACTCTAGTAAACTGATGAAATAAATTGCTCCCTTCTTTTTTTGAGGCCTTTATATTCCTCTCCATGTAAGTTGCAATCAAGGTATGAGAAACCAATAAAATGCCTTCAAGTTGATAACGTGATAACCACAATAACTTGCACACTCATTGCGGAGTAAAACTATGTAACTAAATATTGATAAGTACAATTGAGACGACAAAGCAGCAATAGTGTTTCACTTGAATATAATTATCTAGTTTCCCTTTCTTTCTCTTATTGAGTGTTCCGCGTGTACTAATAAACTTTACAGTTTAATGCTAATTGTACTTGATGTTGCGTAAAAATGCTATAGGGGCAATGGGGGAATTAGTGATAAAATTCATTCTCTTATTCATATAAATCACATCATATATTTAGAGAAAATTGATGTTTGTACACAACTATCGAGAGAGCTATTGTAATTGTATTGTAAATGTGAATGACTTACATTGATTGGAAATATATGACCTATTTATAGGTCCATAGTGGAATACAAATGGTTTTTATGTAATAATACAATGGTAAGATGGTCTTTTTAGGAAAGATATGACATGTAATAGTTTCAAAGACTTTACAAACATTACGTTTTTATTATAACTTATTATATTATATTTAATATAAATATGGTAATTTCTTTTAATTGCCTTTAGGCAAAAAAATTGCACATATAAGCAGTGACTTATCTACTCTTGACGTGGACTAAGAAAAAGTGACCTTCTTTCACGTCACCTACTTGTATTATGCAGGGACATACTTTCTTACATGATATAAGAAGATGTAGCCAAAAAGAATCGGAGTTCACCAATGCCACGAAGAAATGGCACTAAAAAGTTCTCCTTGAAATGATCTTCCCTAGTTTGCTAAAGCTATATCTCGTGTTTCTAGAACAATTCTAGAGGAGTGAGAGAAACTCTGTGAGCATTTGGTCTAAAAGTAAATATCTCTAAATCCATGGTATTTTCTCACCTAAGATGGATAACAATACAAAAATACATTTAGCAAAACCGTCTGGGAATCAATACTAAGTATAACTAATTTTGGGTAAGTATTACGAGGTTCCCCTTTTACATGGTAAATTTGTACACAAGGCGCGTCATCAAAATGGTAATTATAAGGTTCAATCAAGTTATTATAATTGATATGTGAAGTTACTAAACTAGGTGGGTCTTGCTACACTCTTTGAAAGTAATAGTCCTAAAGCCTCCCTTAATGCAATGGAATACAAAAATTTAAACCAGAAATATACATAAATATAATAATCTCCAGAAAATCATCATGCACATCAAAAATTGATATTAGAATGAAGAGATATAGATTTATACATCTCCCAAGTTAGGGAGGTAAAGTCCTCACTAGAAAAATGATGGTGGCGCATGGAATCTCATGGCCGTGCGTGAGTGCACTTACTATCGAATAGAGCCTTCAACTCTTTCTTTCTCCTTTACATCTCATCCAATGGATCGTCAAACTCTAATTTGTAGATCCAATTCAACAATGAAGATGCACACTAAGATTTTCAAGTGTAGATCCTCCAAGGAAAGTTGACACACACAAGTAATAACTTACTTTAAGTATAAAATTAATTATACATAGGAAAGGTGCAAATTTTATTCATATTAGTCAATCGTAACATGTCAAATAATGTTCATAACATACAATATATTCATGAAAACAAAATATCTAAAATACTCTTGATTTTGTATTTTTCCTGCATTTTGTTCAATAGTTATCCTTTTTTTTAAAGGCTTTCATAATTCCACTTCTTTCAACATTGGGAGTGGCTATTCTCCATAACTAATTTCAACCTCCATGAATGACTAAATTAGTTTGGTTAGTGCCTACAACACCGCCTTTTGCAACCTTGTGGTGAATTTTCTTTACCTTCTTCCTCTCCTTCCATAACTGCTTTGACTGGTGTGAGGTCCTCATGATTGCCATGTTTGATATCTAGGATCTTTGGGAGAGGCTTGTCCTAAAAATGCCGTATTTCTCTCTTCTCCGTTTTCGACATCATCAATGGATTTCCTAGTAATGTAAGCACTGATTTCTAAGAATTTTGTGCAATTGAAGTCTGTATGTATTTCATTTTCTTGAATCTTTATACTTACAATCTCAACAACTACATTTTCAAAGTTACACACACCTTTAATTTGACTTGTTAATCAGTAACGTTGATAGTGTTGTTGAAAGGTTCAAACATCTTTCTGTTAGGAATAGTGTCATGTGAACCACCTATGTACGAAGATTAATGAAGTTTCATCCGTTCATTATATTCACATTTAAGTTTTACTTAAGATGCATGAATTATGTCACTAAAACAAAAGTTAGTTAGCCTCTAAGTTTCTTTTTATTTATCTTCGATTAAAGATAAGTATTATTTCAAAAAGTTAATATTTACGATGTAAATTTATTATTTAGGCCATTCATCACAATTATATAAGGAACTTATCAATATCTATTAATATTATTGCACAAAGTTTATATTCATAATGTAAAAGAAATATTATGGTAATTCATCTCAATATGACAAATATAATATCTAAAAATAATTGGTACGATTTTCGTGTGATTTAATTACCATGCTAAACTTATAGTTAGTGCCATTATTGAACTTAGAGAAATGTGAGAAAAGTAGTAATGAAGAGAGACACTTTTTCCATATTCTCGCACAAAAAGTGAAAAATATTGACGTTTGTGTGTGTGTATATATATGTGTGTGTATTAGATAAATGCAAATAGATCTTTAGATACATGCAAGTTTTGCTCATATTTTGTATTATGTGTTTCGAGATATAAATTATTAGATTACACCTTATCTAGGGTTTATTGAATCTGACACAAATTCACATACGAGTTGAAAGCGCTACGTATCTAATATGAGCAATCTACTATATAAGAAATAATTGTAGAAGAACTAATATGTATGAGATTATTGAGGTTTAATCATTTTTTTATATTCACATTTAAGCTTTACTTAAGATGCCCGGATTATGTCTATAAAAAAATTAATGAATCTAAATCTTTTTTTAATTTTTTCTTCAAATAAATAAAAGTGATTATTGCGAAAAGTTAAAATTTACGATGTAAATTTTGTATTTTGGTCATTCATCTCAATACGAGGGATTTAAAAATATCCAGAAAAATTATTGCACAAAGTTAATATTCACAATGTAAAATTTTATTTTGGTCATTCATCTCAATACGATGAACGAAATAGTTATTACAATTTTTTTTTTGATTTAATACTATGCTAAACTCATAGCCAATGCCATTATTGAACTTACAGAAATGCGAGAAAAACAGTAAAGAAGAGAGAGTTGTGTGTCAAGATAATATATATATTGAAAAAATTGAGGCCTTTGATATTCCTAGTTTCTCCTCCAAAGTAATGGACTATGACCAATTTTGTCTTCCTAACACAACTCAAAATCAAGGAGAGGATATTTGATCTCCATTTTGGAATGCATCCCAGATAACAGGTAATACTATAAACTAATATGAGCAATAATTTTACGTGATTCCATTAAATTGAACCACATACTCACACTGAGGTAGGTATTATCAAATAAGTATATGATTGTATTTCATTTATTCTTCCATTCCCGTGATTTCATATAAGAGAAAATGAATGACTCTACAAGGTAAATCGCAAATGAGTGACACCCTATTTGGAAGCACGAACTTGAAAATGGGTGTAACACATACCAACTTTTCTTTGTGACGTTCATGTTTGAAACTTTTAGTTGAACAAATATAACTAGGCTTAGACATAATTAAAATTGTCGACTAATTTATTTATTTCTTGGATTTGAAATTTCTTATTTTTGGATAATTTGACTTCAAATGTTCATAGCACGGCAAAAAATAAAATTTAAGCATATTCCAAAGAAATGCTGACACACACACAAGAAAATGTAATTAAGTTTTCACTGAGACTACAATATAAAAACACCTTCAACAACATGTTCAAACAAATTCCTCTCTTTTACCCTCATTCTCGATTTTCCATTTCAATATTTTCAATCTCACTAGAATTCCACCATTCTTCGTTGTAAGATGTTTTTCTCATATGAGATCGGCAAGATGAGTGGGACAACATGTGTTTCCTACAGCAAAACCAGAGGGATATCACTTGGATTTCTAATTTGATCAGATGATATGGTAAAACTAAATGAAATGTTGGATGAAGATGAAGAAGTGAAGGGAGGTTTTAATGATTTCCAAAAGTCATCAGCTAAGTAATGGAAGCTTAACAACCTCTGGGAAATTCAATCTGAGAAGACAAGTAAAATCAGAAGGGTTGAAATTTGGTCCAGAAGGCTACTGATCTGATGTTGAGTACGGAATCAGACTGGTGGATTTCAGCAGAGTCAAATAAGATGAGTTCGATTTGAATCAGCAGAGTAGATTCGATCAGCAGAGTAGAAGTGATCAGAAAGTTCTTTCAACGGTAATAAATGCACTTAGCGTAATAAATGTTGTAAGAAGATGGTATTAATGACAAATGATTGAAGAGAAACCTCGGATCAGCATGGTGCATTTAATGCGACGTGACAGAAAGTACAGCAGAACTGCACAATGAACAGTTGCAGAAGTCGTTCTGAATCAAGGACCAGTACTCGAGGAAGATCTGAAAATCTTTCTTACTTCAATGGACAGAAATTCAAATTCGCGAGTATAAATAGATCTGCATTCAAGAGTTAAGAGACAACAACACAACTGGCAAGCAAATTTTCTAAGTCTCAAAAACTCAAGTACAGATCACCATCAGCTGAGTCATCTGTTGACAAAGTCGAGTTGAAGAAACAAGCAAAAACAAAATTTGAGTGATTTCTGTAAACTTTGAGTGTTGTGCGAAGTATATATTCGTCTTTGTGAGTGATATAACTTCATAGTATAGGTTTTCTTTGTGATCTCCTATAACAAACTTGTGGCTTTATCATTTGTTGTAAAAGCGCAAGAAGACTTTACCAAGTTAACCTAAATCTTCGTTATTTACAATAGTGGACTAAAAGACATTCTTGTCTATATAACCACTATAAAAATTCACTGTGTTTGATTACTTGCATTTTTACTTGTATATTTCCAAAAGCATACAAACACCTTGAACAGACTAAAAGATTTTCAAAAGGAGTTCTTAAAACTGGGAATAAAAATCTTTAAATAAGAAAATAACTTGTTTGAAAACACTTGACAAATCCGCTGCATACAAGTTTCAAACACTGATTTAAACTGGAACATATAAGTAAATCAGATGTTGTTTAAGCTAAGTGCACAATCAGCAAAGTAGTCTCACAAGTTTCGATCAACTTACTCTGCAGATAAGAAAAGTTAGAGAAATTTAAAAAGATATAGAGGTCTATTCACCCCCCCGCCCCCCGCCCCCCAATCTAGACCTAATCTGACCACTTGGAACCAACATGAAATATAAGTATACCTCAACTTTTGTACTTTGGAATAACTTACTTGGAGTTTCTATGATGTAATAAGTCCTTTGGTTCAAATGAAAATAGAATAAAAACTACAACCTTGGTGAAAGAACGAAACTTTCTACTATAATGATGGTAGAACTGTGCAAAAACAAGAACTATTTCTTAAAAAACAATATGTGTATAATGTCAAAAGTTTTGATTTTTCACAAAAGCTATGAGCAAAATCAAGTATTTAGACAACTAAAAACACCTTTTCTTGTTGTATGTTGATATTACGTTCTCTCTTTCGATTTGCCAAGACTTTAGGCGTTCTTGTAATGTTAAGGAAAACTTCTTTGGAAATTTAGTGGTCGAGTCTTTAGCCACTGGGAACACAACATACTCCCCTGTTGAAAGATCATCAGTCTCCAAGCGCTATATTTCTTCGTCATTTTTCTTGCATACTCTCAAGTGATATCTATCAATATGTTTTGTTTCAACTTGTTATAATATCTATGTTAGAACAAATAAAGTGCACTAAAGAAATAGTTGGCATAATTATATTTATAATTCACTTGCACAAATTTATCCCATAATCCTAAGTTACTTTTTGCACATCATTTGATTTAATACTTACATCTTTTATCAAGATTGTTTTTGGCTCTAGTTTATCATGGAGATACCTGATGCAACTCCAATATAAATTGGTCGTCATTGTGAGCAAATTTGTAAAGTTGAAAGTACACCTCAGTGATTTCTAAAGTTATTGACATATTTAGGCCTCGTTTTCTGGTTGATGAAGTTTTTGCCAACTGCATTAAAAAAATATATGTCTATTTTAGAACAGTTTGAAGTATTTCTCCATATGATTATTATATTAATATATTGAAAGTTTTTTTGCGGGAGAAAACAAATTAAAATATAAACTTTAACTTGTGCAAAGGAAAAATAATAACATCACAATTAACCTACCTTATTCTGAGTTTCAATTTTTTCATTCCGATTTTGGGAGTTTTAACTTTCATGGAGTTGGATTTTCATTCCAATATTTTCTTGTGCATTAACATTTCCATGCGATGCCATTTATCTTGAAGAGGGCCAGTGGTGTGCAAGAAACATGTTTTTCTACTATTTGAAAAACGAAATAATTAATATCGAAGGATTGGAGATAAAATTAGTGCTTGTAGGTAAAATTGGTAGGATTACTTGTGCATTTATTCATCACAATGAGTGGAAATATGGTAATATAGTTTGCTGATTTGGGTGTGCATGAAATAATGGTATAATGCATATAGTAACAAAGATAATTTGGATGAAGATTGATGAGGTTTTATTATTTCGATAATTTCAAATTCAAATTTGCTTAAAATGTCTGGATTGTCTTATTACAATAGAGATTTAGTTGGATTCTCGAATTTTGTCTTTGAAAATAATATAACATATGAACAATTGTATCAGGTATAATGTTGCAGAATCTTCATGATGCATAATAAAATGAATTTAACATTATCTTTATTTTATACATATATAGATACATACATATTTTGTGCTACGTATTCTAGGACAAAAATTGGTAGAACTAACCCTATATAGTGTTCTAATTCATTTGCTTGTACAAAAATTCGAATAGAAACAATTTAAGCAATCTTTATTTTCATGTGTGGAGTTGATGATATAATCCTTAAGTTAATTTAACAATAATTAATAGATTTAAAATTTAGTGAGGTTTCATTTTTTGATATATTCAAATTTAATATTTACTAAATATGTTTGGAATTCTTCACTAAATCACATATTTTTATGGATTCTTGAATTTTATCTATGATAAAATTGTATATAAATTTTTTAGTATATATCAAATTATCAACACTAATATAAAATTCAAGATCTTTTAAAGACAATAATGATAAACATATTCAATATTCATCATGCAACATCCCAAAAACCAAATTTAAATGTCAAATTCAAACTACTTTGTACTTCATAACTCAAAATAAATCTAAAGTCGCAATAACCAATTACAAAATAGTCTTAGATTGAGAAAATTAGTTTAAAAGCAATGTTAAACAATAGTAAATGTGAATCTCTAATCCTACCACTCTCTTCCAATAACATGATCATCATCATTATCACTGCCATTATCGCTTCCTCCTTTGTCATCATCTTTATAGCATTCATTATCTTTCTCTTCCTCTTCCTCATCATCACTATCACCAATACGATCACGTGTAGATGAAGGTAGTGGTAATGTAGATGAGGATGTTGGTAATGTAGATGATGATGGAGTCGGCAACGTAAATGATAATGGAGTTGGTAATGTAGATGATGAGAAAGTTGGCAAAGTAGATGGTGGTATGGTTGCTTTATTCTTTGATCCTTTTCCCTTTGATGCATACACTTTATCGACCGGGGTTTTAGATGTAGAAGTAGAACCCAGGGCCGGTCCTAGACATTCGGGGGCCCTAGGCGAATTCTAAAATCGGGGCCCTATTTTATATATAAAAAAAATATACTCAAAATTTTAAAAGAGAATATACATTTTAAATAATGACAATTTATTCCAAATACATAATTACATGACAAATCCACTTATTATTTTATAGTGATTTACTTGTGAATATATTTTATAATTTTTAATTTTAAAAATATAATTTTAGCGAAAGTTAAATTTATAAGTATATATGAATTGAATGTAATTTCACAGCAAGTGTATGCCATTAAATTTAATCTTTTTTGTTATCAAGATCAATATTAGTTATTGATAATAATGTTACATCAAAGATTCACATAATTGTCATAAAGTTAAGTTAAAATTATATTATAAAGAACATTAAAGGAAATTGTGTTCTTTTTAGGGTTAATAAGAAGGAAAAATTCAGAAAAACACTTAGAAATAATAATAAAAAAAGATTAACATAATTATTACTACGGAAGAAGAAAAAATGAGGAACAATTATTAAGAAATAAAAAGTTAAAAGAACCAATTAACATATACGATAGTGTTGTGTTTCGACCAATCCTCCCATTGTGTAAATTAAAAAAAATTAATCTAACAATATTTAGTTTTGGGGGGCCAATATTTTTTTGTTGGTTGCACTCAATAGTTTCGTTTAAACTGTAATTGACAATGTTTTGTTGAGTACAAAGGGTCTATGATCGAATATGTGTTAAAAAGGATCAACAATTTTTTTTTTAAAAGTATATAAAAGCTACTAATCTAAACAAGAACTCATTTTCAATTACCTTATTAAATTTATTTTTAGTGAAAATTATAACATAAAATGTATGTTTGTAAAAAATCTTAAAACTAGAAAGAAACAATTGTTAAAACAAAAGCAAAAAAGAGGAGTCAAATATATATTAATAGTTAATATAATAATATGTATTAATCATATGCATCTTGAGAAAGAAAAAAGAAACATAAAATAATAAATATTTGATATGTTTGAATGGAGATTCGAACCCACATCATAGGATTTAAACATAAACAACTTTACCAGTTGTGCTAGTTAAGAATTTTGGTATAATTTAACAATAATTTATTATTAATAATATTTATTTGGGGGCCAATATATATATAAAATTTTGGGGCCCCTTTACACCGGGGGCCCTAGGCACCGGCCCAAGTTGCCTAGCACTTAGGCCGGCACTGGTAGAACCTTTCAATTTCCTCCTGATGCATGAACAACTTGTTCCCAAGTCAAGTCATCGTCAGAATGCACAAGATCAATATCATCGTCATCAATCGTCAATTCCCCCATTTTTCCCACCAACCATTCATCGGTACCATCTACATAAGGATTTTCCAACACAATGGGGTCGATGGTATCACGCAACTCATACCTCCGCCTTAAAGATCTTTTGTACTTAATGTACACCAAATCATTAAGGTGTTTTTGCTCCAAACGATTCATTTTCTTGGAATGGAGCTGCAAAGTTTAATTAATACTAAATTATTAGAATACTATATTACTATAGGTTTATAACTTTAGATTATGGAATGAAAAGACACTTACATATTGAAATACACTCCAATTACGTTCACAACCGGAAGACCTACATGTGAGGCGCTGAGAATTTTGATGGCAAGTTTTTTTAAATTTGGCGCCGAATTTCCATGTGCACCCCACCATTCAGCTAATCGACAATAAAAAAGATTAAAAAATATTATAAATCAATTTCATGAAATAAAAAATAATATTAATCATTTATATTTAATAGTTTCATTACCTGGTGCCATTTTTGTTCTTTGCCTAGTAGCTTGTTTGCTTGAAAATGTTCCTTCTGCTCTTTTATAAAACTTTAGCTTTGAGGCAATTTCATCTTGTATATCTTCATCTTCCACCATCTTCTCAACGCATTTATCAAACCCATAGGTAATCGCTTCAACATCTTCAATTTCCTTATTTGCATAATAAAACTCGGGATTTAGTAAATGTCCCGCGGCATGCAAAGGCCAATGAAGCTGATTTTGCCACCCATTGTCAATGATTCGAAATATCTTGGCATACCTCTGCTCATTGTTGTTGAAAGAAAAAGCAATTGCCTCATATATATATCCCATTGTAGGTTTTTTCTCTCCATCCACAAGTGGGCCAGTAAATTTCATAATGAAACTTATCATTTTTCAAAAGTCGATATTTAAAATAGCCATCGCTACTTGCTTGCCACCTCTTTCCTTTGCAAATTTGCTAACTTTCCATTTGTCAGAAGTAAACATGTCTCTCAATTGTGACTTGTGATTTTGAAATCTTTTCAATGTCGAGAAAGCCGTTACAAAGCGAGTTGATCTCGTCCTAACCCTCTTTGGCTAGTGAACTCTCTCATCATGTTCAAAACTATTGTTCGATTATAGATATATCCATTGATGTTAATTGCACGTTCAAGTGTCATTTTCCATTCGGGTAACTTGAACATATCTTCGAACATTAAATCCAAACAGTAAGCAGCACATGGAGTCCAAAACATATGAGGATATCGTAGCTCCAACCTCTTTCCTTTATATTAAAAACTAAAAAAGCGCATAACAATAAATATATTATAAATTACACGAGATTAATGATTTATTACTCACCGGCATAAACGTTTTCACTTGCAGTATCAGTGACCACTTGTATCACACTTTTTTTTCCAATACGTCTCACAAAACTATCGAACAACTCAAACATTTTCTCGCCCGTGTGAGAATAACTTGATGCATCAACTGATTAGACAAGCATGCTCCCTCTAGGAGTATTGACCAAAAAATTGATCAAAGATCTTTGCTTTTCATCTTTCCAACCGTCCGCCATCAAAGAGCAACCATACTTATCTTTTTCTTCCTCATTTGACTTCATGAGTTGTTTTGTGTGTCCCAACTCCTTCTTCAAATATGTAACTCTTACTTCGTGATAAGTAGGAGGTTTCATTCCAGATTCGTATTGTCCTATCACTCCAAATATAACTTTGAAACTATCATAATTCACCGCATTAAATGAGATGCCGGCATCATACATACATCTACTAAATTTTTGAACTGCATCATCCCTCATCTTCTTTTGAACTTCTAAGAAAGATTTGGATACATAACCTTTCTTTTTACGGGCATCCTCATCGGATCGTTTACAAATTGATGGGACCTAGTTGTCTTGACATTTTGGGGACCATTGGTGGTCGACTAGAAGAGATAGGCCTCTTACCATAAGCTCGATCCTCATATACCTCCCTATCATCTATTTCTTCTCTTTCTTGGTCTGCTACTTCATCAAAGTGAGGCGTTTCCGATTGTCTTTCCTCCAAAACTCTCTTTGCGGTTTGTTTGGCGTCATACATATCTTTAAAAATTAATTTAACGGCAGGGGGGACATTTGGGCAACCTGTTACATTCTTAAAACCACCAACAATATGTTGGTTTGCTCTTGATATACCTCCACTTGTTACTTTAGGACAATATTTGCACTTTAAATTCTTCGTTTTATCATTTGGATCCAACATAGTCACATGCTCCTATCCGGGGTCTGGAACTTTTGCCATTCTATATTTAAGAAATTTATACAATTATCAAATAAATTACATAATTAATACAATATTAATACTAATACCTATTTGATTTCACTATATGTAAATTCCACTAAGTGCTAACTTAGTTATATACTTATATGTAAAATGGTTATAATTTATATGTGTATGACTGTATATATTATATAAATTATGTGTACATATGGATGATTATAATAATATTCTATATAAGTATTTATGGATAAAAAGATGGACTTGGTGCAGTAACTTAAATTAATTATCCATAATATTCTATGTAAGTATATATATGACAATTAAAATTAGATATTTAGATGATCAATTTAACTCCCTTGTTAATTGTTATTACCTAATTAATTAAATATAAGTTACATATTTAGTTAATTACTTAAAAGACCTAAATAGAGGAAATAAATAGAGAAAGTGAGAAACATACTTAGAAGAATTCGGCTAGCAGGTTTGGACAAAGGAGGGAAAGCACGGCGAACGGCACGGACGACGTGATGGGTTGATGGCGCAAGTGAGGGGTCTGGTCTTGGCTAGGGTTTTGGACTTTTGGTAGAGAGAAAGATAAGAAGTCGGGGAGAGAGAGATAGTGAAGTCAAATTTGGAAAAAAAAATTAATTAAAGTCAAAGAACTCAGATTGACTTTAATTAAAAGAAAAAAAAAATTTACGCACCCCATAAATCGGCCGAGGCGAGGCCTTGCAACCACTTTCTGGGGATGGCCGATGCGAGGTGAGACGAGGCGATGAGGGCTCTCCTCTCCTCGCCCTGCGCAAAAGCGAGTGCATTAGGCACCTTTAACAACTATGGGTATGTTGTATTCCAAAAATATGTCTATTTTTAGAACGGTTTGAAATATTTTTCCATATGAGTACTGCTTTAATATATTGAAAGTTTTTCGCAGGAGAAACCAAATTAAAATATAAAGTTTAACTTCTGCAAAGGAAAAATTATAACATCACAAATAACCTATCTCATTCTGAGTTTCAATTTTTTCATTTCGATGTTGGGAGTTTGAACTTTCATCGAGTTGGATTTCCATTCCGATATTTTCTTGTGCATTAACATTGCTATGTGATGCAATTTATCTTCAAGAGGGCAATTGGTGTGGAGGAAACACGTTTTTCCACTATTTGAAAGACGAAATA
This sequence comes from Penstemon newberryi var. newberryi, assembly GCA_030819805.1. Taxonomy (NCBI): domain Eukaryota; kingdom Viridiplantae; phylum Streptophyta; class Magnoliopsida; order Lamiales; family Plantaginaceae; genus Penstemon; species Penstemon newberryi. The sequence goes on along the minus strand of JAUALY010000003.1, from coordinate 30,477,568 downwards.
ATTAATATCGAAGATTTGGAGATAAAATTAGTGTTTGTAGGTAAAATTGGTGGGATTATTTGAAAAAAATTGTCCTCGATTCTTGGTGGGAGAAAAATTTGTCCTCGATTCTTGGTAAGAGATTCAAGGTTTGAGTACAACTTTATTTTTAAAGACTTGGGGTACTCCACCATAATAGCATGATATCATGAATTATATTGAGTTCCACGACTTTAGATATAATAAATCATTTTCCCAAATAATCTTGAAGTTCAAGGAAACATTGATAACTTTATTCAACAATCTGGAACACCATTGGCATATAAATCTTCTGAGTATTTCAACTCTAGTAAACTGAGGAAATAAATTGCTCCCTTCTCTTTTTGAGGGCTTTATATTGCTCTCCATGTAAGTTGCAATCAAGGTATGAGAAACCAATAAAATGCCTTCAAGTTGATAACTTGATAACACAATAACTTGCACACTCATTGCATAGTAAAACTATGTAACTAAATATTGATAAGTACAATTGAGACGACAAAGCAGCAATAGTCTTTCACTTGACTATAATTATCTAGTTTCCCTTTCTATGTCTTATTGAGTGTTCCACGTGTACTAGTAAACTTTACATTTTAATGCTAATTGTACCTAGGTAACTAAATTCACGGGGTCCACCTTCCCGCGTGCTCTCAATTCACGCTCTAGAGCGCAAAACCAAAATTCGCTACTACATTCGCGAATTCGTAAAAATAAGTGCGCGAATTTGTTGTTGCTAGAGCGCGCACTATTTATAAGGAGTGCGCATCTTATCTGACTCTAAAGCGCGTATATTTTAAACAAAGAATTTCGTATTATACTTATAAAAGGTGCGTATTATAAATTTTAAAGTCGAGAATTATATAAAAAATTGTCAAATAGTGTTGAAAAAAATTAAACAAATTATTTTTGTAAAAATGAGTATATGTGTACACATTAGAGCCACAAGTTAATACTGATTTTATAGTTAATATCAATAAACTAAATAACCAAAAGTTACTTTACCAAATCAAACTCTTACCTTTTCACTTCTCATTGGTTCACGGCATTAAGAGTTGAGCAAAATCAAAAAATTCATCAACATTCAAACTTGTTAGAACTCTCCGGTCTCCACTCTTCTTAGCTTGCGGCCGTACACCAGTGTAGGTAATTACTTGATTTAATTCTACCCTAAATCTTTTTTCACTGTTAAAAACTCTAATTTTTCACTTCTCATGGGTTCAGCACTCGGGTCATTTTTGGTAAAATTAACTTGTTATACAATTATACTTCTGTTGGCATTTGTTGGATGGAATACTTTGGTTCAAGTATTTGTAATGTGCTGCTTGGTGTTTGTTCTTTGAGGTTAGAGTTCTTTTTAAGTAATTTTTCTAATTTAAGTGTATTCCACATTTTCACCACCTAAAATGTGTGTTGTCTCTACTATGTATATTTTGATTAGCATGAGTAGTAAACCCATAAGCTACTCATATTTATCAAGAGATAATAAAAATACGAGAGGATATATCACTGCTTACATGTCTAAAGTTTTAATCAATGTATTTGCTTATATAACAGAAAAATTATGAATGACAATCACGTAAGTTCATCGGCTGATCTTGAGGAAGAGAATATTGACATGCATGATGACCAACTCACTGCTACACTGCTCAAGAAATATGTGACTATGATCGGTCCAAAAAAAGACAATAAATGGATCTGCAACTTTGGATGCAAGGCTGAACTGTATACGGGATCTTACACTCGCATAAGAGTTCATTTTCTTGGAAGAGCTCCTGGGCAGAGAGCACTTGGGATTGTAGAATGTTCTAAAGTGACGAAAGATGACAAAGAAATAATGAGAAAAGAAGAGCAGGAAGCACAAAAAGTGTTCGCACGATCATCAATCAAGGGTGTTAAAGTAGTTCCCCCTCCAACAACTCATACAGGTACTACAAAAAATGATTCTAGAATGGTATCTGATATGTTTGACATGTTTTCAAGATGTGATGTCGATGGTTTAATTGGAAGATTTTTCTGCGGTTGTGGAATTCCATTTAATGTTGTGGAAAATGATTCAATTTTGTGACTCTGATAAGGCTGTTATTGGGGAAGTTTATCAAAAAATGGAAGATATGCTTTGTTCAGTGGACTTAATATTATCAAATAGGGCTGAACTCTTGAACATTGTTCATAGTTTTGTCCTTGAAAGGTGGCAAAAGATGAACATTCCCTTACATATGTTGGCATATGTGTTGACTCCATTTTACTACTCTAATACATGGTTGACAAGTTCTAATCCTAAAGGTGAAAGAAGGAAGAAGCCAAATGTTGATTCTGATGTTCAAAATATGTACTTAGACGTAGGTGATCGACTTTTAGGTAATTCAGTCGAGGTTGCTAGAGCTAGGGTTCAACTTGCTGACTTTGTATATAATACAAGTACTTTGAAGAGGAATCAAGTTCTTCTAGTTTTGTGAGTCCTCCCCAAGCAACTCAAGAACAAAGGCATCCACAAGAACAAAGTCGGCCGCAGAGAGCTCATTATCCTCAAGTAGTTGAAGATCAATCCATAAGTCAAACAAGAGGAACTAAAAAAGCTCGACTTGTGTAATGGTTATTGGGAAATCTTGTCTTTTTGTTATGATATAGTTTTTTGTTGGTAATGTTGCAGTGGTTTTTTAGCAACTAAGGAAATCATGTCAGGCTACATTTTTGATAAGCCGAGAAGGTGTGTATATTTTTGTTAGTTTTTTGATGCATTAGCAAAGGTGGGTGGTAAAGCACATATGATAAACTTGTAACACTGTTAGTATGTGACTATATTGATTATGGAACTTATGCTACTAATTGTAATGGAACTTATTTGATTGTAATGATATGTATTTATTTAACTGAATGAAATCATATATCTTAGTTATTTGAAATGGTAATAATTTTGTACTTTGGTGATGTTATTTTTTCTATTGTGATATGTTATTTAATTATTTTGTATTTCTTGAAAATTATTTTTATGGACGCTCTATTGACGCTCTCATACTTGAAATTTACAGTCACTCACGCTTTCACGCACACGCACCCGCACAGGCTCCACGACTTAGTTACCTAGAATTGTATTTGATGTTGCGTAAAAATGTTATAGGGGCAATGGTGGAAATAGTGATAAAATTCATTCTCTTATTCATATAAATCACATCATATAATTTAGAGTAAATTGAGGTTAGTACACAACTATCGAGAAAACTATTTTTATTGTATTGTAAATGTGAATGACTTACATTGATTGGAATTATATGACCTATTTATAGGTCTATTGGAATACAATTGGTTTTTATGTAATAATACAATGGTATAATGGTCATTTTAGGAAAGATATTACAAGTAATAATTTTGAAGACTTTAAAAACATTACGTTTTTATGATAACTTATTATATTTTATTTAATATAAATTTGGTAATTTCTTTTAATTGCCCTTAGGCCAAACAATTTCACATATAAGCAATGACTTATCTACTCTTGACGTGGACTAAGAAAAAGTGACATTTTTTCACGTCACCTACTTGTATTATGAAGGGACATACTTTCTTACATGATATAAGAGGATGTAGCCAATAGGAATCGGAGTTCACCGATGCCACAAAGAAATGGCACTAAAAGTTCTCATACTAATGATCTTCCCTAGTTTGCTAAAGCTATATCTCGTGTTGCTAGAACAATTCTAGAGGTGTGAGAGAAACTCTGTGAGCATTTGGTCTAAAGGTAAATATCTATAAATCCACGTATTTTTCTCACCCAAGATGGATAACAATACAAAAGGAGATTTAGCAAAATCGTATGGGAATCAATGCTAAGTAAAACTAATTTTGGGTAAGTATTACGAGGTTCCCCTTTTACATGGTAAATTTGTACACAAGGCGCGTCATCAAAATAGTAATTATAAGGTTCAATCAAGTTATTCTAATTGATATGTGAAGTTACTAAACTAAGTGGGTCTTGCTACACTCTTTGAAAATAATAGTCCTAAAGCCTCCCTTAATGCAATGGAATACAAAAATTTAAACCAGAATTATACATAAATATAACAATCTCCGGAAGATCATCATGCACATAAAAATTGATATTAGAATGAAGAGATATAGATTTATACATTTCCCATGTTAGGGAGGTAAAGTCCTCACTAGAAAAATGATGGTGGCGCATGGAATCTCATGGTCGTGCGTGAGTGCACTTATGATCGAATAAAGGCTTCAACTCTTTCTTTCTCCTTTAGATCTCATCCAATGGATCGTCAAGCTCTAATTTGTACATCCAATTCATCAATGAAGATGCACACTAAGATTTTCAAGTGTAGATCCTCCAAGGAAAGTTGACACACACAAGTAATAACTTACTTAAAGTACAAAATTAATTATACGTAGGAAAGGTGCAAATTTTATTCATTTATGTAGTCAATCGTAAATTGTCAAATAATGTTCAAAACATACAAACATATTCATGCAAATAGATCTTTAGATACATGCAAGTTTTGCTCAATATTTTGTATTATGTGTTTCGAGATATAAATTATTAGATTACTCCTTATCAAGGGTTTCTTGAATCTGACACAAATTCACATACGAGATGAAAGCGCTACGTAACTAATTTGAGCAATCTACTATATAAGAAATAATTGTATAAGAACTAATATGTATGAGATTATTGAGGTTTAATCCTTTTTTTATGTTCACATTCAAGCTTTACTTAAGATGCCCGGATTATGTCTATAAAAAAAATTAGTGAATCTAAATCTTTTTTTAATTTTTTCTTCAATTAAATAAAAGTGATTATTGCGAAAAGTTAAAATTTACGATGTAAATTTTGTATTTTGGTCATTCATCTCAATACGAGGGATTTAAAAATATCCAAAAAGATTATCGCACAAAGTTAATATTTACAATTTAAAATTTTATTTTGGTCATTCATCTCAATACGATGAACATAATATCTAGAAATATTTATTACAATTTTTGTTTGATTTAATACTGCTAAACTCATAGCCAGTGCCATTATTGAACTTAGAGAATGCGAGAAAAACAGTAAAGAAGAGAGATTTGTGTGTCAAGATAATAACTTTATATATATATATATATATATATATCGAAATAATTGAGGCCTTTGATATTCCTAATTTCTCCTCCAAAGTAATGGACTATGACCAATTTTGTCTTCCGAACACAACTCAAAATCAAGGAGAGGATATTTGATCTCCATTTTGGAATGCATCCCAGATAACAAGTAATACTATAAACTAATATAAGCAATAATTCTACGTGATTCCATTAAATTGAACCACATACTCACACTGAGGTAGATATTATCAAATATCTATATGATTGTATTTCATTTATTCTTCCATTCCCATGATTTCATATAAGAGAAAATGAATGACTCTAGAAGGTAAATCGTAAATGAGTGATACTCTATTTGGAAGCACGAACTTGAAAATGGGTGTCACACATACCAACTTTTCTTTGTGACCTTCATGTTCGAAACTTTTAGTTGAACAAAGATAACTAGGCTTAGACATAATTAAAATTGTCCGCTAATTTTTTATTTTTTGGATTTGACATTTCTTAGTTTTGGATAATTTGACTTCAAATGTTCATAGAACGGCAAAAAAAATATTAATTATATTCCAAAGAAATGCTGACACACACACAAGAAAATGCAATTAAGTTTTCACTCAGACTACAATATCAAACACCTTCAACAACATGTTCAAACAAATTCCTCTCTTTCACCCTCATTCTCGATTTTCCAGTTTCAGTATTTTCAATCTCACTAGAACTCCACCATTCTTCGTTGTAAGATGTTCCTCTCAGATGAGATCTGCAAGATAAGTGGCACAACATGTGCTTCCTACAGCAAAACCAGAGGGCTATCACTTGGATTTCTAATTTGATCAGATGATATGGTAAAACCAAATGAAATATAAGTATACCTCAACTTTTGTACTTTGGAATCACTTACTTGGAGTTTCTATGATGTAACTAAGTCCTTTGGTTCACATGAAAATAGAATAAAAACTACCACCTTGGTGAAAGAACGAAACTTACTACTATAATGATGGTAGAACGATGCAAAAACAAGAACTGTTTCTTAAAAAACATTATGTGTGTATAATGTCAAAAGTTTTGATTTTTCACAAAAGCTATGAGCAAAATCAAGTATTTAGACAACTAAAAAATACCTTTTCTTGTTGTTTGTTGATATTACGTTCTCTCTTTTCGATTTGCCAAGACTTTAGGGGTTCTTATAATGTTAAGGAAAACTTCTTTGGAAATTTAGTGGTCGAGTCTTTAACCACTGGGAACACAACATACTCCCCTGTTGAAAGATCATCGGTCTCCAAGCGCAATATTTCTTCGTCATTTTTCTTGCATACTCTCAAGTGATATCTATCAATATGTTTTGTTTCAACCTGTTATAAAATATATGTTAGAACAAGTAAAGTGCACTAAAGAAATAATTAGCATAATTATATTTATAATTCCCTACACAAATTTATCCCATAATCCTAACTTAATTTTTGCACTTCATTTTATTTAATAATTTACATCTTTTATCAGGACTGTTTTTGGCTCTAGGTTATCATGGAAATACCTGATGCAACTCCAATATAAAGTGGTCGTTATTGTGAGCAAATTTATAAAGCTGAAAGTACACCTCAGTGATTTCTAAAGTTATTGACGTCTTTAGACCTCATTTTCTGGTTGATGAAGTTTTGGCCTGTCGCATTCCAAAAATATATGTCTATTTTAGAACAGTTTGAAATATTTCTCCATATGAGTATTGCATTAATATATTGAAAGTTTTTTGCGGAAGAAAACAAATTAAAATATAAAGTTTAACTTGTCCAAAGGAAAAATAATATCATCACAATTAACCTACCTCATTTTGAGTTTCCATTCCTATATTGTCTTGTGCATTAACATTGCTATGTGATGCCATTTATCTTGAAGAGGGCAAGTGGTGTGCAGGAAACACATTTTTCAACTAATTGAAAGACGAAATAATTAATATTGAAGGATTGGATATAAAATTAGTGTTTTTAGGTAAAATTGGTGAGATTACTTCTGTATTTATTCATCACAATGAGTGGAAATTTGATAATATAGTTTGGTGATTTGGATGTGCATGAAATAATGGTATAATACATATAGTAACAAAGATAATTTGGATGAAGATTGATGAGGTTTTATTCTTTCGATAATTTTCAAATTCAATATTTTTTTTTTTTGGTTTCCCAAGGGTTTAATCCCTTTCGAGGCGCGTCGGACACATAAAGTGGGAACCTCTCCCAACAGGGATTCAAATTCAATATTTACTTAAAGTGTCTGGATTGTGTTATTACATTAGAGATTTAGCTGGATTCTCGAATTTTGTCTTTGCCAATATATAACATATGCACAATTGTATCATGTATAATGTTGCAGAATCTTCATGATGCATAATAAAATGACTTAACATTATCTTTATTTTATGCATATATAGATACATACATATTTTGTGCTACGTATTCTAGGACAAAAATTGGTAGAACTAACCCTATATAGTGTTCTATTTCCTTTTCTTGTACAAAAGTTCGACTAGAAAAAATTGAAGAAATCTTTATTTTCACATGTGGAGTTGATGATATAATCCTTAAGTTAATTTAACAATAATTAATAGATTTGAAGTTTAGTGAGGTTTCATTTTTTGATATATTCAAATTTAAGATTTACTAAATATGTTTGGAATTCTTCACTAAATCACATATTTTCATGGATTCTTGAATTTTGTCTATGAAAAAATTTAACATGAAAACTTACGAGGCTTCATTCTTTTGATAAATTCAAATTCAAGATTTTACTTAATATGTATTGGATTGTGTTATTAAAACCCAAATTTAGTTGGATTCTTGAATTTTTTTTACGTGGAAATTTTACCATGAATAGTTATAATTGTATAGGTATTACACAATCTTTGTAATACATAATAAATGTACGATTTGTTTGATCGAAACATGCACCTATTATTTGAATATGGGTTATAAGTATTCTATGATAGAATACTTAGAATTGACCTTATAAAAATATTCTATAAATATGTCACATTACTTCACTTGTAAAATTATATCACTAAAATACAAATTTAGTTGGATTAACTATATATGTAAATGCTACATAATAATCATAGTACATAGTACATAGTAATATGACTTTAAAGTAGTTATTTAGTTCATAATTGAATTTATTCTTAAAGAAATTTGTGATAGTATTATTGTACAATAATTATTAATATATAACTTAAGTTTTTTTTTTTGTCATAATATAAAATATGGCAAAAATTCAATTTTCATACCATAGAATAGGCCCAGGTCCATTTTTCATACCAATCGAATGAAAATCATACCGTAGAATAAATAGACGTTTCAAAAATCATACTTCCGTTAGTTTACTTAACGGAACTGCCACGTGTCAGTTAAGTCTCCATGTGAGAGGGAGTTCTGCCTGTTGAAACAAAATAGGGGGGAAATGCGATTGTCTAAAATTGAGCAGGGTGTTTTTGCAATTATTGCCTTCTTCCTCCTATGTACGATCGCCGGCTTCCGGTGGCCGTTGGTCGAAATTGGTTGAGGTTTTTTGTTCCTCTTGTCATGGGCAACATTTTCCATGGGTAATTGCAGCGGCCGTCGACGGTGGAGCAGGGGAGGAGTATTTTTTCACGAAAATTAAGGTTTAGGCCGAAAACGCGCTGCCACTTGGGCGGAGCTCAACCGTCGACGGCAGCTACAATAAACCTATGAAAAATTATGCCCACGGTCAGGGAAAACTATTGCAACAAGAATCACGAAAGTTTGGTTAAGAATCGAAGAAGAAATCACGATTTGAAATTTCAAAAATTTTGACCTACCGCAATTCGAAAATTAGAACTCAAAATTCGAATAGATTACTCAACGGATTGAAAAGATCTTTATATGGACGAGTTCTCCACGACAAGGGGAACAAAATCCCTCAACCAATTTTGACCAACAAACACCGGAAGCCGGCGATTGTATGGGAGGAGGAAGAAGAAGGCGATAATTGCAAAAAAAACCCCGCCTAATTTTTAATAATTGCATTTCTCACCTCTTTTTTGACTTAACGGAGGAGGCTAAACTTCAGTTAAAATACTAACGGCAGTATGATTTTTGATATTTTGGTATGAAAAATGGACTTGGGCCTATTCTATGGTACCAAAATTGAATTTTTGCCTATAAAATATTAACTCATTCATAGTATTAGAGATGAATGTGCTACAATAATTAATATAAGCAATTTGAATTTATAAGTGAATGTTCTCCTTTCGAATCCTCAATTAATCAAATTTCACTAAGTTATGGTTTACGGAGGAGCTATAAGTGAATGTTCTCCGATCGGATCCTCAATTAATCAAATTTCACTAAGTTGTGATTTACGAAGGAGTTAATGTTACTATAAGTGAATGTTCTCCCTCAATTAATCAAATTTCACTAAGTTGTGATTTATGAAGGAGTTAATGTTACTATAAGTGAATGTTCTCTGATCGGATCCTCAATTAATCAAATTTCACTAAGTTGTGATTCACGACAAAGTTAATGTTATTATAAGTGAATGTTACTATAAGTTACGATCCTCCGATTGACTAAATCAACAAATTTAGGGTAAGGACGATTATTTTCCTGATAGCCATGCGCCCAAAATATCAATCGCCTTTGGGAAGGCGCCCATATTATCGAAGGCGCCCGGAATTACGGGAGCCTTTGAGGGCGCTCGGAAGTTCGGGCGCTTACAAAGGCGCCCGATATTCTGGGCGCCTTCCCAAAGGCAATTGATATTTCGAGCGCCCAAGATAGGGGAGCATTTTTTATCTCTTTCTATAATAATAACTACTTCAACACAATAAACTAATTTCACTACTGTTAAAACAAAGAAACGGTGCAATAATCATCAAATATTGTTCAATAAACATCAAATAATACAAGCACTTTGCATTAAAAATTATTGTTTTATAAACATCAACCTAAGATTGCTCCGAGTTCTCCAAGTGTTGAGGACATGTTTTTGCATTATGACCGGTACATTTGCAAATCGAGCATTTGTATCTTTTTTTTTCAGATTTTCTAGACAAGAGGGAAAACGTGACATTCTTGGTCTTCCAACAGACCGTTTCCCATCTGGAGGTAATACTTCTCTCATCTTCACATCATTAGGAATGTTGATCCATAGGTCTTCGGATGGAAGTGGATAAATAAACTCCGCATATGCATGAATCGTGAAATCACAATTGTAGTAAGGGAAAGTAAGTTCGTATACATATTTACCAGAGTCCGCTGGTCGGAAGTCCAAGGCAGCTGATATTGCGTGCTCACATGGCATCATTTCCATTTGAAATACGCCGCATGAACATGTTTTTTCATTTAAGTCAACGAGTCCAGACCACTCAGTAGATTCCACTCTCCACTTTCCATAACCCAATCGAGCACAATCCCATTTTCCTGCGCTCTCATATCGCTTGCGAAGGGTGTCCTCTCTCTTTTTGGTAAGTGGTCCCGAAGAGCTAGTTGCCGCTTCCCGATGCTTACAAAACCACGATCCCATCTTGTGAAGAAAATATTTGACCAAGGAACATATGGGATAATTTTTTGCCTTCTTGATCACTTTATTAAGGACCTCCACGGTGTTAGATGTCATCGCTTCATACCTGTTGATTTTATGGTGCACCCTCGACCATTTCTCAAACTTTACATCGTGCTCTAACCAATGTGCATATCTTGCATTCTTGTCTTTCAATAAACCAAAGAACTTTTCGAACTCATGTTCGGTGTATGCAAAAGCGGCATGGTGAAAAAGATTGGCCAAATCCGGGTTTTTCCGATTCTGTAATAGGTTTTTCTTGACATGATAATAACATGAACCATGTTCTGCCAAAGGATAAACAACTTTTACCGCATTTGCAATCGGTACACCCCTGTCCGAAACAAAAACAAGATTTTCTCTATCTGGTATCAACTCTTTCAAGCATGCAAGAAACCAAGTCCAACAAGCCGTGTCTTCACTATCACCTACCCCCCAAGCAAGAGGATAACATTGGTTTTCACTATCCGTCGCACTTGCAATTAAAACGATTCCATTGAATTTGTTCCTGGTAAATGTTGCATCAATTACAATCACGTCTCTTAGGAACTGGAATCCTCGAATAGCTGCTCCTATAGCCATAAAAAAATATTTGAACTTATTTTCTGAGTCCGTATAGATGCGAGTGAGCGTTCCAGGATTCAGTTGCTTGACCATGTAACAATATGAAGGGAGCTTGGCAAAATTTTCTTCAAACGTACCCCTAACAATATCTTCAGCAAATTTTTTTCCCCTCCAAGCTTTCCCATAACTAATGACAACGTGTTCTTCGGTACGCATGAAGTTCTTCAATGCTTCTGGAGTAGACGGGACCTTGGCATTCAAGAATAGATCCTTCACAAGAGTACCGATAACACGACGATGCTTGTCTATGTTGGGCACTTCTATCCATCAGTGAACAATTGTGAATGTTACAATATGTTCGAATAACAAACTCATCACTGCTTGATTCCTTTGTGGCACGTATTCTCCATGGACAATCCTTTGTGACACAACGAGCAATTTTCCTTGTTTTTGAAGACTTACCCCCTTCATATCGGAAATGGTTTTTTAAAGCAACCCACCCGAGTTGATATATGAACTCCCATTTGTTTATGAAGCGTTGACCGCTACCCAACCTGATCCATCAATTCTCCCCTGACTTGAATTTGATCCCGAACAAATTCTTCGAACATCAACATCAAAATAACTAGGTGGTTCGTGAAAATTTGGCGCTTCGCCATCATGACTAGGTGGCTCGCTAAAGTCGCAGTGATCATCATTACTTGGCTCGTCAAAGTTTGGCGCCTGGCCAAGATGACTAGGAGGCTCGTCGAAGTTGTCGTGGTCAACACCTAACTCCACATTTTCATTGTCGTTGTGAATATATTCATGCTGACTCCAACGAGCAAACACAGGTTCATCAACTATAGGCCCAGGTGCTTCATTGAAATCTTCACTGACATTTAACAAAGGTGGCGTTGGATTAGAACCCTAAACTTGAGTCTCTATTCCTGTAACTTGGTCCTATCTCATATCCATCATGGTTATTCAGGAAACTAGCCTGGTCATAAATTTGTCTTCCTTTAGCACGGACTATAAGTTTCCTCGGAGTCCCTTCTCTCAGCGGACTCTCTTGTCTCCTCGGATTCTCTTCTATCACTGGACTCCCTTCTATCCTCAGAGTCCCTTCTTTCCTCGGAATACAAGTAACATACAAAGTAATCTCAGAATGATTTTGGAAAAAATTCTTAATTACCCCCCATTGGGACTCATTTACTATGGCACCGGGTTCACCCCCCGCTTCTGCATTAGTTTTGCGATAGAGCACAACATCATTGACATACTGGTCAAAACCCGTCATTTCGCAAACTTTGTTGTATAGTTCCTCAAACATAATCGACCGATCAACCATCAAATAATACATACATTTATCACAAAAAAAATCCAATGGCCATCCATTAACTTCCACTCACCGCCATGCCTTATATTTACAAGAAGTTGCGACATTCCTACAAATAAACAACTCAAATTAAAACACAAAATAGCTAAAAAAATTGTAAATTTTTAATTTATGTTTTGGGCGCCTAGATTCAGGCGTTGGACGCCTGGATTCAGGCGGTCAATGCTTAGTATATTATTGGGCGCCTGAATCCAGGCGCCTAAGAATGAATTCGGGCGCTCAGTCATATATCCGGGCCTCCAAGAATGTATGCCTACATTCTTGGGCGCCCATGCGCCCGGATTCCCCAGATTTCAAGAAATCGAGCGCCCACTACGGAAAACTAATTTTGGAACTTTTTTCTATTTCTCTTTTGACAATCAAAATACTTAATATAGAAACCCAATGTTATAGGAGATCAAATGCTAACCTTAGATGATGATCTTCTTTCTTCACCTCTTTGATTTTGAGTAAAGTGGGTTTTAGGGTTATGTGAGAGAAAAAGAGTTTGGAAGAAATTGACTCAAAGAAAGGAGTGGAGAGATTTGAATTTTGATTTTTGATTTTCAAAATTGGTGGGTATAATTAGTTAGTTAGATGTAGTTTAATTATAATTAACTAATTACATTTTAAACTAACTAACTAACCTATTAACTAATTAATTAAAATGAAGTTCATTCATATAATTAAAAATATTTGAGGGTCATTTTTAAATTTGAACTTTTGAAAAGGTCATTTTAAGATTGTCTCTTGGGAAAGAGAGGATTTAGAACCTGCGATTTTAGTTTCATTTGCAAAAGCCTTTTTTGACAGATTCAAAGCAGTTGCAGCTCCTCCTGTTCGACATATTTCGTATAGATCTGCAACTAGTTGGTGCCCTCCGCCGGCAGGTACTGTGAAGATAAATATTGATGCAACAGTATATACGAATGGAAATAGCTTTGGTGTTGGATACATAGCCGTAATCATCTGGGAATTTGTTTGGCTTGGGGAGCTAAAATTGGCTAATTGATGGACAAGTATCATTCTTGAAGGAGACTGTAAAAGAGTCATTGAAGGCATTGTGAATCCGAGAGCAACTATGATTTCACCCTCTTGGTCATTTCTTTAAAGATATCAAGATTTTGAGCTCTAGTTCAGCTTATTTTACTTGTGTTCATACATTTAGAGAAAATAATTTTGTGGTTCATGCCCTAGCTAAAATTGCATATAGCATTTTTTCTTCTACTAATGCACTTTCGTGCTTCATTCATGACCTTGTACTTGATAATTAATGAAATCTCACCCTTTGGGTCTTCTTAAACAAAAAAAAAAAAAAAAAACTAAGACCACTCTAAAGATTTGTACATAGTTAGAAAAATCGTAGTAGAGTTTTTTATTTATTTATTTAATAAACTGTGTATTTACAGTTCGGACCGAAGATTTCATCGAGTATAGGTACTCCCCGGTGTCTCCAGATGGATTCGAACTTGAGTTTCGCCACTACCCATTAGGGATTGCAAGTCATTACCACTTGACCCAACCATCTTGGATCATAGTAGAGTTTTCTAAATATTCTCTAAATATTTATTGTAGGATATTAATTACGTAGTCACCTGTGTTATAGTAAATCTCAACCCTTAGATCATATAAATCCATGGTCTCTTGGATAAGTTCTTAGTATAAATAGTGTTTGTCTTCAATTGCAAATTAATGAATTATAAAACCTTGTATCCGATATTCACGGAGCTAGGAATATATATAGCTAACATGACCAATAGACATTAATAGAAAATTAACATTTTATGACACCATAATGTGATAGATTTAAATATGACACCTTAAGAATAAGCGTCTCATGATATCAACAATTTTCTTTTTACTTTTTGTTTAACTAAAAAAAAATTTGATTTAAGACGCTTAAGGCGTCTTAATATCTCATTAAAGCAAACATGTTTTAGGCTCTATAAAACTCTCCAAATACTTGGTGAATTTTTTTGACCCTTCTCCTAAATTTAGGTATTTGACAATAGCAAATTGCACCCTTGTATTAGGAAAAGTGAGCACTTTGCAACCTCGAATCTTGAAAATAGCAGTATGCACTCTCGAATTAAATTAAATATGACACTTTACACCCAATTGCATTTTCTGGCAAAACCAGCAACCGAAAAAATGAGGGGCAATTATTTTAGAGGGAAACATGGTGGTAGAGGTGAGACATAGTTATACGGTGGTAGAGATGACTCTCCATGTGTTGGAAATATTAATTTGCAACTTGGAAAGAAGTTAAAATGTTATGTTAAAATTACTTAGTCAAATGTATTCTATACATGAACTAAGAAAAGATAGATGTATTGTCTTTTCATTAGATTCATGTACTACCTAAAGGGGGAGTATATTATTTATATTAATTCTTGTATCAAACTAGATTCATGCAGGATTTATCCTATAAATACCCATGTAATCTAGACATTTAGCAATAAGAAAAATACAAGAAAATATTGTAACTCATATCTCCAAGAGAGATCATTGTAAGTGCCATAGCACTATAATAATAAATTCAAATTTCCCCCAACAAATTGGTATCTAGAGCCGGAATCTCAATACGAGTTCTCCTATCTCTACAAATGGCTTTAAATCAAGTTTCTACCATGTTTTCCTATACTCCAAATCTAGTTCCAATCTTTGAAGGAGAGCATTACGATTATTGGAGTAGTCAAATGGAAACATTGTTTCTTTCACAAGATTTATGGGATGTTGTGGAAGAAATGTATCCTGAACCCTCTACAAAAGATGATGAAGAGGAGTGGACAGATGCAATGCAAAAAGAATACAAGAATAATTTGAAGAGAGACGCAAGTGCTCTCAGATTCATTCAACAAGGTTTAAGCAAAACCATCTACCCCAGAATACATGGAGTTAAAAAAGTCAAACAAGCTTGGGATATCCTAAAAGAAGGTTTTCAAGGAAATGATAAAGTGATATCGCTGAGACTTCAATCTATTTGGAGGGAGTTTGATAATTTGGCAAAACAAGACAATGAAACCATGCAAGTCTACTTAACTCGAGTTGCAGAAATTGTCAACCAAATTAGAAGCCTTGGAGACACTATTGAAGTAAAAAAGGTTGTCTTAAAAGTTTTACGAAGTCTTCCTTCTAAATATGATTATGTTGTTGCGGCAATAGAAGAATCTAAGGATTTATCTTTGTATTCTTATCGTGAATTAATGAGTTCGCTTCAAGTGCATGAAGAAAGAATTAACAAGTCCTCGGATCAGCCACTAGAGCAAGCTTTTGAGTCCAAGGTGAATTTTTCAAATAATGGAAGTTCCAAATGGCAACAACAAGGAAGAGGAGGATCGTCCCAACAAGAAAAAAGATCTTACCAAGGTAGAGGAAGAGGAAAAGGTCAAAACAACCAATCAAAAAACAATGATGGATATTCCGATCAAGAAGATGACCAGTCAAGTCTTCATTGCAAAATTTGCCAGAGAACGAACCACGAGGCAAAAGATTGTTGGTATAAATGCAAGAAATGCAGAAATCCCAACCATTCACAAAGGGACTGTTGGCATCAAAACAAAAAGGAGGATGATGAAGTTAATTTCATTGAACAAGAAGGTGAACAACTTTTTTCTTGCATGACAATAAAAAAACAACCTCAAAATATATGGTATTTGGATAGCGGATGCAGCAGCCATATGACGGGAAACAAAAATATTTTTGTTGTCCTTGATGAGAGTTTTAACTCAGAAATCAAGTTAGGTGATGGAAAGCTCCACCGATCAGAAGGAAAGGGAACAATTGTCGTCCAAACTAAAGGAGGTAACCGAAAACTCATAAGTGATGTTCTTTATGTGCCTAACTTAACTAGTAAATCTACTAAGTATTGGACAACTATTGCAAAAAGGTTATTCGGTATTATTTGATGACGGTAAGTGCAAAATTTATGATAAGAAAAGCAAGAGCACTATCGCTATAGTTCAAATGAGCTCAAATAAGGTATTCCCTATGGTTATGCATTCCGAAGAGAAGGTGGCATATAAAGCTAAAGATGGACTTGATCAACCTCAATTTGATCACTTGCATTGTAACCATCAAAATAGCAAGGAGCAGAAAATTTCATCTCAAGCATTCATCTCAAAATTTCAATCCTCAAAGCTTGGAGATAAATATGCACATGTCAATCCACCTCCAAGTCCAACTCATAGTCCACCAAATCCTTCAAGGAAACAAAGTGGAAGTTCACAAAATATTGAAACTAATCCACTGATGAAAAAGAATCAATGTTCAAAAGAATTTTCTGAAGAATGTGAAATTGCCTTCTCAGCACATGGACCACAAAGTTTAAAAGTCGCTGTAAAAGAGGAGAGATGGAGAACGAAGTATTCTCGACAATCCAAAGACAAAAGATATGTTCCAAATTGCAAATTAAGAGGGGGTGTTGGAAATATTAATTTGCAACTTGGAAAGAAGTTAAAATGTTATGTTAAAATTACTTAGTCAAATGTATTCTATACATGAACTAAGAAAAGATACATGTATTGTCTTTTCATTAGATTCATGTACTACCTAAAGGGGGAGTATATTATTTATATTAATTCATGTATCAAACTAGATTCATGCAGGATTTATCCTATAAGTACCCATGTAATCTAGACATTTAGCAATAAGAAAAATACAAGAAAATATTGTAACTCATATCTCCAAGAGAGATCATTGTAAGTGCCATAGCACTATAATAATAAATTCAAATTTCCCCCAACAAATTTCCACAGTTTGTTATATAGTTTGTTTGTAGTTTCTTAGACATAGTAATGCGTTGTCCAGAGTTGTTATATAGTTTGTGGTTACGTATGAATTTTTTGAGCCATATCATCTAATAATTTAACTTTAACTTAGTTAGAACTACATCCGATGTTGTTGAACGACCTAAACCTTTACATGTACCCCTTCCCTT
Source organism: Penstemon newberryi var. newberryi (assembly GCA_030819805.1). Classification (NCBI taxonomy): domain Eukaryota; kingdom Viridiplantae; phylum Streptophyta; class Magnoliopsida; order Lamiales; family Plantaginaceae; genus Penstemon; species Penstemon newberryi. The sequence goes on along the minus strand of JAUALY010000003.1, from coordinate 30,460,037 downwards.
TGTCAGCATCTCTTATCTCAAATCCACAGTTCAAGCTATTCTTTCTTCTAGGTATACCTTCAATTAGATAAGATGTAATTATGGATATTCTTTGAGTAATATATCTATCACTTTTTCTCAAAAAAAAAAAAGAAAGATATGAGTTGAGATATGAAAATAAAACCATAAATCTTTCTAAAGACTTATCTGAAATTATTTTTAATGTTATTATTATAAGTAAATATTTTTAAGCAACATGTAAGTATTAGTGTTTAAAAGTCAAAGCAGCAATTAAGTCACTTGTATTACAAATTTACAACAACTCATGATGCTTTTAATCCTAATATTTGACTTTGTTTTTCAGCTATATACATTTAAATTGCATAATTGCCTTCATTGACTAAACAAAAGAAAACAACTTTCATCGTCAGGTAATTTTAATCATTGCTTATAAGTAAGCATGTTTTTGTTATTTACATCTCATTAGTTAACTTGATATATTATATTAGTCTTGAATTAGATGATGATGTGATTTTTTAATATTTATGAGAAAAATGTTAGGCCATCTCACCCCCCGCCCCGTCGGCTAGAGATGGAACTCCCCCCTGAGGGCAGCAAACATCTGGGAGAGTTGCCTGCTTGCAGGTAGCTGTTGGACGCGCGCGTGTTCTTTATTTTTTTTTTTGAAGTTTTAATTTTAAAAATTAATTTAAATGTGTGAAAAAAATATGCAAACATTTTGTAATTTAATTATTTAATTATGATTTAATATTTTTTTTTTTTAAAATTAATCTTAATTTTGAAAGATATAGTGTTTCTCCTTCATGTTTTATATTATTAGAATGTCACTCAAACACTATCTTCAAACCAATGTGGGATAAAAACTTAATGAGAATTAGTTTTTATTCCACATTGGTTTGAAGATACTGTTAGAGTGGTCTTCCAGTAGTATAAAACATGAATGCTCATTAAGTTTTTATCCCACATTGGTTTGAAGATAGTGTTAGAGTGGTCTTCCAGTAGTATAAAACATGAATGTGAAACACTATTATTATTATTATTATTATTAAGAGTGGGAAAAGTTTGAAATTGAACTAAATGTATTGGATTGTTGGATCGATTGGAGATGAAAGATTAGGCAAGACAAGCAGGCAGGCAAGATGGGGGAGTTGCCTGTTTCGACTGAAGATGCCCTTAGTGTTGGACACTTTTTAATTGGAGTGTGCAAATTTATATTATTTCGTGCACTGCATGGGGTTCCCGCTAGTCTAACATAAGGTTGTAGATAAACTAAGACCGCTCTAAATCTTTGTACATAGTTAGAAAATTGTAGTAGAGCTTTTTTTTTTTTTTGATTTACTAAATTATTTATTTACAGTTCGGATCGAATAGTGCATCGGGTATAGGTCATTCCCGGTGTCTCTAGTTAGATTCGAAGTTCGAACTTGAGTTTCGCCACTGGAAATCGCAAGCCATTACCACTTGCCCAACCACCTTGAATCGTAGTAAAGTTTTCTAAATATTTATTGTATGATATTAATTAAGTAGTCTCCAGTGATATAGTAAATGAATCTCCTCCCTTAGATCATATAAATCCACGGTCTATTAAAGAAGGTGCTTAGTATATATAGTGTTTATCTTTAGATGCAAATTATCAAACCTTGTATCCGATATTCACAAAGCTAGGAATATAGTCCTCAGAATGAAAGAGAATAACTGGGATCCTGATTTGGTGACATACAATGCATTGATGAATGGGTATTGTTTGCAAAACCGAGTGGAAGAAGGAAGGAAGGTTTTTGACTCTATTACTCCTGATATTTTCAGTTATAGTATCTTAATCAATGGGTATTGCAATATGAATGAAATAGATGAAGCTTTGCATCTCTTTTGTGAGATGCCTAATAAAGGGTTCAAACCTAATTTGGCTACGTATAACACTATATATGTTGCAGGGGCTGTTTGGCTCCTGCAGATGTTCATCTGCAGTCGAGCTTTTTAAAATTGTGGGCATAGAACCCGACTTTTTTACTTTTATTGTAATATGCTAGACGGTTTTTACAAAAACGGGCTTGTAGATGAAGCGATTGTGTTCTTAGGTGCACTAGAGAAAAAGGGAATAGATAGTCATATAAATTATTACACTATTTTCATGGATGGCTTGAGTAAAGCTAGAAAATTGGATAGTGCACGAGAATTTTTCGATTGCCTCTCTTCTAAGGGATTGGAGCCTAATGTTGTAACTAATACTACGATGATAACGGGATTTTGTCAAGAGGGCTTATTAGAAGAAGCTAAAGATTTTCTCATGGACATGAAACAGAAAAAGTGTTTGCCAAATAAGGTGACCTATAATGTCATTTTTAGAGGATTTCTTCTTAAGGGTGAATTTGATGAGGCGGAAAAGTTTCTCGAGGAAATGGTTGAGAGAGGGTTCTTTGTTGCTTGATTTACTCAAAACAAGAGAAAGCAAAACCTATTCTTCTTGATATGGTTAAGAGATTTGGTCTAAGAGATGGCAATATAGTAATTCATGGAGGAAGCTCAAGTTGAATTTCTTGAAGAGGAAGCAACTTTGACCAGTTTGATAAAATAATCTGATTTGTTAGTGGCCCTTTTTACTTTTCTCCAGGCCTTTATATAGAATTTGTTTTAAGTTGGCTTTTTGTTTACTTGGCTACTGAATCATATGAATAAACCATGTTTTACTTGATGATAAGAATCAATGTGTTATGTGTTATATACTTAAGTTAAACTCAAGTTATTTGTAAATAGGGTCTATATTGATTATTTTGGCCAAATGGCCTTTCCAAATGTTAAAATTCTGAAGATGGCCTTTGGCCATTTCTTTTTATTTTTAATTTTTTTTATATCATTAAAGTTTAAAAATTGAAATTAAAGTACTAATTAATTACCCCCAACCACCCAAACTTTCTAAAATTAATAAATCCACCCCAACCATAAAATTAAAAAAATAAAAGTTATTTCTCTCACTCTTCACTCTTCACTCTTTTCACTCTTCACTCAGTCGCCTCAATCTCTTCTCTTTTCTCTTAAATCTCTCAAACAAACTCTCAAATCACACAAATCACTCCAACAATTCCAACAAGAAGTTGAGATGGCACCTAATCAAAGATTGGCTCAAGGATTAAACCTACAAAATCGCGTAGATGAGGTAAATTTTAATTTTCTATAATTCTTGCACATAAAATAACCCTAACCCTTGTCCTCCTACTTTTGAAGAAGATCTCGCCGCTGTGAGACGTAACAAACATGGATTTTGCCGCCGTGAGGTTTCTACCTCACCGCAGTGAGGTAAAACCTCACGGCGGTGAGAGGTTCGCTCGAGCCGCGGCAGATAGGATTTGGCAGATAGGCTTTGGCGAGTGAATTCTTCTGGGGCGAGTGAAGAAATTCACTCGCCCTCACTTCTCTCGCCCAAGCAGTACCTACTAGCTTAGGCGAGTGAAGTGTGTTGGGCTGGGCGAGTGAAATTTCAGTTGCCCAGCACACTTCACTCGCCCAAGCCAGGAGGTCGTGGGTGAGTGAAGTGTGCTAGGCCACTGAAATTTCACTCGCCCAGCACACTTGACTCGCCCAAGCCAGTAGGTACTGCTTGGGCGAGTGAATTGTGCTGAGCGAGTAGATATTTGAATGGATAAATTTATTTGTTTTGTTTGTAGGGTTTTCGTATCTTACCTACTTCCCAACTGCCGCCCTTGCCTGATTTGCACTATGCGAGGGTAACTAAGGATGGGAAAGTGTCACACAGGCAAACGTGAAAATATTTGAAAGAGATAGTGCCTCGTCTTCAGCAGATCCATTGGGAAAAGATTGATAGGTACCCCCAGATTGGGAATTTTTTATACCTAAATTTAAAAGGATTCCTAAAGGGGTTGATCATACACCAAGTAATGATTAGGTCGTGTACTCGAGAAGACCACCAAAGCGATTATGAGCATTGGATTTTGGTGAACAGAAGCCGATACGGCTGAGCATATAGAGGAGTTTAGCCTGGTTTCAGGATTGCGTTTCACCCCATTAACACGTGACGATAACCGAAGGAAGAATGCTTCTAAGTTGAAACGTAGAAGGTTTCCAAATGCGGGAGACAAATTTGTTAGTGTACTGGAAGTTATTAATGTAATGAAACGTTTGTTGATTCGGTATCCAAACAGTGATGATATCATCAGCCTTATCTATGTTGTTGTTGTAACAACGTCTTGTTGCCTCATCGAAACCCCAGGGAAGTGGATGGCTTCACTTTCGCTGTAAGTAAAATTTAATTCTATTAAATTTTGATATTTATATGTTTTATTAAATTAAATATCAATGAACTCTTATGAAATTGCAGACCTGTGACTTCCTAGATATATGCGAAATATATCCTTGGGGCGATATGGTTTGGAATAAAACAATCGCAAATATTTTGGTCACAATTGGGCCTCAAACTGATGAAACTGAGACCTTCCGCAGTTGGAATTGTGGGCGATGCCCCTTAATTATAAAAGTAAGAAATCCTACTCAGTTTCTCAACGTTTTGTAGAATTACAAGTCTAATTTAGTAACGACTTGTGAATATGATTTATGTGCAGTATTGGTTATTAGAGGCAATTAAAGGTTTGGACCATATAGCACTATGCAGTCCAAGACCTGGTTTTGAGGGGAGGCATCCGAGAATGTTGCGTTGGATCGTAAATGAGTCCAATCGCCCCAATTGTTCTACTGTGGATGAGTTTCTGATTCGTGTTATGGCGTGGTTTTATTAATTATTTTTTATTTTTAATAATTATTAGATCTCTCTAGACATTACAACTATGATATTTTTTGTTTTCAGGTTGTCATCCCGCGACTAAAGCCGGATGTAGTGGAGGTACAGAGCCTATATTATTTGGGGGTGAGGAATGCTATGCTAATTACGTTTGTTGACAATGGCCAGTCAACTTCCTTTCGGATCCTTTGTGAGGGCTTGGGTGTTGACTACATCATTGTTCAGGACGATGAGCCATTGCAATCTAGGGCCGAACTTCGATCCCCCTCAGGGTCCCGACGTTGCCTCCATCTCTCGGGGTCCACAAAACCGTCCCTCCAAACGTCCACACGACGGAGCCTCAACCTCGCGACAGCCATCAATGGATCAAGATGAAGAACAACCGGCTTGGGCACAACGAATGGAGCGGATTCAACTTGAAAATCAAAGGATGTGCCGGGACACCCAAACCCGTGTGGGCGCCCTTGAGCGGATGATGGCAGATCTTCTTCGTCGGATGGATCTTAACGGAGGAAGGCCGCATGCGCCATTTGGAGGGGGTGATGATGCAATTGAAGTTGATGCTGATATTAGGGAGGTTGATCAGTATACAGATCATCAGGTTGATGATTGAGATTATGTATATGTTTTAGACATTTAATTGACATATTGTTTTGATTATGTTTTGAATTATTTTATGAAATGGTGTGTTTTTTTAATTGATGATCAAGGGGGCGATTATCTCTACAGGGTTTTCCATAGAATCCCGAGAATGATCCGAACTTAAATTTTGTAGCTTCGAAAGATAGGGGGATCCAAGATCCACAGGGTTCTCCGAAGAGTCCCGGGACTAATGACCCGGACTCAGATTTTGTGGCTCAGACAGACAGGGAAAAGAGGATGAGAAAGACGAGTAAATGGATCAGAACCCCATTCACTGCAAATGATAGGCCGAAGAAGCCTTCTAAATAATTAGGCAATTTTAATAATTTTTTGTTTTTTAAATTTTTAGTGTTAATGTGATATTGTAGTTTGAATTATTTTTTATTGGTAATTTCATGAGAAACAACGGAAAAGGTTTATAGCTTTTGTGAATGAATTTTCGACTAATGTTCTTTAAGTGTTTCAAGTAATGATATTATGTATGTTTATCGATTTGTAATGATACTCTATACAGTATGAATTTGGGGGAGTGAAGTGTTCTGGGCGACTGAACTATCACTCGCCCAGGCTTATTCACTAGCCCAAGCCAGTAGGTGCTGGCTTGGGCGAGTGAAGTGTTCTGGGCTACTGAAATCATCCACTCGCCCAAGTCAGTCCTACTGGGCTTAGGCGAGTGAAGTTGAGGTGCATTAGGGTTTTCCCTCGTCCATGCTTATTCACTCGCCCAAACCCCCTGAAATTTGTCCAATTACAACAACCCATATTAACCAATTTCACTATTGTTAAAACAAGGAAAATGTGCAATTAACAACAAGTAGTACAATTAATATTGTTCAATACACATCAAATATTGCAACTAATAGTGTTTAATTTCAACAAATTTCCCTCAATTTTGATTATGGGGGAGTTAGTGGCCCTATACTTGTTAGTCTTCCGTTTGGATTCTTAATTGACATAATTTCCACAAATTTCTCGCAATTTTGATTTACGGAGGAGTTAGTGGTCCTATACTTGTTAGTCTTTTTTATGGACCTATACTTGTTAGTCTTCCGTATGGATTCTTAATTGACCTAATTTCAACAAATTTTCCCCAAGTTTGATTTACGGGGGAGTTAGTGGTCCTATACTTGTTAGTCTTCCGTTTGGATTCTTAATTGACCTAATTTAAACAAATTTCTCGCAATTTTGATTTACGGAGGAGTTAGTGGTCCTATACTTGTTAGTCTTCCGTATGGATTCTTAATTGACCTAATTTCTTTGTTTTGAATTTACATGTTAATTGACCTAATTTCAACAAATTTTCCCCAATTTTGATTTACGGGGGAATTAGTGGTCCTATACTTGTTGACCTAATTTCAACAAATTTTCCCCAATTTTGATTTACGGGGGAGTTAGTGGTCCTATACTTGTTAGTCTTCCGTATGGATTCTTAATTGACCTAATTTCAACAAATTTTCCCCATTTTGATTTACGGGGGGAGTTAGTGGTCCTATACTTGTTAGTCTTCCGTTTGGATTCTTAATTGACCTAATTTCAACAAATTTCTCGCAATTTTGATTTACGGAGGAGTTAGTGGTCCTATACTTGTTAGTCTTCCGTATTGATTCTTAATTGACCTAATTTCTTTGTTTTGAATTTACATGTTAATTGACCTAATTTCAACAAATTTTGCCCAATTTTGATTTACGGGGGAGTTAGTGGTCCTATACTTGTTAGTCTACCGTATGGATTCTTAATTGACCTAATTTCAACAAATTTTCCCCATTTTGATTTACGGGGGAGTTAGTTGTCCTATACTTGTTAGTCTTCCGTTTGGATTCTTAATTGACCTAATTTCAACAAATTTCTCGCAATTTTAATTTACGGAGGAGTTAGTGATCTTTTTTGCGTTAGTCTTCCATTTGGGTGAATGAAGTGTTCTGGGCGGCTGAACTATCAATCGCCCATTCTTATTGACTCGCCCAAGCCAGTAGGTGCTGTCTTGGGCGAGTGAATAATCATGGGCGACTGAAATCTCAGTTGCCCATGATTATTCACTCGCCCAAGTCAGTACCTACTGGCTTGAGCGAGTGAAGTTCACTATTCTTAAAACAAGGAAAATGTGCATTTAACTACAAGTAGTAAAATGAATATTATTCAATACACATCAAATATTTCAACTAATAGTATTTAATAAACATCAATCTAAGATTGCTCCGAGTTCTCGAAGCGGTGGGGACATGTCTTTGCATTGTGACCTATACCTTTGCAAATCGAGCACTTGTATGTTTTCTTTACTTTTTCAATAGCGGATTTAAAATGGGACGTTCTTGGTCTTCCGACAGATCATTTCACATATGGAGGAAAAACTTTTCTCATATTCACATCATCGGGAATGTTGATCCATTGGTCTTCAGATGGAACGGGATAAATGACCTCCATATATGCATGAATCATGAAAGCGCACCTGTAGTAATCGGACGTAAGTTCATATATGTACCTGCTGGTATCCTTTGGTCTAAAGTCCATGGCAGCTGCTATTGCATGATCACATGGCATCCTTTCGATTTGAAACACACCACATGAACAAGATTTGTTCTCCAAGTCCACAATTCCATTCCACTCAGTAGATTCAACTTTCCACTTTCCATAACCCAACCTAAATTTTGCCCACATTCCTGCGCTCTCATATTGATTGCGTAGGGTTTCCTCTCGTTCTTTGGTAAGTGGACCCGGATACTTTAGTGCCGCCTCACGACGCTTATAAAACCACGATCCCATCTTATCAATTAAAAATCCGACCATGGCACATATGGGATAATCTTTAGCCTTCTTGATCACTTTATTTAGGACCTCAACGGTGTTAGATGTCATAGTTTCGTACCTATTGACACGTTGGTACACCCTCGACCATTTCTCGAACTTGACATCGTTCTCTAGCCAATCTGCACACCTTTCATTCTTTTCTTTCAATAAATCAAAATACTTTTGGAATTCATTCTCGGTGTATGAATAACATGCTTGGTAAAAAAGATTGGCCAGATATGTTTTTCCCCTCCATTTTGATAATATGTTCTTCTTTATATGCCAATAGCATGAACCGTGTTCTGCCAAAGGATAAACAACTTTGACCACGTTTGCAATAGATGAACCCCTGTCCGAAACAATAACCAAATTTTCTCTATCTGGTATCACCTCTCTCAAGCACTCCAGGAACCAAGTCCAACAAGCCGTGTCTTCACTATCACCTACCCCCAGGCAAGCGGATAACAATAGTTTTCACTGTCCGTCGTACTTGCAAGTAGAACAATTCCTTCGTATTTGTTCAACATGAAAGTTGCATCAATTACAATCACATTTCTTAGCATTTGGAATCCTCGAATAGCAGCTCCTAAAGCCATGAAAAAATATTTGAATTTGTTTTTCGAGTCCGTATGGATGCGAGTGAGCATTCCGGGATTCGACTTCTCAATCATGTAACAATACGAGAGGAGCTTGGCAAAATTTTCTTCAAACGTACCCCTTACAATATCTTCAGCAACTCGTTTCCCTCTCCAAGCTTTCCCATAGCTAATGGCAACGTTTTCTTCGGTACGCATAAAGTTTATCAATGTTTCTGGATTAGGCGGGACCTTGGCATTCAAGAATAGTCCCTTTGTACTACCCCCGATCAAACGACTGGTTGCTTGTATATGTTGGGCAGTTCTACCCATCAAATCACAAGTGTGAATGTTAGTATATGTTTGAATAACAAACTAATCACCGATCGGTTCCTTTGTGGCATATATTCGCCATGGACAATTTTGTGCACACACCAAGCAGTCTTCTGTATTGTGGAAGACTTACATGTCTTATGTGAGAAATGGTTACCTAAAGCAACCAACCCGAGTTGTTGTATAAAATCCTGTTTATTTTTAAAGCGCTGGCCGATTTCCCAACTTGATCCATCAGTTCTTCCCTAACTGGAATTTGATCCTGAAGAAATTCTTGGGATATCAAAATTTGGCTCGTCATAAGTTGGAGCTTGGCCATGATGGCAAGGTGCCTCCTGTGAGTCGTATTGGCCATGACTAGGTGGGTTGTTACAACTAGGTGCCACATACTCAAAATTAGGCGCTTGATCAAAATTACTAGGTTGCTTGTGATCATCCGGACTCCAATGAATAACAACATCATCAATTACATGTTCCTCAACTGTAGGCTCAAGTGCTTTATCAACATTATCACGTACGTTTGACAAATGTGGCGTTGGATTAGAGGCCATCCTCTCTCGACTAGATATGTTCATTTCACTTGGTCCTATCTCACATCCATCATTGTTATTCAAAAAACTAACTCGGTCATTAACTTGTCTTCCTTTAGTTTGGACTGTAAGTTTCCTCGGACTCCCTTCTCTCCTTGGAGTCTCTTCTCTCCTCGGAGTCTCTTCTTTCCTCGGAGTACAAGTCACATACAAAGTAATCTCAGAACGATTTTGGTGAAAGAACTTAATTACTTCCCTTTGAGTCTCGTTTAATATGGCCCAGGGTTCACCCCCTGCTTCCACACCAATTTTGTGATGGATCACATCATTATTTGCATACCGATCATAATCCATCTTTTCGCAAATAGTGTTATATAATTCCTCAAACAAAAATCGTCCGATCCACCATAAAGTAATCAACACATTTATTATCGCCTTCCCAAACCCAATTGTTGTTCGTTAACTTCCACTCTCAACCATACTTTAGATTCACAAGAATTTGAGACATACCTACAAATAAACAACTCAAATTAAAAAAAAAAAAATTGTTCTGTGCGGGCGCTTGAACTATGCTTGGCGACTAAACTTCACTCGCCTAAGCACGACCAAGTGTCATATTGGGCGCCTGAACAGTTTTGGGCGACTGAACTTCATTCACCCAAGAACAGTTCAAGCGTTCACACAGGAAGTACGGGATTTTAAATTTTCATCATTTTTCTACTACGATTTGCCTACCAAATGATTTAGAATAAATGCCCAATGTTATAAGAGAACGAATACTAACCTTTTTTGTTGATAATCTTGTTATATTTTTCTGCTTCTTCCTCTTCCTCTTTGATTTTGAGCAAAATCAATTTTAGGGTTTTGGGAGAAGAATGTGAAATGGGGGAGGAGAGAGGTTGATTTTGAATTTTGTAACTCTGTATGGGTATAATTTAAAATTTGTTATAGTTAAATTAAGATTTAAGTAATTACATTTATATTAATCAGTAATCTATTAACTAATTAATTAAAGGAAGGCCATTTCTAGAATTTTTAACTTTCTAAGGCCATTTTTAAAATTCAACTTCTCATAAGGCCATTTTTAAAACTGCCTCGTCTATATTTACATTCAGTCTATTTATATACATGAAAGCTATCGCCGGGTCGGATTCGGGTCAGGTCTAGCTCCTTATACATATTGGTATCGCTTGATTTTTTTTATAGAGAATTCTGATTTGAATGTGCCTGGATTTGCAAATTCTTTAACCATACTCAAGATTATAATATGGATTTTGGTAACTATTTGTATCTAATGAAATTTCACCTCAAAATCACTACTAGAAAAACTCGATAATTCAACCGAAATTGCAACAGAAAATGGCCCAAAATCAGTTGAAAAATTAATTTTTCGACCGAAAGTATCGGTTGGAAAAATTGCCGTTGGAATCGGGATTGCAACCGAAAAACATTGCAACCAATTTCAAAATTAGTTGGAATTTTTTCCAACTGGTTTTTTTCGGTTGAAAAATCGGTTGCAGTTTTTCCAACCGGTTTTATTTCGGTTAGAATTCCTCCAACTGATTCTTGAACCACCCAGAATCGGTTAAAATTTTTTCAGGGGGGATTTTGTGATTTTTCATTTTTTACATTTAAACCCTAATAAAACATCGTCGAATTTGAATTCAATGCAATCCAAAAAGTACACCACTAAACAATAGTCGAATAATCCACAATCCACAATCCACAATCCACAAACAATAGTCGAATAATCCACAATCCAAAAATACACCACTAAATCATCCACAATCCATAAACAATAGTCGAATAATCCACAATCCAAAAAGTAGACCACTAAATTTAAACACTCAAGTACTTGAAATACAATTCAATCCCTATTTTGTTTCTTTGATTGATCATCTTGAGACGGTTGATGATTTAAATGTTGCGGGGGCCTTCAGCTTGAGAAAGATGCTCAAGCTGCACCGGTAGCAGTATTATCATCTTTTGAAGGTTGACCAACAAATTTTGAGATGGTGGCTACAGAGTTGATATGTTATTTGAAGAAGAAAAATAACCATGAATTAGATTATTGCCTCTCAAAAAAAAAAAAAAAAAAAAAAGATATAATTTTAAGAAAAATAACAAACGTCTTAAAATCCAAGGAACAAACAAATATGTACTCAATTAAAAAACAAAAGCAATGGTATGGGGATGTTGTTGTACCTCCAAATTTGAACCTAGAGAAGTAGTTTTTGGATCAGTTGCCACTATTGAGTCTTCATATAGCTTTACTGCCTTGTGTACATGTTTCAAGTGACTCCATTTTGGATGACTTATAAGACCTACACAACATAGTAAATTCATAATGCCTACACAATGTAATCATTAAGGGTTATTAAGAAATATATTTATGGTAACTAGGAAAGTGCACATGCGTTGCACTTGACTAATTAATTTTTTACGTTAATTACATCATATATAATGATTTTTCATCATACTATCGTCTTAATGACATACTACATAATTTTTGACTAAATTAATTAATTATTATATTGTCACCAAGAAATTAAAGTCGAGATCATAAATACCTAAAGCAAAAACTTGAAAATTAAACACGAACTATCATTACTAAGTATTTCTAACTTAAAACTACATGTCTACATAAATATTATTCTAAACATACCATTTAAACGAATGAACAACATCAATTCTTTTTTTTTCTTAACTTTGATATTTCATCTAAACCATTTTCACATGTTTAAACCCTCTTTTATTTATCGATTTCACCAGTTTTACCGGTTATACATGTCTTTTACCGAGTTAATCCATTTTCAATTACATGCTTAATTCATTTTTTAAACAATTTGACTTATTGTTACCAATTTTCCTCAATTTTGTCGAGTAAACCTATTTTATCTATTTAACCCGCTTTTATACCGAGTTTATATTTTTTGTTTAGTTATTTTAACATATTCTTTCATCGATTTCATCCGCTTTACATTGAGCTTACAATTTTCTAAGTTATACTAACTCGTTCTTTCACCGATTTCACACATTTTTGTGTTTTATGTCATTTGATAATCAATTAACTCATTCTATTTGGTTTAACCCAATTTTAGTCGATTTTACTTATTCTTTTGCCGATTTAACCTATTTTCTCACCTATTTCACCTTTTTTGTGGTCTATTTAATTCATTTTTTATGTTCTTGTTCATTTATCGATTTGACCCTTTATTTATCCCATGTTTAGCCAATATCATTCATTTTTATCGATTTATTTGGCTTATGCCGGTTCATCCTGTTGTTTTATCGATTACACCATTTTTTGTTGCTTTAACTTTTTTTTCTTCTATCTAAACCACTTTCCATTGATTTTACTATTTTTAATCGAATTTTACTGGTTTTCAACGGATTTAACCATTTCTATGTTTTGATTTTTTTTATTCAAGTCATTTATAAGTTTTTCAGTTAAATAAATAACACTTTTTTTATTCATATAAAATGATGGTGACATAATTTTTTTTATGATGTTCTTCCGATTTTACCCTTTATGGTTTATCCAATTTGTTAATCAATTCACCCATTCTCTCCGGTTTAACCCAAACTTAGTTGATTTTATACCATTTGTAAATCAATTCCTCCATTCTCTCTGGTTTAACCCAATCTTAGTCGATTTGCTTATTTTTTTTGCTGATTTAACCTATTTTCTCACATATTTCACATTTTCATGCCAATTTAACTCATTCTTGTTGTTCTTTTTCTTTTATCAATTTGATCCGTTTTTCTTATTATGCCGTGTTTAACTGATTTTAGCTTTTACCAGTTTTACTTATTTGCGGAATATCTGATTGTTAGGAATTTAGCTAGATATAAATCAATCTTTTTCGTCAAACATTTAACAATGGCAAAAATTAGAATTTGTATATATTTAATATATATTTCACAAATAAGCAAATTGTTCTTAAAATGATAATAAAATTTGTTAGTCATCATATGAGTTTCCGTAAGAAACTTTCTAAGTTTCTATCTTTTTTTGAACTTCACCTACATTATTAAGTCCCCCAATTTTATGTATTCTCCAATTTTTATTTTACTGTATTTACTTTTATCTTGATATAATAGTGTTTATATTAAAGTAGACTTCTTTTTCATGTAAAAGTATATGATTATTCAATTATTTTATTTGTCATTTAAATAGGGGTATATTAGTCATCATAAAAAGAGAAGAATTTTTCTTGACCAACTTGCACTTTTATACGTATATAGATAGATTAACAACTAACAAAGAAATGGCATTACCATGTTCATCAATCGGATCTTTCATAATCATAGCTAGTTATGACCCTTGTGTTAAATAACAAGTAAGTAATTGGATGCATGACCCTCCATTCATATAAGCATATATTATATGGAATTTTTGAATATAGGGATAATTATAGGGACCTCCCCTGAGGTAAGGTGTAATTACCGTCCAATCCCCTCCGACTATTATAATTACAGGGACCTCCCTTGATGTTTCAAAAGGATTACAAAACCCTAACGGGGACTAACGGACTTGGATGGCATCCGTGAATTGACAGTTATGCCCTCGAATTTTTTAATTAATAAAAAAAACAACCCTAACGCCTCCCACCCCCACCCCCACACCATCCCACCCCAACAAATGTAATCCTTTTGAAACATCAGAGAGGTTCCTGTAATTATGATAGTCGGAGGGGATTAGGCGGTAATTACACCTAACCTTAGAGGAGATCCCTGTAATTATCCCTTTTTTTTAAAATAATATATATTACAATTATTTATTTATTTATTTATAATAATTATTTTCGATGTTTATGAATTATAATAACTATTTTATTAAATCGGGTATTTGAATGAGTATTTTTATTTTTTGTAAAAATTATGAAATTTTTTAGTACGGGTTAATTATGAGCATTTTTATAATGTCTAATAATTTACGTTCAAGTTTTTAGTTAAAAATTATTTTTATAATTCTAATAATTTTTGTTCAAGTTTTTAGTTAAAATTTACGATTTTTTTTAGTACGGGTTAGTTATGAACAGTATGAGAATTTTTATAATGTCTAACAATTTATTTTCATTTATCCTTATACTTTAACTTTGAATGTTTTTTAAATTATTAAAATTATGGGTCAAATGTGAAAGTTGAATGTATTTACATTTGTATTTATGTTCTACAATATTTTTCTCTTGATTAAAGTTGAATGTATTTACATTTGTATTTATGTTCTACAATATTTTTCTCTTGATTAAAGTTGAATGTATTTACATTTGTATTCATTTATCCTTGTACTTGGATTTTATTTTGCAAAAAAATTGAAAAAAACCAATTATTTTTTTATTAAACTATTTTACTGAATTTATACACAATAAAATTAATTATAAGGACAAAGTTAAAATATAACATTGACATCCTTTCATAATCCTAAACATTACAATAAATTCATTTTCCGTTTATACAACTGAAAAGGGTATAATGGGAAACTCAAAAAATATTGGGTGATGACATCAGGAAAAACAGATGGAAACCTAACAGATTTAATCCTTTTGAAACGTCAGGGGAAGTTCCTGTAATTATGATATTCGGAGGGAATTGGGTGGTAATTACACCTAACCTCAGAGGAGTTCCAAGTAATTATCCCTTAAATATAATGATCAATTATAATAACAATATAATCTTTTTATGGCACTTAACACATTACAATTAGAAAATCTCCATCACTGGGCACTACATTTTGAAACTTCTCTTTATTATTTCTTTTTATTATTCTATTTCCCTTTTCAGTAAATATATGTAGAAAACTTTCCAATTCTATTTCCATCACTGGGCACTACATTATGTTTCCCTTTTTTATCACACATTACAATTAGAAAACCGAAGCTACTGCAGTTCTGTAAGGTTTTGTGAGTTCATATGCCAAAGCTTATAAGCCCTAATTCAAGCCACAATCTAATTCTCCCCACATTAAAAAAGTTAGCCCTAATTCAAGATTATTTGTACTTGAAACTTGAAGATAATTCGTGGTTTTGATTCATACCTCTAAATGTGTAGAAGGGAAGACTTGAGGATGAAGAGAGGTGGTGGTTGGCGGTGGTGCGTCCGGAGCTGATGGTGCTGTTAGGAATAGTGCTCATAAAGCATTTGATGAACATTATTAATTGAAAATAAATAAATTGTTTGGTTTTTTGAATTTCATATATTCGATTCGATTATGCTTTTTATCTAGTATAATATAATTATCAGAAAATTCCATGTCTATTTATTAAATATGACTTTTGTATATATAAGGATGTACAAGAGGATTAAAGTTATAAACAATAGACTAAATAGTCCGTAGTAAGTTAAAGTTGGGATCTTTAACTAATTACTACTAGTACGCTCCACTGAAAATTAAGAATTCAATGATCTCGATCCGGATCATTGATGTTGTGACATTAAAGGTGGGGGTGCTTTATGTAATATGATTTACATAGGACTGGACCAGACATGAATTGAAATCTATTATAAGATACCGTTAACTTTAGATTTCAATACATGTCACACGATGATCATATATGAATTAATCTGAATCCTGAGTAGACATAAACTCCTGTTTGTGTCAGCGAGTCCTTTTGACTCATGGGTAGTGACTTGTTTGTTAATCATGTCACACACTTATGTCTTGGAGGTCCGTTGAGATAAATGGCTGGGAATGTGCACTACAGATATGGAATCCAACTCTTTCTGCGGAAAGCTGAGTTAATTGATTCCCTTAAGTGTTAATTCTGGAACTGAACAGTTCGAGTACTCTGGTTTGTGAAAATGTTTATAAACCAAACTGTTCACTAGTGAATTAATGGAACTTAAGGATTAAGAAATAATTATAGGGGCAAAACGGTAATTTCGCCTAGCTTTAATTATGAATCAATTCTTGGACGGTTAAATCATATGTAATGATTATATCAATGGACACTCTGGTCTTTCGAGTAAAATATAATGTAAGGACAAGAGTGCAATTCCAAGTCTTTAGTGGAGTCACTTGGAATTAATAAATTGATTATATTAATTAATGAGTTTAATTAATTATTTAATTTATTGGAGCTTGAAATTACATGTCCATAGGTCCCAATTCCGGCTCCTATTATTCTACGATTGAACCTATAATAAGAATGATTAAACTCTCGATATATTTTGGGAAATTGGTTTTTCTAAAATATACATGATGAATTAATTGTAATATTTAATTGATGAATTGTGAATTAATCAATTAAAAATATGACAATTGATTAAATCAAATTTAATTATTGAATTAAATTTGTGTAGGAATTTCCTTAATAGGAAAATGCATTTTATGATTATATATGATATACTCATAATATAAGATATATACAAATAATGCAATTACCTAGAAGGAAGGAGATGGAATCCTATTTGAGTTAGGAGAAAGTAGTTGAGAAAGATAAGGAAAGAGGATATGTATGACATATCTATATATATAAGATATCTCTTTTCTAAATCATATGAGTTTTTTGGAGAGATACAATTTTGTAACGAAAGAAAGAAAATCTCTCTCTCTTTTTCTCTACACAAAAATCGTCCATCACCTTAGAAATTAGGAGAAATTTGTTCTTCCAATTTCTAGAGTTTATTTATCCAAACATAAAAGGTTAGTGCCCACCCACTAGTAGAAGGAGAAACGGGGTTGAAGATCAAGGGTTAAAAAGATCAAGAAAGTTTGTTGATCTCATCCTAACACCAAAGTTCAACCGAAAAGACGAAGGACAGGAAGCTTTCGATATGATTTGCTTTCTCTCTCTTTTGCATAAATTAAAATAATATTTGTTATGTGATCCTCATGTTTTATGTAAAATATTTTTGAAATATATTGAAAACATAAAATCCACCGAATTCCGCAACTGGTTCGAATAAGTTCGATCCTGTTTTATTCAATTGGATTGAATTGTTCATGATCCGATTGGGTAAAAACCAACAATTGGTATCAGAGCGGTTCATAACGATATTATTTTAATTGATTGTGGGTAATTGCATAATTTGATTGTTTGATTTGTTATTATGGATGATGATTTGGTTTTTATTAAATTATTGGAGCGGTCGAATTATGGTGTTCATGGGGCCTCCCATATGAGGCATAGTTTTAATTTTATTAGAATTATGTTGTACGCCAAAATTTCATGGCATAAGATTTTCTGTAATAAAATTAGATTAGTACAAGTTAATCTTGAGAAGGAAGGGAAAAGGTATACGATGGCGGCGGAGCACATATCTGATTCTAGGGCATAAGACCACATGGGCCAACTTCAAGTAATTAAAGGCCCAAAAAGGAATTGAGCAGCATGAAAATTGACTGGGCTGAATTGAATCAGGGCCGAGGCAAAGCCTTTATACTTTCTTGCATCTAGCAGCATGATGGTTGATGGATATTTTTACAAGACGGGCATAAGACGAATATTACCTATTAATGTAATAGGAATAGTCTTTATTAATTTTGTAACCCAGGACACCCGACCCGCTCCTATTTGCTTGTTTATATTATGTCGGTAATATGTGCATGCAAATATCTTGTCATTCATATTACCCACAATTTTGTTTATGCATGCATACATATAGATATATGTGATATATATGTTTTGTGTATATAATTTTATTAGTTTTTTGAAAACTAAGATAACCTAAATAATTGTATGATTTAATAGTTAAATTAGCAATTATTTATTTAGGTGATAAGTTGAGTTAGGAAAAATTAATAATAGCAAGTTCAACTAAAAGTTATGACTTTTTGTATATTAGAATGTCTAATTGAACTTTGACCCAATTAGATTGGTTAAATATTAATTTGACCCACTTCAAATTTAGAATGTATAAAATTACCTATTACCCAATTAGATTGGATTAATAATCTACGTAACAATCTAGGTCCAAATAAGATTTGATTCTATTTTTAATCCTTAATTAGATAAGAGATTAGAAACCTAGTGAAGTTAATGTAGATTAATTAAACATAAGATGTTCATTTAAAAATAAAACACATGTTTTATAAATATTGAGTGGGAGAAGGACATATATGGATATATCCTACAGTCTCTATTATTAGTTTAATATAGTGAGATATGGGTAGCGCCTCGAGATGCCTAGTTTGCATCCTCCCTACGGAAGGTGTCTAACTTATGTCAATAACAAGATTAAACTTCCATGAGATAAGACTAATTGATGTATTTTAGGTTGATCATCCCTACGGAGGCAAGTCTAAGTTAAGTCATAAAGTCTTAAATAATAGGTTACACTCATAAATGTGTATTTAAATTAGTTAAATACATATTGACTAAAAATAGCGGTAATTAATAATGAAAGAAAAATATGAGATATTTTAGTTCATTCATTAATTTGAGATTGTCTCGAACTTAATTTAGTATTAATGTGATCGACCCTACGGCAGCACATTAATAGCTTCATTATTTTATCGCGGATTAGTAAAATGTTTTATGTGTTTTTCTTTAGAGTTGCATTCATGCATCACGTTTACTATTCTGAATTATGATAAGTATGTTGAATGTATGATTGAAACTTTAAATTTATTTATTTTCAGCAATCATGTCTTCTTCAAACCCAATTATTGCTTTACTTTCAAACGAAAAATTGATTGGGGACAATTACGCAAAATGGAAATCTAATATGAATATTATGATGGTTTGTGAGAACCAAAAGTTCGTTCTCACAGAGGAATGTCCTCCAGAACCCCCTGCCACTGCCACTCGTACTGTACGAGAAAAATATGATAGTTGGATTCAAACCAACAACAAAGTGAAATGCTACATGCTTGCATCCATGAGTGATGTTCTCAGGTAGAAACATGAAAACATGGAATTTTCATATGAGATATGGGAATCACTACAAGCAATGTTTGGGCAACCTTCTGATCAAAGCCGACATGAAGCTACTCGTAGATTCATGAACGCAAGGATGAAGAAAGGTGCTCCAGTAAGAGATCATGTGCTGGACATGATCAACACTGTGCATGAGGCAGAAATACATGGGGCCACCATAGATGATAAAACTCAAGTTAGCATCATACTTGGGTCACTAACGCCTGACTTTGCTCCGTTTACTACCAACTATATAATGAACAAGTTGGAGTATAACCTGACTCAGTTACTGAACGAGTTACAAACTTTTGAGGCCATATCCAAGATAAGGTCTCAAGAGCGAGAGGTAAATGTTACCGAGCAAGGTCAGTCTTCCTCTGCTGTTAAGAACAAGAAGAAGAAGAAGGCATATGGTGGGTCTGAATCTGAGCCCAAAGCCAATAAGCAATTCAAAGGCAAAGGCAAGAACAATTCAAAGAAGAAAGAACCCAAAGGAAAATGTTTTCATTGTGGGATAGATGGGCATTGGAAGAGAAACTGTAAAAAGTATCTCGCCGAAAAGAAAGAGCAAAAGAAAGGTAAATTCGATTTACTAGTTTTAGAAACTTGCTTAGTGGTTGATGATTATTCAACCTGGATAATTGATTCAGGAGCCACTAACCATATTTGTTCATCTATTCAGATGCTTAGTTCTTTGAAGGAGCTTGCTGAAGGGGAAGTGACCATGAGAGTTGGAAATGGGGCGTTCGTTTCAGCAAAGGCCATAGGAACAGTCCGTTTAGATTTTAGGAGTAAATTTCTTGTTTTGAACAATGTTTATTTTATTCCTGGTTTTTCGAGAAATTTGATTTCTCTTTCTATGTTGCATGAACAAAAATTTATTATTTCATTTTCTAATAATAAAATAGTTATTTCTAGAAATGGATTATTTATATGCAATGCAAGTGTTGAAAACGAACTGTACGTATTAAGGCCTGACGAACGATTAATAAATAATTTTGAATTATTTAAGGTAGCAAATCCTAGGTCTAACAAACGTTCTAAAATATCCGAAAGTGATGACACATATCTTTGGCATCTAAGGTTAGGACATATTAACCTCGAAAGGATAAACAGGCTTGTAAAGGAAGGTCCTTTAAGAGAGTTAAAAGTTGGCACTCTTCCTGTTTGTGAATCCTACATTGAGGGAAAGATGACTAGAAGACCTTTCTCTACAAAGGGCCTAAGAGCCAAATAACCTCTTGAGTTGGTACACAGTGACCTTTGTGGTCCCTTAAATGTGGAAGCTCGAGGAGGTTATGAATACTACGTCACTTTTATTGATGATTATTCACGATATGGTTATTTATACCTAATGCAAAGAAAATCTGAAACTTTTGATAAGTTTAAAGAATTCTTAGCAGCAGCTGAAAAGCAGTTAGGTAAATCACTGAAAACTCTTAGATCTGATCGAGGAGGAGAATACTTGAGTTATGAATTCAAGGATTACTTGGTGGAGCATGGAATTGAAACCCAACTCACATCACCTGGAACACCCCAACAAAATGGTGTTGCGGAAAGGCGGAACAGAACGTTATTAGGAATGGTTAGATCTATGATGAGTTACTCCTCATTGGTAAAATCTTTCTGGGGATATGCACTAAGAACCGCAAACTACATTTTGAATGTAGTACCTTCCAAATCCATCCAAAAGACACCCTTAAAATTGTGGAATGGACGTAAACCTAGTTTACAACATTTTCGCATATGGGGATGTCCTGCACACGTGCTGAGGAGTGATTTTGGAAAGTTAGATGCGCGAACAGAAGTGTGTCTGTTTGTAGGATATCCTGAAGGCACTAGAGGTGGTTTGTTTGTTGGGATTCGATAAGATAAACAGCCCTAAGCACAGCGGAAATTAAAATTTTAAGGACCTCTTACGGAATCTTGCCAGGATACTAAACTGGTTGTATATATATATGAATATAAAACGACAAGAATAATTAGATCCAAATTATACCTGTCTCCTAGCAAATCCAAGAAAGTAGCAAAGTCGTTGCGTTTTCTCCCTCGGTAGAAATCGATCCAAGCTTTATTGTAGCGCCCCACGTGTTGCGCCTCTACGAGTTGATACACCACAATATCACGAAATATAATATATCCTAATCGGCTAGAACATAGAATATATTAATATCTAGAATTAGAGAACAAGATTGGAACGAGAACGAAATCGAAAAATTCTTCCAAAAGGAAGAGATGGTTCGGCCGATCACTAGGGAGAGAGAGGGAGATAATTTTCTTGACTTGGCTTTTTGGCTCTTGATTAGTGTCGAGTTGATACACCACAATATCACGAAATATAATATATCCTAATCGGCTAGAACATAGAATATATTAATATCTAGAATTAGAGAACAAGATTGGAACGAGAACGAAATCGAAAAATTCTTCCAAAAGGAAGAAATGGTTCGGCCGATCACTAGGGAGAGAGAGGGAGATAATTTTCTTGACTTGGCTTTTTGGCTCTTGATTAGTGTGTTTGAGATATGACCTTAGGTCTCCTACTTATAGGAATCTCATCATCCTAATCCTCCTAGGACTAGGACTCCCAAGTCTTCTAATTCTCCTACATGGGTCATGGCCCTTTTAATTGGAAGACTAAGTCTTCTAATTAATTCATGGCCCATACTAGATTTAATTAATTGGGTCTTTATTTAATTCCAATTAAATAGCCCAATTAATTTATTTATTTCTTATTTAATTAAATTTGACTCTAAGTCTATTTAATTAAATATTCCCTTTATTAATTAAATCCAATTTAATTAATTAACTCACAAATTAAATTCCAATTTAATTTCCAGTCTAGATCCAATTCCAATCGGATCACGTTCGCTCCAATTGGGTCGACTCAGTCGACCCAGTCACCCCAATCGACCCAGTCGATTTAGTTGACTCAGTTGTTCTTCATTTCCTCGCTTTCGCTTCATGTGTATTGTGTATGCCCCCGTAGGTTCACCACATAATTGGCCGTGGGTTATAATTAAATATTCATTTAATTACTCGAGTAATAAATAGTCTAAATCAATCGAACACTCTGTCGACTGATCATTCCAAAATTAGCACCCCTGCTAATTTGGGAATTCTCCCACACTCCACGGTCGATGTCTGGCCACAAGCCCATGGAGCCCAATCACTGGTGAATTAATTCAGTGAACCTTTTAATCATTTACAATTTCCATATACGCTATAATCTCTCCATCGATCAATCTCCCAGTCAATACTTAAGGGCATGGATTTTTCATCGGTTCCCTTTTATTTTGTTTTGACTTTATGCATTCTGATCTCGAAATAATTCTCTTTGACTTAATCTTTATGAGCTACTTTCATAAAGCCGTCAGATACCTTGGCCAAGGATTTTACCAGAATTAATTTCTCACAGAAATCCATAGGAGAATTTCCCAACCTATCAAGTCGGGTCAATGGATCCTTTGTTGATGATATGAACCTGCATACGAGTCCCTCTATACCTAACGTGAATCCACAGAGACTTTCTGGTGATCTCCAGTCGGTCGGAACTCACATCTAAGTATAGACGTTCTCGCACCAGATAAACCCTATCACCTCAAGTGTTTGGGGATCATTCCTCGTATACTGTTGTAAATAGGAATAACTTCAACTCCGATATGCGACTCCGTGGTGAGTTATTTCCTAATTGGGGTATTCAGTGCACTTGCCATCCCAGCAAGCCACCCACTTATGTGTATCGACTATCCCAATCACGCTCGTGGACCCCAGCGTCCTCCAGTTCATCGAAGTATACACATCAGTGAGAGTCTAACCAAATCCAACGATGTGCCATCTCGATTGGATTCTACGACTCTTGAATATGTTCTAGATCACGGCCTTGGAGATCAGTCCACGGGTTGTCCCATAGCCCTGTGATCTAAGGACTTATATCCTTATGCGTAGATAATTATTACATAAGATAAAGTTGACCATATAATAAAGATGCATTTATTAATCTAAATTGAATAGTTCCTTTATTTATTACAATAAATGACAGCCATACAGTTGGCATGCCGGACACTATTTCTATCATTGTTCTATAGTACTCAAGATAAGAAAGTATTTGTATCGACAGATGCCACTTTTCTTGAGCACACTTATATAACAAACTTTAAACCTCGAAGTAAAATAATATTAGAAGAACTCCAAGCTGACGTAATTGATAGACCACAGTCAACCACTGATGAACGACCAAGTCAAAAGACCACAGTTCCTAATCAGATTCCGTTGGTACCTCGAAGTAGTGGGAGAGTAATAAGATTACCCGCTCGCTACAGGGATGAGAGCCTTCTAGTGTCTGACACTAACCAAAATGATCCATTGTCATACAAGCATGCAATGGAAGATTCTGATAAGGAAAAATGGCAAGAAGCCATGAACCAAGAGATGGAGTCTATGAACTCTAACTATGTCTGGGAACTTGTAGATCCACCTGAACAAGTCGGGCCCATTGGGTGCAAATGGATCTATAAGAAGAAGAGAGGTATTGATGGGAAAGTCCAGACTTTCAAAGCCAGGCTAGTGGCAAAGGGTTATACCCAAAAAGAGGGAGTTGATTATGAAGAAACTTTCTCACCAGTAGCTATGCTTAAATCCATATGCATTCTCTTATCCATTGCTGCCAGCCTCGATTATGAGATATGGCAAATGGATGTCAAGACAGCTTTTCTGAATGGCTATCTTGAGGAGAGCATCTACATGATGCAACCAGAGGGATTCGTTGTTCAAGGACAAGAGCAGAAAATCTGTAAGCTTCTTAAGTCCATTTATGGGCTCAAGCAAGCTTCTAGGTCCTGGAATCTAAGGTTTGATGAAACAATCAAAACCTATGGGTTTGAACAAAATATTGATGAACCTTGTGTATACAAATACGTCAAGGATAAGAAGGTGGTCTTCTTGGTACTTTATGTAGATGATATTCTACTCATTGGGAATGATGTAGGGATATCATCCAACATAAAGAGATGGCTATCCGAGCAGTTCCAAATGAAAGATTTGGGTGAAGCAAGTTATGTTCTTGGCATCCAAATCATAAGGGATCGTAAGAACAAGCTATTGGCTCTGTCTCAAGCATCTTATATTGATAAGGTGTTAGCTCGTTTTTCGATGCAGAATTCCAAGAAAGGTCAATTACCGACCCGACATGGAATTGTTCTCTCTAAAGAGCAATGTCCTAAGACACCTCAGGAAGAAGAGGATATGAGACGGATTCCCTATGCTTCAGCAATAGGAAGTCTTATGTATGCAATGTTGTGTACTAGAGCTGATATCTGCTACGCAGTAGGCATAGTCAGTCGTTTTCAATCCAACCCTGGATTAGATCACTGGATCGCAGTAAAGCATATTCTCAAGTATCTAAGGAGAACGAGAAACTATATGCTTGTGTATTCAGGTGGTGACCTGAGCCCTATAGGATATACTGATTCTGATTTTCAATCAGACAAAGATCATCGAAGGTCGATATCGGGGTCAATATTCACTCTTGGTGGTGCTGTAGTAGTTTGGAGAAGTGTAAAACAATCCAGCACTGCAGATTCAACCATGGAAGCCGAATACATAGCAGCTTGCGAAGCGGCTAAAGAGGTTGTCTGGCTTAGAAAGTTCTACACCGATCTGGAAGTAGTTCTAGATATGGATCAGCCACTTACACTGTTTTGTGACAACAGTGGGGCAGTTGCTAATTCAAAGGAACCAAGGAGTCACAAGAGGAGCAAGCATATTGAAAGAAAATATCATCTGATAAGGGATATCGTAGGTCGAGGGGATGTAGCGGTTATGAAGATAGCTTCTGAACATAACCTTGCGGATCCGTTTACCAAGACACTGCCAATAAAGTCATTTGAGGCACACTTGGAAGGAATAGGTTTGAGGGACATGTCTCATTTGCTTTAAGAGCAAGTGGGAGATTGTTAGGAATAGTGCTCATAAAGCATTTGATGAACATTATTAATTGAAAATAAATAAATTGTTTGGTTTTTTGAATTTCATATATTCGATTCGATTATGCTTTTTATCTAGTATAATATAATTATCAGAAAATTCCATGTCTATTTATTAAATATGACTTTTGTATATATAAGGATGTACAAGAGGATTAAAGTTATAAACAATAGACTAAATAGTCCGTAGTAAGTTAAAGTTGAGATCTTTAACTAATTACTACTAGTACGGTCCACTGAAAATTAAGAATTCAATGATCTCGATCCGGATCATTGATGTTGTGACATTAAAGGTGGGGGTGCTTTATGTAATATGATTTACATAGGACTGGACCAGACATGAATTGAAATCTATTATAAGATACCGTTAACTTTAGATTTCAATACATGTCACACGATGATCATATATGAATTAATCTGAATCCTGAGTAGACATAAACTCCTGTTTGTGTCAGCGAGTCCTTTTGACTCATGGGTAGTGACTTGTTTGTTAATCATGTCACACACTTATGTCTTGGAGGTCCGTTGAGATAAATGGCTGGGAATGTGCACTACAGATATGGAATCCAACTCTTTCTGCGGAAAGCTGAGTTAATTGATTCCCTTAAGTGTTAATTCTGGAACTGAACAGTTCGAGTACTCTGGTTTGTGAAAATGTTTATAAACCAAACTGTTCACTAGTGAATTAATGGAACTTAAGGATTAAGAAATAATTATAGGGGCAAAACGGTAATTTCGCCTAGCTTTAATTATGAATCAATTCTTGGAGGGTTAAATCATATGTAATGATTATATCAATGGACACTCTGATCTTTCGAGTAAAATATAATGTAAGGACAAGAGTGCAATTCCAAGTCTTTAGTGGAGTCACTTGGAATGAATAAATTGATTATATTAATTAATGAGTTTAATTAATTATTTAATTTATTGGAGCTTGAAATTACATGTCCATAGGTCCCAATTCCGGCTCCTATTATTCTACGATTGAACCTATAATAAGAATGATTAAACTCTCGATATATTTTGGGAAATTGGTTTTTCTAAAATATACATGATGAATTAATTGTAATATTTAATTGATGAATTGTGAATTAATCAATTAAAAATATGACAATTGATTAAATCAAATTTAATTATTGAATTAAATTTGTGTAGGAATTTCCTTAATAGGAAAATGCATTTTATGATTATATATGATATACTCATAATATAAGATATATACAAATAATGCAATTACCTAGAAGGAAGGAGATGGAATCCTATTTGAGTTAGGAGAAAGTAGTTGAGAAAAATAAGGAAAGAGGATATGTATGACATATCTATATATATAAGATATCTCTTTTCTAAATCATATGAGTTTTTTGGAGAGATACAATTTTGTAACAAAAGAAAGAAAATCTCTCTCTCTTTTTCTCTACACAAAAATCGTCCATCACCTTAGAAATTAGGAGAAATTTGTTCTTCCAATTTCTAGAGTTTATTTATCCAAACATAAAAGGTTAGTGCCCACCCACTAGTAGAAGGAGAAACGGGGTTGAAGATCAAGGGTTAAAAAGATCAAGAAAGTTTGTTGATCTCATCCTAACACCAAAGTTCAACCGAAAAGACGAAGGACAGGAAGCTTTCGGTATGATTTGCTTTCTCTCTCTTTTGCATAAATTAAAATAATATTTGTTATGTGATCCTCATGTTTTATGTAAAATATTTTTGAAATATATTGAAAACATAAAACCCACCGAATTCCGCAACTGGTTCGAATAAGTTCGATCCTGTTTTATTCAATTGGATCGAATTGTTCATGATCCGATTGGGTAAAAACCAACAGGTGCACGACGATGCTTCCGGATTTGGATGAATGAATACTGGTGGTGCGACGATGCTTCCGGAGCTGGGTGAAAGAAGGCTGGTGGTGCGGCGGTGCTTCCAGAGCTGGTGCTGCGCGACGGGAGGTGGTTTAAGGTGAAGACTGGAACGGTGGAGGTGGATGAAGGCTTAGGTTTTTTATTTTGGGTAATTTTGACGTGAATGAACGGGACATTTAATTTTTCACTAAAACATTTTGAAAGGATTGCAACCGAAATGTAATTCGGTTCGGTCGCAAATATTGGACGGAATTGCAACCGATTTAAAATCGGTTGTAATTTCTCTCCATACTAGCTTATTTCCGTGCTATGCACAACATTACTTCAACATTATTTAAATATTTTTTTTAGAATAAGATTATTAATATGACTTTCTAAAACTCGCATGTAAAGAATAAATATGGCATGTAAAATTATTTATTAAGCTCAATAAAAGAACTTTAAATTAGCAATATAATTCAACTGACTTATAATGTAAATAAGTAATCAGTTATTTTGATTGGCAATTTGTAGGTTTACAACTACTATATATACTTGATTTGCTTTGAAGTGTTTTGCATGATAATAGTACAGATGATTGAAACACGAAATATTGATTATGTTGAGAACTCACTAGCTTAAGTTCAGATTGGGTGAAGGTTAAATGTTTGGGTTACGGGTTTGAGAAAGAGGTGGGCTAGAGGCAAGGATCAAAAAATAAAAAAGATACTAACCTACATAAACTTACAAAAGAAATAAAGATTTAATTTTGATAACACAAAATTAAGAACGTAAAATTAGTTCCATTGGTAACACAAAAGGGATGGAATATTACAACCTATTGGTTTGATATGGGTTAGTGAAGAGAATGACATGTGTGAGTTTCTTATTGACGTCTCCTTGACCTCTAATTTCTTTATGATATGCACTTTTAGTCCTCATGTCATAAAAAAATGGTAATTTGAATAAGATAGAAAACAACCTAATAAATCAATTTCAAAAAGGCCATAAGTTTTTTTATTTTTTATAATAATGAAAATGAAGCTAGACAATTTCTTACATACATGCCACATTTTGTGTTTAAGATGATCACTATAAAACCTACATGTTGAAGTACACACACTTTCACGAAAATATCATAAAACAATACAAATCATTTCAATGTATTAGAACACAAAATTATAATAGATATGTCTTGTTAAACGAGTCAAACGCTAAATAACATGTGTCCTCAAGCAAAAACATTCTACTTTTGTTATTCAGTTAAACTTGAAACCCCAATGGAAGAATGGAAAGGAGTAGAGATATGTATTTACTTCTATTCCATATATATAGTTCAATAATTTATTATCTATTTACAATTTAAATATCTATAGTGCATATTTTAAATACCAATAGCTCCAAAATCTTCTATGGCATTTGAGATTCCATCTCTTAGTTCAAGTTCTGTGGCAATTCCATCTCTTGATTCAAGTCCAGGGATGAAAACTTCCAGAAGTTAATGCTTCAACTTTTTCCTAATAAGAAAGAAAACAATTGAAAATTTATTAATTTTACAAATATAAATTCTAAGAGTCAAAAGCATATATTAAAAAAAAATTACCTTTTAACATTACAAATTACAATTTTTCTGAGAATACAAACTTCACTTTATTTCAAGATTTCCGTCTTGAAGTTCTTCCAAACCTATAGATAAATCAAACAATCATAATCAATTTAAAATAATTATTTAGTTAATAAATGAATTTATTCTTAAAAACTTTACGATAGTATTATGAGACAAGAATTATTAAAATATACCTTGTATTTTTGTCATAATATAAAACATTAATTCATTTATGGTATTAGAGCTGCATGTTTTACAAGAATTAATATGAGCAATTTGCATTTGGTAAAAATAGCCTACAAATTTCAGACAATGAATTTGCATATTTCAATTTCATGTACTTTAATATAAGGAAACTACCCTTGAGGATTGTGTAATTACAATGGATACCCTCTATGTCTGGAAAATTATTTAAACTACCCCTGAGGTATTAAATTCATTATAATTACCCCATAAATGAGCTAATTTATAATTGTGCACGCTGATGTCATCATTGAAAAAAATTGAATTCCAAAAATACCCTAAAAATGACTTTGACCAAATTATATGGACGAAAATACCCTACAAAAATAACAAAACTGAGAGGTAAATAGTGTAATACACTTTTCCATCCTAGGGGGTATGTGCAATGTGTTTGTAATAGGGGTGTAATAGTAAATAACTATCATATTTCTCATAATAAAAGAGGTGCATTCTGGTACTTTCCACAATTTCATTAGATTTTTTGGATGTTTGTTAGCTTTCGCGGTAATTTGAGTAATTTCCAAAACATTGAAGGTAGTGACTATAAGTATACAAAAACTCAAGGGTAATTTGAGTAAAATTAATATGAATAGTACGTTTTCAGAGTAAATTTGTATTTTATTTTTGTCATTTACTCATTGACTATGTTATCAAAGATAATTGGTATCAATGTACTTACATTAACTCACAAACAAAAGTTAATATATGAAATTTTTTGTCATTTACTTAATTTATTTTATTAAGGACACTGAACTCATTTCAAATCAGAAGCATCGCATAGTTAAAGATACATACTGATGTAGCGTATGTAGTGAGAAAGATTATTATATTCAATAACCCATTGATTCTTGAAAAATAATACCGTATAATCGAAAGAATTGAGAAAATCAATAACTCGTTGTTCTATAAAGAGTAGCATGGAATTGAGAATTGAGAAAATTCAAATTCTGATAACAACAACAACTAAATTGACCGTCTCCAAAGTTTTACAATGACTATATAAAAATAAATCCTAGTTGTAGAAAATAATACAAATTACAAAAAGGTAACCAAAAAATAACTACTTATAAAAGACTTAATAAAATATTAAATTACGCTTTTTACGGCTTCTTTGTTAATTTTGAATCGCACTGCACCATTCTCCACACGATGAAAAGATTTCTCCTCGATTCTTGGTAGGAGAAAATCCTCCATCAAATCTTGATTAGCTTATTCATTTATGTAAACTAGAAGTTCACTAATTTAATAAGAGATTCAAGGCTTATGTATGACAATATAGGTAAAGATTTGGCGTACTCCACCAAAGTAGCATGATAACATCATGAATTAAATTGAGTTCCATTAGAATTAGATGTACCAAATACAAAATCGATGTCGTTTTGATATCGCATTAAGGAGATATCAACAAGAATTCCTTTTCCCAAATAATCTTGAAGTTCAAGGAGACTTTGACAATTTGCTCAACAACCTCGATGACCATCGGCATGCAAGTCTTCTGAGTATTTCAACTCTAGTAAGAATGTCGGACTGAGGAAATAAATTGCTCCCTTTTATTTTTGAAGGCTTTAGATTGCTCTCCATGTAAGTTGCAATCAAGGTATGAGAAACCAATAATGTTTTGCCAACATTTTCAAGAGTACATTTATCATCATTTTCATCCGATTCATGGTATATAGGGTTTCCTCATAAAGTTCTTCGTCAAAAGATGTAACACCTTATGATTTATTCTCTGTTTCGTGTCGCTGTTGCGGTTTATGAAGAGCAATAAATTGTTGTGTCAATCAACCCACCTGTCAACGTAACTGTCAATTCTCTTCTTTACAGAGCACATCTTCCATCTAAATTTCATTGTTATGTCTAATTGATGCCATAGAGCTAGGATCTCTCCAAACTTATAGCAATATGATGCAACGTACGTAGTTAGAAAGAGAAATATGTTCAATAACCGTTAGTTCTTGATAAAGAATACCGTGAAATTGAAGAAATCGAGAAAACTCAATAACTCGTTAATTCTATAAAGAATATCGTGGAATTGAGATAATCGAGAAAACTCAAGTTCTGATATAAGCAACAACTAAACTGAATTGTCTCCAAAGATATTCAATGACTATAGAAATAAAAAAAAACCCTAAATGTAGAAAATAATAAAAATTACCAAAAGGTTCTAAAAATATTAATTAAAACTTATAAAAGGCGTAATAAAATCTTAAATTCCAATTG
The DNA here is from genome assembly GCA_030819805.1 of Penstemon newberryi var. newberryi. Lineage (NCBI taxonomy): Eukaryota > Viridiplantae > Streptophyta > Magnoliopsida > Lamiales > Plantaginaceae > Penstemon > Penstemon newberryi. The sequence goes on along the minus strand of JAUALY010000003.1, from coordinate 30,428,666 downwards.
TAATGACTTATCTAAACTTGACATGGACTTAGAAAAAGTGACATTCTCTCACCTTATCTACTTGTATTATGAATGGACAAACTTCCTTACATGATTGTGGTAGAGGTAGTATAGAAGAACTGGACTTCATCGATGGCACGTAGAAATTGCCCTATATTTTCTCATTCATATGATCGTCTCTATTTTGCTAAAGCTTATCTCGTAATGCTTGAACAATACTACAAATTTTAGAGAAACTCTATTTGCATTCAATCTAAAGCTAAATATCTCTAAATCTACAATATTTTTCTCACCCAAGATGAATACCAATGGATAGAAAGATTTAGCAACACCATCTCAAGGTGTGTTACCAAAATTGTAATTATAAGGTTCAATCAAAGTCTAATTGATAGGCGAAGTTAATAAACTTACAGGGTCAATATACACTCGTTGGTCCTAAGGCCTCCTTTAATGCAACATAATACAAAAGTTTTAACCAGAGACTCAGAGAGTCGATGGCCCCAAATATACATCAATTTAAAAATATCCCAAATGTCATCATGCACGAAAAAATTCATATTAGATTGAAGAGGTATAAATCATATCTTTAACCAGAGACTTAGAGAGTGGACTTACGATCGAAGAGAGGCTTCAACTCCTTCCTTATCTTTTTTATCTCCTCTAGATCTCCTCCAACAGATCTTCAAATTCCAATTTCTAGATCCAATTCATCAATCATGATGCACACTAAGGGTGAGTTTGGCCTAGCGATTCGAAAATTTATTATAGGAGAATTAATTTTACTAAAATGGATTTTGGCAATAATTGATTATGATAAAATTCAATTATAAAATAATTGCTTTTGGATAATAGCTTTTGCAAAAGTAACACTTTAGTAGCTTCTGAAATAAGTTGATTTTTAGTTTCTAGAGATCTGAAAAGCGATTATGATATTAGGGGCCAAACACCATTAAAATCACGATTGATTAAAAGCAATTTCTATAATTGGGGCCAAACACTTCAAAAATCACAATGTAGGTCTAGAAGTGCTTTTAAGAGCTCCCACCGCTGGGCCAAACTCACCCTAAGATCTCCAAGTGTAGATTCTCCAACGAAAGTTCACATACACAAGTAATAGCTCTTTACTGTGAGAAGCTAGACTATAAGCTTAATCACACCTTTAATTATCAATTAGATGACTAAGTAATTTGAATTTGAACAATGGAGTTCAAATTAATGAGATACGAAGAGAAGATGAACAATTGTAAAGAAAAAATTTCTCAAAAAACGCTCTAAAACCTTCAGCCAATTCAATATGTGTAGTTATGTGAAGTGTGTTTTTGAAGACTAAATGATATATACACAGTGTATTGTGAATGTAATGTGTATCTATTATAAATTGGGAATTAAGAGCAAGTGCCCACATCCACCAACTAAATAAAATATATCTTTACACATCACATGGGGACTATATACACCACCTACACGATATAATCTCTACACACCAACATGGTGATGTAGTGACTTTCCTCCAATCACATTGAGAACACAATTCTACCCCATTTCTCCATCCCACATGAGATCATCTCTACACACCACACTTTATTTGCATGACTTCTCTTCATTTCTATTGGTGAGATATCTTAATTACTTACGTTATATCACATATAATCATCTCTTTGACTCACCAATTAAATTGGTCAATTAAATAGGTTCATTAGGATTTAATTCCTAAACATATAAATTCTAATTTCCAATTCAAAATTAGAAACACAATTATAATTTACTCCCCTTCTTTAATTTATTGGACTCCACTAATTAAATTGACTAATTAACTTAACTTTTATATTAATTAAGTCTCCAATTTCTAATCAAGGTGAATTGCAGTACAATCCAGAAATTGAGAAAACTTTGCGCTGGTTAAAGAAGGAACTTCGGGAAAACACTGAATAAATCAATCCAATTTCTCAAGTTTTAAGTGAATCTTGGTCAAGCATTGCATTAACCGATACACTTTCCACCATGGATCAACTTGAAAACAACCATGCACGTTTCTTAAGGGTATACGGTAGGGGTGGCAATATGGATCGGATCCATGGATCGGATCCAAATCCGATCCAAATCCGACGGATCCGATCCACAATGGATCCACTAAATTTCACTTGGATCGGATCCGGTTGAAATTCAACAAATTTTGGATTTGCTATGGATTCACACATAAAATGTGTGGTTCTAGTGTGGATCCATAATGGATTCTGGAATGGATCCGCAGTGGATCCGATATGAATCTATAGTTGGATCCACTTAAAAAAAATAAAAATTAAAAATTTCAATTCATCGTCCCCATCTACTTACCCCCACCCCACCCTACCCCACCCTACCCCACCCCACTCCACCCCACCCCAGCCTCACCCACCCACCCACCCACCCACCCACACCCACCACCCACCCATCCCCACCCACGCACCCACCCCCACCTACCCCACCCTATCCCACCCTACCCCACCCACCCCACCCGATTTAACTCATTTCTTCACCGTTTGCATCGATCTTTTCACTAATTTCATCGATTTGAACAATTTTTGACCGGTTTAACCCGTTTTTTCACTAATTTCTTCGATTTAAATTATTTTTGACCGATTTAAACAATTTTTTAACCGTTTCGCCCATTTTTTCACTAATTTCATCGATTTAAACCGTTTTTGATCGATTTAACTCATTTCTTCACCGTTTACATCGATTTTTTTCACTAATTTCATCGATTTGAATGGTTTTTGATCAATTTAATCCATTTTTTCACTACTTTCACCGATTTAAATTTTTTTTGATCGATTTAGCCCAATTTTTCACCCTTTTCCACTAATTTCATCAATTTAAACAGTTTTTGACCGATTTGACTCATTTTTCAACGTTTGGATCGTTTTTTCACTAATTTCATCGATTTAAACCGTTTTGACCGTTTTGACTCATATTTTCACCGTTTGCGTTGTTTTTTTTCACTAATTTCATCGATTTAAATTATTTTTTGACCGATTTAACCCATTTTTTCACCATATTCGCCCTTTTTTCCACTAATTTCTTCGATGTAAATCGTTTTTGACTGATTTAACTCATTTTTCACCATTTGCATCAATTTTTTATCTAATTTCATCAACTTCAACGGTTTTGACCGATTTAACCCGCTTTTCTCACTAATTTCATTGATTTAACAGTTTTTTACTGATTTAACTCATTTATTCACCGTTTGCATCAAATAGTTCACTAATTTCATCTATTTTGAACGGTTTTTGACTTATTTAACCCCTTTTTTCACTAATTTCATCGATTTAAATTGTTTTTAATAATTTAGCCCATTCTTTCACCCTTTTCGCCCGTTTCTGTCCATTTTTTTATTAATTTCATCGATTTAAATCATTCAAAATCGATAAAAGTAGTGAAAAAATCGATGCAAATTGTGAAGAAATGAGTTAAATCGATGAAATTAGTGAAAAAATGGGCAAAAATGGTGAAAAAATGGGTTAATTCAGTCAAAATAATTTAAATCGATGAAATTAGTGAAGAAATGGGTTAAAACGGTCAAAAATCATTCAATTCGATGAAATTAGTGAAAAAAATCGATGCAAACGGTGAAGAAATGAGTTAAATCGATAAAAAAAAAGGGTTTAAATCGATGAAATTAGTGAAAAAATGGGCAAAAACAGTGAAAAAATGGGTTAAATCGGTCAAAAATAATTTAAATCGATGAAATAAGTGAATAAACGGGTTAAAACGGTCAAAAATCGTTCAAATCGATAAAATTAGTGAAAAAATCGATGCAAATGGTGAAGAAATGAGTTATATCGATAAAAAAGGGTTTAAATCGATGAAATTAGTGAAAAAATGGGCAAAAACCGTGAAAAAATGGGTTAAATCGGTCAAAATAATTTAAATTGATGAAATTACTGAAGAAACGGGTTAAAACGGTAAAAAATCGTTCAAATCGATGAAGTTAGTGAAAAAATAGATGCAAATGGTGAAGAAAGGAGTTATATCGATCAAACACGGTTTAAATCGATGAAATTAGTGAAAAAATGGGCGAAAACGGTGAAAAAATGGGTTAAATCGGTCAAAAATAATTTAAATCGATGAAATTAGTGAAGAAACAGGTTAAAACGGTAAAAAATACTTCAAATTGATGAAATTAGTGAAAAAATCGATGCAAACAGTGAAGAAATAAGTTAAATCGGGTGAGGTGGGGTAGGGTGGGGTGGGGGTAGGGTGGGTGGGGTGTGGGTAGGGTGAGGTGAGGTAGGGTGGGGTGGGGTGTAGGTTAGGGTGGGGTGGGTGGGGTGGGGGTAGGGTAGGGTAGGGTGGGGTGGGGTAGGGTGGGAGTAGGGTAGGGTGGGGTGGGTGAGGTTGCGAATCGAAAATGGTGAGACCATAAGAGGGAAAGTGAGGATTATTTGGATCCAACATGAGTCCCACCATGGATTCAGGGTGGATCCACCATGGATCCACCATGGATCTATTATGGTTCCACACATTAAATGTGAAAATTCTTCAATTGGATCGGATCCATATAAGATCCATCATGTTGGATCCATTTAGGATCCGATCCATTTGAGATCCAATCCTTTAGAATCCGATCCGGATCCGATCCGGGTGATCCATTTGCCACCCCTAGGTATACCTACACCCAAACCGTACAACCACCCCCTTATGCATCATGTTTCCCGCAAATAGATTTCAAACCAGGAATGATCCAACTCTTACCAACCTTTCGTGGAATGGATAGTGAGAATCCTTACTTACACGTTAGAGAATTCGAGGAGGTCATCACCACTTTTAATAGTCAACCCAATGTCGTAGAGTCAATTAGGTTGAAATTCTTCCCTTTCTCCCTAAAAGACAAAGCAAAAAGTTGGTTGTACTCTTTGAGACCTAAATCTATAGGTATATGGGCAGAAATGACCGAAGCCTTTTTGAACAAATACTTTCCCCAACATAAGACGAACAACCTTAAGAGACACATCTCTACCTTTTCCCAAAAAGATAATGAAACTTTATACTAAGCCTGGGAGAGGTTGAAAGAGTTGTTGAATATGTGTCCCCACCATGGGTATGAAAATTGGCGTCTTGTTAGCTATTTCTATGAGGGACTTACATCTAGGCAGTGTCAATTTATTGAAATGATGTGTAATGGGGAGTTTCTTGAAAAGGATCCTGATGAAGCCATAGATTACCTAAATGACATTGCCAAAAAAGCTCACACCTATACTGGACCTAGTACTACTGATGGTACTAGTAGAACAAAAACTAGTGGAATTTACTATCTTAGGGAAGAAGACAACCTTAAAGCACAAGTTGAAGCATTGACTATGAAATTAAAAGATTTAGAAACAAAAGATTGTCAAAAACCTCAACAAGTTGCAAGGGTAGAGTCACAAAGTAGGTGTTTTATTTGTGGTGGAGTAGATCATTTAGCTCAAGTATGTCCTACACTTGGTGAGATGAGAGAGGTTTACGAAGAACAATGTAATGCCTTAGGAACATATAGGAAATCTTTTTCACCTTATTACGAGACGTACAATCCTGGTTGGAGAAATCACCCTAACTTTAGTTGGAAATCTGAGGGACAAGCACCTAGAACTTACCCTGCACCTCAAAATAATGCTCACCAAAATAGGAATCCTTTAGAGGACACACTTCAAGCATTTATTGAGGCACAAAGTAAGACTAATCAAAAGGTAGAAACCGTAATAACTCAAATTGGTAAGCTACCTAGTGCTCTTACTATACAAGAACGAGGCAAATTCCCTTTCCAACGACAGTCTAATCCTAAGGGGCAACATTAGGTAGAATCTTCCGAATCCCATAACATAAAAGATATTAATGCCATCACCACTCGTAGCGGTAAGGTCATTGAGGGACCAACTTTACCTAGTCCGTCAAACGACCCCCCTAAGGAAGTAGAATAGAAAACATCGGTTCATGTTCCTTTCCCTCAAGCACAGAAATTGGGAAAAATACCAAAAATTATGGTGAAATTCTTGAACATTTGAAACAAGTCAAAATTAATTTGGCTTTGTTACATGTTATCAGACGGGTACCTTCATATGCCAAGGTGATTAAGGATCTGTGTACTATGAAAAGAAAATACAATGTTAAGAAAACCGCATTTTATACTGAGCATGTAAGTGAAGTGATTGAGCAGAAGGTACCACCTAAATATAAAAATCGTGGGTGTCCCACAATAACATGTCAGATCGGTCCACATGAGTTTAGTCAAGCTTTACTAGACCTTGGAGCAAGTGTAAACCTTATGCCATACATCTGTTATTTTGCAACAAGCTGACCAAACCATTCGTAGACTCAAAGGAATAATAGAGGATGTTTTGCTTCAAATTGATAAATTCTATTATCTTGTTGATTCTTGGTTTTGGATACTCAATCTGTGGTCAATATGGAGTCTAAGATACCACTAATCCTAGGGAGACTTTTCCCTGCTACAACAAATGCTCTCATCAACTTTAGGAATAGTCTTATGAAGCTTACATTTGGTAATATGACACTGGAAGTCAATGTATTCCATGTTGGGAAACAACTACAAGATGAAGATGAGTGTCACCATACTTATATGATAGATTCACATTTGTCTCTGAAACATTCGAAAGAATCCTTACACTATCTCCTTTGTAATTCTGATTTTGATGATTTGCTTAACTCTATTAATAATATTAATTCATCTAATTTTGTTAAAGAAACAGGGGTAAAGGAAAGAAGTGTTTAGCAGCCACACTTTGAGGAGCTGCCAAAAGAAAGAACACAACCAAATGCATCTTCCATTGAGGCACCGAAAGTCGAGTTATCTCAACTACCAGAAGGACTGAAATATGCATTCTTGGTATCAAGTGATACCTTTCCTGTTATAATTTTGTCTAAACTTAGTGTCGAGCAAGATAAGAAACTCATAAATCTGTTGAAAGAACATAAGTCTGCACTAGGTTGGTCGATAACTGATATTAAAGGTATTAGTCCCTTAATTTTTTAACTTAAAATTCATTTAAAAGAAGTTGCTAACCCACGTAGAGATCCTCAAAGAAGATTAAACCCCACCATGAAAGAAGTAGCGACAAAAGAGGTCTTGAAATTATTAGATGTAAGCATCATCTTTCCTATATCTGATAGTCAATGGGTTAGTCCTACATAAGTAGTACCAAAGAAATCTGGAGTTAAAGTTGTAGAAAATGAAGAAGGGCATCCTATTCCCACTAGAGTTGTAACTAGGTGGCGTATGTGCATTGACTATAGGATTTAAACTCTGCAACACGAAAAGATCACTTTCCACTTCCTTTTATCGACCAAATATTAGAACGTATAGCTGGTCATCCTTTTATTGCTTTCTTGATGGATATTCTGGATATTATCAAATTGAAATGGCTTTAGAGGATCAAGAAAAAACAACATTTATGTGCCCTTTTGGTACTTTTGCATTTCGTAGAATGCCATTTGGTTTATGTAATACACCTGCTACTTTCCAACGTTGTATGATGAGCATATATTCTGATATGGTTGAAAAATTCATGGAAGTGTTTCTGGATGATATAACTATTATTGGAGACTCTTTTGATTCATGTTTTACTTAACTTGAAAGCAGGTGTGAAGAAAAAGGTCTCGTTCTGAATTGGGAGAAATGTCACTTCACGGTTTCATTTGGGATTGTTTTAGGTCATATAGTGTCTGAAAAAGGAATAGAGGTTGACAAAGCCAAAATTAAGTTAATTTCTAATCTACATATACCCAAAACTATGAGAGATGTTAGGTCATTCCTTGGACATGCTCGTTTTTATAGGAGGTTCATACAAAATTTCTCTTCTATATCTCGTCCCCTATATAACCTTTTAGCCAAAGATGCTAGGTTTGACTGGAATCCCGAGTGTAAAAAAGCTTTCAAAACACTTGTCTAAAAGCTCACGACTGCACCCATTATACAATCACCAGATTGGAACTTACCTTTCGAAATCATGTGTGACGCTAGTGATCATGCTCTTGGAGCCGTTTTAGGACAACGTAAGGAATAAAAACCATTTGTTATCTATTATGCTAGTAGGACCTTAAATAGTGCTCAACAGAACTACTCTACTACTGAAAATGAACTACTAGCAGTCGTCTTTGCTATGGAAAAATTTCGATCTTATCTTATTGGTTCACCTATTACTGTTTATACTGACCATGTAGCTCTTAAATATCTTTTTTCCAAGAAGGATGCTAAGGCTCGTCTAATTAGGTGGATTCTTTTGTTGCAGGAATTTGATTTGACAATTAAAGATAAGAAGGGTGTCGAGAATGTTGTGGCAGATAATCTATCTCGTTTGGAGTTCATTGATTCTACAAAAGATTCCCCAATTTGAGATGACTTTCCCGATGAACAACTGTTCAATGTAGATCAAATACCATGGTATGCTAATATTGTTAACTATTTAGTTTCTGGTGAACTTCCATCTAGTTGGACTGCACAAGATAAGCGTAAGTTCTTAGTCGAGGTAAGAAATTTTTATTCGGATGATCCTTAGTTGTATAAATATTGCCCCGACCAAATCATGAGAAGGTGCATTCCTGAGACTGAGGTAAATAGTGTCTCGAACTTTTGTCATTCTGAGGCTTGTGGTGGTCATTTTTCTATGAAAAAAACAGCTGCTAAAATTTTACTATGTGGTCTTTATTGGTCAAGTTTGTTCAAAGATACTAATCATTTTTGTCGTTCTTGTGATAGATTCCAAAAGTTGGGAGCGTTGACTAGACACCACATGATGGCCTTTAACCCAATCCTTGTTATTGAGATTTTTTATTGTTGGGTATTGATTTTATGGGTCCATTTCCTTCTTCTTATGGTTATCTATATATTCTTCTTGATGTTAATTATGTGTCAAAATGGGTAGAAGTTGTACCATGTCGTAAGAATGATAACACTACAGTAGTAAAATTCTTAAAGGAAAATGTGTTAGCTAGGTATGGTACACCACGAGTTATTATTAGTGATCAAGGTACACATTTTTGTAACCGTTCTTTTGAAGCTTTGATGGGATATATGGTGTTATTTACAAGGTTTCCAATGCATTTAATCCGCAAACCAATGGACAAGCTGAGTTAGCAAATAGGGAAGTTAAGCAAATTCTGGAGAAAACGGTTAACCAAAACCGCAAGGATTCATCTTTATGACTTTCTGATGCACTTTGGGCATACCGTACTGCTTACAAGACTATCCTAGGGATATCCCCTTATCGCATTGTTTATGAAAAATCTTGTCATTTACCTGTAGAGTTAGAACATAAAGCTTATTGGGCAGTTAAAATCACTTAACTTTGATTTGAATGCTGCAGGTCTTCAAAGGAACTTACAGCTATCAGAAATAGAAGAATTAAGGAACGATGCTTATGACAACTCAAGGATCTACAAAGCTAAACTGAAAATCGCTCATGACAAACAAATCCTTAGAAAGAACTTCGAGCCAAACCAATGCGTATTCCACTATGATTCCCGTTTACATCTCCACCCTGGAAAGTTAAGATCAAGATGAACAGGTCCGTTTGTGTGAAACAAGTTTTTTCCAATGGGTTCATAGAAGTTGAAGATCCTAAAGATGGAAGACATTTTTGTGTGAATGGCCAACGATTAAAGCAAATTGTGGAGAGGGTAGATGAATGTGAGGAGTTTGCACTTGCGGCTCATATCTACCATTGATCAGGTTCTATCTTTCCATTATGTACTATAGTTTTTTTTTTTTCTTTTTTGGAGTGTTTTTTTTTTTTTTTTTTTTTCCGTTTGTGTGTTTATAAGATCATCTCTAGCTTAACTTACATCATTCAAGTAGTCCTTTGTCTCTTGTATTCTCTGCATTCATATTATAGTGACAATGAGGACACTGTCATATTTAGGTTGGGGGTGGTAGCTTTCCGAAAGAAAGACTAGTTTATTACTTTTATATTAGTGATTCTCCTGAAAATGGGCTATAATGTATGTATGGATGGATTGATTTGAGATGTTAGATTTGCTATTTAGGTATGATTTCATAGTGTGAAGTCTTAGTCAATTTTTCTATTTTTATTATTAGAAAGTAGCTTCAGAAATAATTTTCAAGAGCACATTACTAAGCTTGTGGTAAGATGGATGTTCGATGCATGTAGCCTAGAAATTTTCCAAGTTAAAGTTTTTTTTTTCTATACTCACAAATCTTTTGTGAGTGAGTGGAGAGGTTGAGAAAACAACTTATGAATAACTTATATTGCTCTTTTGAATCGGTTAATGATTATACTGTTTTTCGTTCGTGTTCAATAAGGAAAGTGGAGTATAACAATATATGAATCGAGCGTGTGAAAACAGTATATTAATATCGGTGTTCGACTACAAATTACAAAGCGGGTCTACCCGAGCATTACTGGATGTCGTACTACTAGGAAAGTAAATACAAAGAATAAACAACTGGTTCCTAATCCGAACAGTAGGTCCGAGCAGAAGGTATATCTTGGAAGGTGTGCCGTCCCCGATGTCATAAATGCGCTGCGTATTTATAGGAACAGTAAAGAGCTAGCTGGACCGTCCGTAGGAGAATACTTCTCGGCCAGCTGTATAAAGCTGTCGGTTGGCCCCACAGTAATCCCGAGGAGATGAGTGGATCGGAGTGTAGAATCTCGTACTTCCGTTCTGGCTTGATCGGAAAACCATTTCTTCAGGTCGGAGAGTACCATCCTGGTCGGGATCGAGGTCGACCTCGAGCAGAAGGTATTTCCTAAAGTGGCGTATGCGAAATACCCCTCATCAATACTCCCCCACTTCTCGAGCGTAAGTGAAGCTGAAGCTCGGAGAAGTAAACACAGCATCACGATAAAAGACTTTGATTTCTTGATGTTTCGGATATGCCTCGTTAAAAACCTAGTCCGGAAAAACCCAGTGGGACAAAATTCGAGCTAGGGAAAAAGAGTGCACATCTTCTTTGGAGGGGCCTCAAAATACCGAATCGCCCCGAAAATAGAAGGGTGAAATTCTTGACCTGAGAGATTCACTTCGATGATTCACAAGGAGCCGCAATATTTGACGTTCGGAGAAATAAATAATAGAGAACAGGTCTTGAACAGTCTTGAGTCGGATATGCCTCGTTAAAAACCTTACTCGGAAAAACCCAGTGGGATAAAAACCGAGCGAAGGGAAAAAGAGTGCATATCCTCGGAAGACAATGTAGTTGATCTTATCCTGCTGACTCGAAAATACTCATTTCTGAAGCTTGGAGGACCATAATTGCTATTAACAAAAAGATAATCTTCAATTTTACTGAGTGGGAGCTTAACCGTCGCGGTTACTCGGGGTTGAATTTGCAATTTACCCTTTTAACCTTTATATATATGTTGACTTAGAAAAGATGAGTACATCTTTCATACTTATAACAGATCGGAGCATTCAGATCGATAAAGAGTACCCTTCTTTTGTTGACCGTCACAATAAGCATCTCTCATCATGTCTACCTCCGAAAACCCAGAAATTCAAACTAATAATCCTACACGATCGGATTCCGAGCTAGGATCCACAGGTGACCTCATTAATGACTACAAAAACACTGAGAATTCTTCCGAAGAGACGAACATAATCGTCAACCAAATAGAGCATGCCTTGGGGCCGAACGCTGGAGAGGGAACATCCGGTCAACAGGGTTCCGAGCACGATGGTGATGCGGAACAAAATGCCGATGCCGACAGCGAGGAGGGTGGAGATGGAGAAAAAGCTGACTCCGACAACGAGAACAGCTTGACTGTACCGTTTGACAAGCATGAAATAATGAGATATCAAATCGGAGGCGGGTGCAGCGTGAGAATCCTCGACCTAGCCGGTGTCACGAAAAAATCCAAAGCCACAGGTCGGGCTCAGAAGACCTAGAAACGGGTCGACGACATCTCGAGCGCGTATGATCCAAAAGAGGATGAGGCAAACCTCAAAGCTACGATCGGTAAATTCCTTCCCGAGGGCTACTCGCTAGTCATTCCGACCCCCTCTCAAAGAGTGAATAAGCCCCCTGCAGGATGTCAAGCTTTCTATGCTAGGCAATTCGACTATGGGTTGCGTATTCCTTTTGCCCCCTTACTCGAGCGGTTTTAGATGCATTCAGCCTAGCTCCCGCACAGATCCTTCCCAACTCGGTTGGATACTTGATAGCTTTTAGTGTTTTGATGAAGGCCAATAACCAAGCCGCTAATTTCCGACGCTTTTGGCAATTCTTCAAGATCAGTACCTCCGCCTCGAACGCTGGGTTTGTGTATTTCTCCCAGCGTTCGAATCATTCGGTCTTATCGACCATTACTTCTAGCAATTCTCTCGATTGGAAGAAACAATTCTTCTTTATCAAAGGACCTGTAGTACCGGCTTCCGAGGGAAGCTCGGAGATGGTTCCACACAAATGGCCAGGTGAGCGAGAGTGGGTGTACGGAAAACGAGAACTGTTAGGTCCGCTCCAGAAGGTCATTCCCGACGATGTTGTCAAAGAGATGCGTTCAGATCTGTATCAGTCGGCTTTCCTTATTCTGGAACCCGTTCTTCGAAAAGCTGGACTCAGCCGAGCTACCTTTCCACTAGCAGTTGCTGATGACCCTCGAACATTGAGTAAGGATAATAGCCTTTCCCGAGTGACCTTGATAGTAAGCTTTTCAGCGGATTTCATTACTTAACACTTCACCTTTTTTATTTCTTCAGGTACAATGGTGGAGCAATACCGAGCTTCCATAGTCGGTAAAACTGTAGCGTCTACCTCGAGAAAGACGCCCGGTCAACCAAGGAGACAAATTAGACCAGAGCCCAGAACTGTCGTCCCTCCTCGGGGAAGCTCGGCCCAAACTGACCAGATCGGAAACGAAGGGGAGCCCGAGAATGCCGAGCCGATCCGAATGGTACCTCCTCCGAACCAAGCTGGTCCTTCTTCTTCTTCTGGCTTAGGATACAGCATGTTTACCATGAAGAAGCTCAAGGGGACAGAGATCTACAATCGGCGAGCTCGGGAAGATCTTGAGGGACCCCCCGAGGCTAAAAGGAGGACCGGATTGTGGGGTCGACACCGAACACCCCTTTCTTCCCGTTCTGGTCGAAGTAGGCCTGATATGGTGGACTTCATCGAAGATCAACTTAGAGGTTCCCGAGCAGCGGGTTATCCCGAGAGGGGATCAATTCGAAGTGATCGCACCCCAAACGGCGAGAACGAGCATGACAAGGCGATCAAGATCTTCATGGCGGGGAGATTTGCCGAGGACCAGGAGGAGCTTCTTGGCCATTGCGACCTTGACGTATTAGGCCAATTTTCCAAAGCATATCACACGGTAAATCCCTTTACATTTGTAGTAACTGTTTGAGTCTTGGAACAAAATACTAACCATCCTGTTCTTGCAGATCGGGGACTGCTTTCTTACTGAGGTGAATCGTACCTCAATGTTAGAAGAGGAGTCCGATCGGGTCCATATCGCTTATAGGGACTTACTCAAGGAAGAGTCCCAACTGCGCAATCAATTTACCTCCGTCCAAACAGAATTGGAGTCCATGAAAGCCAAGTATACCCCGGCCATCGAGGAAGACTTGGTGAAGGTCGTGGAAGAGAAGAGCTTGCTCGAGGAGAAGGTTAAGAAACTTGAAGAGGAGCTCGCGCAAACTAAGGCTGATTCCGAGTTATCTTATCTGCGTGGCAAAGAAGACTCTCGCCTAAGCTCGATAAGAGAATTTTTAGAGTCTCCCGCGTTGGATGCTATAGCTCGGAAAAGAGTGGACCAGATTCTTCAGACCACTTTCTACAAGGGTGTTCGACAATTGGTCTCCGCGAAAGTTATCCCCGACCAGATAGATAAATATCTAGAACATATGGATATCTTCAAGAACATGGACGGAGAGAACTATCGAGTATCATCATCGAGCTCCACAGATTGGGAAAACCATGAGTTCGCTCTCTTCGTGAGAGAGTTCGGAGTTCCAATGCCCAATCCTGACTTGATGGGCTTGGATACATCCAGCGCGAGTTCGAGTTCAGATGGCTCTGATGACGAAAATAGCCAAGACAGTTCCGGAGATGATCAAGATTCTTCTGATGATGGGGATGATCGAGAAGCCTCTGGAGATAATAACGTCGACATCGAGGGTGGCTCTGAGAGTGAGGGCAAAGAGGAGCAGTCAAAACCTTAGATTTCTTGTAATAGATTGTAGGACCCTTTATCATATGCACTGTAATTATTTCGATCATTAATTTAATATATTACTCAACTAGACAAAAGTCTTTGTGAGCTAGAAGGTCCGTAAAAGATCGTCGATATCGAGCATTATTGCGCATGTGAATCACTTAGTAGGCAAGTTATCAAAACGATCGAGCCTTTTAATAGGGCACGGAAAAACTCGAAGTTCGCGACCGTTGGGTTCCCAAAAAGGCAGCGTTCCACTTTCTTATAAATAGGAGGCAGTATAAGGTTTGCACTATTGAAATTATAAGTCTTTTTTCATCGGAGCACATTGATCGATAACGTAAATCGAACCTTCTTCTTTTATACTAAAAATAGATCATGGAGGGTATGGTGAGTTCCAAACTCGATCCCAAACTATTGTTGAAGGTCAAAAAGGAGAAGGGTCCCAAGTCCAAAACTAGAGAGTCAAAATCCTCCTCGGACGTAGGAAAAACCTCGGAAGTAGGAAAAACTTCTAAGAGCGATCGCGGGAAGCGCAAGATCGATTCTCCTTCGAATGTGGTCAACGAGCAAACTGAAGCCCCTAAAGGTGATCTTGGCAAAGCTGAGATCAAGCCTTTGCCCAATCCGTCACCCGTTCGGATCGAGGATAAAGCAGTTATACCAATTTCGGACTCTCCTTCTAGGTCTAAGGATAGCTCGGTGGGGAACAAGCAAAGCTCTGAGTCTGCTTTGATCAAAAATCCAGTCGTTGACGATCTGACTCCAACCTCAATTCTGATTCAGATGACGGGGGCGAACCAAACATTGGCTGGTAGTGTCTTGGCTCTGGAGGCAAATAAAGACACTGTGGTTGAGCCTCCCAATAAGAAGGTCAAAATAAATGACCCTCCCGTCGATCAGAAGAAAACTCCCTCGTCGGGTGGTAACCCGAAACCCCAAAACTCTGTTCCTAATGTTGCTCGGACGCTAAGTGCCTTTTTTGAAGAGGTGAAAAATAAGGCCATGGTCGAACAAGAAGGGAAAAATGCGAATGAAACGGCGCGATCGAGCACATATCTGCTTTTTCAAGTAAGTGTCCTCTCTCTCGCTCTTTTTTTTATTTTTTTTTATTTTACTAACACAACTTTTGTCCATTTAAGGTCGGGCTACAGTTATTTAACCTCGGGCTGTAAGTCGAGCGAGAAACCGAGCAGCGTGCCAAGGTTATCCTCGAGCTGGAGGAAAAGAAGGTTGCACTATCAAGGCCCCTTGAAGAAGCCAAAGCCATCGAGCTGAAATTGGCCTCCGAGACGGAGAAAGCTGTGAAGCAGAAAGAGAGCCAGGTTCACGAGGAGTTGAGTAAGGAGTTGGACAGGCTGAAGTCACTCGTCGAGCAGGAGAAGAAAAACGCCGAGCAGCGGGAGCAAGAGGCCTATCAAAAAGGTTATGAGGCCGGGTATGAGGCCCGCAATGTTGAAGTCCGCAAGCTTCTGTTCGAGAAAAGCGTCTAGAGATTTCTTCTTTTGCTCAACTGAATGTTGTACTTTTACATTTCTTCCTTTTGTACTTGTTCTCCCCGTTGGAATAATAAACTTTTCTTCCTTCTAATCGATGGTATTTCGTGTCTGGTGAAGTGATTTTACTGTATAAACAATTTATACTCGAGTTAAGAGTAATTAATCAAGTTGCATTCTTAGTCAAAACAATTTATACTCGAGTTAAGAGTGATCAATCAAGTTGCATTCTCACTTAAAACACTTTATACTCGAGTTAAGAGTGATCGGTCACACCGCATTCCCATTGTATAAACTTTTCTTCATTTTTTTTTTTTTTTTTTTTTTTTTATGAATGAACAATTTATACTCGAGTTAAGAGTGATCGGTCACACCGCATTCCCATTGTATAAACTTTTTTTTTTTTTTTTTTTTTTTTTTTTTTTTTTTTTTTTTTTATGAATGAACAATTTATACTCGAGTTAAGAGTGATCGGTCACACCGCATTCCCATTGTATAAACATTTCTTCTTTTTTTTTTTTTTTTTTTTATTTTATGAATGAACAATTTATACTCGAATTAAGAGTGATCGTAATTCCGAGCATAAGGTAAAAATGGAAATTTTTCTGCACTGCATATTTGATCAAGTCATAGTATTCCCCTTTTTTCAGCTAAGTTTCAATGGAAGTCTGTCCAAACAGTACCTTAATCTCGGGAAGTGGAACGGTCACCCGTGATAAATGCCTTAATCTAAGCCGTTGGTTTCGTTGAATACAGACCGTCGATCAAATCTTCCTTTTAGTATAAATATGGCATTTGCTCAGTTGAAAATCTTTACCCTCCGCTGTCAAAAATGTTTTATCCGAGGACGAAGCTCGGAACCTTCCTTCTTCCCGTTCAAGCCTTTGAAATTTGGCTTCGAACGTACATCCGATCTTTCGTACAAGACATAAAATTCTTTGGTATGGGTGGAATCGGAAAAAAGGAGCACCTCCTCTATCTGGGGGTCTCTGATCCTTGAAAGCGGGATCTCCTCTTGAAATACCAACAAGTGACTGACCCTTGCTTGGGTATTTTGGGCAGGGTTATCATTGCTGGTTTCGAGGGGTATACCCGAGGGTGGAAAGCTGGTCAGATAATCAGAAGGAAGTTCATCCTCAAATCACCAATTTCTTCCTTTCTTCTATGGGGAGTGGTAATTTTGGGTTGAGCTTCCCGATCATAAAAAGATGACCGGCCGTTCGAGGTTGAGCTTTTGGATCTTACAATGAGAAATTTCAACCTTAGCAATGGTTGAAATTTCAGATCTTAAAATGAGAAATTTTAACCTTGGACGCCAACTCGGGGAAGTGATCGGGCTCGGCTGGTAGCAAGAATGCTGGGGACTGTATGGAGATCAGAAAAAATAATCTGCGATCCATATTGTCTAATTTCAAAACCAGATATCATAAGACGATATACATATACAGCTCGATCACTTTGTCACAAATTGTGGTGCAATCATCGGATGCTCGGCGATATTCCTGGTCGACAACACTGAAAGATGCTCGAAGACACGAAGACCATAGAATAGGGTACTGTAGTTGTATTAGGACTTCATTTGTACACTCAACAACTTTGTAATCTGTTCGATGAATGTCAATAAAGTTGTAACATTTGCCTTTCATTGATCTTTTGTATCTTGCTCGAAAATAATAATGAGAACTTATTGTTTCAAACCATATAGTTGCAACTTTACTTTTCCTTTCCGTCTTATTATAAGTCTTCTGCTCGTAAAAGCCAATTCGATGATGAATTAATGAGAATATTTATCGATCGATAAACTGTCCTCGGGAAGATTATCCGATAATCGTCCAAATGAATAATATCTGAAAGTCGAGAAGTTCCCTTTAAGAATAATTGAACTTAGGAAATAATGATCCCAACTTTAGTAATTCCCCAGATAATAAGAAACTCTTGAAAAGTGTTCGGGTTTTCGAGCAGAACTGCATCATCATAACATTTTGAGCATCAGTTGGAGTTGGATAGTCACATTGAATTTCTATCGAGGAAGGGTCATAACAATTGCTTTCACCCTCGGCCGATTTTGATTTTTGAACATATTTTATCGAGGGAGGGTCATAGCAATAGCTTTCACCCTCGGCCGATTATTATTTTTGAACATATTTTTATCGAGGGAGGGTCATAGCAATAGCTTTCACCCTCGGCCGATTTTGATTTTCAAACATATTTTTATCGAGGGAGGGTCATAGCAATAGCTTTCACCCTCGGCCGATTTTGATTTTTGAACATGATCTTATCGAGGGAGGGTCATAGCAAAAGCTTTCACCCTCGGCCGATTTTGATTTTCAAACATATTTTTATCGAGGGAGGGTCATAGCAATAGCTTTCACCCTCGGCCGATTATTATTTTTGAACATATTTTTATCGAGGGAGGGTCATAGCAATAGCTTTCACCCTCGGCCGATTATTATTTTTGAACATATTTTTATCGAGGGAGGGTCATAGCAATAGCTTTCACCCTCGGCCGATTTTGATTTTCAAACATATTTTTATCGAGGGAGGGTCATAGCAATAGCTTTAACCCTCGGCCGATTTTGATTTTTGAAAATATTTTATCGAGGGAGGGTCATAGCAATAGCTTTCACCCTCGGCCGATTTTGATTTTTTGAACATGATCTTATCGAGGGAGGGTCATAGCAAAAGCTTTCACCCTCGGCCGATAATTGTTAGGCTTTCTTTGTCATGGTACTCGGAATACAGTTTGAACTTAAATAGAGGATTTCATTGATCATCCATACAAGTTTTTAGGGAAAGTAAAATTTGAGAAAACTGAAAATTACAGTAAAAGTTAAAAATGAGTGCAACTATCTTCCATAATATTTTCTCAGATTAAGTGCATTCCAAGTTCTTGGCAAAACTTCACCGTTGAGGTGAGCAATTTTATAGGATCCCTTCTTCCCGACCTCCTGCACGATATAAGGGCCGTCCCAGTTTGGCTGAAGCTTTCCGACGTGCTTAGAAACTTCCACCTTTTTGAGAACCAAATCCCCAACTTTGAATGTTCTTATCCTGACTTTCTTATCGTACGCTTTTTCCATGCTGGACTTGGTGGCTTGGATTTTTATGCACGCTCGGTCACGTTTACCATCTGCAAGATCGACATCCATTTCTCTCAACAATTGATTTTGGTCGGGATCATAGGACTCGACCCTTGGTGTTGGCACTAAGGTTTCGACCGGAATTACCGCTTCCGAGCCGTATATCAAAGAAAAAGGTGTTTCTCCTGTAGCAGATTTTATGGAGGTCCTGTTCGCCCAAATTACTCCAGGAAGCTCGTCCAACCATTTGCCTTTTGCTTCGGCCAAACGTTTTTCCAATGATCGAACAATTTCCCTGTTGGTGACCTCGGTCTGTCCGTTCGCCTGGGGATGCCCAACCAAGGTGAAATTCTGCTGGATTCCAAACTTTTCGCACCATTCCAAAATTTGTTTTCCCGCAAATTGAGTTCCGTTGTCGGAGATAAGGACCCTCGGAATTCCGAACCTGCAAACAATATATTTCCATAGAAAATTTATCACCTGGAATTGAGTGATTTTTGTTAAGGCAATGCATTCGATCCATTTACTAAAATATTCCACAGCGACCAGGACATAGTTTTTTCTCGATCTTGCAGTTGGGAAAGGTCCCACAATATCAATTCCCCATTTGTCGAAGGGCCAGCAGATCGGAATTGAATGCAGCTGCTCGGCGGGCTGACGAATCAAATTTGAATAAATTTGGCAATGATGGCACTTCTTGACATACTCGATACAATCTGACATTATAGTAGGCCAATAATAACCAGTCCTTGAGCATTTCAAGGCTAAGGCTCTTGCACCGCAATGACTTCCAGCTTCGCCTTCGTGAACTTCTTTTAAAATAAGATCGAACTGACTTTCGGGAATGCACTTCAACAAAATTCCTGAGCTTGATCTTTTATAAAGTTTGTCCTCGTCCAAAACGTACATTGGAGCCCGATATTTAATCCTTCGGGCTTCATTTGTGTCTTCCGGCAAAGTACCATCTCTTAGATAAGCCTTCAGAGGCTCTATCCAAGAAGACTCTCGAACATCTACCTCCATTATCTCCGAATTTGGGGTTACGTTCAAATCTATAGCCGGAGAGTTGGACATCAACCAAGTT
This sequence comes from Penstemon newberryi var. newberryi, assembly GCA_030819805.1. Classification (NCBI taxonomy): domain Eukaryota; kingdom Viridiplantae; phylum Streptophyta; class Magnoliopsida; order Lamiales; family Plantaginaceae; genus Penstemon; species Penstemon newberryi. The sequence goes on along the minus strand of JAUALY010000003.1, from coordinate 30,408,853 downwards.
ATCACTCTTTCCTTCCGTCCATCCATCGATCCCGTAAATTTCGAAAGCAAATCCGCCCAACAGTTTTCCTCTCGAGGGATAGCTTGTATATCAAACCTTTCAAACTTTTTCGCCAGATCCTTCACTCTGTTCAAATATTTTACCATGTTAAATTCTTTCGCATCATAAACTCCCTTCACTTGTCTATGTACGAGCTCGGAGTCGGTCAACACTGTGAGGGATTTTATGCTCGCCTTAATCGCCATTTCTAAACCTGCAATCAAAGCCTCGTACTCCGCTTCATTGTTCGTGACTACGAAATCTAGAGTGATCGCATAACTGAGGTCCTCTCCCTCGGGACCTTGGAAATGAATTCCTGCCCCACCTCCTTCTCTGGTCGACGACCCATCGATATGCATCACCCAAACTTTATGCTGAACATATTCGACCAGATTTACCACGGGAACTGACAAGTCGCCCGAACTGGACCCTGTTGATTCTGCAATGAAATCTGCCAGGACTTGAGCCTTGATTGCTGTTCGAGGTTGGTACTCGATTTCGAACTGTCCAAGTTCCACCGCCCATTTAATCAATCTCCCTGACGTCTCTGGTTTTGACAGGACTTGCCTTAGAGGCTGATTTGTCAAAACAATAATCTTATAAGTTTGGAAATAAGGTCTCAGTCTACGTGCGGCCATAATTAGAGCAAGTGCGAACTTCTCAATTTCCATGTAGTTCTTCTCCGCCCCTTGAAGTAACTTACTCAGATAATATACTGGTTTATGCTCGGACTCCTGAATTCTCACCAGAACAGAACTTATTGCTTCACTTGATACTGCTATGTATAAATACAAAGGTTCTCCCTCGACCGGTTTTGCCAACATTGGAGGGGAAACCAAATATCTTTTAAGCTCTTCGAAAGCTTTACTGCACTCGTCATTCCATTCGAAACCTTTCGATTTCCTCAACAACTTGAAGAAAGGCAAACTCTTGTCTGCTGATCGGGATATAAACCTATTCAAGGATATTATTTTTCCGATTAGACTCTGCACTTCAGACAACTTAGTTGGCGGTTGTAGCTCAGCTATAGCTCGGATCTTTTCTGGGTTTGCCTCAATGCCTCGTTCGTGCACCAGATAACCGAGGAATTTTCCCGACCTTACCCCGAAAGTGCACTTAGCCGGATTTAACTTCATTCTGTACTTCCTTAGGATCGCGAAACATCTGTCAAGGTGCTTTATATGATCCTCCTCGGTCATGCTCTTCACTAGCATATCGTCAACATAAACTTCCATGATCTCACCGATAAGATCCTTGAACATCATATTCACGAGCCTTTGATAAGTTGCTCCTGCATTCCTTAGCCCGAACGGCATTACAATGAAGCAGTACACTCCTCGTTCGGTAATAAAGGCTGTTTTATCCTGATCTCTCTCATTCATAAATATTTGATAAAACCCTTGGAAAGCATCCATCATACTAAAGAAAATGAATCCTGCAGTCGAGTCAACCAGCATATCGATCCGTGGTAAAGGATAGGGGTCCCTTGGACACAATTTCTTCAGGTCGGTAAAATCATTACACATTCTCCATTTGTTGTCGACCTTCTCTCCCTTCGACACCAACACTACGTTGCAAAGCCACTCGGTGAATGTTATTTCCCGAATCTGTTTTGCGGCCAATAATCTGTCCACCTCAGCATTGATGATTTTGTCTTTTTCTCGACCGTGATTCCTCTTCTTTTGTCTAACTGGCTTTGCTTTAGGATCGATATTTAAAGAGTGAGTGATCACCCTTGGGTCGATTCCGACGATATCATCAGAACTCCAGGCAAAGACATCGGCGTTGTTTCTAAGGAATTCGATCAACATGATCTCCATCCCTTGACTTAGCTCGGTCCCAATTCTGGTGAACTTCTCGGGAGAGCCAGGGATTAATGTTACTTGTTTATGATTTGGGGGTTGTACGCTCATATAGATCTCTTTTCCTTTTTTACTCTGTAACTTTTCACAATCTGGCAACGGGAGGTCGGATACTGAGAATACCTTTTCGTCCTCTAACTTTCTTTTCGAGGGCAATACTGGCTCGAACTGCTTCTTCATGTTTAAAGATGTGTTATAACATTCCCACGCCATGCACTGGTCGTTCCTCATTTCTCCGACCCCTGCCAAAGTGGGAAACTTGACCATCTGGTGGTAAGTCGACACGACCGCTTTGAATACATTTAAAGCCGGTCGTCCCAAAATTGCATTATAAGCGAACGGGGTACTCACGACCAAGAACTTAACCATCTTCGTAACATCTTTAGGTTTCTTACCCATAGTAGTACTCAAGAGTATGGTTCCGAGAGGAACAATTTCCGATCCACCGAACCCGATGAGCGGGGTGGATACCCGTTCCAGTCGCGGATGTTGTAGATTCATTCTGTCGAGCGCCTTAGAAGAGATTATGTTTGCTGAACTGCCATTATCGATTAACACCCTCCTAACCTCGAAATTAGCAATTCTCAGGGTCAAGACCATCGAAAAATCGGGGTCATCTTCATTAGTATCCCAAGTCACATCACTAGGTCTGTCAACTTCGGAAAAACTAATGACTTGATTTATCGAGGGCGCCAGTCTTAAGGACATGACCTCTTTCCTGGTCGAGACACCAGTCTTTATCGACCTAGCAGTCCTTTTCCTCGCATTCCTGCTATCTCCCCCAGCTGGCCCACCAGATATCATATTTATCACCCTATTCGCCTGCTCCTCTGCTTGTTGTTGATCCTCACGGTGCTGTTCGGAGGTCCTCCTGGGACTTCTGGATCGATAACGGCTGTTATGGTTCTCCTTTCTGACATATTCCTTCAACTTTCCCTGAGCAATCAGTTTCTCGATCTCTTGTTTTAACTGAAAACAATCCTCGGTGCTATGCCCCCGAGCCCTGTGGTATCTGCAATACTTATCGTGATTCATCGTCCCCGGCCTAGGTTGGGTGATACGTCGAGTTCCAGGGACCAAATTTCTCTCCTCGAGCACCGTTAGAATCTCGTCCCTCGAGGTATTCAGTCTGGTAAAGCTGTTTTTTTCATGTTCCGTCCTCGGAGCCCTCTCTGGAGATGCAGGTCGACCGTAGACATTAGATCTGTGGGTCGGAGCCTGAGGTTTATAGACCTTAAGTCTCTGCCAAACCGAGCTTCTTTGCTGCGCGTTTGACCCTCCGTAGTCGCTTGGCTTCGGGATAGGGGCCCGATCAGGTTTCTTCACGATCGGGGGCCTAGGATTCTGTGCATTCTTTAACTAATTCATTTCCTCCTGGATCATGTATTTCTCAGCTATTTCCATAATCCGCTCGAAAGACTTTGGTTGCTTTCGGCATAGAGCATTCCCGAACTGACTATTACGGGTTAGCTCGAACATCAATGATGACAGAAATTCAATCTGTGGGGTATCAACTTTCAGAAGTTCAATACTAAATCTGGCCAGCCACTGCCTCAGTGTTTCTCCTTCCAGCTGCTTCACCGTTCCCAAATGGTTGGCAGGTAACCTTTGTTTCCGTTGGCTGGCAAATTGGTGCTTCAATTTATCGCACAGCTCATCGAAAGAGAAAATTGAGTTCGGAGGTAGCTTTCCGAACCAATCCAAAGCAATTCCTTCGAAGGTGGTGACCATAATTTTGCAGCAAAAATCCTCCGAATGCCCATATAAATTCAACACATTTATGAAACTGTTTATATGCTCCCCAGGGTCGGAGGTTCCGTTATATCTTGGCAATCTGGTAGGGACTGACTCCGTTCCTCGAGCCTCCCTAATTTCTTGGCAAAAAGGCGAACATCGCATAATATTCGTACTCAATTCCCTACTTCGTCCTTCAAGGAAAACGGCCCCCACCTCTTTGGGCTCGACTCCTCGAGTCCTGACCACTGCGGGTCGGGTTTCCTTAACTAGCATCTCCTTCTCTAACTCCTTAACAACCCTTTCTTGCACAATCTTTTCCAGGTCAGCCTCAGTCACCTTTCTGTAGGCTGGCTTTCTAGACCTCTCCGCAGCTTTGGGTTGACTTTCCCCAACCACCGAATCCTCTACGTCTAGTACGTTTCTAGAAGGTTGCCCTGAACGGACAACGGTTCTAGCTCGTGGTGGGTTGGGTCGAACATCAGATGGTTCGCCCAAAGCAGATCGACGAATACTTCCTTCCCTTGGCTGGTTGGAAATCGGGCCGCGAGCAGTAGGTTGATCGACCGGGGGCTGCTGACCTGGCAGAGTTTCGCGATCTGCTCTTTCCGTGTTCAAGAATTCTCTACACATAGTTCCGATAATGGAACGTAAATCGGCCACTGTCGTATGAATGGGCATATCATTCGGCGGGTCGAGCGGCGGCACTTCAGATTGGTGGGCCGCTCGGGATTGGTTACTTGGTTCATTGTTTACTGAGCGCTGCGCTCCAACAGCCTGTGAAGGCTCACCTCGATTGTATGTGTACCTCCTAGTAGTAGGCATATTTCGATCTAACACCCGAGTAGGCCCCTCGGTGGGCGCCAATTGATTATACTGTTTTTCGTTCGTGTTCAATAAGGAAAGTGGAGTATAACAATATATGAATCGAGCGTGTGAAAACTGTATATTAATATCGGTGTTCGACTACAAATTACAAAGCGGGTCTACCCGAGCATTACTGGATGTCGTACTACTAGGAAAGTAAATACAAAGAATAAACAACTGGTTCCTAATCCGAACAGTAGGTCCGAGCAGAAGGTATATCTTGGAAGGTGTGCCGTCCCCGATGTCATAAATGCGCTGTGTATTTATAGGAACAGTAAAGAGCTAGCTGGACCGTCCGTAGGAGAATACTTCTCGGCCAGCTGTATAAAGCTGTCGGTCGGCCCCACAGTAATCCCGAGGAGATGAGTGGATCGGAGTGTAGAATCTCGTACTTCCGTTCTGGCTTGATCGGAAAACCATTTCTTCAGGTCGGAGAGTACCATCCTGGTCGGGATCGAGGTCGACCTCGAGCAGAAGGTATTTCCTAAAGTGGCGTATGCGAAATACCCCTCATCAGTTAATTACTATTTAGAATAACATTCTTAAAGAAAAATAAAATAGATGGATGATACTCGTCAAGAGTAAAATGTCTTCATGAGCCATGGAAAAAACAAGTGAAAAAAAAATTTGAAGAAAAAAAAATAGTTCTTAGTTTTCGTCATTATAGAAGACGAGTCTTTATATGGCTCCATAGTATGTATTGACCAATTGAAATCCTGAAGCTAAATGAAAGAATGTGACTTCTGGATAGTTATGTTTTCTATCTTTGGATCAATGTTTGTTTGTATGCTTGTCCGTAAAAATATGGCCTATTTCTTTGAGTGACTATCTGTTTTACAACTCTATGAGTGAAATCCTTGTCTTAACAATTTAAACACTTTACCCGTGAGGAAATGGAGTTGAGACTTTTCTTGGTAATTTTTCGAAAGCTATGTGTATTGTGGTTTGTGGTATGAAGGTTTTGGCTTAGTATCACACACACATACATTTTGGGAGTTATGATCGAACTAATCTTGATAGCGATTGTGATCTTTGATTGAAGTACTTGGATAGTTTATCTTATTTCTTCTCGGTTTTATCCATCATGTTTATATCTTATTTGCCCTTGAATTGCTAGAGACTAGCAATAAGCTGGTTGGGGGTTGTGATTAGTGCTTGAAAATTCACTTAAGTTGTTCTTATTTTCTAAATAAATCAAGTGTTAATTTGATATTTTCATGAAATTAATAAAAATTATTGTGATTAGAAAATATTGAGTTTTGATTTGTTTTTGTAGGAAAATAAAATATGGACCCCGGAATATTTAGATTTCTCAAATTGTACAAGTACCAAAGGCATGATTTGAAGCAATGAAATATTCAAGGAAGTTAAGTAGTGCAAGAAGAACAAAGAAGGAATATGTCAGAAATATTGCTGCTCATTCCAAGGACTATAGCTCTTGTAAGGAAACTCCTATGAAGCTGAATTTTGGATATATTATAGAGTAAGGAGTTATCTACGTTACGGACTTTACATCTGGAGTTGGAGTTCGGAGCACAACGATATGCCTTTTTCAATCATGTCGCGCAGAGCAGAATTTACTACGCGGGAAACGCGATTTTTTCCCTAAAGTGATTAGGAAACTTGCCTAAATCCTTTCCATACGAGGATTGGGCCTCCTAAACATTTTCCTACTCAATTTCTACCTCCTAACATTCTCCTACTTGAATTAGGCCTCCTTAACACCTATATATAGTCCTAGAATTACACATCTTTAAACGAACAATTCTTAGTCTTAGGGAAAAATTGCTTTTTTGGTACCATAGGATAGGCTAACTTGCACTTTTGGTACCATTGGATACGAAAATACAAATTTGGTACCGTAGGATAGGTTTTCATTGAAACTTTGGTACCAAACACAATTTTTTCCCAAAGTTAATGATAATTTACCCCCTATGAAATGCATAATGTTCAATTTACCCCCTTGTGGTTTAAAATAGAGCATTTTACCCCTTGAAATTTTGTAAAAGTTTCACATCGCCTTCCTAATATTTTTATAGGCGACACTTTATCCACTTTTATTATGATAATATGGTATTTTACCCCCTGTGTTATGATAAATGTGGCAATATATCCCCCTATGTTATAAAGTAGTTTTCATGCCTACTCTCAATTTCGGCAAGTGAGTTACACTCTACGGCTGAAGGGGGTAAATTGCTTCATTAAAATTTTTACAGGGGGGGAATTGATTTTTTTTCAAATTATAGAGGTGTAAATTGAAGATTATGCATTTCATAGGGGGTAAATTGCCATTAACTTTGGAGAAAAATTGAGATTGGTACCGAAATTGCAGTAAAATCCTATCCTATGGTACCAAATTTGCATTTTCGTAACCAATGGTACCAAAAGTGCAAGTTAGCCTATCCTATGGTACCAAAAAATGATTTTCCCTTAATCTTAGTTACAATTCTCTCTCAAATCATTATCATATTTTCTCTCTAGAACTTATGATAAGGATTAGAAAATTATGCTAAGAGTTCTTTGGTGAGGTTAGAGATGAACTTATATGCGTAGTGATTTTATTTGGATTCGATTCTTCAAGGTTTTGTAAGTTTTATGAATTTGAGTAATTTATTCTTCTTCAACTATTTTCATAAACTCTTATGTTAATACAATTGTTTTATTAATTTTCATATAAATCTAGTCAAGCTCTTTTTATGTGAAATAGTATAATTAAATTGATAAAAGTCATTCGTTTTATGGGTAGTCTTTTAATGCAATATGCCTTGGTATATAGTATGTTTATGATTTCTCATAAGAAGAAATTTTGTGCCAATTCTAAAAGTAAGAAAATTATTTACTCAAATATATTAGAAATCATACGTTTTTCAATTCTTTATCTTCCAATTGATTGTTTGGGATGTGAAACTTTCAATTGAGTAATTTTATGAATCAATCCAAATAAGTGAACGAAGCATATAAGGGATTCTTGCCACCTTACCGTTTTAATTATCGTATTTTCCAACAACCAAAAATTCACTTGTCATTTTGTTTTTCTTAAAATCAAATCGATTCGTTAATTTTGGCTTGTTTATTTATCTCTACTGCTACTTTTGTTGGAATTAACCAAATAACAATAGATATTCATCCTTCATACTCTAAATCATTAATAAAGTATAATCACAAGAACAACTACATATGAATATCTATAATAGGATCACATATTATTACTTGAATATGATATATAAAAGATGTAATTAAACAAGGAATCTAACCTGATTCCATTGATGCCATGGTTGGAAGAACACCAAGAGACAAGATGCTTAGTCTTCTAAGAAGATGGCTCAATATGTTCTATTTCTCTAGATGGGGAACATAAAATAATCTAATGTGTTTTATAGCCACTTCTTAGGGACCATAGCAATTCCATCTTAATTGTCTAATATGTAACTGACCCATCAATAATTACATATTAGACTATTGGGCATCTACACATTAAATCCATATTATTATAAATTAATAGTATATCAAAAAACCCTTCATATTCCATTAGATCACTTAAGTGGGTTTTGGGCCTTAATTAAATAGCTGGTCCATATATTATAATTAATACATGTTAGCCCACAAAATAGAAAATTGCTAACAATCTCCCACTTGGGATACATGTGTTTACTATAGATAATATATGACAATAACTTTATTGAGCTCAAAAAATGCTATTTAATATCATAAATACTTCAAAACAATCTGGTCCATTAGTTTTATCAATAAAAGATCAAAGAGGCCATCATTACTATTTTTCGTAATGGGACCCATCATTGATCACAATATTGACTCAACCAATGACAAAGATCAAATATGGATGTGTAGCATGAAAATTACATGTAAGGTGATCTTGACATGCCTATTTCCAACTGGTCCTCTTTATGACTCAAGAGAGTCTTGTTTGTCATACTTACAATCACTAATTGCTAAACTGCAGCAATAAGTCATGACAATTATCTTAGAGTTATCAAAACACAAAACACAATATTTAACAAACTTTAGTACGTACGAAATAATAAGAAAATATTGTGCACTTGATAATGTCAAACTTTAGAAAACGCATATACAAAAGATATCCACATACAAACTCCCACTAGTTTGGTACATCGTCTAAAAGACAAATACCCATACGAGCTACATGCTCATGAAACACCTTGGGTGGCAAACCCTTGGTGAGCGGATCCGCTATATTGAAGTTTGTACTAATGTGTTCAATTGACACTTCATTATTCTGAACTCTTTCTTTAACAACTAAATACTTGATGTTGATGTGTTTGGACTTTGATGAACTGCAGTTTTTCTTAGAATACATCTCTGCGGATTTGTTATCACAATTAATCCTCAATGGCTTCTCAATGCAATCAACAATTTGCAGCCCAGAGACAAAATTCCGCAGCCATATAACTTGATTTGATGTTTCATAACAGGCTATAAACTCTGCTTCCATAGTAGAAGAGGCTACAAGTGTTTGTTTAACACTTTTCCAAGAGACAGCTCCTCCTGCCAACATGAAAACATAGCCAGAAGTGGATCTCATGCTATCCAGGCACCCAGCAAAGTCGGAGTCCGTATAACCAATAACCTCCAAGTGGTCAGATCTCCGAAAAGTGAGCATAAAGTCTTTCGTCCTCTGTAGATATCGCATAACCCGTTTTGCTGCTTTCCAGTGAGCCAATCCTGGGTTACTCAAATATCTGCCCAACATCCCTACTATGTACGCAATATTCGGACGCGTACATACTTGAACATACATGAGACTGCCTACTGCAGAAGCATAAGGGAACTTTTCCATTTCCTTTTTCTCAAGTTCAACTTTAGGGCATTGGTGCAAACTAAATTTGTCACCTTTTGCCACTGGTGTATCACCTGGTACACAATGTTGCATATCATACCTACTAAGTACCTTATCAATGTAAGTCCTTTGTGATAAACCAAGTATACATCTAGAACGATCCCGATGGATCTGTATACCTAACACAAAAGATTCATCACCAAGATCTTTCATTTCAAAATTCCTAAACAAGAATTTCTTGGTGTCATGCAACAAATCCTTATCATTACTTGCCAGTAGTATGTCATCGACATAAAGCACCAAAATGATAAACTTTCTCCCACTGAACTTGAGATAAATGCATTGATCAACAATGTTCTCTTTAAACCCGAAATAAGAGATCACTTGATCAAATTTCCGATACCATTGTCGGGAAGCCTGCTTTAAGCCATAAATGGACTTCTTTAATTTACATACTAGGTGCTTTGAGTCTTCCAGCTCAAAATTCTCCGGCTGCACCATGTAAATTGTTTCATCAATGTCACCATTGAGAAACGCTGTCTTTACGTCCATTTGATGTAGCTCAAGGTCATAGTGAGCCACAAGTGCCATGATTACCCTAAATGAGTCTTTTGTTGAAACGGGTGAAAAAGTCTCCCTGTAATCAATGCCTTCTTTTTGAGTAAATCCTTTGGCGACAAGGCGTGCTTTATACCTCTCGATATTGCCTTGTGAATCCCGTTTGGTCTTAAACACCCATTTACAACCAATCGTTTTAACACCTTTAGGCAAATCGACAAGTTCCCAAACACCATTGTCGGCCATGGATTTCATCTCATCCTTCATGGCTTCAATCCACTTAGCTGAATTGACACATGATTTGGCTTGATTGAAGGATATAGGATCATCCTCCAAACCTGTATCAAATTCATGCTCTTGGAGATAAACATAATCTTCAGAAAATGCATTTCTCCTTTCTCTAGTGGATCTCCTTAATGACACTTCCATTTGAGGTGGTTGAGGTGCAACTGCCAAGGGAATGTCTACAACTACTACATTGTCTGGATTTGCAGCACCAACAATGTCAGGAATGGTTACCTGATCACTATCAGTTGCAACTGTGGTAGAAGTGTTAGGAAAATTTTGACTTTCCTCTTCAAAGACTATGTCCCTCGAATTAGTGCTCCCACTATCCTCAATAAATTTGGCATTCCCAGTTTCGAAAAAAGACATGCTTGAGGGATTATAAAACTTGAATCCTCTTGACCTCTCAGAATAACCCACAAAATAACAGCTGACTGTTCTTGAATCCAATTTTTTCTCATCAGGATTGTATTGTCGAGCTTCTGCTGGACAACCCCAGACATGCAAATGCCTAATGCTAGGTATTTTGCCTGTCCATAATTCGTATGGAGTTTTGTCAACCGCTTTACTGGGTACTCTGTTGAGTATATAAACTGCAGTCTTTAATGCCTCACCCCATAATGACTCTGGTAAAGAAGAATGACTAATCATGCTTCTGACCATATCTTTGAGGGTTCGGTTTCGTCTCTCAGCCACACCATTTTGACTTGGTGTTCTCGGCATGGTATAATGAGGAACGATCCCACATTCGGCTAGGTACCTTGCAAAAGGCCCTGAACGTTGTTCACCGGATCCGTCGTTTCTTCCGTAGTATTCACCACCACGGTCAGATTTTACGGCTTTAATCTTTTTTCCTAGTTGAAGCTCAACTTCGGCTTTAAAGATTTTGAGCTTGTGACTTCTCATGTATAAGGTACAAATAACCATAGCGTGAATAATCGTCTATGAACGTGATAAAGTATGTTTGGCCATTCCAAGATGCCTTAGGAAGTGGTCCAGATATATCTGTATGTATCAGTTCTAAGACGTCATTACACCTATTTGCACCTTTTTTCCGTTTGTCAGTTGTTTTTCCTTTAATACACTCTATGCAGATTTCAAAATTTGACATATCAAGTGATTCCAAAATTCCTTGTGACACTAACTTTTGTAAGCGTGGTTTGGAAATGTGCCCTAAACGCTTACGCCACAACATTGAGGAATTTTCTTTTGTTAATTTGCGTTTTGTACCAATATTACTTATATGTAAATTTTCATTGTCAATTGAAGTTAAAGTGTTTAATTTATAAAGCTTGTCAATTAGTGAACCAGTGCCAACCAAAGTGGAATTATGAAAAATACGGAATAAACCATTTCCAAATGAACAATGATATCCAAAGTTGTCCAAACAAGAAATAGAAATTAAATTCCGTCTAAAAGACGGTACTACAAAAGTATTTTCCAAATCCAAATAAACACAAGTTTTTAAAACAAGCCTAAAAACACCTATGGCTTCAACTTCAGCCTTATTGCCATTGCCCGTAAAGATGTATCTTTCACCATCAGTTGGCTTTCGGCTCCTCAGACAACCCTGCATTGTGACACTTATGTGAGTAGTAGCACCAGTATCTATCCACCAAGTGTCATTTGGTACAATTGCTAAATTAACTTCTGAACTGACAAAGTTTAGAAGCGTACCTTTATTTACACGCCAATTGGCGTATTTGGGACAATCTTTCTTCATATGCCCTTTCTTCTTGCAAAAGAAACAGGTAAAAACTGGATCCTGTGTCTTTTGCACCTTAGGAGCTGATGCCCCAGTTCCTGCAGTTTCTTTACCCTTGTTATTGTTCCTTTTTCTTTTCTTACTCGAATCATTTGAAGTAGATGCCAAATGAGCACTTTCAACAGTTTCGAGTTTCAATCTCTCCTCCTCCTGCACACATTGAGCTATAAGCTCATTCAAAGTCCATTTGTCCCTTTGAGTATTGTAGCTTATCTTGAAAGGACTGAACTGTGCAGGGAGAGAAATCAAGACCAAATGCACGAGAATGTCATCAGACACCTCTAACTTTAGTGCCCTCAGCCTTGTTACGAGATTTGAGACCTCCATAATGTACTCACGGATATTTCTTTTCCCTTTGTACCGCATAGAGACAAGCTTAGATAGGACAGTGCTTGTCTCGACCTTTTCATTGGCAGTGAATCGGTCTGCTATTTCCTTAAGGAAGGTTTTTGCATCTCCTTCATCAGGTATTGCGGATTCTGGAATGGATAGCTTCATGATCATAAGACTCATGCGATTAGATCGCTCCCACTTTTCAAATGCAGTTTTCTGATCAGCAGTACTTTCACTGGTCAGAGCTGCGGGGCGATCTACCCTTAATGCATGGTCAAGATCCATGCAACCCAACACAATCATAACGTGTTCCCTCCATTTCTTATAGTTTGTGCCGCTAAGCACAGGGATGCTTCTAATGTTTGCAGATATTGAAGATGCTGAATCCAAACAAAAAATCTCACAATTAATAATAAAAACGCATATATATATAAAATCCAAACAATTTAAGCATACATTTACATGTAAGTGGGCCCCATCATAAGATACCAATCACAACATTGAATTTAGTCTTTGGACAAAAATAACAATTTGTTAACGGTACTCTTATAAAAAAATAGCTCAAATGGTATAACTTAAACCGGTCACACAATATGTCTTTCTTTGGAACGACATATTGAATACATGGTAAAACCTTAAATATTTTCTTTATGTTGAGCTTAAATAACCTATATCTGGCCTAAAATAATTTTCCTTTGGGTTAATTATCTCAGCATAGATATATCATGTTTATAACTTTAGACTAACAACTTAAATCTAATAGTGGTTACTTTGGCAACATATTAAACTCAAATCATCAATTTCAAGAAATAAACACATAAACTGTATACTGTACATATTAAATTCTTGAATATCACTGATTATGTCAACATTACATCACGATGACATCATGATTAAAACATATTAATTTAACATAGCACTTTACAGTTTCTAAAAGCGTTGCAATATGACATGCAAAACACCTTTTTTTTTTTTAATTGATGCTAATGTACAAGCCACAAGTCATGGAACTTAATATAACGTATAGTTAAAGGCATTACCAAAAGAAACCCAAAAATCAGCAAATTAATTTCAAACAGTACATGAAGTCTTGAAAAAAAAAAATTCCGTAATACTGATTAAGAGCAATTCCTAAAGAAAATCGGTCTCCCAAAAAATTGATTCAACAACAGCACCAAAATTTGGAAAAAATTGATTTTTAAATGCCACAAAACTTTGGCCCATAAAATTCGTACCGACAATTGATATCAAAATAGCACATTAGCCCATAATTTTCTCAAATTGATAACCAACACCAAAATTCTGGAAATAAGATTTTTATATACTCCTAACCAAAGGAGTAAAATCAATACCAAATAGCAAATCTTTCATTGCTTTAAAATTTATTACACAATAGCCCCAAAAAAACATGATTTCATGATTTCACCAATAAAATATTAGAAATTCAAATAAACATGAACCCTAATATTTCTATCATGATAAACAACAAAGGGCAACAAACATATACCATAATCAACAATTAACATGTGGCTCTGATACCACTTGTTGGAATTAACCAAATAACAATAGATATTCATCCTTCATACTCTAAATCATTAAAATAAAGTATAATCACAAGAACAACTACATATGAATATCTATAATAGGATCACATGTTATTACTTGAATATGATATATAAAAGATGTAATTAAACAAGGAATCTAACCTGATTCCATTGATGCCATGGTTGGAAGAACACCAAGAGACAAAATGCTTAGTCTTCTAAGAAGATGGCTCAATACGTTCTATTTCTCTAGATGGGGAAGAAAAAATAATCTAATGTGTTTTATAGCCACTTCTTAGGGACCATAGCAATTCCATCTTATTATTATAAATTAATAGTATATCAAAAAACCCTTCATATTCCATTAGATCAGTTAAGTGGGATTTGGGCCTTAATTAAATAGCTGGTCCATATATTATAATAAACACATGTTAGCCCACAAAATAGAAAATTGCTAACAACTTTGTCTACTAACCTTTTTAGCTTGTTTTAGTCATCTCCTCGTGGATACAACCGCCCAATCTATTCTACATCGATCGCTTTGTTTCGACAAGTTTGGGCGCAATCACTCACATCTACTCTATCAATGATATCCGTTATCAAATAATTTTGCCTTATTACATGTTTGGTATCTGGTGAGATATGGGCTCATTTGCTTGCGCAATGGAATCTTTGTTATTACAGGAAATAGTAACAAGTTCGACAATGCTAGAAACTACACATAACTCTTAGATGAAATTTAGTGTCTCATAAATTTAGGCTTCAAGTGTTTTGACACAAGAAAAAGAACGAGACTTTTTAATCCTGTGATTGTAGATCTATGCAAGTGCAAGAATGATTTTGTCGAGTATTAATATACAACACAAACTATTAGGATAATAGAGTATATCAAAGGTTTAAACCAACTCGGAAATAAGACTATATATATGTCATATGGATGTAAAAGTATAAATTGGAGTATAATAAGTAAGGTAACAAAGGTTAATTGGTGCGAAGATAATGATTTCATATTTTTGACATGTTCAAATTAAAGTTACCTGAGATGTTTGGATTATGTCATAAAAGCACATATATAGATGAATTCTTGAATCATGTCTTTGGCAAGAAATAGAAGATACATGTAACAAAGTATCTATGATATATAAATGTTTCTCTGTCTTCAAGAAACATATTAACAAGGCCCTAATATTGTCTATGTCTTATGTATAGATACATACAAGTTTTGCTCAATATTTTGTATTATGTGTTACGAGATATAAATTATTAGATACACATTATCTAGGGTTTCTTGAATTTGACACAAATTTACATACGAGATGAACGCGCTACGTAACTAATATGAGCAATCTACTATATAAGAAATAATTGTATAAGAACTAACATGTATGAGATTATTGAGGTTTAATCCTTTTTTTATATTAACATTCAAGTTTTACATAAGATACCCAGATTATGTCAATAATTTTTTTTTTTGTGAATCTAAATCTATTTTTATGTTTTCTTCAAATAAATAAATTGATTATTGCAAAAAGTTAAAATTTACTATGTAAATTTTGTATTTTGGTCATTCGTCTCAATATGAGGGATATATAAATATCCATAAAGATTATCGCACAAAGTTAATATTCACAAAATAAAATTTTATTTTGGTCACTCGTCTCAATACAATGAACATAATATCTAGAAAATAGTTATACGATTTTCATTTGAATTAATACTATGCTAAACTCATAGCGAGTGCCATTATTGAACTTAGAGAAATGCGAGAAAACTGTGAAGAAGAGAAAATTTTGTGTGAAGATAATAACTTCTGATATATATCGAAAGAATTGAGGCCTTTGATATTCCTAATTTCTCCTCCAAAGTAATGGGCTATGACCAATTTTGTCATCCTAACACAACTCAAAATCATGGAGAGGATATTTGATTTCCATTTTGAAATGCATCCCAGATAACAAGTAATAATATAAACTAATATGAGCAATAGTTCTACGTGATTCTAGGCGTGGGCGTTGGGTTCCAATAACCCAAACCCGACCTGTCCTATTTTTAAAATACCCGAACGGGGCTAGTATTTTTTGGTTTTGGGTACCCATAATTTTTTTTACGGGAATACGGGACGGGTTTGGGATTAGACTCTCCAACCCCGAATACCCGAACCCGTCTATATTTTTTTTATTATTATATAATTATACACTTTACTTATATATCAATTTATTATTTAAATACCATCATCTGATGAATAATATTTTTACTTTACCCTAATATTTTTTAAATCGTACACTAGTTATTAATACATTAAGTTTGACTCAGTTCAAAAAACTCTCATAGTCTCTACGGCTCTACTACTTCTTCTCTTGCCACCAATGCCACGGCATACAACAATTTTATTTTGGTTTTTTATTCCTCTATAAATAAAATTACTACTAATACTAGCCTATTACATACAAAATTTTATACGAAATATTGTAATTTAATTTTGTTAGCTGCGTGAAGAATCGTTGATTTAAAATAATATAGGACTCATAATATCGTTCCGTCCCGTCCCGTCCCGCAATAAATTTGGTACCCGCTTCCAGGTACCCGAGGGCGGGTTTGGGATGAAATGTGTCAATCCCAAAATTTACTATACTTATCTCTAAACCCAAACCCGCCCGGTGTCCACCCCTGTGTGTTTCCGTTAAATTGAACCACATACTCACACTGAGTTAGATATTACCAAATAAGTATATGATTGTATTTCATTTATTCTTCCATTCCCGTGATTTCTTATAAGAGAAAATGAATGACTCTAGAAGGTAAATCGCAAATGAGTGACTTTGGAAGCATGAACTTGAAAATGGGTGTCACACATACCAACTTTTCTTTGTGACGTTCATGTTCGAAACTTTTATTTGAACAAATATAACTAGGCTTAGACATAATTAAAATTGTCCGCTAATTTTATTATTTCTTGGATTTGACATTTATTATTTTTGGATAGTTTGACTTCAAATATTCATAGCACGGCAAAAAATAAAATCTAATCATATTCCAAAGAAATGCTGACACACATACAAGAAAATGCAATTAAGTTTTCATTCAAACTACAATATAAAAACACCTTCAATAACATGTTCAAACAAATTCCTCTCTTTCACCCTCATTCTCGATTTTCCAGTTTCACTATTTTCAATCTCACTAGAACTCCACCATTCTTCGTTGTAAGATGTTCTTCTCAGATGAGATCTGCAAGATAAGTGGCAAAACATGTGCTTCCTACAACAAAACCAGAGGGATATCACTTGGATTTATAATTTGATCAGATGATATGGTAAAATTAAATGAAAAATAAGTATACCTCAACTTTTGTACTATGAAATAACTTACTTGGAGTTTCTATGATGTAACTAAGTCCTTTGGTTCACATGAAAATAGAATAAAAACCACAGCCGTGGTGAAAGAACGAAACTTTCTACTAGAATGATGGTAGAACTGTTCAAAAACAAGAATTATTTCTTAAAAAACATTATGTGAGTATAATATCAAAAGTTTTGATTTCTCACAAAAGCTATGAGCAAAATCAAGTATTTAGACAACTAAAAAGTACCTGTTCTTGTTGTTTGTTGACATTACGTTCTCTCTTTTCAATTTGCCAAGACTTTAGGCGCTCTTGTAATGTTAAGGAAAACTTCTTTGGAAATTTAGTGGTCGAGTCTTTAGCCACTGGGAACACAACATACTCCCCTGTTGAAAGATCATTAATCTCCACGCGCCATATTTCTTCGTCATTTTTCTTGCATACTCTCAAATGATATCTATCAATGTGTTTTGTTTCAACCTGTTATTAAATCTATGTTAGTACAAATAAAGTGCAGTAAAGAAATCGCAAAATTACATTTACAATTCACTGCACAAATTTATCCCTTAATTCTATGTTACTTTTTGCACTTCTTTTGATTTAATAATTTACATCTTTTATCAAGATTATTTTTGGCTCTAGGTTATCATGGAGGTACCTTATGCAACTCCAATATAAATTGGTCGTCATTGTTAGGAAATTTGTAAAGCTGAAAATACACCTCAGTGATTTCTAAAGTTGTTGACGTCTTTAGGCCTCCTTTTCTGGTTGATGAAGTTTTGGCTTGCTGTAACCCAAAAATATGTCTATTTTAGAGCAGTTTGAAATATTTCTCCATATGAGTATTGCATTAATATATTGAAATTTTTTCGCGGGAGAAAACAAATTAAAATATAAAGTTTAACTTGTGCAAAGGAAAAATTATAACATTACAAATAACCTACCTCATTCTGAGTTTCAATTTTTTTATTTCGATGTTGGGAGTTTGAACTTTCATGGAGTTGGATTTCCATTCCGATATCTTCTTGTGCATTAACATTGCTATGTGATGCCATTTATCTTGAAGAGGGCAAGTGGTGTGCAGGAAACACGTTTTTTAACTATTTGAAAGATGAAATAATTAATATCGAAAGATTGGAGATAAAATTAGTGTTTGTAGGTAAAATTGATGGGATTACATGTGTATTTATTCATCACAATATGTGGAAATATGGTAATATAATTTGATGATTTGGTTGGGCATGAAATAATGGTATAATACATATAGTAACAAAGATAATTTGGATAAAGATTGATGAGGTTTTATTCTTTCGATAATTTCAAATTCAAGATTTACTTAAAATGTTTGGATTTTGTTATTACAATAGAGATTTAGCTGGATTCTCGAATTTTGTTTTTGACAATAATATGACATATGCACATTTGTATCATGTATAATGTTGCAGAATCTTCATGATGCATAATAAAACGACTTTAACTTTAACTTTTTTTTATACATATATAGTTACATACATATTTCGCGCTACGTATTCTAGGACAAAAATTGGTAGAACTAACCCTATATAGTGTTCTACTTCATTTTATTGTTCGACTAGAAACAATTTAAGCAATCTTTATTTTCACGTGTGGAGATGATGATATAATCATTAAGTTAATTTAACAATAATTAATAGATTTGAAGTTTAGTGAGGTTTCATCTTTTGATATATTCAAATTTAAGATTTACTAAATATGTTTGGATTGCTCACTAAATCACATATTTTCATGGATTCTTGAATTTTGTCTATGATCAAATTTAAAAAAAGCTTCATTCTTTTGATAAATTCAAATTCAAGATTTTACTTAATATGTACTGGATTGTTTTATTAAAATCCAAAGTTGGATTCTTGAATTTTTGTTATATGAAAATTGTACCATGAATAGTTATAATTGTATAGGTATTACACAATCTTTGTATTACATAGTAAAATGGCTTTGATGTACGATTTGTTTGATCTATACATGCACCAATTATTTGAATATGTGTTATAAGTATTCTATGAGAATACTTAGAATTGACCTTATAAAAATAATCTATAAATATAACACATTACTTCACTTCCTTGTAAAATTATATCACTAAAATACAAATTTAGTTGGATTAACTATATATATATAGATAAAGGCTACATAATAATCATAGTACATAGTAATATGACTTAAAATAGTTATTTAGTTAATAAATGAATTTATTCATAAAGAAATTTGTGATAGTATTATGAGGCAATAATTATTAAAATAGACTTTATATTTTTGTTTGTCATAATAAAAAATATTAACTCATTAATAGTATTAGAGATGAATGTGCTTAAAGAATTAATATGAGCAATCTGCGTTTGATAAAAATAGCCTAGAGACTTCATATAGTGAATTTACATATTTCACTTTCATGTACTTTAATATAAAGGGATAATTAATTAAACCACCCTTGAGATATTGTGTAATTACAATGAAAAACCTTTATGTTTGAAAAATTATTTAAACTACCATTGAGGTATTAAATTCATAACCCCCCAAAGAGCTAATTTCTAACAATGCATGCTGACGTTATAATGAAAAAATTGATTTCCAAAAATATTCTTAATTTTACTTTGACCAAATTTATATGACCGAAAATACCCTATAAAAATCACAAACCTGATAGGTGAATAGTGTAATACACTTTGTCATGCTAGGGGTATGTGTGCAATGTGCTTGTTGTTGTAGGGGTGTAATAGTAAATAACGAGCATATATAATTGGCATCAATGTGCTTACAATAATGCACAAGCAAAAGTTTATATATGAAATCTATACGCAAACCATATTAAAGAATCAAACAAATTATTTGCATCTAACTTCTATTTTATTTTATTAGGTAAACTGGACTCATTTCAAATCATAAGCATTCAAAAGGTTGAAGATGCATAATAGTGTGGCGTACGTAGTGAGGAAGAGAAATATATTCAATAACCCGTTAATTATTGATAAAAAATACCAAGAAATTGGAGGAATTCAGAAAATCAATACCTTGATTATTCTATAAAGAAGAGAACTGAGAAAATTCAAATTCTGATATAAGCAACAACTAAATTGAACAAGTCTACAAAGTCTTACAAATATATAAATAAAAACACCTTAGATGTAGAAAATTATAAAAATTATCAAAAGGTCCCTTTATGATCTCTTTGTTAATTTCGAATCGCGCTGCACCATTTTTCACATGATGGAAAAAATTCGTCCTCGATTCTTGGTAGGAAAAAATCCTCCATCGAATCTTTATTAGCTTCTTCATTAATGAAAATTAGAAATTCACTATTTTAATAAGAGATTCAAGGTTTGAGTACAACTATATTTTTAAAGACTTGGGGTACTCCACCATAATAGCATGATAATATCATGAATTACATTGAGTTCCACGAATTTAGATATGCTAAATCCTTTTCCCAAATAATCTTGAAGTTCAAGGAAACTTTGATAACTTTCTTCAACAATCTCGAAGTACCATTGGCATATAAGTCTTCTGAGTATTTCAACCCTAGTAAACCGAGGAAATAAATTGCTGCCTTCTCTTTTTGAGGGCTTTATATTGCTCTCCATGTAAGTTGCAATTAAGGTATGATAAACCAATAAAATGCCTTCAAGTTGATAACTTGCTAACAACAATAACTTGCACACTCATTGCATAGAAAAACTCTGTAACTAAATATTGATAAGTACAAATGAGACGACAAAGCAGCAATAGTGTTTCACTTGAATATAATTACCTAGTTTCACTTTATATGCCTTATTGAATGTTCCGCATGTACTAATAAACTTTACACTTTAACGCTAATTATACTTGATGTTGCGTAAAAATGTTATAGGGGCAATGGTGGAATTGGTGATCGAAATCACTATCTGATTCATATAAATCACATCATATAATTTAGAGTAAATTGAGGTTTGTACACAACTATCCAGAGAACTATTGTAATTGTATTGTAAATGTGAATGACTTACATTGATTGGAAATATATGACCTATTTATAGGTCCATATTGGAATACAAATGGTTTATATGTAATAAATACAATGGTATAATGGTCTTTTTAGGAAAGATATTACAAGTGATAATTTCAAAGACGTTACAAACATTAGGTTTTTATCACAACTTATTATATTATATTTAATATAAATATGGTAATTTCTTTTAATTGCCCTTAGGCCAAAAAATTGCACATATAAGTAGTGACTTATCTACTCTTGATGCGGACTAGGAAAAGTGACCTTCTTTCACGTCACCTACTTGAATTATGCAAGGAAATACTTTCTTACATGATTGAGGAAGATGTAGTCAATAAGAATCGGAGTTCACCGATGCCACGAAGAAATGGCACTAAAAATTCTCATTCAAATGATCTTCCCTAGATTGCTAAAGCTATATCTCGTGATGCTAGAACAATTCTAGAGATTTGAGAGAAACTCTGTGAACATTTGGTCTAAAGGTAAATATCTCTAAATCCACGGTATTTTTCTCACCTAAGATGGATAACAATACTAAATGAGATTTAGCAAAGCCGTCTTGGAATCAATGCTAACTATAACTAATTTTGGGTAAGTATTACGAGGTTCCTCTTTTACATGGTAAATTTGTACACAAGGCGCATCATCAAAACATTAATTATAAGGTTCAATCAATTTATTCTAATTGATATGCGAAGTTACTAAACTAAGTGGGTCTAGCTACACTCCTTGAAAGTAATGGTCCTAAGGCCTCGTTAATGCAATGGAATACAAAAATTTAAACCAGAAATATACATAAATTTAATTATCTCCGGAAGATCATCATTCACATAAAAACTCAATATTAGAATGAAGAGATATAGATTTATACATCTCCCATGTTAGGGAGGTAAAGTCCTCACCAGAAAAATGGTGGTGGTGCATGGAATCTCACTGACGTGCATGAGTGGAGTACTTACGATCGAATAGAGGCTTCAACTATTTCTTTCTCCTTTAGATCTCATCCAATGGATCGTCAAACTCTAATTTGTAGATCCATATCATCAATGAAGATGCACACTAAGATTTTCAAGTGTAGATCCTCCAAGGAAAGTTGACGCACACAAGTAATAACTTACTTAGAGTAAAAAATTAGTTATACATAGGAAAGATGCCTATTATATTCATATATGTAGTCAATTGTAACATGTCAAATAATGTTCAAAACATACAACATATTCATGAAAACAAATTCTAAATACTCTTGATTTTGTGTTTTTCCTGCATTTAGTTCTCTTTCAACTTTGAGAGTGGCTACTCTCCATAACTAATTTCAACCTCCATGAATGATTGAATTAGTTTGGTTAGTGTTTACAACACCACCTTTTGCAACCTTGTGGTGAGTTTTCTTTACCTTCTTCCTCTCCTTCCATAACTGCTTTGACTTCTGTGAGGTCGACTTCATGATTGCCATGTTTGATATCTAGGATCGTTGGGAGGGGTTTGTCCTGAAAATGCCACCATTCTCTCTTCTCCGTTTTTGACATCATCAATGGATTTCCTGGTAATGTAAGCACTGATTTCTAAGAATTTTGTGCCATTGAAGTCTGCATGTCTTTCATTTGCTTGAATCTTCATACTTACAACCTCAACAACTACATTTTCAAAGTTATACACACCTTTAATTTGACTTGTTAATCAGTATCGTTGATAGTGTTGTTGAAGGGTCCAAGCATCTTTCTGTTAGGAATAGTGTTCTGCGAACTGCCTATACGAAGATTAATGAAGTTTCATCCGTTCATTATAATCACATTAGTTTTACTTTATATGCATGAATTATGTCACTAAAACAAAAGTTAGTTAGCCTCTATGCTTCTTTTTATTTATCTTCGATTAAAGATAAGTATTATTGTAAAAAGTTAATATTCACGGTGTAAATTTATTATTTAGGCCATTCATCACAATTATACGAGGAACATATAAATATCTATAAATATTATTGTACAAATTTTATATTTATAATGTAAAAGAAATATTATGGTCATTCATCTCAATATGACAAACATAATATGTTGGGGTTTTTATATGTGAATGAAATAAATAAGAGTAAGAGATGTGTCTATTCGGTCCGAGGAAGGTACCCTTTGGACCGAAACACTGTGTCCCTTTCCAAGAGTCACTTTTGTGTCTATAAATATGAGACAGAATCTGGCCAATTCTGAATCAATTTGATAGTAACAAAAAGGAAAAACACTACTCTCTCTTTCTCTTACTTCCGTAAAAATTTATTCCGAAATTTCTATTTGTTCAAGTTCGCCGTGGGTTCATTATTTATGCAAATAATGAACAACAGACTGTTGTATCTTAGGAGACTACCAGGAATCAAACTGTATGCACCGTGTCCGTAGCAGCCCCGGAAATATTGTCTTAAGGAAATTTGTTTCGACAAGCCTTAGTCTTGTTTCCTATTTATGTGTTGATTAAATTGTTCTACTAAAACGTAAGTATGATTTACATGCTTTAATAATGCATGGATTTATTTGTTAGAATATTATTTGCTATATTTTATGTTTTGTGAAATATAGAAGTGCACAGATTGTTAGACACCAACAATCTTGAGACAATATCATTTTGTTTAACTTATTTGTGTACTGTTATAAAGATTAAATATGGTCATTTATGCATAAATCATTATTACCTCCCTGTTTTAACGTGCTAATGTTGAAACATGTCACATGAGTGGGAACTTACTGGTAATCGAGTCTTGATATACCATATTTTCTGTTTAGTTTACACAATTTGTGTAAAATCCTAATATGAGAATTTGAATGTCTCAAATCTGCTGTCTAAATCTATATTCCTTTGGATGAACATTTAAATCGAAAAATCGTTCAGTGGGATTTCTTAATCTTATGATATATATATATATATAAATTGGAACTCATTTGTGGAATGGCTAATTTCCTTGATGGAAATTATACATAAAATTGATATGACCAAGATCGAGTGGTTTGTTTTACGTAATCATGGCAAATTCTTTTTGCGACATGAATCGTTGCTTTGCAGCGCCATGTAACTTCATGAATCGGTGAATTATATCATTCAATACCATTTGATTAATTGGGAAGTCGTGGCAATGAATTTTAACATTTAAGAAAGAGAGTTTTTGAGAATGTTTTATGAACGACGAAAATTCTTATGTTTGAATGCATATTTGAATTGGGCTTGACAGTTTGAAGCTCTAAGATTCCCACCGTTCCAGAAATTAAATTTTCCGTGATTTGATATCTTTATCAAAACTCCTTTATCAAAATATTTGAGTATTCATTTTGAAATGGTGTGATGTAACGATATTTTCACTGGATGAAATTAAATGATAACACAACACTTTATACCCAAATAAATATTTGGTAATTCTGATTGTTATTCCTATCATTGCGGCACTTATCATTTTGTGAACTAGTGGACTTAACTTCCTTCGGATTGAACCGTAATAATTATCCTGCAAAATTAATTGTGGTGCAAACGTGATCTTTGTGAAGGGTCACCATGGTTCAGAAAAATATGAAAGGAAATCAATTGAGACTTGATTGATTATTGTGTTGACTAATAATTATTAAAGTGAGTTATTTTCTATTTTGAATTGCAAATTCAATAAATAGAAAAATCATTTATTTGCATATATTGGGAGAATATTCAATGTCTGAAATTATTCAAATGAAAGGCGCATTCAATTTGCTATAATCTAGCATAAATTAATTCTTAAATAAATATTTAGTGGTGCACTAATTTATTTAATTGATTGAAGTAAAATATAGTTAAATGTCACGAATATTGAATTAATGACTTCATATATGAGTGAGGTGTCATAATTCTTTGAATGAACATTTTTCTAATAAGTGCGACTTATACTTATGTGGGATAAATGATATTTGTGTAATTACTAATAACCTTTATACGAAGATAAATGGCTAATTAGTATTTACTATCATATCAATATTATATGGGGGGAAATATTGATAATAAAGATAAATCATTTGCGAAATAAGTATAAGTAATAGCAGTATTTTATTGATAAAATATTGAAAATTTATATTTAAAAGTAATTATAATTCTTTTGTGGAATAATTATAATTTGCTATGATATCAATATTTTATTGAGGAAATATTGATTATATTATAATTTATTCGCGAAATAAACATCAATATTTTATTGAGCAAATATTGATAATATTTTATTTGTGAGAAATAACTGTAAATTATTTGACAAATAAATATCAATATTTTATTGAGAAAATATTGATGGTACTTATAACTTATTTGTGAAATAATTATGATTTATTTGAGAGAAATAAGTATAAATTATTTGTGAAATAATTATAATTTATTTGTTTGCGAAACAAATATGTAAGAGTTCAATTTTTTGAACAAATCCAAATTAATTATGTGATTTTTTGCTAACTCGTGGAGTTTGAAATGTATTTAATCACATATATACTATTGCAATATTTATTAAGTAATAAAGAGAAAGCAATAGATTGAGCTATTTTTATATGTATTTATTGAATAATAAATACAAGAAGGCGATAAATGTATTTGTGAAATACAAAGAGATGTATTTGAGAAATAATGGAATAAGAAAATGAAAAACTTTTATATCCGAATTATGGGGGTGAATATGAATATTTTCATTTACACAAAAATGTGTGATCAGAAATAATTCACCTAGCTTAACTCAATTAATTGATTAGCTAACCGAAAATAATCAAGCCCTAAAAAGAGAGGGTAAGATTATTATAAATCCGGGTGTACAGGATAACTTGTGGGGGAAAACTCTTAGGATGCCTAACCGCATATTGAATCGAGTTTCACACAAGAAAATCAAATATCATTCCATATGAGTTATGGAAGGGAGGAAAAACCAAATACCTTAAAATGTGGGGGTACTTGGATCAGATTTCGGTTTCACCGCCGAAAAAGAAAATAACTTAAAAATATTAATTACTACTAGCTTATGCGATAAATAGTAGCAGTTTATATTTTTTGTACTTAAATCTGAAATAAATGTAATCATGTGAACTGAGTCACGTGATGTAACATTCATTAAGAATGTAAGAAGGATTTGCGAATCATTTCTTATTTATTTTCTGTAAATGAGATTAGCTGATATTAAAATATGATGAAGTAATATTATTTATTATATTACTTACATAAATTTTTTTATAGTTTATATTTAGAGTTAATTATAAATTGTTTATTCTGCGATAATAAACACTATAGTCTAACCCATTTTAGACTAGAATATTTTTTTAAATTTCATAAATATTTTGCGAAAATATTTAATTATTTTGATCAAGAGGGTCAACTTTGTGAAGTTTATAATTATATTTAATTATAAATTACTATAATCTGTGAGAATATACATATGAATCGATCTCTAAAGACGTCAATCTCTTACTTCAACATGAGTTTGTTGACGAGTTGAAGAGACAAATGAGCTAAAAGATCGAAGTTATTTGATCCAGATATTCTAACTTATATGTTAAAGGATTAACCTCAAACATATAAATAAATTATGTCACGTTCCAATATCATGGATTGGAAAGAGGCGATTGGCAGCGAGTTACATTCATAAAATTGGTAGACCTCGAGGAGTGAACCAATTAGATGTAGACGGGTTTTTAAGTTCAAGAGTTTAAAACCTTTGATGAATCAATCGACAAAAACTAGGCTAGACGAGTAGCCAAGGTACCTTATTAAAAGAAACACTTTTATTTCTTTGACTCATATTCACTAGCAATTAGGATGACATTCATTTGAATGTTAATAGCTCTATTAGCTATATACAATGGACTTTAAAATTGTCTTCCTTAATGGTGAATTAAATATCAGGAGTAACCAGAGGGTCTCATTGTTAAAGGAAAAGAAAACATAGTTTGCGAAACTTTTATGTTTCTTGTTGACATTTAACAAGCTCCTAAACAATGACACCAAAAATATAATAGTGTCATAAATAAATTTGACTCTCATATTAATAAATATGACAAGTGTAACGATATAAACAAATTGGATAATTGAGTATCACAGTTTGTTTATACGTAAATGATATGTTAATATTTGAGACGAATGTTGAGAATATTAAATCCACCGAGAAAATATCAACTTATGTTATAAAAAACTTCGGTTTAATCAATTAGGATTAAGAGGTCATGCGATGACATTAAATTATCTCAAGCACATTACGTGGATGAGTGATACATAGTTTAATACTTGCGAAATTAAGGGATTTCATAATTCTATTTAATTCATATCTTGTGTGCTACAGGAGAACGGATGTGATAGAGTATCACAATTTGAGTATGCTCATAAAATTAGATGTCACGCATATATCGTAAAATGCAAGAGGCCAGACATCGTCCCTTTAGTTAATAAACCGAGGAGATACATGAGCAATCTTAGCAAGATTTGTTGGGATGCATTAATGAGAATGCTTGAATCTTGAAAGAATACATATGTATTTGCATTATATTTTGGAAAAATATTCAACGACCCAAGAGGGACATAGTAATGCAAATAAAACTTCTGATTTAGAGGAATCAAAGTTTATAAGCGGATATGTATTCAATTTTGAAGGCACCGCTATTTCTTGAGAATCTTCCAAACAAACGCATATAACTCAATCCACTATGTGATATGAGTGCATAGGATTGGATAAAGCTAGTGAAGAATTTGAGTGGCTTCACAAAATTCATGGAAGATATTCTAATATGACTAAAATTGTGTTAGCCATACGTAAAATGCGATAATCAAGCGGTGATACACAGAGTTGAACTAACTCTATGTATAATGCTAAAGTCACGACATATTCGTTGTCGTTGATACAATACCAAGAGACATCTACTTTCAAATAGAATGGACTTTATGAAGTCAAGAGATAATCCTAATTCCGGGTATTAAAGGTTTATCTAGAAATTAGTATGTGCATCGAGGGTGATGGGCCAAAAAGCCTAAATTTGACTAAGTTACCTCGTACGGAAACCTAACCTGGCGACTGGAGATCCCACGGACCAGGTTCAATAGGACAACCAGTCTTGGCTAACTTAAAAGAAAGCACTTGAGAGTATAACTCTATCCCATTCTTATGATGCAATAAGTGCAAGCCTACCGCGTTATTTTATAGGTTAAGCAAAGGCTTTTAATGATGTCTATATCTTGTCAAAAAAAGTGGAGTATGGTAGGATACTCTTGATAGATACGGTCACCTATGTTAGTGTGAGCTGGGTCGGCTCGTTGAGAATTTCTTTATAGGCTGGAATTCTCTAAAGCACTCGCACAACCAAGAATGTTCAGGGCCAAAACGAACACAACCGAGAACTTGAAACAAATCGGTTTAATACTGTGTTAAGTTTATTGTCTTGGTTTACACAAACAGCCGACGGTTCAAGATGAAATATTTCACCGATTGGCTAAGTAAATCCGATAAGCTTTAACTAGGGAAGGTTCAAGATGAAATATTTCACCTATCCCGATGCGGTATTATTCCTAAAGAAATTTCGACATGATATGTCTCATGAGAAGGAACTCGAAGAACAGTTTCATTCATGTGGGGGATTGTTGGAGTTTTTATATGTGAATGAAATAAATAAGAGTAAGAGATGTGTCTATTCGGTCCGAAGAGGTACCCTTTGGACCGAAACAGTGTGTCCCTTTCCAAGAGTCACTTTTGTGTCTATAAATATGAGACAGAATCTGGCCAATTCTGAATCAATTTGATAGTAACAAAAAGGAAAAACACTACTCTCTCTTTCTCTTACTTCCGTAAAAATTTATTCCGAAATTTCTATTTGTTCAAGTTCGCCGTGGGTTCATTATTTGTGCAAATAATGAACAACAGACTGTTGTATCTTGGGAGACTACAGGGAATCAAACTGTATGCACCGTGTCCGTAGCAGCCCCGGAAATATTGTCTTAAGGAAATTTGTTTCGACAAGCCTCAGTCTTATTTCCTATCTATGTGTTGATTAAAGTGTTCTACTAAAAGGTAAGTATGATTTACATGCTTTAATAATTCATGGATTTATTTGTTAGAATATTATTTGATATATTCTATGTTTTGTGAAATATAGAAGTGCACAGATTGTTAGACACCAACATAATATCTAAAAAATAATTGGTACGATTTTCGTGTGATTTCATTACCATGCTAAACTTACAGTTAGTGCATAATTGAACTTAGAGAAATGTGAGAAAAGTAGTAATGAAGAGAGACACTTTTTCCATGTATATGTGTGTATTAGATAAATGCAAGAAAAGTAGTACTGAAGAGAGATCTTTATATATATATATATATATGATAAATACAAGAAAAGTTGTAATGACGGTCTTTCTTTTCATATTCATGCACAAAGGAATAATATTGATGGGTGTGTATATATATATATACTAGTGAATTTTGTACCACACTAGTCGCAGTAACAGTTGCCCTGTATGCTGGTGTTATTTTTAAACATTGTTGATTTTTAATTTATTATATAATGTAGAGTAGATATTTAGATTCTAACTATAATCTTGTTTAGAATTCATATTTTTCTTTGTAATCTTGATTTCTTAGTACCAGATATAGTCTTTAGAAAGCTATTGTTGTAACTTGTAAGTTGTCATGCACATAACACCAAACAATTTGAAAAACTCAACATTTCTCATAAAGTTAAGAAGTAATAAAATAACACCACTTCACAATATCCCAAAGAAAACCTAAACTCCAACCATTCATCTTCCAACCAATTGTTACACAAGATGAATCAGATGAAATGGTAATCAAGTGCAATTAAAAAGAGAGTCAAACGAAAATGTTGTTGTGAACAAAAATGAAGAGTTATACTGTTGTTATGACAATATACCCACATACTTGACCCATAATCCTAAAACCTAACCCACCCCAATCACGCCCATGTTACAAACCTCAATTCCATCTTCCACCCTTAACAATCCTAGCCACCATTCCCCCCCTTCTGCCACAGTCGATGCTGCCCCTTGCTGGAATGCTGGCGCCACCCCTATTCTCCATCGCCACCTTCCCTCGTCATCCCAAGTTTAGCCAACACACAAACCTGAGCCAAAACCATCCTTCCACCGCTCCAAATGACGCCAACCACTTAGTCCCTCCACCTCTTTACCGCACACCAGTCCAACCAGCCTTTGAATCCATCATTGTACATTGTAAGATGTTCCTCTCATATGAGATCTGTAAGATAGGTGGCACAACATGTGTTTCCTACAAGAAAACCAGAGGAAGATCACTTGCATTTGTAATTTCAGCAGATGATATGTTAAAACTAAATGAAATTCATTTTTTTGTATTTTGGAATAACTTACTTGGAGTTTCTATGATGTACCATCTTCGTGAAAGAACGAAACTTTCTCCTAGAATGATGATAGAACTGTGCAAAAACAAGAACTATTTAAAAAAAAAGTTGTTTGTGCATAAAGTCAAAAGTTTCGGTTTCTCACAAAAGCTATGAGAAAAATCAAGTGTTTTAGATAAATAGAAAAGTACCATTTCTTGTTTTTTGTTGATATTACGTTCTCTCTTTTTGATTTTCCAGGGCTTTAAGCGTTCTTGTAATGTAAGGAAAACTTCTTTTGAAATTTAGTGGTTGAGTCTTCAACCACTGGGAACATAACATACTCTCCTGTTGAAGGTTCATCAATCTCCACGCGCCATATTTGTTCGTCATTTTTCTTGCATACTCTCAAGTAAAATCTATCAATAATTTTGTTTCAACCTGTTATAGAATCTATGTTAGAACAAATAAAGTGCACTAAATAGTTGGATTAATTATATTTATAATTCACTTCACAAACTTATCCGATAATTCTAAGTGGTTTTTTGCACTTCATTTGATTTGATAGTTTACATTTTTTTTATCAATATTTTTATTTTTTCTCTAGGTTTTCATGGATGTACCTCAAGTAACTCGAATATAAATTGGTCTTCATTGTTAAGAAATTTGTAAAGCTGAAATACGCCTCGGTGATTTCTAAAGTTCTTGATGTCTTCAGGCCTCGTTTTCTGATTGATGAAGTTCCAGCTTGCTGTGTTCCAGAAAAATATGTATATTTAAAAATTATTTGAAATATTTCTCCATAAGAGTATTGTGTTAATATATTGAAAGTCCTTCGCGCGAGAAAATGGATTAAATTATATAAATAACTTGTGCTAAGAAAAAATTATAACATCACATATATTCTACCTCATTATGAGTTTCAACTATTTCACTTCGATGTTGGGAGTTTGGACTTTGATAAAGTTGGATTTCCATTCCGATAATTTCTTGTGCATTAGTATCGCAATGTAATGTCATTTTTCCAGAAGAGGGCAAGTGGTGTGCAGGAATCACGTTTTTCAACAATTTGAAAGACAAAATAATTAATATCCAAAGATTGGAGATAAAATTATTGTTTTTAGGTAAAATTGGTGGCATCATTTGTGTATTTATTCATCAGAATGAGTGGAAATGTGGCAAAAGTTTGGTGATTTGGTTGTGCACGAATTAATAGTATAATACATATGTTAACCAAGATAATTTGGATGAGATTAATGTGGTTTTATTATTTCGATAATTTCAAATTCAAGATTTACTTAAAATGTATGGATTGTGTTATTACACCAGAGACTTAGCTGGATTCTCGAATTTTTTCTTTGACAATAATACGACACATATGCACAGATGTATCAGGTATAATGTTGCAAAATCTTCATCATGCATAATAAAACAACTTTAACATTTTTTTTTAATACATACATATTTTGGGCTACATTTTGTAGGACAAAAATCATTTGAAATAACTCTATATTGTGTTCAACTTTATTTTCTTGTACAAGAATTCGGTTAGAAATAATTTAAGCAATCTTTATTTTGACATGTGGAATTGATGATATAATCCTTAAGTTAGTTACTTAATAGATATGAATTATAGTGAGGTTTAACTTTTTGATATACTCAAATTTAATATTTACTAATCACGTATTTTGATGGATTCTTGAATTTTATTTATGATAAAGTTTGATAGGTACGAAAACTTGTGATGCTTATTTATTTTGATAAATTCAAATTTAAGATTTTTTTTAATATGTAGTGGATTATCTTATGAAAACACAAATTTAGTTGGACTCTTGAATTTTCTTTTATATGAAAATAGTACCAGATGAAGGTAATACATAAAAACTAGGGGGTATGTGCAATGTGTTTGTAATTGTAGGGGTGTAACAGTAAATAACTATCATATTTCTCGTAATAAAAGAGGTGCATTCTGGTACTTTCCACAATTTCTTCAGATTTTTGGATGTTTGTTAGCTTTCGCAGTAGTTTGAGTAATTTCCAAAACATTGAGGGTAGTGACTCTAAGAATACAAAAACTCGAGGGTAATTTGAGTAATTCCAATTAATATACTTACATTAACGCACAAACAAATGTTCATATATGAAATGTTTTATGTGAACCATATTAAAGAATCAAACAACTTTTTTGCATCTAAATTTTGTTTTTTTTTATTAAGGGAAAACTGAACTCATTTCAAATCAGAAGCATTGCAAAGGTTAAAGATATATACTGATGCAGCATACGTAGTGAGAAAGATAAATATATTCAATAACCCATTGATTCTTGAAAAAGAATACCGTATAATCAAAAGAACTGAGAAAATCAATAACTCGTTGTTCTATAATAAGTAGCATGGAACTGAGAATTCAGAAAATTCTGATAACAACAATTAAACTGACAGTCTCCAAAGTTTTACAATGACTATATAAAAAAAACCTAGTTGTAGAAAATAATACAAATTACAAAAAGGTCCCCAAAAATATTAAAACATATAAAAGACTTAATAAAATCTTAAATTAGTCTTTTTACAGCTTCTTTGTTAATTTTGAATAGCACTGCACCATTCTACACATGATGAAAAAAAATTTCTTCAATTCTTGGTAGGAGAAAATCCTCTATCAAATCTTGATTAGCTTCTTCATTAATGAAAACTAGAAGTTCACTAATTTAATAAGAGATTCAAAGCTTGTGTACGACTATTGGTAAAGACTTGGCCTACTCCACCAAAGTAGCATGATAACAATTCCATGAGAATTAGATGTACCAAATACAAAATTGATGTCGTTTTGATATCCCATCAGGAGATATCAACAAGAATTCCTTTTCCCAAGTAATCTTGAAGTTCAAAGAGACTTTGATAATTTCTTCAACAACCTCGAACACCATCGGCATGTAATTCTTTCTGAGTATTTCAACTCTAGTAAGAGAGTCGAACTGAGAAAATACATTTTTTCTTCTCTTTTTAAGGGCTTTAGATTGCTCTCCATGTAAGTTGCAATCAAGGTACGAGAAACCAATAATGTTTCGCCAAAATTTTCAAGAGTACATTTATCATCACTTCATCCGATTCATGGTATATAGGGTTTCCTCATAAAGTTCTTCGTCAAAAGATGTAACATCTTCTGATTTATTCTCTGTTTCGTGTCGCTATTGCGGTTGATGTAGGGCAATAAATTGTAGTGTCAATCGACCTACCTGTCGACATGTAATAACACATACCACATTTTATTTGTGATGTTCATGTTTGAAACATTTACTTAAACCAAAATAATTTATCCGCTAATTTGGTTGTTTCTTGGATATGATATTTCTTACTTTCGTTTTTAGTTAATTTGACTACAAATTTCGATAGTACGATAAAAATTGAATTCTAATCATTCAAAATAAATGCTGACACACGAAAAAAAAAAGTTTTCATTCAAACTACATCATAAAAACACCTTAATCAACATGTTCAAACAATTTTCTCTCTTTCACACTCATTCTCAATTTTTCTGTTTCAACATTTTAATTCTCATTTGAACTCCATCATTGTACATTGTAAGATGTTCCTCTCATATGAGATCTGCAAGATATGTGGCACAACATGTGTTTCCTACAAGAAAATAAGAGGAAGATCACTTGCATTTTAATTTCATCAGATGATATGTTAAAATCAAATGAAATTCATTTTTTATATTTTGGAATAACTTACTTGGAGTTTCTATGATGTAACTAAGTCCTTTGGTTCATATGAAAATAGAATAAAAATCACCACCTTCGTGAAAGAACGAAATATTCTACTAGAATGATGGTAGAACTGTGCAAAAACAAGAAACTATTTTTTTAAAAAAATCTTATTTGTGCATAATGTCAAAAGTTTCGGTTTCTTACAAAAGCTATGAGAAAAATCAAGTGTTTTAGATAACTAGAAAAGTACTATTTCTTGTTTTTTGATGATATTACGTTCTCTCTTTTTGATTTTCCAGGGCTTCAAGCGTTCTTGTAATGTTAAGGAGAACTTCTTTTGAAATTTAGCGGTTGAGTCTTCAACCACTGGGAACATAACATACTCTCCTGTTGAAGGTTCATCATTCTCCACGCGCTATTTTTCTTCGTCATTTTTCTTGCATAAATATATATATATATATATATATATATATATATATATATATGCGTGTGTGTGTGTGTGTGTTTGTGTGTGTATTAGATAAATGCAAATAGATCTTTAGATACATGCAAGTTTTGCTCAATATTTTGCATTATGTGTTACGAGATATAAATTATTAGATTACACCTTATCTAGGGTTTCTTGAATCTGACACAAATTTAAATACGAGATGAACGTGCTACGTAACTAATATGAGCAATCTACTATATAAGAAATAATTGTCTAAGAACTAATATTTATGAGATTATTTAGGTTTAATCCTTTTTTTATATTCACATTCAAGTTTTACTTAAAATGCCCAATTATGTCAATAAAAAAATTAGTGAATCTAAATCTTTTTATTTTTATTTTTGCTTCAATTAAATAAAAGTGATTATTGCAAAAAGTTAAAATTTACGATGTAAATTTTGTATTTTGGTCATTCATCTCAATGCAAGGGATTTATAAATATCCAGAAAGATTATCGCAAAAAGTTAATAATCACAATGTAAAATTTTATTTGTGTCATTCACTCAATACGATGAACATAATATCTAGAAAATAGTTATTACAATTTTTGTTTGATTTAATACTATGCTAAACTCATAGCAAGTGCCATTATTGAACTTAGAGAAATGCGAGAAAAACAGTAAAGAAGAGAGATTTGGGTGTCAAGATAATAACTTTATATATTCATCGAAATAATTTAGGCCTTTGATATTCCTAATCTCCTCCAAAGTAATGGAATATAACCAATTTTGTCTTCCTAACACAACTCAAAATCAAGGAGAGGATATTTGATCTCCATTTTGGAATGCATCCCAGATAACAAGTAATACTATATACTAATATGAGCAATAATTCTACGTGATTCCATTAAATTGAACCACATACCAACTTTTCTTTGTGACGTTCATGTTCGAAACTTTTAGTTGAACAAATACAACTAGGCTTACACATAATTAAAATTGTCCGCTAATTTTTTTATTTCTTGGATTTGACATTTCTTAAATTTGGATAATTTGACTTCAAATGTTCATAGCACGACAAAAAATAAAATTTAATAATATTCCAAAGAAATGCTGACACACACACAAGAAAATGCAATTAAGTTTTCACTCAGACTACAATATAAAAACACCTTCAACAACATGTTCAAACAAATTCCTCTCTTTCACCCTCATTCTCGATTTTCCAGTTTCAGTATTTTCAATCTCACTAGAACTCCAACATTCTTCGTTGCAAGATGTTTTTCTCATATGAGATCTGCAAGATAAGTGGAACAACATGTGATTTCCTACAGCAAAACCAGAGGGATATCACTTGGATTTCTAATTTGATCAGATGATATGGGAAAACTAAATGAAATATAAGTATACCTAAACTTTTGTACTTTGGAATAACTTGGAGTTTCTATGATGTAACTAAGTCCTTTGGTTCACATGAAAAATAAAAACCACCACCTTGGTGAAAGAACGAAATTTTCTAATAGAATTATGGTAGAACTGTGCAAAAACAAGAACTATTTCTCAAAAAACATTATGTGTGTATAATGTCAAAAGTTTTGATTTATCAATAAAGCTATGAGCAAAATCAAGTATTTAGACAACTAAAATATACTTTTTCTTGTTGTTTGTTGATATTAAGTTCTCTCTTTTTTATTTGACAAGACTTTAGGCGCACTTGTAATGTTAAGGAAAAATTCTTCGGAAATTTAGTGGTCGAGTCTTTAGCCACTGGGAACACAACATACTCCCCTGTTGAAATATCATCAATCTCCACGCGCCATATTTCTTCATCATCAATATGTTTCGTTTCAACCTGTTATAAAATCTATATTAGAACAAATAAAGTGCACTAAAGAAATAGTTGGCATAATTATATTTATAATTCACTGCACAAATTTATCCCATAATCCTAAGTTACTTTTTGCACTTCATTTGATTTAATATCTACATCTTTTATCAAGATTGTTTTTGGCTCTAGGTTATCATGGAGGTACCTCATGCAACTCCAATATGAATTTTTCGTCGTTGTTAGCAAATTTGTAAAGCTGAAAATACACCTCAGTGATTTCTAAAGTCGTTGACGTCTTTAGGCCTCGTTTTCTGGTTGATGAAGTTTTGGCCTACTGTATTCCAAAAATATATGTCTATTTTAGAATGGTTTGAAATATTTCTCCATATGAGTATTGCATTAATATATTGAAAGTTTTTTGCGGGAGAAAACAAATTAAAATATAAAGTTTAACTTGTGCAAAGGAAAAATTATAACATCACAAATGAGCTACCTCATTCTGAGTTTCAATTTTTTTCATTTCGATGTTGGGTGTTTGAACTTTCATCGAGTTAGATTTCCATTCCGATATTATCTTGTGCATTAACATTGCTATGTGATGTCATTTATCTTGAAGAGGACAGGTGGTATGGAGGAAACACGTTTTTCCACTATTAGAAAGACGAA
Organism: Penstemon newberryi var. newberryi; assembly: GCA_030819805.1. Lineage (NCBI taxonomy): Eukaryota > Viridiplantae > Streptophyta > Magnoliopsida > Lamiales > Plantaginaceae > Penstemon > Penstemon newberryi. Next base: position 30,371,734 of record JAUALY010000003.1, on the reverse strand, counting down.
ATAATTAATATCGAAGGATTGGAGATAAAATTAGTGTTTGTAGGTAAATTTGGTAGGATTAGTTGTGTATTTATTCATCACAATGAGTGGAAATATGGTAATATAGTTTGGTAATTTGGGTGTGCATGAAATAATGGTATAACACATATAGTAACAAAGATAATTTGGATGAAGATTGATGAGGTTTTATTCTTTCGAAAATTTTAAATTCAATATTTACTTAAAATGTCTGGATTGTGTTATTACAATAGAGATTTAGCTGGATTCTCGAATTTTGTCTTTGACAATAATATGACATATGCACAATGTTATCATGTATAATGTTGCATAATCATCATGATGCATAATAAAACGACTTTAACATTATCTTTATTTTATACATATATAGATACATACATATTTTGTGCTACGTATTCTAGGAAAAAATTGGTAGAACTAACCCTATATAGTGTTCTACTTCATTTTCTTGTACAAAAGTTCGACTAGACACCATTTAAGCAATCTTTATTTTCACGTGTGGAGTTGATGATATAATCCATAAGTTAATTTAACAGTAATTAATAGATTTGAAGTTTAGAGAGGTTTCATTTTTTGATATATTCAAATTTAAGATTTACTAAATAGGTTTGGAATTCTTCACTAAATCACATATTTTCAAGGATTCTTGAATTTTGTCTATGATAAAATTGTATATGAGTTTTTTAGTATATATCAAATTATCAACACTAATTATAAAATTCAAGACTTTTAAAGACAATAGTGATAAACATATTCAATATTCATCATGCTACATCCCAAAAGTCAAGTCAAATTTAAATGCCAAATTCAAACTACTTTGTACTTCATAACTAAAAATAAATCTAAAGTCGCAATAACCAATTACAAAATAGTCTTAGATTGAGAAAATTAGTTTAAAAGCAATGTTAAACAATAGTAAATGTGAATCTCTAATCCGACCACTCTCCTCCAATAACATGATCATCATCATCATTACTGCCATACTCACTGTCATTATCGGTTCCTTCTTTGTCATCATCTTTATAGCATTCATTATCTTTCTCTTCCTCTTCCTCTTCCTCTTCCTCATCATCACTATCAGCAATACGATCACGTGTAGATGAAGATTGAGGTATTGTAGATGAGGATGTTGGTAATTTAGATGATGATGGAGTCGGCAACGTAGATGATAATGGAGTCGGCAACGTAGATGATGAGGAAGTTGGCAAAGTAGATGGTAGTGTGAGTGCTTTATTTTTTGATCCTATTCCCTTTGATGCATAAACTTTATCGACCGGGGTTTTAGATGTAGAAGTAAAACCTTTCGATTTCTTCAAAGAATATGCAGGTTCATTTGCTCCTGATGCATGGGTAACCTGTTCCCAAGTCAAGTCATCATCGGAATGCACAAGATCAATATCATCATCATCAATCGTCACTTCCCCCATTTTTCCCACCAACCATTCATCAGTACCATCTATATAAGGATTTTCCAACACAATGGGGTCGATGGTATCACGCAAATCATATCTCCGCCTTAAAGATCTATTGTACTTAATGTACACCAAATCATTAAGGCGTTTTTGCTCCAAACGATTCATTTTCTTGGAATGGGGCTGCAAAGTTTAATTAATACTAACTTATTAGAATACTATATTACTATAGGTTTAGAACTTTAGATTATGGAATGTAAAGACACTTACGTGTTGAAATACACTCCAATTACGTTCACAACCGGAAGAGCTACATGTGAGGCTGAGAATTTTGATAGCAAGTTTTTTTAAATTTGGCGCCGAATTTCCATATGCACCCCACCATTCAGCTAATTGACAATAAAAAAGATTAAAAAACATTACAAATCAATTTCATGAAATAAAAAATAATATTAATCGTGTATATTTAATATTTTCATTACCTGGTGCCATTTTTGTTCTTTGCCTAATAGCTTGTTTGCTTGAAAAAGTTCCTTCTGCTTTTTTATAAAACTTTAGCTCTGAGGCAATTTCATCTTGTATATCTTCATCTTCCACCATCTTCTAAACGCATTTATCAAACCCAGAGGTAATCGTTTCAACATCTTCAATTTCCTTATTTGCATAATAAAACTCGGGATTTAGTAAATGTCCCGTTGCTTGCAAAGGCCTATGAAGCTGATTTTGCCACCGATTGTCAATGATTCTAAATATCTCGGCATACCTCTGCTCATTTTTGTTGGAAGAAAAAGCAATTTTCTTCTTTGCACGATCAATTGCCTCATATATGTATCCCATTGAGGTTTTTTCTCTCCATCCACAAGTCGGAGAACCTCCACAAGTGGGCCAGCAAATTTCATAATGAAACCTATCATTTTCCAAAAGTCGATATTTAAAATAACCCTCACTACTTGCTTACCGCCTCTTTCCTTTGCAAATTTGCTAACTTTCCATTTGTCAGAATTAAACATGTCTCTCAATTGTGACTTGTGATTTTGAAATCTTTTCAAAGTCAAGAAAGCCGTTGCAAAGCGAGTTGTTCCCGTCCTAACCATATCTCTTTGGCTAGTGAACTCTCTCATCATGTTCAAAACTATTGTTCGATTATAGATATATCCATTGATGTTAATTGCACGTTCAAGTGTCCTTTTCCATTCGGGTAATTTGAACATATCTTCGAACATTAAATCCAAACAATGAGCAGCACATGGAGTCCAAAACATATGAGGATATCGTTGCTCCAACCTCTTTCCTTTTCATCGAAAAATAAAAAATAAAATTAAAAAAGCGCATAATAATAACATATTATAAATTACACGAGATTAATGATTTATTATTCACCGGCATAAACGTTTTCACTTGCACTATGAGTGACCACTTGTATCACACTTTTTTCTCCAATACGTCTCACAAAACTATCGATCAACTCAAACATTTTCTCGCTCGTGTGAGAGTAACTTGATGCATCAACTGATTCTACAAACATGCTCCCTCTAGGAGTATTGACCAAAAAATTAATCAACGATCTTTGCTTTCCATCTTTCCAACCGCCCACAATCAAAGAGCAACCATACTTATCTTTTTCTTCCTCATTTGACCTCATGAGTTGTTTTGTGTGTTCCACCTCCTTCTTCAAATATGTAACTCTTACTTCGTGATAAGTAGGAGGTTTCATTCCAGGTCCGTATTGTCCTATCGCTTCAATCATAGCTTTGAAACTATCATAGTTCACCGCATTAAATGAGATGCCGGCATCATACATCCATCTACTAAATTTTTGAACTACATCATCCCTCATCTTCTTTTGAACTTCTAAGAAAGATTTGGATACATAACCTTTCTTTTTACGGACATCCTCATCGGATCGTTTATCGTAGTACAAATTGATGGGACCTAGTTGTCTTGAATTTTTGGGGACCATTGGTGGTCGACTAGAAGAGATAGGCCTCTTACCATAAGCTCGATCCTCATATACCTCCCTATCATCTATTTCTTCTCTTTCTTGGTCCGCTATTTCATCAAAGTCTGGCGTTTCCGATTGTCTTTCCTCCAAAACTCTCTTTGCGGTTTGTTTGGCGTCATACATATCTTTAAAAAATAATTTGATGGCAGGGGGGACATTTGGGCAACCCGTTACATTCTTAAAACCACCAACAATATGTTGTTTTGCTCTTGAGATACCTCCATTTGTTACTTTAGGACAATACTTGCACTTTAAATTCTTTGTTTTATCATTTGGATCCAACATAGTTACATGCTCCCATCCGGGGTCCAGAACTTTTGCCATTCTATTTAAGAAATTTATACAATTATCAAATAAATTACATAATTAATGCAATATTAATACTAATATCTATTTGATTTCAATATACGTAAATTCAACTAAGTGCTAACTTAGATATATACTTATATGTAAAATGGTTATAATTTATATGTGTAAGACTGTATGTATTATATAAATTATGTGTATATATGGAAGATTATAATAATATTCTATATAAGTATATATGGATAAAAAGGTGGACCTTGTGGAGTAACTTAAATTAATTTTCAATAATATTCTATATAAGTATATATATGACAATTAAATTAGATGTTTAGATGATCCATTTAACTCCCCTGTTAATTGTTATTACCTAATTAATTAAATATAAGTAACATAAATAGTTAATTACTTAAAAGTTTTAAATAGAGAAAATAAATAGAGAAAGTGAGAAACATACCTTGAAGAAGAATTCGTCTAGCAAGTTTGGACAGAGGAGGAAAGGCACCAGGGACAGCGGACGACGGACGGCGGCAGACAGCACGGACGACGCGATGGGTTGACGACGCAAGTGAGGTGTATGTTCTTGGCTAAGGTTTTGGACTTTTGGTAGAGAGAAAGATAAGAAGTCGAAGAGATAGAGAGATAGTGAAGTCAAATTTGGAATAAAAAATTAATCAAAATCAAAGAACTCAAATTGACTTTAATTAAAAAAAAAATGACTCAGCCCATAAAGCCCCGCCTTGAGGCCACACAAAAGCGGCCGAGGCAAGGCCTTGCAACCGATTTCTGGGGATGGCCGATGCGAGGCGAGACGAGGCAATGAGGGCTCGCATCGCCTCGCCCTACTCAAAAGCGAGCGCATTAGGCGCATTTAACAACTATGGGTCTGTTGTATTCCAAAAATATATGTCTATTTTAGAACTGTTTGAAATATTTTTCCATATGAGTATTGCATTAATATATTGAAAGTTTTTCGCGGGAGAAAACAAATTAAAATATAAGTTTAACTTCTGCAAAGGAAAAATTATAACATCACAAATAACCTACCTCATTCTGAGTTTCAATTTTTTCATTTCGATGTTGGGAGTTTGAACTTTCATCGAGTTGGATTTCATTCTGATATTTTCTTGTGCATTAACATTGCTATGTGATACAATTTATCTTGAAGAGGGCTAGTGGTCTGTCGGAAACACGTTTTTCCACTATTTGAAAGACGAAATAATTAATATCGAAGGATTGGAGATAAAATTAGCGTTTGTAGGTAAAATTGGTGGGATAACTTGTGTATTTATTCATCACAATGACTGGAAATACGATATAAAGTTTGGTGATTTGGGTGTGCATGAAATAATGGTATAATACAAATAGTAACAAATATAATTTGGATAAAGATTGATGAGGTTTTATTCTATCGATAATTTCAAATTCAATATTTACTTAAAATGTCTGGATTGTGTTATTACAATAGAGATTTAGCTGGATTCTCGAATTTTATCTTTGACAATAATATGACATATGCACAATTGTATAATGTATAATGTTGCAGAATCTTCATGATGCATAATAAAACGACTTTAACATTATCTTTATTTTATACATATATAGATACATACATATTTTGTACGTATTCTAGGGAAAAAATTGGTAGAACTAACCCTATATAGTGTTCTACTTCATTTTCTTGTACAAAAGTTCGACTAGAAACAATTTAAGCAATCTTTATTTTCACGTGTTGAGTTGAAGATACAATCCTTAAGTTAATTTAACAATAATTTATAAATTTGAAGTTTAGTGAGGTTTCATTTTTTGATATATTCAAATTTAAGATTTACTAAATATGTTTAGAATTCTTCACTAAATCACATATTTTCGAGGATTCTTGAATTTTGTCTATGATAAAATTGTATATAAGCTTTTTAGTATATATCAAATTATCAACACTTATTATAAAATTCAAGACTTTTAAAGACAATAATGATAAACATATTCAATATTCATCATGGTACATCCCAAAAACCAAATTTAAAATGTCAAATTCAAACTACTTTGTACTTCATAACTCAAAATAAATCTAAAGTCGCAATAACCAATTACAAAATAGTCTTAGATTGAGAAAATTAGTTAAAAGCAATGTTAAACAATAGTAAATGTGAATCTCTAATCCGACCAATCTCCTCCAATGACATGATCATCATCATCATCACTGCAATACTCACTGCTATTATCGTTTCCTCATTTGTCATCATCTTTATAGCATTCATTATATTTCTCTTCCTCTTCCTCTTCCTCATCATCACTATCAGCAATACGATCATGTGTAGATGAAGATTGTGGTATTGTAGATGAGGATGTTGGTAATTTAGATGATGATGGAGTCGGCAACGTAGATGATAATGGAGTCGACAACGTAGATGATGAGGAAGTTGGCAAAGTAGATGGTAGTGTGAGTGCTTTATTCTTTGATCCATTTCCCTTTGATGCATACACTTTATCGACCAGGGTTTTAGATGTAGACGTAGAACCTTTCGATTTCCTCAAAGAATATGCAGGTTCATTTGCTCATGATGCATGGGCAACATGTTCCCAAGTCAAGTCATCATCAGAATGCACAAGATCAATATCATCATCATCAATCGTCACTTCCCCCATTTTTCCCACCAACAATTCATTACTACCATCTACATAAGGATTTTCCAACACAATGGGGTCGATGGTATCACGCAAATCATATCTCCGCCTTAAAGATCTATTGTACTTAATGTACACCAAATCATTACGGCATTTTTGCTCCAAACGATTCATTTTCTTGGAATGGAGCTGCATAGTTTAATTAATACTAACTTATTAGAATACTATATTACTATATGTTTAGAACTTTAGATTATGGAATGTAAAGACAATTACGTGTTGAAATACACTCCAATTACGTTCACAACCGGAAGAGCTACATGTGAGGTTGAGAATTTTGATGGCAAGTTTTTTAAATTTGGCACCGAATTTCCATATGCACCCCACCATTCAGCTAATTGACAATAAAAAAGATTAAAAAACATTATAAATCAATTTCATGAAATAAAAAATAATATTAATCGTGTATATTTAATATTTTCATTACGTGGTGCCATTTTTGTTCTTTGCCTAATAACTTGTTTTTTGAAAAAGTTCCTTCTGCATTTTTATAAAACTTTAGCTCTGAGGCAATTTCATCTTGTATATCTTCATCTTCCAAATCTTTTCAACGCATTTATCAAACCCAGAGGTAATTGCTTCAACATCTTCAATTTTCTTATTTGCATAATAAAACTCGGGATTCAGTAAATGTCCCGCGACATGCAAAAGTCTATAAAGCTGATTTTTCCACCGATTGTCAATGATTCTAAATATCTCGGCATACCTTTGCTCGTTGTTGTTGAAAGAAAAAGTAATTTTCTTCTTTGCACGATCAATTGCCTCATATATGTATCTCATTGGAGGTTTTTTCTCTCCATCCACAAGTGGGCCAGCAAATTTCATAATGAAACTTATCATTTTACAAAAGTCGATATTTAAAATAACCCTCACTAATTGCTTGCCGCCTCTTTCCTTTGAAAATTTGCTAACTGTCCATTTGTCAGAAATAAACATGTCTCTCAATTGTGACTTGTGATTTTGAAATCTTTTCAAAGTTGAGATAGCAGTAGCAAAGCGAGTTGATCCCGTCCTAACCATATCTCTTTCGCTAGTGAACTATCTCATCATGTTCAAAACTATGTTCGATTATAGATATATCCATTGATGTTAATTGCATGTTCACGTGTCCTTTTCCATTCGGGTAACTTGAACATATCTTCGAACATTAAATCCAAATAGTGAGCACATGGAGTCCAAAACATATGAGGATATCGTAGCTCCAACCTCTTTCCTTTTCATTGAACAATAAAAAATAAAATTAAAAAAGCGCATAATAAAAAATATATTATAAATTACACGAGATTAATGATTTATTACTCACCGGCATAAACGTTTTCACTTGCACTATCAGTGACCACTTGTATCACACTTTTTTCTCCAATACGTCTCACAAAACTATCGATCAACTCAAACATTTTCTCGCTCGTGTGAGAGTAACTTGATGCATCAACTGATTTGACAAACATGCTCCCTCTAGGAGTATTGGCCAAAAAAATTGATCAAAGATCTTTGCTTTCCATCTTTCCAACAGTCCACCATCAAAGAGCAACCATACTTATCTTTTTCTTCCTCATTTGACTTCATGAGCTGTTTTGTGTGTTCCACCTCCTTCTTCAAATATGTAACTCTTACTTCGTGATAAGTAGGATGTTTCATTCCAGGTCCATATTGTCATATCGCTTCATGCATTGCTTTGAAACTATCATAGTTCACCGCATTAAATGAGATGCCGGCATCATACATCCATCTACTAATTTTGAACTTCATCATCCCTCATCTTCTTTTGAATTTCTATGAAATATTTGGATATATAACCTTTTTTTTAAGGACATCCTCATCGGATCATTTATCGTTGTACAAATTGATGGGACCTAGTTGTCTTGGCTTTTTGGGGACCATTGGTGGTCGATTAGAAGAGATAGGCCTCTTACCATCCTCATATACCTTCCTATCATCTATTTATTCTCTTTCTTGGTTCGCTACTTCATCAAAGTGAGGCGTTTCCAATTGTCTTTCCTCCAAAACTCTCTTTGCGGTTTGTTTGGCGTCATACATATCTTTAAAAGATAATTTGACGGCAGAGGGGACATTTGGGCACCCCGTTACATTCTTAAAACCACCAACAATATGTTGTTTTGCTCTTGATATACCTCCATTTGTTACTTTAGGACAATACTTGCACTTTAAATTCTTCGTTTTATCATTTGGATCCAACATAGTCACATGCTCCCATCCAGGGTCCGAAACTTTTGTCATTCTATATTTAAGAAATTTAAACAATTATCAAATAAATTACATAATTAATGCAATATTAATACTAATATCTATTTGATTTCAATATATGTAAATTCCACTAAGTGCTAACTTAGTTATATACTTATATGTAAAATGGTTATAATTTAAGTGTATGACTGTATGTATTATATAAATTATGTGTATATATGGATGATTATAATAATATTCTATATAAGTATATATGTATAAAAAGGTGGACCTTGTGGAGTAATTTAAATTAATTTTCTATAATATTCTATATAAGTATATATATGACAGTTAAATTAGATATTTAGATGATCAATTTAACTCCCTTGTTAATTGTTATATTAGTTAATTACTTAAAAGTCTTAAATAGATGAAATAAATAGAGAAAGTGAGAAACATACCTTGAAGAAGAATTCGGCTAGCAGGTTTTGACAGAGGAGGGAACGCACGGCGTATGGCGGACGGCGTACGACGGACGATGGCGGACGGCACGGACGACGCGATGGGTTGACGGCGCAAGTGAGGGGTCTGGTCTTGGCTAGGGTTTTGGACTTTTGGTAGAGAGAAAGATAAGAAGTCGAGGAGAGAGAGATAGTGAAGTCAAATTTGGAAAAAAAAATTAATTAAAGTCAAAGAACTCAGGTTGACTTTAATTAAAAGAGAAAAAAAATTTACCCACCCCATAAAGCGGCCGAGGCGAGGCCTTGCAACCACTTTCTGGGGATGGCCGATACGAGGTGAGACGAGGCGATAAGGGCTCTCCTCGCCTCGCCCTGCGCAAAAGCGAGCGCATTAGGCGTCTTTAACAACTATGGGTCTACTGTATTCCAAAAATATATGTCTATTTTAGAACGGTTTTTCTCCATATGAGTACTGCATTAATATATTGAAAGTTTTTCGCGGGAGAAAACAAATTAAAATATAAAGTTTAACTTCTGCAAAGGAAAAATTATAACATTACAAATAACCTGTCTCATTCTGAGTTTAAATTTTTTCATTTCGATGTTGGGAGTTTGAACTTTCATCGAGTTGGATTTCCATTCCGATATTTTCTTGTGCATTAACATTGCTATGTGATGCGATAAAATCAGTGTTTGTAGGTAAAATTGGTGGGATTATTTGAAAAAATTTGTCCTTCATTCTTGGTAGGAGAAAAATTTGTCCTCGATTCTTGGCAAGAGATTCAATGGTTGGGTACAACTATATTTTTAAAGACTTGGAGTACTCCACCATAATAGCATGATAATATCATGAATTAAATTGAGTTCCACGACTTTAGATATAATAAATCCTTTTCCCAAATAATCTTGAAGTTCATGGAAATATTGATAACTTTCTTCAACAATCTGGAACATCATTGGCATATAAGTCTTTTGAGTATTTCAAGTCTAGTAAACTGATGAAATAAATTGCTCCCTTCTCTTTTTGAGGTCTTTATATTCCTCTCCATGTAAGTTGCAATCAAGGTATGAAAAACCAATAAAATGCCTTCAAGTTGATAACGTGATAACCACAATAACTTGCACACTCATTGCAGAGTAAAACTATGACTAAATATTGATAAGTACAATTGAGACGACAAAGCAGCAATAGTGTTTCGCTTGAATATAATTATCTAGTTTCCTTTTCTTTATCTTATTGAGTGTTCCGTGTGTACTAATAAACTTTACAGTTTAATGCTAATTGTACTTGATGTTGCGTAAAAATGTTATAGCGGCAATTGGGGAATTAGTGATAAAATTCATTCTCTTATTCATATAAATCACATCATATAATTTAGAGTAAATTGATGTTTGTACACAACTATCGAGAGAACTATTGTAATTGTATTGTAAATGTGAATGACTTACATTGATTGGAAATATATGACCTATTTATAGGTCCATAGTGGAATACAAATGGTTTTTATTAATAATACAATGGTATGGTGGTCTTTTTAGGAAAGATATTACAAGTAATAGTTTCGAAGACTTTACAAACATTATGTTTTTATTATAACTTATTATATTATATTTAATATAAATATGGTAATTTCTTTTAATTGCCTTTAGGCAAAAAAATTGCACATATATGCAGTGACTTATCTACTCTTGACGTGGACTAAAAAAAAGTGACCTTCTTTCACGTCGCCTAGTTGCATTATGCAGGGACATACTTTCTTACATGATATAAGAAGATGTAGCCAAAAAGAATCGGAGTTCACCGATGCCACGAAGAAATGGCACTAAAAAGTTCTCCTTGAAATGATCTTCCCTAGTTTGCTAAAGCTATATCTCGTGTTTCTAGAACAATTCTAGAGGTGTGAGAGAAACTCTGTGAGCATTTGGTCTAAAAGTAAATATCTCTAAATCCATGGTATTTTTCTCACCTAAGATGGATAACAATACCAAAAGAGATTTAGCAAAACCGTCTGGGAATCAATGCTAAGTATAACTAATTTTGGGTAAGTATTACGAGGTTCCCCTTTTACATGGTAAATTTGTACTCAAGGCGCGTCATCAAAATAGTAATTATAAGGTTCAATCAAGTTATTCTAATTGATATGTGAAGTTACTAAACTAGGTGGATCTTGCTACACTCTTTGAAAGTAATAGTCCTAAAGCCTCCCTTAATGCAATGGAATACAAAAATTCAAACCAGAAATATACATAAATATAATAATCTCCGGAAGATCATCATGCACATCAAAAATTGATATTAGAAAGAAGAGATGTAGATTTATACATCTCCCATGTTAGGGAGGTAAAGTCCTCACTAGAAAAATAATGGTGGCGCATGGAATCTCATGGTCGTGCGTGAGTGCACTTACGATCGAATAGAGCCTTCAACTCTTTCTTTCTCCTTTAGATCTCATCCAATGGATCGTCAAACTCTAATTTGTAGATCCAATTCATCAATGAAGATGCACACTAAGATTTTCAAGTGTAGATCCTCCAAGGAAAGTTGACACACACAAGTAATAACTTACTTAAAGTACATAATTAATTATACATAGAAAGGTGCAAATTTTATTCATATTAGTCAATCGTAACATGTCAAATAATGTTCATAACATACAATATATTCATGAAAACAAAAAATCTAAAATACTCTTGATTTTGTGTTTTTCATGCATTTAGTTCAATGGTTATCCTTTTTTTTAAAGGCTTTCATAATTCCACTTCTTTCAACCTTGGGAATGGCTATTCTCCATAACTAATTTCAACCTCCATGAATGACTATATTATTTTGGTTAGTGCCTACAACACCGTCTTTTGCAACCTTTTGGTGAATTTTCTTTACCTTCTTTGTAGGACCTCAGGCGCTACCAGTTGCCCCAAAACCAATTGGTGTTAGGAAATGCGCATACCCTTCCCTTATAGTGCATTCACACAAGCGCCCACGATATTCGATTGTGTCTCCACCCGCACACTCAGTTTGGGTACCACAGGACAATTGTTGTCACCCGCACACACAGTTTGGGTGCCCAACAATCTCCCCCTCAGCAATTGCTCCAGCTGGGAATCGAACACGTGACCTTGGCTCTGATACCACTTGTAGGACCTCAGGCGCTACCAGTTGCCCCAAAACCGATTGGTGTTAGGAAATGCGCATACCCTTCCCTTATAGTGCATTCACACAAGCGCCCACGATATTCGATTGTGTCTCCACCCGCACACTTAGTTTGGGTGCCACAAGACAACTGCTGTCACCCGTACACACAGTTTGGGTGCCCAACATTCTTCCTCTCCTTCCATAACTTCTTTGACTGGTGTGAGGTTGACTTCATGATTGCCATGTTTGACATCTAGAATCGTTGGGAGAGGTTTGTCCTGAAAATGCCGCCTTTCTCTCTTCTCCGTTTTCGACATTATCAATGGATTTCCTAGTAATGTAAGCACTGATTTCTAAGAATTTTGTGCCATTGAAATCTGTATGTATTTCATTTTCTCGAATCTTCATACTTACAACCTCAACAACTACATTTTCAAAGTTATACACACCTTTAATTTGACTTGTTAATCAGTAACGTTGAGAGTGTTGTTGAAAGGTTCAAAGATCTTTCTGTTAGGAATAGTGTCCTGTGAACCACCTATGTACGAAGATTAATGAAGTTTCATCCGTTCATTATATTCACATTTAAGTTTTACTTAAGATGCATGAATTATGTCACTTAAACAAAAGTTAGTTAACCTCTAAGTTTCTTTTTATTTATCTTCGATTAAAGATAAGTATTATTTCAAAAAGTTAATATTTACGATGTAAATTTATGATTTAGGCCATTCATCACAATTATATGAGGAACTTATCAATATCTATTAATACTATTGCACAAAGTTTATATTCATAATGTAAAAGAAATATTATGGTCATTCATCTCAATATGACAAATATAATATCTAAAAAATAATTGGTACAATTTTCGTGTGATTTAATTACCATGCTAAACTTATAGTTAGTGCCATTATTGAACTTAGAGAAATGTGAGAAAAGTAGTAATGAAGAGAGACACTTTTTCCATATTCATGCACAAAAAGTGAACAATATTGACATTTGTGTGTGTATATATATATATGTGTGTGTATTAGATAAATGCAAATAGATATTTAGATACATGCAAGTTTTGCTCAATATGTTGTATTATGTGTTTCGAGATATAAATTATTAGATTACATCTTATCTAGGGTTTCTTGAATCTGACACAAATTCACATACGAGATGAAAGCGCTACGTAACTAATATGAGCAATCTACTATATAAGAAATAATTGTATAAGAACTAATATGTATGAGATTATTGAGGTTTAATCCTTTTTTTATATTCACATTCAAGCTTTTCTTAAGAAGCCCGGATTATGTCTATAAAAAAATTAATGCATCTAAATCTTTTTTTAATTTTTTCTTCAATTAAATAAAAGTGATTATTGCGAAAAGTTAAAATTTACGATGTAAATTTTGTATTTTGGCCATTCATCTCAATACGAGGGATTTAAAAATATCCAGAAAGATTATCGCACAAAGTTAATATTCACAATGTAAAATTTTATTTTGGTCATTCATCTCAATATGACGAACGAAATAGTTATTACAATTTTTTTTTGATTTAATACTATGCTAAACTCATAGCCAATGCCATTATTGAACTTAGAGAAATGCGAGAAAAACAGTAAAGAAGAGAGATTTGTGTGTCAAGATAATAACTTTATATATATATATATATATATATATATATATATATATATATATATATATATATATATATATATATATATATCGAAAAAATTGAGGCCTTTGATATTCCTAATTTCTCCTCCAACGTAATGGACTATGGCCAATTTTGTCTTCCTAACACAACTCAAAATCAAGGAGAGGATATTTGATCTCCATTTTGGAATGCATCCCAGATAACAGGTAATACTATAAACTAATATGACAATAATTCTACGTGATTCCATTAAATTGAACCACATACTCACACTGAGGTAGATATTATCAAATAAGTATGATTGTATTTCATTTATTCTTCCATTCCCGTGATTTCATATAAGAGAAAATGAATGACTCTACAAAGTAAATCGCAAATGAGTAACACTCTACTTGGAAGCACGAACTTGAAAATGGGTGTAACACATACCAACTTTTCTTTGTGACGTTCATGTTTCAAACTTTTAGTTGAACAAATATAACTAGGCTTAGACATAATTAAAATTGTCGTCTAATTTTTTTATTTCTTGGATTTGACATTTCTTATTTTTGGATAATTTTACTTCAAATGTTCATAGCACGGCAAAAAATAAAATTTAATCATATTCCAAAGAAATGCTGACACACACACAAGAAAATGTAATTTTCACTCAGACTACAATATAAAAACACCTTCAACAACATGTTCAAACAAATTCCTCTCTTTCACCCTCATTCTCGATTTTTCATTTCAATATTTTCAATCTCACTAGAACTCCACCAATCTTCGTTGTAAGATGTTTTTCTCAGATGAGATTGGCAAGATGAGTGGCACAACATGTGCTTCCTACAGTAAAACCAGAGGGATATCACTTGGATTTCTAATTTGATCAGATGATATGGTAAAACTAAATGAAAAGTTGGATGAAGATGAAGAAGTGACGGGAGGTTTTAATGATTTCCAAAAGTCATCGGCTAAGAAATGGAAGCTTAGCAACCTCTGGGAAATTCAATCTGAGAAGACAAGTAAAATCAGAAGGGTTGAAATTTGGTCCAGAAGGCTACTGATCTGATGCTGAGTATGGAATCAGACTGGTGGATTTCAGCAGAGTCAAATCAGATGAGTTCGATTTGAATCAGCAGAGTGTTCATCAGCAGAGTAGATTCGATCAGCAGAGTAGAAGTGATCAGAAAGTTCTTTCAACGGTAATAAATGCACTTAGCGTAATAAATGTTGTAAGAAGATGGTGTTAATGACAAATGATTGAAGAGAAACCTCCGATCAGCATGGTGTATTTAATGCGACGTGACAGAAAGTACAGCAGAACTGTACAGTGAACAGTTGCAGAAGTCGTTCTGAATCAAGGACCATTACTCGAGGAAGATCTGAAAATCTTTCTTACTTCAACGGACAGAAATTCAAATTTGCGAGTATAAATAGATCTGCATTCAAGAGTTAGAGACAACAACACAACTGAGAGAGAATTCAAGCAAGCAAATTTTCTAAGTCTCAAAAACTCAAGTACAGATCACCATCAGCCGAGTCATCTGTTGACAAAGCCGAGTTGAAGAAACAAGCAAAAACAAAATTTGAGTGATTTCTGTAAACTTTGAGTGTTGCCCGAAGTGTATATTCGTCTTTGTAAGTGATATAACTTCATAGTATAGATTTTCTTTGTGATCTCCTATAACGAACTTGTGGCTTTATCATTTGTTGTAAAAGCGCAAGAAGAGTTTACTAGGTTAACCTAAATCTTTGTGATTTACAAGAGTGGACTAAAAGACATTCTTGTCTATATAACCACTATAAAAATTCACTGTGTTTGATTACTTGCATTTTTACTTGCATACTTCCAAAAGCATACAAACACCTTGAACAGACTAAAAGATTTTAAAAAGGAGTTTTTAAAACTGGGAATAAAAATCTTTACGTAAGAAAATAACTTGTTTGAAAACACTTGACAAATCCGCTGCATACAAGTTTCAAACACTGATTTAAACTGGAACAGATAAGTAAATCAGACGAGTGGTCAACTCTGATGTTTGAGCTAAGTGCACAATCAGCAAAGTAGTCTCACAAGTTTTGATTAGCTTACTCTGCTGATAAGAAAAGTTGGAGAAATTAAAAAAAATATAGAGGTCTATTCACCCCCCACCCCCCAATCTAGACCTCATCTGACCACTTGGGACCAACATGAAATATAAGTATACCTCAACTTTTGTACTTTGGAATAACTTACTTGGAGTTTCTATGATGTAATAAGTCATTTGGTTCACATGAAAATAGAATAAAAACCACCACCTTGGTGAAAGAACGAAACTTTCTACTATAATGATGGTAGAACTGTGCAAAAACAATAACTATTTCTTAAAAAATATTATGTGTATAATGTCAAAAGTTTTGATTTTTCACAAAAGCTATGAGCAAAATCAGGTATTTAGACAACTAAAAAATACATTTTCTTGTTGTTTATTGATATTACGTTCTCTCTTTTTGATTTGCCAAGACTTTAGGCGTTCTTGTAATGTTAAGGAAAACTTCTTTGGAAATTTGGTGGTCGAGTCTTTAGACACTGGGAACACAACATACTCCCTGTTGAAAGATCATCAGTCTCCAAGCGCTATATTTCTTCGTCATTTTTCTTGCATACTCTCAAGTGATATCTATCAATATGTTTTGTTTCAACTTGTTATAAAATCTATGTTAGAACAAATAAGGTGCACTAAAGAAATAGTTGGCATAATTATATTTATAATTCACTTGCACAAATTTATCCCATAATCCTAAGTTACTTTTTGCACATCATTTGATTTAATAATTTACATCTTTTATCAAGATTGTTTTTTGCTCTAGGTTATCATGGAGATACCTGATGCAACTCCAATATAAATTGGTCGTCATTGTGAGCAAATTTGTAAAGCTGAAAGTACACCTCAGTGATTTCTAAATTTATTGACATCTTTAGGCCTCGTTTTCTGGTTGATGAAGTTTTTGCCTGCTGTATTCAAAAAATATATGTCTATTTTAGAACAGTTTGAAATATTTCTCCATATGAGTATTACATTAATATATTGAAAGTTTTTTGCGGGAGAAAACAAATTAAAATATAAAGTGTAACTTGTGCAAAGGAAAAATAATAACATCACAATTAACCTACCTTATTTTGAGTTTCAATTTTTTCATTCCGATTTTGGGAGTTTTAACTTTCATGGAGTTGGATTTTCATTCCAATATTTTCTTGTGCAATAACATTTCCATGTGATGCCATTTATCTTGAAGAGGGCAAGTGGTGTGCAGGAAACACATTTTTCCACTATTTGAAAAACGAAATAATTAATATCGAAGGATTGGAGATAATATTAGTGCTTGTAGGTAAAATTGGTAGGATTAC
Source organism: Penstemon newberryi var. newberryi (assembly GCA_030819805.1). Lineage (NCBI taxonomy): Eukaryota > Viridiplantae > Streptophyta > Magnoliopsida > Lamiales > Plantaginaceae > Penstemon > Penstemon newberryi. The sequence goes on along the minus strand of JAUALY010000003.1, from coordinate 30,354,513 downwards.
TTGTGTATTTATTCATCACAATGAGTAGAAATATGGTAATATAGTTTGGTGATTTGGGTGTGCATGGAATAATGGTATAATACATATAGTAACAAAGATAGGGTAAATACCACTTTTGGTCCCTCTTATCATTAACTTTTTACAGAGTGGTCCCTCTTATGTTTTTTTTCCCGCTTTAGTCCCTACTATGAATTATGTGTTTCACTTTAGTCCCTACTATGAATTATGTGTTTCACTTTAGTCCTTATCAGGAGGTTCCGATAACACGTGACATGTATATGAATATTTTTTAGGGCATTTTCGTCCGTTCACTATTGAAACTATTTGAGATATTGTTTAATTGGTGAACAATTTTGGTGTTTGAAGAAGATTTTGGGAGAAAACTTTAGTTTGGAACGAAATGGACGATTAAGTTGGATTGGAATGAAAGCCTAGTTTGGAAGAGATTAAATATTTTTTTTAAATTAGAAAGACGAAAATATCCCTGTTAGTTTACTTAAAATGATGAAATTGCCCTCATGTGCATATCACATGTTACCAGAACCGCCTTGGATCACTTGAAATGGACTAAACTGAGACAAATAATTCATAGTAGGGACTAAAGTGGGAAAAAAAACATAAGAGGGACCACTCTGTAAAAAGTTAATGATAAGAGGGACCAAAAGTGGTGTTTACCCAACAAAGATAATTTGGATGAAGATTGATGAGGTTTTTTTCTTTCGATAATTTCAAATTCAATATTTACTTAAAATGTCTGGATTGTGTTATTACAATAGAGATTTAGCTGGATTCTCGAATTTTGTCTTTGAAAATAATATAACATATGAACAATTGTATCAGGTATAATGTTGCAGAATCTTCATGATGCATAATAAATCGATTTTAACATTATCTTTATTTTATACATATATAGATACATACATATTGTGTGCTACGTATTCCAAGACAAAAATTGGTAGAACTAACCCTATATAGTGTTCTAATTCATTTGCTTGTACAAAAATTCGACTAGAAACAATTTAAAGCAATCTTTATTTTCACATGTGGAGTTGATGATATAATCCTTAAGTTAATTTAACAATAATTAATAGATTTGAAATTTAGTGAGGTTTCATTTTTTGATATATTTAAATTTAAGATTTACTAAATATGTTTGGAATTCTTCACTAAATCACATATTTTCATGGATTCTTGAATTTTGTCTATGATAAAATTGTATATAAATTTTTTAGTATATATCAAATTATCAACACTAATTATAAGATTCAAGACCATTTAAAGACAATAATGATAAACATATTCAATATTCATCATGCAACATCCCAAAAATCAAATTTAAATGTCAAATTCAAACTACTTTGTACTTCATAACTCAAAATAAATCTAAAGTCGCAATAACCAATTACAAAATAGTCTTAGATTGAGAAAATTAGTTTAAAAGCAATGTTAAACAATAGTATATGTGAATCTCTAATCCTAACACTCTCCTCCAATAACATGATCATCATCATCATCACTGCCATACTCACTGCCATTATCGCTTCCTCCTTTGTGATCATCTTTATAGCATTCATTATCTTTCTCTTCCTCTTCCTCATCATCACTATCACCAATACGATCACGTGTAGATGAAGATTGTGGTAATGTAGATGAGGATGTATGTAATGTAGATGATGATGGAGTCGGCAACGTAAATGATAATGGAGTCGGCAATGTAGATGATGAGGAAGTTGGCAAAGTAGATTGTGGTATGGGTGCTTTATTCTTTGATCCTTTTCCCTTTGATGCATACACTTTATCGACCGGGGTTCTAGATGTAGAAGTAGAACCTTTCAATTTCCTCAAAGAATATGCAAATTCATTAGCTCCTGATGCATGGACAACTTGTTCCCAAGTCAAGTCATCGTCGGAATGCACAAGATCAATATCATCGTCATCAATCGTCAATTCCCCCATTTTTCCCACCAACCATTCATTGGTACCATCTACATAAGGATTTTCCAACACAATGGGGTCGATGGTATCATGCAAATCATACCTCCGCCTTAAAGATATTTTGTACTTAATGTACACCAAATCATTAAGGTGTTTTTGCTCCAAACGATTCATTTTTATGAATGGAGTTGCAAAGTATAATTAATACTAACTTATTAGAATACTATATTACTATAGGTTTAGAACTTTAGATTATGGAATGTAAAGACACTTACGTGTTGAAATACACTCCAATTACGTTCACAACCGGAAGACCTACATGTGAGGCTGAGAATTTTGATGGCAAGTTTTTTTTAAATTTGGCGCCGAATTTCCATATGCACCCCAACATTCAGCTAATCGACAATAAAAAAGATTAAAAAAGATTATAAATCAATTTCATGAAATAAAAAATAATATTAATCATTTATATTTAATAGTTTCATTACCTGGTGCCATTTTTGTTCTTTGCCTAATAGCTTGTTTGCTTGAAAAAGTTCCTTCTGCTATTTTATAAAACTTTAGCTTTGAGGCAATTTCATCTTGTATATCTTCATCTTCCTCCATCCTCTCAAAGCATTTATCAAACCCATAGGTAATCGCTTCAACATCTTCAATTTCCTTATTTGCATAATAAAACTTGAGATTTAGTAAATGTCCCATGGCATGCCTATGAATCTGATTTTGCCACCCATTGTCAATGATTCGAAATATCTTGGCATACCTCTACTCATTGTTGTTGAAAGAAAAATAAATTGTGTTGGTCCAAAGTGGTCAGATGAGGTCTAGAAGGGGGGGGGGGGGGGTGAATAGACCTCTTCAAAATTTACCTTTTAAAAACTTCTAACTTTTCTGTCAGCAGACTAAGCTGATCAGTAATAGTAAGTTGACTAAGCTGATCTAGCACAAGGCTTTGAACAGCAGAGTTGACCACTCTTCTGATTTTACTTAGCTGATTTTATCAAAATCAGAGTTGCAGCGGATTTGTCAAGTGTTTTTCACAAGTAGTTTTCTTTAACTTTGAAATAGTTTTATCCCCAGTTTTAACAAACTCCTTAAAAACTTTTCAAACAGTTAACCTTTAAGTGTTTTAAGTATGCTGTTTCAAATATGCAGAAAATTATGCAAGTAAAAACACAAAGGATTTTTATAGTGGTTATATGGATAGAAATCCTTTAGTCCACTCTTCCAAGTCACTTAGATCTTGGGTTATACTAAATCACACAGATTACAGTATACAATGCTTGTGCCAATCAACAAATGAAAAGGCCACAAGTGCGTAATAGGAAATCACAAAGAAACTCTTATCCTCTGAAGTAATATCACTCACTAAGATGGATATCTACTTCTCACAACACAATCCTAACAAAATCACTCAGATTTATGTATATATGTTTTGTTTTCTCTCTTTTCTGCTTCGTCAACAGATGACTAGGCTGATGAGTGTTCTGTTCTTGAAGTTGAGACTTAGAAGAATTCTGCTTCAAACTTTTTGCTCTCAAAGTGTGCTGTGTTTTTTTTCTTCAACTCACGAACTGAACTATTTATACTTGAGATTTGAAATTCTGCCCGTTGGGAGATCGACAGCTGTTCAAATCCTCGAGTATTGGTCCTTTCTGCAGAAACGGCTACCTGCGACTGAACACTGTACACTCTGTTGTACTTGCTGTCAGATTGCATTTAATGCACCAATCTGATACGAGGTTTCTCTTCAATCATTTGTCATAAATACCCTTCCTCTTCAGCATTTATTACTCCAAGTGCATTTATTACCGTTGCACTGATCTTCTGATCCACTTCCACTCAGCTGATCGAAGTCACTCGTCTGATGTGTACTCGGCTGATCCCAAACTTGAACTAATCTTATTTGAGTCGGCTGATAGTCCACCAGTCTGATTTCTTCTTCAGCAATAGATCAGTAGTCTTCTGGACCAAATTTGACTTCTCTGAAGTAATTCTTCCTTAGTCAAATGTCTTTGAAGGTTTGTACTAAGCTTCCATACTTAGTTGATTCTGATGTTTTGGAAATCATCAAAATCTCCCTTCACTTCATGCTTTCCATCTTCATCTTCATCCAACAATTTCCCCCTTTTTAATGATGACAAAACTTCAGCTAAGTACCTGTACCTAAAGCTAAAGTTTAAGTCCTCAAAAATTTCTGAGATAGAAATAATTTGTTGGAAACTTGAACTTTTATAGATATTTCAATTGATTACAGATTACAAGTTCATCAGATGAGATAGCAGAAGGTAAAATTTTACAAGTAGTAATTTACAAGAAAATTGTAAGAAACCTAGTCTAATAACTTAGTCTAGTCCTTCTTCTCTTCTTGTGTTTCTCCTTCTTCTTCTTCTTCAAGGTCTTCATCTTCTTGATCAGAGCTAGAGATATCTTTTTCAAGCATTTCAAATCTTCTTCTAAGATCCTCTATTCTTTTGTACTTGACGTATGGATTTAGCTGTTCAGCAGCTGAGTCCTTGGAAGCAGCAATCTCCTTGTCAGATTTTACTGGTTCTTTGGGCTCTTCATCAGCATCGTTTTCTTCCTCAGTTACTTTGTCATCTGGTCTGCTTATATTTTCATCATCAGCATCATTTTCAGCAGAGTCCAATTTTTCAGTAACTTCAGTTGAATTATTAGCATCAGCAGCCTTCTTCTTTGTTGTAGAACTTCCATCTTCCCCCTTTTTGTCATCATCAGCAGGGTAGACAGGTTCTTCAGGCAGAACTGGAGTGATGTTAATCGCGTCACAAATCAATCTGATGTTTTTATCCACCGCCAGAAGATGATTCTCCCGTTTTAGTTGCTGCAATGTATCATTTGTGAGATCCACTTGATTACACAGTTGAATCTGAGAACTCAGAATCAAATCAGCTGATGTAGTGAATGCCGTCAGCATGCTCTCAGTTTTCTCCTCTTGAGCCTCCATTGCTTTTGCAACAACCTAATTTATATCCCTTCAACCGGCTGTGTTATTCTTGACCCTTGCACCAAATGTTTCCACATCCAGTCTGATAGCTTGTACTTCACTTTTAATGTTTGCTATTTCTTCCACTATCAGAGGGCTAGGATCAGCAGCCTTTGGGACTTTTTCAGCAGCAGCAGACAGCATAGTTAAGGCTACTTCTTCAAAGTTCTTCATCTGTTCTCTATGTCTGTCTTCCATTTCCTTCATAGAATTGGCAATCAACTGTTGGATGGACTCCAAAATAGCTGGTTGCACGTTTGTTGAAGTTGATGGATAGGTTGTGCTTGCTGGTACAATCTCAGGAGTTTTCTCAGACTCCTTTGATTCATCAATCAGAGTAGTCTGCTGTTGGGGCAACTTCTCTGATGATGTTGAAATTTCATCAGTCTTCTTTTGGACCTGTATTGGCTCATTTACCTCTGTAACAACATCAACACCATTATCGGCAATAACAGTTTTATGAGTAAAGATAAGAGCAGGAATAAATGGTGAAGTTGTCTGTTCAGGTAGATCTTCATAAGTTTTGACAGCCGGTCCAAAGACGATCTGTTGTAAGCTTGGCAAGGGCGTCAGTGAGCTAGGTTGACCCTTCTGATATCTGGTCTTCTTTGCCCACATTTCCAAGGTTATGGAAAGTGCCAGCTTAACTGCTCTCTTCTGGATATCTTCATTTGCAGCTGGAGTTTCAGGAACAGAATTTTGCAGTTTCTTGGCTTCAGACTTTGCCAACTTCCTCATCCTATAATGGATCATGTCCAGGAAGTGATCTGAGTCCAATGCTTGCTTCAAACACCCAGTTTCCAAAAACTCTAGAACCCATCTTTCCTCAGCAGCAAACTCCTTCCACTGAATTATTTGTTCTTTGGTCTTTGTCAGACGATATTCCCTCCATCTATTATATCGTATCTTTTCAGCCACAAAAAGACTCTTACGGACCAAGACATCATTATACCGCTCAAGATCTGCTACAAACTGTTTGAATATCTCTGGATCATCCTGAACTACTTCCAGAGCATATTTCAGTTCTGATCTTTTCTTCTTTGGCAGCTTAGGAGTTGGCATAACAGCCCTTGGCTTCTTCTTGTCTCCAATTTCAATCCCACCACTGTACCTTGGGCCTTGGGCATCCTTGGTACTGGCTTCAATAGCTTTAGCCAAGTCCTCAGCTTCCTTAGCAGCTATCTCAGCTTCAGACATATTTTTAGTCTGAGCTTCAAGCTCCCTAAGTTTACGAGCGTTTTCTTGTTCTTTCTTCTTCTTTTCTGCTGCATCTATCTTCTTCTGTTCAGCAGCAGTGACCACTTTTATCTTTGCCTTACCAGTTCTCTTCCTTCTGGCGGCAGGAGATTCCACTACTTGTAGTGGGGCAGCAGCTATCGGAGTAGGGTGAATGAGTGGCACATTCTCCTCTGCTGTCAGAGTAGTCGGCTGTTCAGCAACAGCAGACTTGTCAAGAGATTGGTCCTCTGCTGTCCTATCTTCTGCAGCTTTTTCTACTGCATCTACTGGTCTTTCAGCAGCAGGGGTTTCTCTGACTTGACTAGTTGGAGCAGTAGTGAAGGTAACTCTTTGGCCACCTAGAGTTAACTTCCTTTTTGCCTTTGGCTTGGGCAAAATCTCAGTTTGGTGAGGTTCAGCATTCCTCTTTACTGAACTTCTTGTTTGACGTCCAACTTCCTTCACTTGAACTGGTTCGTCAGACTCAGTTCTTTCTGGAGATGTTTCAGTACTCATCTCATCAATTTCTTTAGTCACCTCAGTGACTATCTTGTCAGCAACATCAGCAGACTCTACTGATCTGGCTTCAACAGCAGGGTTTGTTGTTTGATCAGCAGACTTAGCCTTTGTAGCAACTTTAGGCTTCTTGGTAGCAGCAGACTTCTCTGCCTTACCCTTCGCCTTCCTTTTCGAAGTGCCTTCAACCTTTACTGGTTCATACATTTTTACTTCCTTCAGCTTGTGAATTGTCTTTCCATTTACCATTGGACATCCAAGAGTTGAGAGCAGATGACTCATCATCACCACATGTCCATTTTTCTTTAACGCTAGAAGGTAAAAATAATGAATAGCCCAGTTTACTGGTAACCCATAGTAGATGCAAACCATCGTTTGGTACCTTCTCCTAGGTAACCCATCTAACGAGCTCGTACAACATTCGAAAATCTTCGCTATAATGTCTGCAAACCTTTGAAACTCATCCTTCAACTGAGTTTTCATTAAGCATCCAGTCATCGGTTCTCCATCCTTCGCACAAATGAACCAAAATTCTTCCTCTTTTTCTGAAGCCAAAGTGTATACCTCTCCTCCTTCATTTTTCAACCCATAAATTTCATGTAGAACAGCAGGCGAGATACAGATAGTCTTTCCTCCGACAGTGCCCACAGAAATCATCTTGGTTAAATCGTTCTTCCTAGATCCGTAGAACTCAGCGACATCTTCAGTGAAAACATACTCTTCGTGAGCCTCCAGAACCTTTACCAACGAAGCCTCTTTGATTTTGACCATGATTTCCTTCATTAGGGGAGTTCCAGAAGCGTGGAACTTCTCGTAATTCAAGTAACGTCCTTCTGCTCCGGCCATTTTAGTGAAATTGGAGTAACTTGAGAGAAATTAAAACACTTTTAAAACAGAAAACAGATGAATCAATAACTTCTTTTTCACTTAGGATAATTTTGGGTGCGTAAGGTTTAACCCTTCTGATCAGATCTGGATTTATAGATTTTGAATTGCTTCGGTTTTCGTGTTTTACGCGGACGGTTTGATTTGATCTGTCAGTTTCTAATCGTGCGGGCGAGAATTGCGGAATTCAAATTTTATTAATTATGTCAGACAGGCGGGAATTTGAAACGCCACTTGTCTGTTACTTATAAAAGCGTGCTTTTGATAAAACGTTTTTGTACAACACTTTAAATATAAGATGACATAAATAATAACAGATGAGTAAAATGATACTTATCTGATAGACGACTTGTCTGATACAATATATCACTAGTGAAAGCCAATATCTAGTGATCTTCCTTTGTTGTTTGTCAATCCAGCAAGATAAATAATCTTCGAGTCTTCAAGAATTAAGAGCAAATCTTCTGATTTAAAACAACTTCAACTAACTGGCATTGAAGATTTCATCTTTAAAGCAAGGGTACCGCTAGTCTTACACGTTCCCCCTGAATTCAAGAATTCATCAGTCAACTAGTCTGTTGAGAGTCAGTCTTCTTGAAGTGCAGTACTTGTTGATATCAGATTAGTCAGCTGTTTGAACCCAGTCTTCTGATAGGTTCCCCCTAAGCTTATGAATCCAATTTTAACAAGCCCAATTCCGCTCTTAGAGTGGAAAATCTTGCTTCATTCAGTGGTTTGGTGAAAATGTCAGCAATCTGATTGTCTGTATGAACATACTCAATAATAACATTTCCTTTTTCAACATGGTCTCTGATGAAGTGATGTTTGATCTCAATATGCTTAGTCCTGGAACGACTAGTAGTATTCTGAGTAAGTGAGATTGCACTTGTATTGTCACAGTAGATAGGGATTCCACTGATCTTGAGATTATAGTCTTCAAGTTGATGCTTCAACCAAAGTATTTGTGCACAACATGCTCCAGCAGCAATGTATTCAGCTTCAGCAGTAGATATGGATACTGAAGTCTGTTTCTTACTCATCCATGAGATCAGACGACTGCCTAAAAATTGACAAGCACCTGTTGTACTCTTCCTATCAATTTTGCAGCCAGCAAGGTCAGAATCTGAATATCCAATGAGTTCAAATCCTGATTCCCTTGGGTACCATAATCCCAATTCTTGTGTGCCTTTAAGATATTTTAATATCCTTTTAGCAGCTAAGAGATGAGATTCCTTAGGATCTGATTGAAATCTCGCACAAACCCCAACAGAATACATAATATCAGGTCTGCTAGCTGTTAAGTATAACAGTGACCCAATTATGCCTCTGTATTTGGTGATGTCAACTGATTTGCCACCTTCATCCTTGTTACGAAGTCCAGTAGACATAGGAATATTCACAGATGAACTAGTTTCCATACCAAATTTCTTGAACAGATCTTTTGTGTACTTTGCTTGATTAATAAAAATACCATCAGGTAGCTGTTTAACTTGTAATCCAAGAAAGTAATTTAATTCTCCCATCATGCTCATTTCAAACTTGTTCTGCATCAGCTTAGAGAATCTTTCACACATCTGTTTGTTAGTTGAACCAAAAATAATATCGTCCACATATATTTGAACTAACAATATATGATTATCCCATTCAATAGTAAACAAGGTTTTATCTACTTTACCTTTGCGAAATCCTTTAATTAAAAGAAAATCAGATAAAGTATCATACCATTCTCTTGGAGCCTGTTTCAGTCCATAGAGGGCTTTCTTCAGACGATACACTTTGTCTCCTTGTTGATAAACTTCAAAGCCAGGAGGTTGTTCAACATAAACTTCTTCTTGCAATTCTCCATTGAGAAAAGCAGACTTCACATCCATCTGATATACAGTGAAGTTCTTGTGAGCAGCATAGGCTAGGAACAATCTGATTGCTTCAAGCCTTGCAACTGGTGAGAATGTCTCATCAAAATCAATGCCTTCTTCTTGGCAGTAACCTTTGGCAACTAGTCTTGCTTTGTTTCTGGTAACCATACCATCATCTTTCATCTTATTTCTGAAAACCCACTTAGTGCCAATTACTCTTTGATGAGTAGGTCTAGGTACCAAGTACCAGACTTCATTCCTTTCAAATTGATTCAACTCTTCTTGCATTGCTTCAATCCAGTGAGAGTCACTAAGAGCTTCATCAATTACTTTAGGCTCAATTTGTGAGAGAAAAATTACAAACATTGTTTCATTTGCAGTTGACCTTCTAGTTCTCACTCTATCCAATGGATCACCAATCACTAACTCAGGTGGGTGATCTCTGAGCCATCTGAGATCAGGTTGCAAATCTGTATGTTGTCCTCTTGATTGATCTTGCAACACTACTGTTGGAGTTTCAGTAGTAGTCTGTTGAACAGTCTCTGGTCTGTCAGCTGTTCGCAACTCCTCTGTTAGACAATCAGTAGACTGATTTTGAACAGCACTTGAGTTAACAGCTTGAGTTAAATCAGGTAGTATGATGGGTACATATTCTTCCTTTCTTTCCATACTCAATTTCTGAAAGTCAGCAGATACCTCTGGAATTGCACTTTGATTTCTTTCAGATGATTGGCTTGGTTCATCAAATACTACATGAATAGATTCTTCTACAAGTAAAGTTCTTTTGTTAAACACTCTATAAGCTTTACTAACAGTAGAGTAACCTACAAAAACAGCTTCATCAGCCTTCTCTGCAAATGCAGTAAGGTGATTTTTCCCATTGTTCAAAACATAACATTTACAACCAAAAATCCTAAGATAATGTAAATTAGGCTTTCTGTTGTTCCATAGCTCATAAGGTGTCTTGTTTTGACTTTTGTTGATCATACATCTGTTCTGTGTATAGCATGCTGTATTTGTAGCTTCTGCCCAGAATCTTTGGGGCAGCTTTGCTTCAGCTATCATTGTCCTGGTAGCTTCTTTTAGAGTTTTGTTTCTCCTTTCAGCAACTCCATTTTGTTGAGGGGTTCTGGCAGCAGAGTACTCATGACTGATTCCTCTGGAATTACAATACTCTTCAACAGTAGAGTTTGTAAACTCAGTCCCTCTATCTGATCTGATCTTCAGTATTCTTTGACTCTTCTCATTCTGGATCAGTTCCATCAGATTAGTAAGATGTTCCTTGGTTTCACTTTTCTTCTTCATGAAAATCACCCAAGTAAATCTTGAAAAATCATCCACAACAGCTAGACAGTATTTCTTTCCACCATTGCTGATTGGATCAATAGGGCCAAACAAATCCATGTGAAGTAGCTCCAAAATTCTGGTTGAAGATTGGTGCTTCTTGCTTTTGAAAGATGATTTCACTTGTTTACCCTTCTGACATGCGTCACAGAGCTTGTCTTTGCTCATGACTGTCTTTGGAATTCCTTCTACCAGATCATTCTTTATCAATCTGTTTATGGTCTTGAAATTCAAATGATTCATTCTTTTGTGCCAAAGCCAACTAATTTCACTTGGTGTAGAAGCCACTAAGCAAACATTAGAATTCTTGTCCACAGAATTCCAGTTGACTACATAGATATTTCCTTGTCTTCTTCCAGATAAAATAACCTTCTTTGTTCCAACTTGTTCAACATAGCACTTATCTGATGAAAACACAACGGAAAATCCCTTGTCACAAAATTGACTTATGCTCAGCAGATTGTACTTCTGGCCACTAACATATGAGACGTCAGATATCTCTATGTTTCCTTTGATAAGCTTTCCAACAGCTACAACCTTGCCTTCTTTGCTATCTCCAAAAGTAACTTTTGGACCATTCACAGCAACAGCATCTGCCAGTTCATGTATGTCTCCACACAAGTGCCTTGAACATCCACTGTCCAAGTACCATTTCTTCACTACTTTACTCCTACTCCTAATCCTAACCTACAAAACAAAATAAAATGTTTTAGGTACCCTTTATTGAGAGGGTCCTGGTGGATTAGTATCACCTTTGACAACCCAAGATGTTGAAGTCTTAGGCTTCTTAGGCTTTGCAGTTTTAGCAGGAGCATGAGCAACTTCATGTTCATTATAATCAGCAGACATGTTAAATTGATAATCATTATGATGAGGATAAGGCTCATAAGCAGGATATGATGCATGATAAGTAGGGTAAGCATGCATTGGTTGGTGAGCAGGATATGCAGCATAATGAGGTGGATAATGAGGTGCAGCATAATAAGGTGGATAAGCAGGTTGCACATAGTAAGACTCATTTCCATACCAAGCATTTTTGTTAAAATTTATTTGCTTCTTAGGTCTGCTCTTTACTTGCTCTTTAACAGACGACTTAGGTTTACTAGTCTGATTGGCTTTACTCTTATCAGCAAACTTCTTTGGACTACTCTGCTGTTTGGTTTTACCAGTCTGTTTTTCATTTTCAGGCTTTTTACCCTTTTTAGCCTTAGGAGTCTTTATCTCCTTTTTCTCAATCTCAGGTGAAGCAGGTTTAGCAGTCTGAACATACAAGACAATATTACTATTATCAGCATATATAAACTTTTCAGCTTTGTTCAGTTCTAAACTTTCTTTTGCTAAGGGAGTTCTCTGTTCAATAGGTTTCTCTATTTGCACAACAGACGACTTAGGAACAGACGACTTATTATATCAGTTTATTGTTGCTTCGAGTTCCATGATTTGTCCCTTGTAGACTTCACATTCTGCTTTCAGAGATTCATATTCATGTGAAAGCTTTTTATACATGGCTGATTCTTCAGGTTTTTCAACCTTAAGTTTCAGTTTAGTATTTTGCTTTTTCAGCAGAATCATCTCGTCCTTAAGCTTAGTAAGCTCATTAACAACATCTACTTTGTTGTTCATCATTTGCTCAAATGAGCTAAACAGTTCAAGCTCACTTTCAGAGAGTATTACCTCATTGTCAGAATCATCAGATTCCTTGGCCATGAGACAGAGCAGTGCAGGTATCTCGTCACAAACAGAGTCATCACTTGACGTGCCTGTTTCTGTGTTAGATGAGTAGATGGCTGCCATCTTTTCAGCTTCAGCCAACAGCACCTTGCTCTTTTGGTATCTTTTCTCTTTTCTCTCTCTTCTTTGTTTCTTTTCCTCCTCAGTGTATTTCTCCGCTTTAGGATATGGACAGTCCTTGATGAAATGTCCTAATTTCCTGCAATTATAGCACATCATTTTGGATTTATAATCATCCTTACTATCATGAGAAAATGAGGTAGGTTTAGAGTAGAAGCATTGTTATATTTGTTCTTCATTTTTCTCTTGTAGAACTTTTTGAACCCGTTTAACAATAACGCAACGTCGCCAGCAGTGTACTCCTTTTTACTCAGTATTGGGGCCTCATCAGATGAGTCCACTTCTATAGTTCTCCCGGCTGATCTTCTGGATTTCTCTGCAGCAACCAGGGCAGCAGTGGGACTAGAAGTTGAGGTCTCTTCTATACCCATTCTTGGCATTTTATACTCGTACGCCTTGAGTACAGAAAACAGCTTCGTCAGAGAGATCTTCCCCAGATCCCTTGATTCTTCCATAGCTGTGATCTTCATGTTGAACTTGGGTGGTAGCGCCTTCAGGACTTTGAGAGTAATCTCTTTGTCTGTGAACGTCTTACCCAGCTTTAACACGTTGTTCAGCACTTTGGTGAACCTTGAACTCATCTGTTCAATGGTTTCTCCAGGCTTCATTTTGAAGTTCTCAAACTTCTCCATGGCAACACTTAGATTGTGTTCCTTGATGGCTTCATTTCCTTCACTCATATCCCTGACTTTGTCCCACATCTCTTTTGATGTTTTACAGTGTTTGACATAGTCAAACCTTTCATTGTCCAGGGCTTTAGTCATGATGAAGATTCCAACTTTATCAAGATTTTTCAACTTGATTTCTTCAGGTGTCATCTCTTCTTCATCTTTGTCCACGATCACTTCTTGATCATTGACTTCGATGGTTTTTGTGATTCTTATCGGACCTTTGGTTATGCATCTAAACATATTATCATTATAAGCAGCAAGGAAAATTTTCATGCGTATTTTCCAGTCCTCAAAGCTCATACCGCCAATGTGGGGAACATGGCCGATACAGTCCATTTTTCAAAAAGTTTTTCTTTTTCAAAAAGATGCTCTTTTTAAAACTTTTGAAAACCTTTGAAAAACACTCTAGGATCAAGCTCGTTGATAAGGCAAATAATTCAAATGAACCACCTGCTCTGATACCACTTATGGTCCCAAGTGGTCAGATGAGGTCTAGAGGGGGGGGGGGGGGGTGAATAGACCTCTTCAAAATTTACCTTTTAAAAACTTCTAACTTTTCTGTCAGCAGACTAAGCTGATCAGTAATAGTAAGTTGACTAAGTTGATCTAGCACAAGGCTTTGAACAGCAGAGTTGACCACTCTTCTGATTTTACTTAGCTGATTTTATCAAAATCAGAGTTTCAAAATTAACTAACTTGCAGCGGATTTGTCAAGTGTTTTTCACAAGTAGTTTTCTTTAACTTTGAAATAGTTTTATCCCCAGTTTTAACAAACTCCTTAAAAACTTTTCAAACAGTTAACCTTTAAGTGTTTTAAGTATGCTGTTTCAAATATGCAGAAAATTATGCAAGTAAAAACACAAAGGATTTTTATAGTGGTTATATGGATAGAAATCCTTTAGTCCACTCTTCCAAGTCACTTAGATCTTGGGTTATACTAAATCACACAGATTACAATATACAATGCTTGTGCCAATCAACAAATGAAAAGGCCACAAGTGCGTAATAGGAAATCACAAAGAAACTCCTATCCTCTGAAGTAATATCACTCACTAAGATGGATATCTACTTCTCACAACATAATCCTAACAAAATCACTCAGATTTATGTATATATGTTTTGTTTTCTCTCTTTTCTGCTTCGTCAACAGATGACTAGGCTGATGAGTGTTCTGTTCTTGAAGTTGAGACTTAGAAGAATTCTGCTTCAAACTTTTTGCTCTCAAAGTGTGCTGTGTTTTTTTTCTTCAACTCACGAACTGAACTATTTATACTTGAGATTTGAAATTCTGCCCGTTGAGAGATCGACAGCTGTTCAAATCCTCGAGTACTGGTCCTTTCTGCAAAAACGGCTACCTGCGACTGAACACTGTACACTCTGTTGTACTTGCTGTCAGATCGCATTTAATGCACCAATCTGATACGAGGTTTCTCTTCAATCATTTGTCATTACTCCAAGTGCATTTATTACCGTTGCACTGATCTTCTGATCCACTTCCACTCAGCTGATCGAAGTCACTCGTCTGATGTGTACTCGGCTGATCCCAAACTTGAATTAATCTCATTTGAGTCGGCTGATAGTCCACCAGTCTGATTTCTTCTTCAGCAATAGATCAGTAGTCTTCTGGACCAAATTTGACTTCTCTGAAGTAATTCTTCCTTAGTCAAATGTCTTTGAAGGTTTGTACTAAGCTTCCATACTTAGCTGATTCTGATGTTTTGGAAATCATCAAAATCTCCCTTCACTTCATGCTTTCCATCTTCATCTTCATCCAACAAATTGCCTTATATATATATCCCATTGGAGGTTTTTTCTCTCCGTCCACAAGTGGGCCAGTAAATTTCATAATGAAACTTATCATTTTCCAAAAGTCGATATTTAAAATAACCCCCGCTACTTGCTTGCCGCCTCTTTCCTTTGCAAATTTGCTAACTTTCCATTTGTCAAAAATAAACATGTCTCTCAATTGTGACTTGTGATTTTGAAATCTTTTCAATGTCAAGAAAGTCGTTGCAAAGCGAGTTGATCCCGTCCTAACCATATCTCTTTGGCTAGTGAACTCTCTCATCATGTCCAAAACTATTGTTCGATTATAGATATATCCATTGATGTTAATTGCACGTTCAAGTGTCCTTTTCCAATCGGGTAACTTGAACATATCTTCGAACATTAAATCCAAATAGTGAGTAGCACATGGAGTCCAAAACATATGAGGATATCGTTGCTCCAACCTCTTTCCTTTTCATTGAACAATAAAAAATAAAATTAAAAAAGCGCATAATAATAAATATATTATAAATTACACGAGATTAATGATTTATTACTCACCGGCATAAACGTTTTCACTTGCAGTATCAGTGACCACTTGTATCACACTTTTTTCTCCAATACATCTCACAAAACTATCGATCAACTCAAAAAAATTCTCGCCCGTGTGAGAGTAACTTGATGCATCAACTGATTAGACAAACATGCTCCCTCTAGGAGTATTGACCAAAAAATTGATCAAAGATCTTTGCTTTCCATCTTTCCAACCGTCCGCCATCAAAGAGCAACCATACTTATCTTTTTCTTCCTCATTTGACTTCATGAGTTGTTTTGTGTGTCCCACATCCTTCTTCAAATATGTAACTCTTACTTCGTGATAAGTAGGAGGTTTCATTCCAGGTTCATATTGTCCTATCACTCCAAACATAGCTTTGAAACTATCATAGTTCACCACATTAAATGAGATGCCGGCATCATACATCCATCTACTAAATTTTTGAACTGCATCATCCCTCATTTTCTTTTGAACTTCTAAGAAAGATTTGGATACATAACCTTTCTTTTTACGGACATCCTCATCGGATCGTTTATCGTAGTACAAATTGATGGGACCTAGTTGTCTTGACTTTTTAGGGACCATTGGTGGTCGACTAGAAGAGATAGGTCTCTTACCATAAGCTCGATCCTTATATACCTCCCTATCATCTATTTCTTCTCTTTCTTGGTCCGCTACTTCATCAAAGTGAGGCGTTTCCGATTGTCTTTCCTCCAAAACTCTCTTTGCGGTTTGTTTGGCGTCATACATATCTTTAAAAAGTAATTTTACGGCAGGCGAGACATTTGGGCAACCCGTTACATTCTTAAAACCACCAACAATATGTTAGTTTGCTCTTGATATACCTCCACTTGTTGCCTTAGGACAATATTTGCACTTTAAATTCTTCGTTTTATCATTTGGATCCAACATAGTCACATGCTCCCATCCGGGGTCCGGAACTTTTGCCATTCTATATTTAAGAAATTTATACAATTATCAAATAAATTACATAATTAATGCAATATTAATACTAATACCTATTTGATTTCACTATATGTAAATTCCACTAAGTGCTAACTTAGTTATATACTTATATGTAAAATGGTTATAAGTTATATGTGTATGACTGTATGTATTATATAAATTATGTGTATATATGGATGATTATAATAATATTCTATATATGTATATATGGATAAAAAGATGGACTTGGTGCAGTAATTTAAATTAATTATCTATAATATTCTATGTGAGTATATATATGACAATTAAAATTAGATATTTAGATGATCAATTTAACTCCCTTGTTAATTGTTATTACCTAATTAATTAAATATAAGTTACATAATTAGTTAATTACTTAAAAGAACTAAATAGAGAAAAGTGAGAAACATACCTTGAAGAAGAATTCGGCTAGCAAGTTTGGACAGAGGAGGGAAGGCGCGGTGGACGGCACGGACGACGCGATGGGTTGACGGCGCAAGTGAGGGGTCTGGTCTTGGCTAGGGTTTTGGACTTTTGGTAGAGAGAAAGATAAGAAGTCAAGGAGAGAGAGATAGTGAAGTCAAATTTGGAAAAAAAAAATAATTAAAGTCAAAGAACTCAGATTGACTTTAATTAAAAGAAAAAAAAAATTACCCACCCCATAAAGCGGCCGAGGCGAGGCCTTGCAACCACTTTCTGGGGATGGCCGATACGAGGCGATAATGGCTATCCTCCCCTCGCCCTGCGCAAAAGCGAGCGCATTAGGCGCCTTTAACAACTATGGGTCTACTGTATTCCAAAAATATATGTCTATTTTAGAACGGTTTTTCTCCATATGAGTACTGCATTAATATATTGAAAGTTTTTCGCGGGAGAAAACAAATTAAAATATAAAGTTTAACTTCTGCAAAGGAAAAATTATAACATTACAAATAACCTGTCTCATTCTGAGTTTCAATTTTTTCATTTCGATGTTGGGAGTTTGAACTTTCATCGAGTTGGATTTTCATTCCAATATTTTCTTGTGCATTAACATTGCTATGTGATGCAATTTATATTCAAGAGGGCAAGTGGTGTGGAGGAAACACGTTTTTCCACTATTTGAAAGATGAAATAATTAATATCGACGATTTGGAGATAAAATTAGTGTTTGTAGGTAAAATTCCTGGAATTATTTGAAAAAAATTGTCCTCTATTCTTGGTGGGAGAAAAGTTTGTCCTCGATTCTTGGTAAGAGAATCAAGGTTTGAGTACAACTATATTTTTAAAGACTTGGGGTACTCCACCATAATAGCATGATATCATGAATTATATTGAGTTCCACGACTTTAGATATAATAAATCATTTTCCCAAATAATCTTGAAGTTCAAGGAAACATTGATAACTTTATTCAACAATCTGGAACACCATTGGCATATAAGTCTTCTGAGTATTTCAACTCTAGTAAACTGAGGAAATAAATTGCTCCCTTCTCTTTTTGAGGGCTTTATATTGCTCTCCATGTAAGTTGCAATCAAGGTATGAGAAACCAATAAAATGCCTTCAAGTTGATAACTCGATAACACAATAACTTGCACACTCATTGCATAGTAAAACTATGTAACTAAATATTGATAAGTACAATTGAGACGACAAAGCAGCAATAGTCTTTCACTTGAATATAATTATCTAGTTTCCCTTTCTATGTCTTATTGAGTGTTCCACGTGTACTAGTAAACTTTACACTTTGATGCTAATTGTACCTAGGTAACTAAATTCACGGGGTCCACCTTCCCGCGCGCTCTCAATTCGCGCTCTAGAGCGCAAAACCAAAATTCGCTACTAAATTCGCGAATTTGTAAAAATAAGTGCGCTAATTTGTTGTTGCTAGAGCGCGCACTATTTATAAGGAGTGCGCGTCTTATCTGACTCTAAAGTGCGTATCTTTTAAACAAAGAATTTCGTATTATAGTTATAAAAGGTGCGTATTATAAATTTTGAAGTCGAGAATTATATAAAAAATCGTCAAATAGTGTTGAAAAAAGTTAAACAAATTATTTTTGTAAAAATGAGTATATGTGTATACATTAGAGCCACAAGTTAATACAGATTTTATAGTTAATATCAATAAACTAAATAACCAAAAGTTACTTTACCAAATCAAACTCTTACCTTTTCACTTCTCATTGGTTCACGGCATTAAGAGTTGAGCAAAATCAAAAAATTCATCTACATTCTGATGGGGGCTATTTTACACATAAGCCTGGATCGGACTCATCGAACTTAATCAGATCGATCTGATCTACTTATTGGGTTAGGATTACTCGAACATTCCAGATCAATCTGATCTGCTTATTTATATCTTATTGATCAGGCGAAGTCTCCTAATATTTCATGGGCTATGCATGTCTCCTACTTGTGTTAGGATACTACTAGGGCTAGGCTTACTATGTTATAAATAGGAGATTCTTCATTGTAATAGGAAAGACTCAGAAATTCTCCATTGCATAATAAAGATATCTACTTTGCTCTCCATTAATCTAATTGTCTACTTGAATTATTTTGCATTATTTCTTGTATTGCATCATCCTGAGTACTTTAACCAAGCCCTTACATTATTGTTTATTTGATTATCTTATTGATATTACCACACTTAACGAAATTCGGTAAAATCAGTTGGCGCCCACCGTGGGGCAGGTTAATTACTCGAACGAAATATGGTCAATCCAAGGAAAAGATCACCTCTCTCCCATGTGTGCGAATACACCGCTAGTGTGTGAGATTTCACATAGTCCGCCATATCGGTTCACCCTGCTCACTTAATTCTTAGCAAAACTTTGCAAGCTTATACTTATTTTAATAGTCACTCTCCCGCAATCATGAATCTCCATTCAATTCTTCATATACTTCGTTTCTTTTGCTGATTACGATTAGAACTCAAAAAACCCAAAAATATTAGATATTAGAGATTTATGATTTCTCTTCGGATTTGTGCAATTTCTCTTCGTCACTCACCTCCTGGAGACATATAAGCATCATCCACAGGTTTAATTTTACATTACGCGGCTGATTTTCAGTGATTGAAAGACGGAGCAATCAAAAATCGCGATCCCCTTCTAAAGTTCTTCGTGATTCTGGTTTTGGGGCTATTTGCGGTGAATTGGTGATTGATTCATGTTCTTTAGTGGTCGAATTCAGTGTTTATTACATCAATTTTATATTTCTGCTAACAATCCGCCGTTCCTATGATCCGGGCCGTGAAGAACTTTATCGGGCTTTGTGATTTCGGCGGATTCATCTGAAATTGGTCACGTTTCCCTGTTCTTTGGTGTTCGTAATCACGAAGTTCTACATCAATTTTCAATTCCAGTTGCTAATTGGTCGTTTAAAGTTTTCGGGCCTCACACCATTTTTCAGGCCGACCAATTCAGTTAGTTTGGGCTCGATTTTCTGATCGTTTCAACTGAAATCAATCATAGGTGAATTTAATTTCAGTTTGCTACTGCCAATTCGTCATTTTTGTGGCTTGGGCCGGGAAGAACAATTTCGGGCTTTGTGATTTCTGGGTTATTTGCTCGGTTTTCTTTCGCCCCCCCCCACCCCCCCACCCCACCCCGGTCAATATTGGCTACATCAATGGTGTGTATGCTTAACTTATTTTTCATCTGGAATTTGTTGGATTCCAGCAATCGGGCCTCACAATTGTTTACAGACATGGAGTATTTGTGAAATACAAAAGTAGTCTTTCACGTATTCATATTAGTTCAGCTGCTTGGTTGATTATTATACTAATTTCCTGTAATTATATATACTTGAATTGAGCTGCTTCATTGAATGGTTGGAGTTTTACAAGTTCAGCTGCTTGGTTGATTATTATACTAATTTCCAGTAATTACATATACTTGAATTGAGCTGCTTCCTTGAAAAATTGGAGTTTTACAGGAATCAATTATATATACTTGGATTATCTACTTACTTGAATGGTGGTAATTTTACAAGACAGTGGAGGATCGAGAGCAAAAGAGTAAATTCTATTGAGATAACTCTATGCTCGAAATTAAAATGAGTAAAATTTGTTGATATAACTCTGTGATATAAATCAGGCAAGAACTTTTGTTCGTCCTGAGGATCGAAATTAAAAAGAGTAAAATCTGTTGACATAACTCTGTGATATAAATCAGGCAAGAACTTTTGTTCGTCCTGAAGATCGAAATTAAAAAGAGTAAAATCTGTTGATATAACTCTGTGATCAAAATCAAGCAAGAACTTTTGTTCGTCCTGAGGATCGAAAATTTCGAGTAAAAACCACTAATTTGGTATAAACTCTTGATCGAAAATTTCGAGTAAAAACCATTAATTTGGTATAAACTCCTTGATCGAAAACTTCGAGTAAAACCATTAATTTGGTATAAACTCTTGATCGAAAATTTCGAGTAAAAACCATTAATTTGGTATAAACTTCTTGATCGAAAATTTCGAGTAAAAACCATTAATTTGGTATAAACTTCTTGATCGAAAATTTCGAGTAAAAACCATTAATTTGGTATAAACTCCTTGATCGAAAACTTCGAGTAAAATCATTAATTTGGTATAAACTCTTGATCGAAAAATAAGGAGTAAAACCATTAATTTGGTATAAACTCTTGATCGAAAATTTCGAGTAAAAACCATTAATTTGGTATAAACTCCTTGATCGAAAACTTCGAGTAAAACCATTAATTTGGTATAAACTCTTGATCGGAAAATAAGGAGTAAAACCATTAATTTGGTATAAACTCTTTGATCGAAATATTGAGCATAAACCGTCGATCGGTAAAGCTCGATCTATGATCTATGATCCATAAAGGAATAGAACCTTTAAGTTGGTAAAAATCCCGATCTTTTGAGCATAAACCGTCGATCGGTAAAGCTCGACCTAGGATCTAAGATCTACGATCTACGATCTCTAAAGGGATAAAACCATTAAGTTGGTAAAAATTCCAATGTTATGAGTATAAACTATCGATCAGTAAAGCTTGATCTACGATCTTCGATCTCCGATCAACGATCTCCAAAGGGTTAAAACCAATAATTGTTATACAATCCATTTTATTAATTTGAGTAAAACCGTTAGTTCGGTATACACTCAGCGATCTACAATGACTACAAAACTAAAGCTTAGACCATTGAATTGGTATGGATTCTAAGATAAACAAGATAATTTGTATGAGATCGACAGTAGTCAATCGACCTTCGATACTATGAACTGATGAAACGGATGCTTTGGACGAGTAAAGATTTTAAATGAACAGTCAACATCTACCTAGCTCATTCAAAGAAAATGAAGACAAGGGAGATTTCAGGAGCAAACACTTTATTAAAAATGAGAAAGCGTATGCTCGATCTATAAAGATCGATTGGGATTCATAAATCCTATACAGATCTACGCTATTAAAAATATAAGGCTAACTAGTCTCGGAGATCTTCTAAAAATTGATCGAAATTTGAGCTGCCAAGCCTCTATTCTGTGCTTCCAGTTTTATGTTCAATCTCGGCATCATTCGGGACGACAAGATCTTGTTTCGTTTCTGAGGTCGACATTTTGGCTAAGAAGGGTCGAAAAATTACACTGTTCGCAGAAATATTGACTTATGAAATTATTAACTACTCCGATCTCGCTGATGTTTATATGTGTAAATGGTAATGACGATTTAGCCATTGGCTTGTATGCGACCATTCATTTTCCCGCATCATAAAATTGCAACTCTAGCCCTTGAAGAGGTTATGGAATGTTAAGAGCTACTAGAATATAACATATTTACTTCAACAATCAGTATATCTCAATGGATAAGTACTCTTTTTTCCCTTGGTCGGTTTTTATCCCAATAGGTTTTTCCGAGCAAGGTTTTTAATGAGGCATGTCCGAGATAAGAAGCAAGAAGCTATTCAAAGGCATATTTTTACTTCTCCAAGCTACGGCTGTACCTAAATAGATTCAATGAATATGTACTCTTTTTTCCTCACTCGGTTTTTATCCCGGAAAGGGTTTTTCCGAGCAAGGTTTTTAACGAGGCATATTTCACGAATATCCTACGAAGAATCATCAGAAAGACTTTATTTACTTCTACGAGCTTCAGCTACGATTACGCTCGAGAAGAGTGAGGGAGTACTGATGGGGGCTATTTTACACATAAGCCTGGATCGGACTCATCGAACTTATTCAGATCGATCTGATCTACTTATTGGGTTAGGATTACTCGAACATTCCAGATCAATCCGATCTGCTTATTTATATCTTATTGATCAGGCGAAGTCTCTTAATATTTCATGGGCTATGCATGTCTCCTACTTGTGTTAGGATACTACTAGGGCTAGGCTTACTATGTTATAAATAGGAGATTCTTCATTGTAATAGGAAAGACTCAGAAATTCTCCATTGCATAATAAAGATATCTACTTTGCTCTCCATTAATCTAATTGTCTACTTGAATTATTTTGCATTATTTCTTGTATTGCATCATCCTGAGTACTTTAACCAAGCCCTTACATTATTGTTTATTTGATTATCTTATTGATATTACCATACTTAACGAAATTCGGTAAAATCACATTCAAACTTGTTAGAACTCTCCGGTCTCCACTCTTCTTAGCCTACGCCGTACACCAGTGTTGGGTAGGTAATTACTTGATTTAATTCTATCCTATTACATGATTTAATTCTACCCTAAATCTTTTTTCACTGTTAAAAACTATAATTTTCACTCCTCATGGGTTCACCGCTCGGGTCATTTTTGGTAAAATTAACTTGTTATACAATTATACATGTGTTGGCATTTGTTGGATGGAATACTTTGGTTCAAATATTTGTAATGTGTTGCTTGGTGTTTGTTCTTTGAGGTTAGAGTTCTTTTTAAGTAATTTTTCTAATTTAAGTGTATTCCACATTTTCACCACCTAAAATGTGTGTTGTCTCTACTATGTATATTTTGATTAGCATGAGTAGTAAACCCATAAGCTACTCATATTTATCAAGAGATAATAAAAATACACGAGGGTATATCACTGCTTACATGTCTAAAGTTTTAATCAATGTATTTGCTTATCGAACAGAAAAATTATGAATGACAATCACGTAAGTTCATCGGCTGATCTTGAGGAAGAGAATATTGATACGCATGATGACCAACTCACTGCTAGACCGCTCAAGAAATATGTGACTATGATCGGTCCAAAAAAAGATAATAAATGGATCTGCAACTTTGGATGCAAGGCTGAACCGTATACGGGATCTTACACTCGCATAAGAGTTCATTTTCTTGGAAGAGCTCGTGGGCAGAGAGCACTTGGGATTGCAGAATGTTCTAAAGTGACGAAAGATGACAAAGAAATAATGAGAAAAGAAGAGCCAGAAGCACAAAAAGTGTTCGCACGATCATCACGCAAGGGTGTTAAAGTAGTTCTCCCTCCAACAACTCATACAGGTACTACAAAATGATTCTAGAATGGTATCTGATATTTTTGACATGTTTTCAAGATGTGATGTCGATGGTTTAATTGGAAGATTTTTCTACGGTTGTGGAATTCAATTTAATGTTGTGGAAAATGATTCGATTTTGTGACTCTGATAAGGCTGTCATTGGGGAAATTTATCAAAAATGGAAGATATGCTTTGTTCAATTGACTTAATATTATCAAATAGGCCTGAACTCTTGAACATTGTTCATAGTTTTGTCCTTGAAAGGTGGCAAAAAATGAACATTCCCTTGCATATGTTGGCATACATGTTGACTCCATTTTACTACTCTAATACATGGTTGACAAATTCTAATCCTAAAGGTGAAAGAAGGAAGAAGCCAAATGTTGATTCCGATGTTCAGAATATGTACTTAGACGTAGTTGATCGACTTTTAGGTAATTCAGTCGAGGCTGCTAGAGCTCGGGTTCAACTTGCTGACTTTGTGTCTAATGCAGGTATCTTGAAGAGGAATCAAGTTCTTCTAGTTTTGTGAATCCTCCCTGTTGGTCCCAAGTGGTCATATGAGGTATAGAGGGGGGGAGGGGGTGAATAGACCTCTGAAAACTTTCAGAAATTTCTCTAACTTTTCTTATCAGCAGAGTAAGCTGATCAAGAACTCGTGAGACTACTTCACTGATTGCGCACTTAGCTTAATCAGTAGAGTTGCCACTCGTCTGATTTAACTTATCTGATTCAAATATAATCAGAGTTTCAAATACTTGTTTGCAGCGGATATATCAAGTGTTTTTCAACAAGTTGTTTTCTTCCTTAAAAGATTTTAACCCTAGTTTTTAAACTCCATTTTAAACTCCTTTTTAAAATCTTTTGTTAAGTTCGTATGTTTGAAGTTCTTTGAAAATATGCAAGTAAAATGCAGTAAACAAACACACAGAATTTTTATAGTGGTTATATAGACAAGAATGTCTTTTAGTCCACTCTTCCAAGTCACTTAGATCTTGGGTTATACTATAATCACTAAGTTTACAGTATATTCTACTTGCGCAATTCAACAAATGAAAAGCCACAAGTTCGTAGTAAGAAATCACAAAGAAGTCCTACTCTCTGAAGCTAGATCACTCACTTAGATGGATCTACACTCCTCACAACTTTCTCTATTACAGAAATCACACAGATTTATGTGTTTTCTTTGTTTCCTCAAATCGACTTTTGTCAACAGATGACTAAGCTGATGGTGATCTGTATTTGAGCTTTGAGACTTAGAAGATTTTGCTTGCTTCGATTTTCTCTCAGTTGTGAATCTTCTTCTCTAACTCTTGAATTCAGATCTATTTATACTTGAGGATTTGAATTCTGCCCGTTGAGAAATCGACAGATCTTCAAATTTTCCTCGAGTACTGGTCCCTGTTTCAGAACGGCTTCTGCAACTGTTCATTGTACAGTTCTGTTGTATTTTCTGTCACGTCGCATTAAATACACCTTGCTGATCCGAGGTTCTTCTTCAATCATTGGACTTTAATACACTTCTCTTATAGCTTTATTACACCGAGTGCATTTATTACCGTTGGAATGACTTTCTGATCTCTTCAACTTTGCTGATCGAATCTACTCTTCTGATGAACACTCTGCTGATTCAAACCGAACTCATCTGATTTGACTCTGCTGAAATCCACCAGTCTGATTTCGAACTCCACATCAGATCAGTAGTCTTCTGGACCAAAATTCAATCCTTCTGATTTTACTTGTCTTCTGAGATTGAATTTCCTAGAGGTTGCTAAGCTTCCATTACTTAGCTGATGACTTTTGGAAATCATCAAAACCTCCCTTCACTTCTTCATCTTCATCCAACACTCCCCAAGCAACTCAAGAACAAAGGCAACCACAAGAACAAACTCAGTCGCAGAGAGCTCATTGTCCTCAAGTATTTGAAGATCAATCTATAAGTCAAACAAGAGGAACTAAAAAAGCTCGACTTGTGTAATGGTTATTGGGAAATCTTGTCTTTTTGTTATTATATAGTTTTTTGTTGGTAATGTTGCAGTGGTTTTTTAGCAACTAAGGAAATCATGTCAGGCTACTTTTTTGATAAGACGAGAAGGTGTATATTTTTGTTGGTTTTTTGATGCATTAGCAAAGGTGGGTGGTAAAGCACTTATGATAAACTTGTAACAATGTTAGTATGTGACTATATTGATTATGGAACTTATGCTACTAATTGTAATGGAACTTATTTGATTGTAATGATATGTATTTATATAACTGAATGAAATCATATATCTTAGTTATTTGAAATGGTCATACTGATAATTTTGTACTTTTATGATGTTATTTTTTCTATTGTGATATGTTATTTAATTATTTTGTATTTCTTGAAATATATTTTTATAGACGCTCTCATACTTGAAATTTACAGTCACTCACACTTTCGCGCACATGCACCCGCACACGCTCCACAACTTAGTTACCTAGAATTGTACTTGATGTTGCGTAAAAATGTTGTAGGGGCAATGGTGGAATTAGTTGAAAGGATAGTGCCCTGCAAGCCAATATATTTAGCTTGTATTAGGACTATCATAAACTTTCTCTAGTATAAATGAATTAATACGCTCGTTTGTTTATAGTATGTAAATCAAACAATGGCCAACTTCATCTCTCGCGAATCACTTAAGCGATTGGATGAAATCCTTAGATCACAATAGACTATGGGACGATTCATTTCAATATGAGTGCAATCATGAAAAAGTCTCTAAGGTTGTGATCTTAAAACATGTTCCAAGTCATAGATTCCAAACGAGACGGGGTATCGAAGGAATCGCAAAGACTTGTACGAATATGCATGATTCACGTGGAGTGAATTTGTAGCGTTTCATGAGCAAGGCATTTGATGCTAGTGCATATGAGTAGGTGGTTCGATAGGGGATCGAACGTATCGAACGACCCGAACAGAGAACCCATTGTGGAAGCGCATGACGCACATCGGCGATGGGATGTTTCTCAAGACTTATAATAGTGTACGATTTAGACCTTTGACTTGAGGTGCTAGGGCGAATTCGGTACACGTGAGTACGTACTTTGATTTAGGAGCCGATCACTTAGCCTGATCATTGTGCGACTACTTTGGGTACGTAGGATCGTGTACGCGAATGGTTAGCACTAATATGAGATCTACCGACTCAACGTAGTGTGTTGAGAGAATTTCCTATACGTTCTTAGATAATATATTCCGAGAAACCTGCGGCCGCAGTTGATGACGGATTTGGAAAGGGGTTTCCAAATTTAGCAGTCACACCGGAATTATTATCCAGAATTAGAAAGTATAGTTATTGAGATAATTAGAGGTGCCGATCAATTCACACACCCTAGGTCTCGATCGGGAAATTAAGTTGATAGAAGGACCGTATGTACATGGTACTTATAAGAGGTGAGGTTCACTGAGATCAATTCACCTGAAATTGGGCCTCATGGGCTTGTGGCTAGACATCGACCATGAGGTGTGGGTACTCATGAATTAATAAGAAGATTAATTCTTGAGTGGTTAATTGAAGATGTTCAATTAATCGGAGCAATTTATAAGCTCATAAATTAAATCACGAAAGTCGTGGGCCCGCGACCAATTGATGGTGAACCTAGAGGGTCACACACAATACAATTGGACTGCAACAAATCATATAAGGAAAGTTTGATTTAAAGAGTTAAATCAAAACTGAAGAATTAAAGTGTTAATTCTTGAAGAAGAAAAACTAATTAATTAAAGGGTTAATTAATAAGAGAGGAATTAATTTAATTGATTAATTGGATTAATTAATTAAATGGGCTGAATTAATTAAAAAAGTTTAATTAATTAAAAGATGGTTTAGGTTCATTAGGAAACAAATAAAGGCCATAAGTAAATGGGCTTTAAGTTTCCTAGTAGGATTAGATCACATCTAGGTCAAGACTCCTTATCTATATAAGGAGCTCAAGACCTCAAAAACCCAAGCCCTAGACTAAGAAGTAGCCGCCCCCTCTCTAGATCTAAAAATCAGCCGCAGCCCCTTCATCTTTCTTGAAGTTCGGCCAAACCCTGTGAAATTGCACAGGGTTCATGCGATTTTCTTCTTCTTTCTTCCTGTCTGATATCTTTTGGATCTTAGTTCTGAGCCTGTGGATTCAAAGGAGTTGCTACAATCCAGTTGGTGTGGACACCGCTAGAGGCACAACACATGGGGTGCTTCTTCGAACCAAAAGTCCTGCAGATCTGAAAGAAAACCGGAGAAAAACCACCACCGTTCCTGTGGTGAGGTAAAAATCGATAAACCCCCTATTGTTGGTTTATTTGTGTAAAAATCCTTTTCGTATGACTAGATGAATAAAGATCTTGTTTGGGTTGTTTAAAAAATTTTAAATTCAGCTGCTTTTAATGTTCTGACGTTACCAATAACCTAACATTAGTGATAAAATTCATTCTCTTATTCATATAAATCACATCATATAATTTAGAGTAAATTGAGGTTTGTAACATACAACATATTCATGAAAAAAAAATTCTAAATACTCTTGATTTTGTGTTTTTCCTGCATTTAGTTCAATAGCTATCCTTTTTTTTTTAAAGGCTTTCATTATTCCACTTCTTTCAACCTTGGGAGTGGCTATTCTCCATAACTAATTTCAACCTCCATTAATGACTAAATTAACTTGGTTAGTGCTTACAACACCACCTTTTGCAACCTTGTGGTGAATTTTCTCTACCTTCTTCCTCTCCTTGCATAACTGCTTTGACTTGTGTGAGGTCGACTTCATGGTTGCCATGTTTGATATCTAGGATCGTTGGGAGGGGTTTGTCCTGAAAATGCCGCCTTTCTCTCTTCTCCGTTTTTGACTTCATCAATAGATTTCCTGATAATGTAAGCACTGATTTCTATGAATTTTGTGCCATTGAAGTCTGTATGTCTTTCATTTGCTTGAATCTTCATACTTACAACCTCAACAACTACATTTTCAAAGTTATACACACCTTTACTTTGACTTGTTGATCAGTAATGTTGATCATGTTGTTGAAAGGCTCAAGCATCTTTCTGTTAGGAATAGTGTCCCGCGAACCATCTATGTACGAAGATTAATGAAGTTTCATTTGTTCATTATATTCACATTTATGTTTTACTTAAGATGCATAAATTATGTCACTAAAATAAAAGTTAGTTAGCCTCTAAGTTTCTTTTTATTTATCTTCGATTAAAGATAAGTATTATTGCAAAAAATTAATATTTACGATGTAAATTTATTATTTAGTCCATTCATCACAATTATATGAGGAACATATAAATATCTATAAAGATTATTGCACAAAGTTTATATTTACAATGTAAAAGAAATATTATGGTCATTCATCTCAATATGACAAACATAATATCTAAAAATATATTGTTACGATTTTCATTTGATTTAATTACTATGCTAAACTTACAGTTAGTGCCATTATTGAACTTAGAGTAATGTGAGAAAAGTAGTAATGAAGAGAGACACTTTTTCTGTTGGTCCCAAGTGATCTAATGAGGTCTATAGGGTTGGGGGGGGGGGGGTGGTTAATAGACATATGTACCTTTAAAAATTAGCTCTGACTTTGCTTAAGTAGAGTAAGCTTATCTGTCTTATTAGATTACTCAGTTGATCTAGCACTTAGCTTATCAGCGTAAGATAGACCACTCGTCTAATTTACTTATCTTTTCA
The DNA here is from genome assembly GCA_030819805.1 of Penstemon newberryi var. newberryi. Lineage (NCBI taxonomy): Eukaryota > Viridiplantae > Streptophyta > Magnoliopsida > Lamiales > Plantaginaceae > Penstemon > Penstemon newberryi. The sequence goes on along the minus strand of JAUALY010000003.1, from coordinate 30,324,802 downwards.
GACAACTGCAGAGTTTTAAACCTGAATGCAGCGGATATGAAAGTGTATGTTTTTTAAACAAGTTTAACTCAAAGGTTTTATCCCCCGTTTGATAAATTCCTCTTTAAAAGATTAGTCTTTCAAAACTTTTACTTTACTTATGAAAATATGCGATGCAAATGTAAGAAAGTAACCAGGAATTTTTATAGTGGTTCGGCAGGCAGAATACCCCTTAATCCATTCTTCAACTTGGCTTCGTCAACAGATGACTTAGCTGATGATCTGTTCTTGAGTTGAGACTTAGAGAATTTGCTCGTTGATTTCTCTCTTGTGTTGTGTGTTGTCTTAACTCTTGAATGTAGATCTATTTATACTCGGAAAAACTAATTTTGTCCGTTGAAGTGATATAGATATTCATATCTTCCTCGAGTTCCGGTCAAATTCTTAAACGGCTCTCTGCAACTGTTCATTGCAAAACTGTTGTACGGAGTTGTCAGTCGCATTAAATCACCATGCTGATATGAGGTAATTTGAATTAACTCCTCCAATCATTTGTCATAAATGCCCTTTCGGCTCTCATTTATTACGCTAAGTGCATTTATTAACATTGGAACGACTTATGATCCCTTCCACTTAGCTGATCAAATCCACTCTACTGATGAACACTCTGCTGGATCAACTCGAACACATCTGACTTGACTCTGTTGATATTCACCAATATGATTCCCTATTCAGCTTAAGATCACTTGTCTTCCTGACCGAAATTCAATCTTCTGATGTGTACTTGTCTGGTTGAATCTTTAAAGGCTTACTAAGCTTCCATTACTTAGTTGATAACCCTTTTTTGGAAATCATCAAAACCTTCCTTAAAATTCCTCAGCTTCGTCCAGCATTTTCCATATTCATGCACAAAAAGTGAACAATTTTGACGTTTGTGTGTACATATATATGTGTGTGTGTATTAGATAAATGCAAGAAAAGTAGTATTGAAGAGAGATCTTTATATATATATATATATGATAACAAGAAAATTTGTAATGATGAGAGGTCTTTCTTTTCATATTCATGCACAAAGGAATAATATTGATGGGTGTGTATATATATATATTATTCGTACCACGCTAATCACGGTAACAGTTTATCTATACGTTGGTGTTGTTTTTAAACATTGTTGATTTTTAATTTATTATATGATGTAGAGTAGATAAATAGATTCTAACTATAATCTTGTTTAGAACTCAAATTTTTCTTTCTAATCTTGATTTCTTAGTACCAGATATAGTCTTTAGAAGGCTATTGTTGTAACTTGTAAGTGGTCATGCACATAACACCAAAAAAATTAAAAAACTAAACATTTCTCATAAAGTTAAGAAATAATAAAATAACACCACTTCACAGTATCCCCAAGAAAACCTAAAACCCCAACCATTCATCTCCCAACCAATTGGTACACAAGATGAATCAGATGAAATGGTAATCAAGTGCAATTAAAAAGAGAGTCAAACAACAATAGATGTTTTTGTGAACAAAAATGAAGAGTGATATTGTTGTTATGACAATATACCCACATACTTGACCCATAATCCTAAAACCCTAACCGACCCTAATCACGCCCATGTTACAAAGCTCAATTCCATCTTCCACCCTTAACAATCCTAGCCACCACTCCCTTCTTCAGCCACTGTCGATGTCGTCCCTTGCCGAAATGCTGCTGCCAGCCCCTTCCGCCATCGCCACCTTCCCTCATCATCCCGAGTCTAGCCAACACACAAACCTAAGACAAAACCATCCTTCCACCTCTCCAAAATGACGCTAGTCACTTAGTCCTTCCACCTCGTTACCAAGCCACCACCGCACACCAGTCCACCCAGCCTTTGAATCCATCTCCCGACACTTATGTCTCTCTATTTCTCTCTCTCTCTCTCACTGTGGGTGAATCACACGCATTGAATGTGCAAAAAAATTGTGAGACAAAATAAAATATTGTGATCAGTTAGGAAACAACATCCTTGAGGAGCACATTAGGAAAAAAATTAATGTTGCACAAAACGACGTCATTTAAAAGATGTGCGTTAAGGGGAAAAAGGGAAATAAACGACTCAAAATTTGGAAGATGCTCGACCATAACGTGCGCCCATAAGGACTTATATATGTAATATTTTTGTGTGTTTATCTGTGGGTGTGGGGGTGTGCGGAGCAAGAAAAAAGCTTAAGATATACTTTCAATTTTTGAAATAATTGAGGCCTATGGTATTCGTAATTTCTCCTGGAGTAGGACCAAGTTTGTCTTCCTAACACAACCCAAAATTGTGTAGAGGATATTTGACCTCCATTTTGGAATGCATTCTAGATAACGGGTAATACTATAAACTAATATGAACATTAGTTCTATGTGATTCCATTAAACTAAACAACATACTTACATTGAGGTACATATTACCAAATAAGTATATGATTGTATCTCATTTATTCTTTTCTTTCGGTCCTGTGATTTCCTATTAGAGAAAATGAATGACTCTATAGAAGGTAAGTCACAAAGTGACACTCTATTTGGAAGCATGAACTTTCAGTGGGGTGTCACATGAGCAGAAGTGACAATGAAAGAAAAGGAAAAAATATTTTAAATAAAAGACAAAAACAAATGTGTTATATTGTTTCGTTTGAATTGTATCATCCTTAGTTTAATCCACATACCACATTTTATTTGTGATGTTCATGTTTGAAACATTTACTTAAACCAAAATAATTTGTCCGCTTATTTGGTTGTTTCTTGGATATGATATTTCTTTCTTTCTTATGTAGCCTTTCTATAAATATAGGTAATTCTCTTAAATTTGTTTTTTAATAATATAATTTTAAGTAAATCTTGAATTGAAATGTATGAAAATGACATATACTCGTTAAACTTCATACCTATCAAAACTTGCTAATTAACTTAAAATTTATACTGTTAATTATCACACATCGAAATGTAGGTTTGATCTTATACTCATTTTGATTATTTCTATCATAGAATACCTATAATCCATATTCAAATAATAGGTGCATGTATCGATCAAACAAATAGTATATTAAAGCCATTTTATTATGGATTACTTACATCTGGTACTATTTTCATATAAAAGAAAATTCAAGAGTCCAACTAAATTTTTGTTTTAATAACACAATCCAATACATATTAAGAAAATCTGAAATTTGAATTTATCAAAAGAAAGAAGCTTCACAAGTTTTCATACCTGTCAAACTTGTTTTGAATTGGGGAAAGCCTTCACTTGATAATTCTCTTAAAATATCTATATTATCAAGAAGTTAAAATCTATCAAATCCACGAACAAAAATATAAAAATATAAAAATAAAATTACCAAATAGACACAAAAATATGTCGAATGAGTACTGGTAAAAATGAGACCATAGCTTGGGATGGAGTGGAATAGGCTAGTATTTAACTAATAGATGAAAGAAAAATATTAAGAATTATCAAGACTTATTGCAAAATTAACTAATTAGCTTTAATCACGGGTAAAATTTTGGCATGAAATAAGGATTTTAATTCATTGTCAACTCAAAATTTTTTAAGTAGCTATACGCGGCCAAACATAGTTAATGATCTTAATAAACTTATTTATTTTTACACTTTTTTGTTGTATGAAGGATTACGGAATTTTGAGTAAAATGAGCATATTCAGTTATGGGTTTATGACAAGTAATAACTTTTGACCTTGTGATTCAATCATGAGATATCTAAGTCATAAGATTTTTATCCGCATGTCAATTTGTGATTCAACATTGGGATACTGTAAGGATTTTATCCATAAGAATTTTATCAACATGTCAGTTTGTCTTTCAACATTGTGATATCTAATAAGATTTTTTATTGTCAATTTGTGATTCAACATTTTGATATCTAATAAGGAACTTTATTCATATGTTACATTGTATCCTCACACAACTATGTAAAAGAGCTATGTGGTATAAAATTTTCATAACTTTACCAGCTTCTTTAACTCTTAATACTCGTTCATATTTTTACTATGTCTCGCAATCCTGCAATTTTAAGGAGTCTCGTAACTAACTCGGATTCTGACAATATGATTTTCATATTTCATAGGTTTTATTGTGTATACTAAACCGACTACACAATTTTCTGCTGCAACACAAAATAATTAAAAAAAAAATAACATTAGTGGAAAAGAATAGTCTCCACAATATGACAAATTCATGTTTGAATTCATATTGATAGAAGTGCTCCCTCAATGTGTCAATAATAACTTAAAAGAGATGAAGTGATCAGGTCCAATGACCAAAGATCTTCAAAAACCCAAAAAAATATTTAAAAAAAACACTCAAATCGCTTACAAAGTACATATAACTAGATCATTTTTTTTTAAAAGGTGATAATCACATGTATAAAATATATTTGTTTGTGATTGAGTTAGTTTAGTCAAGACCAAGTATGGATTATAATTGCTTCTTATGTCGTTAGTTTTTGTTCCGGTCTCTGCTTTTAATTATAATAAGATTTTGTTGATTTGTTTTTTTCTCTTTAGGATTTTTTCCGTGGACATAACTTAATTCTTTTTTATGTATTATGTGAATTTCTCTCCAAACATAAATTGGTCACATTATGAGATAGATAGTTGGGAGCGTCTAGGGTGCGGGCAAGGTAACTCGCCCTCACATGCGGGACGGCCCTGAAATCATGCCATGTGGCGGGCGTAACTAATATGTAACTCGGCGAGTTGACTCGGTCTGTAAATAGACCATTTTACCCTATTTTTTTTTTTAATTTTAAATAAAAGTTGAGATAATCTTCAATTAATAAAAGACATTTATAACCTTTAAATCTTCAATTAATAAAATATCGCTTTACCCCCAATTTTGATAATAATTGACTTTGATAATTTTCAAATTGACCCCTATATTTTGCAATTTTACGAATTGAATTATTTTGCTTCTAAAAAAATATAAAAAAACCGCCTGTCATATAAAACGACCGCTTTACCCCCAATTTTGATAATAATTGACTTTGACAATTTTGCAAATTGACCCCTATATTTTGCGATTTTACGAATTGAATTATTTTGCTTCTAAAAAATTATAAAAAAACCGCCTATAATATAAAAAGACCGCTTTACCCCCAATTTTGATAATAATTTACTTTGACAATTTTGCAAATTGACCCCTATATTTTGCGATTTTACGAATTGAATTATTTTGCTTCTAAAAAAATATAAAAAAACCGCCTGGCATATAAAAAGACCGCTTTACCCCCAATTTTGATAATAATTGACTTTGACAATTTTGCAAATTGACCCTTATATTTTGCGATTTTACGAATTGAATTATTTTGCTTCTAAAAAAATATAAAAAAACCATCTGTCATATAAAAAGACCGCTTTACCCCAATTTTGATAATAATTGACTTTGACAATTTTGCAAATTGACCCCTATGTTTTCCGATTTTACGAATTGAATTATTTTGCTTCTAAAAAAATATAAAAAAACCGTCTGTCATATTAAAAGACCGTTTTACCCCCAATTTTGATAATAATTGACTTTGACAATTTTGCAAATTGACCCCTATATTTTGCGATTTTACGAATTGAATTATTTTGCTTCTAAAAAAATATAAAAAAAACGCCTGTCATATAAAAAGACCGCTTTACCCCCAATTTTGATAATAATTGACTTTGAAAATTTCGCAAATTGACCCTTATTTTTGCGATTTTACGAATTGAATTATTCTGCTTCTAAAAAATATAAAAAAATCGTCTGTCATATAAAAAGACCGCTTTACCCCCGATTTTGATAATAATTGACTTTGACAATCTTGCAAATTGACCCCTATATTTTCCGATTTTACGTATTGAATTATTTTGCTTCTAAAAAAATATAAAAAAACCGCCTGTCATATAAAAAGACCGCTTTACCCCCAATTTTGATAATAATTGACTTTGACAATTTTGCAAATTGACCCCTATATTTTGCGATTTTACGAATTGAATTATTTTGCTTCTAAAAAAATATAAAAAAATCGCCTGTCATATAAAAAGACCGTTTTACCCCCAATTTTGATAATAATTGACTTTGACAATTTTGCAAATTGACCCTTATATTTTGCGATTTTACGAATTGAATTATTTTGCTTCTAAAAAAATATAAAAAAATCGCCTGTCATATAAAAAGACCGCTTTACCCCCAATTTTGATAATAATTTACTTTGACAATTTTGCAAATTGACCCCTATATTTTGCGATTTTACGAATTGAATTATTTTGCTTCTAAAAAAATATAAAAAAACCGTCTGGCATATAAAAAGACCGCTTTACCCCCAATTTTGATAATAATTGACTTTGACAATTTTGCAAATTGACCCTTATATTTTGCGATTTTACGAATTGAATTATTTTGCTTCTAAAAAAATATAAAAAAACCATCTGTCATATAAAAAGACCGCTTTACCCCAATTTTGATAATAATTGGCTTTGACAATTTTGCAAATTGACCCCTATATTTTGCGATTTTACGAATTGAATTATTTTGCTTCTAAAAAAATATAAAAAAATCGCCTGTCATATAAAAAGACCGTTTTACCCCCAATTTTGATAATAATTGACTTTGACAATTTTGCAAATTGACCCCTATATTTTGCGATTTTACGAATTGAATTATTTTGCTTCTAAAAAAATATAAAAAAACCACATGTCATATAAAAAGACCTCTTTACCCCCAATTTTGATAATAATTGACTTTGACAATTTCGCAAATTGACCCCTATATTTTGCGATTTAACAAATTGGGGGTTTTTGCAATTTTTTTATATGACAGGCGGTTTTTTTATATTTTTTTAGAAACAAAATAATTCAATACGTAAAATCGGAAAATATAGGGGTCAATTTGCAAAATTGTCAAAGTCAATTATTATCAAAATTGGGGGTAAAGCGGTCTTTTTATATGACAGGCGATTTTTTTATATTTTTTTAGAAGCAAAATAATTCAATTCGTAAAATCGCAAAATATAAGGGTCAATTTGCAAAATTGTCAAAGTCAATTATTATCAAAATTGGGGGTAAAACGGTCTTTTTATATGACAGGCGATTTTTTTATATTTTTTTAGAAGCAAAATAATTCAATTCGTAAAATCGCAAAATATAGGGGTCAATTTGCAAAATTGTCAAAGTCAATTATTATCAAAATTGGGGGTAAAGCGGTCTTTTTATATGACAGGCGGTTTTTTTATATTTTTTTAGAAGCAAAATAATTCAATACGTAAAATCGGAAAATATAGGGGTCAATTTGCAAGATTGTCAAAGTCAATTATTATCAAAATCGGGGGTAAAGCGGTCTTTTTATATGACAGACGATTTTTTTATATTTTTTAGAAGCAGAATAATTCAATTCGTAAAATCGCAAAAATAAGGGTCAATTTGCGAAATTTTCAAAGTCAATTATTATCAAAATTGGGGGTAAAGCGGTCTTTTTATATGACATGCGGTTTTTTTAGATTTTTTTAGAAGCAAAATAATTCAATTCGTAAAATCGAAAAATATTGGGGTCAATTTGCAAAATTATCAAAGTAAATTATTATCAAAAATTGGGGTAAAGCGGTCTTTTTATATGACAGGCAGTTTTTTTATATTTTTTTAGAAGCAAAATAATTCAATTCGTAAAATCGCAAAATATAGGGGTCAATTTGCAAAATTGTCAAAGTCAATTATTATCAAAATTGGGGGTAAAGCGGTCTTTTTATATGACAGGCCGTTTTTTTATATTTTTTTAGAAGCAAAATAATTCAATTCATAAATCGCAAAACATAGGGGGTCAATTTGCAAAATTGTAAAAGTCAATTATTATCTAAATTGGGGGTAAAGCGGTCTTTTTATATCATAGCCGGTTTTTTATTTTATTTTTAGAAGCAAAATAATTCAATTCGTAAAATCGCGGAACATAGGGGTCAATTAGCAAAATTGTCAAAGTCAATTATCAAAATCGGGGGTAAAATGGTCTTTTTATATCATAGCCTATTTTTTTATTTTTTTAGAAGAAAAATAAGTGAAAGGGTAATTTAGGTATATTGTAATTTAATTAAAGTCAATAGTTACAAATTCATTTTGACCAAGTTACCTAATCAACGACCCAGATCAATCTGAGTCAAATGAACGGCATGATGAGGCTTCCCGCATGTGAGGGCGTAACTCACATGCCCGCACCCTAGAAAAATCCTAGATAGTTTAGTTGCCAACTTGCAAGTGGGTTGCTATACTAATTATTCGCATCTGAAACACACAAATACTAAGGAAAATTGGAAAATTCTTGCTCAAACTTAGTTTGATTAATTTTATCCAACCACAAAATAAGTGTATATATAGCATTTATTTTGTGAATAATTATTCTCTTACTAGTTTTATCCATTTTCAAATCACGTATATTACATTTGTCATATAATTTGTACTTTTTCTTAAACTATAACTGGATAATAAGTATATATAAATATATTCATAAAGACTGGTGTATTAAACATATTCAGCAAATAAATCGCATTATCTTAATTTATTTATAAATTGGTGTATAATATGAGAAATTTATGTATGTTTATCATACTCATAGATTAAAAAAAATTCATCGTTTTTGTCGAAAACATGATCGAAAATTTTCTGTTTTTGAATAAGTGGAAACAAAAAATAGGATGTAATTCCGATACGCTTAATTATTTGCCTTGAGACTCTTTTAATTTTCTCAATTTATCAACTTCTTCACAAAAAAATTTCTTAGTGTTTCCAACACATTTTCGAAAAGTTTTAATTTTGTTTTTAATATTTTAGCTGACCACAAATACACTCAAAATGAAATTTCGATCCATGATCATACTACGTCGCTCATGCCATGTGCAAATGTGCATCTTCAGTCTCAACAAATGATTATATATAATTAGATTAGGATTTAAAATCACACTAATTTTCAGAACTTCCTCTTTTGATTGAAGAAATTTGAAATGTTAGTTTAATCAGATGATGATTTGAGGTTTTACTACTATATAAGTGTCTATCTGTTTGGGCTTCGGATGGGTTGGAGTGTTGGGCCTATTGAATACAGTTTGGGCCTTGGTATGGGCTGGGCCTAGTAATTAATTCAGTTTGTGCTTTCAAATTAGCAGTTAAATTGTGCCATGTTTTGAAAGATAATCCTTCTCAAATATTAATATATAATTACTTATATATTATTATAATAACCAAAAAAAAAACAGCTTGGTTAAACAAAGTTAGTAAATAAAACATGCAATACAATGTTTTCGTACATAATCGTTTAGCTGTTCGTGCAAGGATACCCATATTAACGAAAATGCATTGATGGGTCGCTGCTAATTTAGGCTACGTATAAAGAGAAAAATTAATCTTCATGTTTTCGTACATAATCGGTTAGATGTTCGTGCAAGGATACCTATATTAACGAAAATGCATTGATGGGTCGCTGCTAATTTAGTCTACATATAAAGAGAAAAATTAATCTTCATGTTTCTTTAAATTTATAAATATTCTTGATGGTTAGGCCATCTACAAGAGCACATGTAAAACTTAAATTTTTAGAGTTTTGTTAAATTTTACACAAAAATTGAATATAACTGAATTCTAAGGGGAAAAATGAAAAAGACTAATATACCCTTTTAATTAATTATCCTCCACTAATGTTTGAGAAAATTTATGAGCATAAAGGGCAAAAATGGAAAAAGGATAATTAATGCTTTATTGAAAATTTAAAGTGACAGATAATATGACACAAGAAAAACTTTTCAAAGCGACAGATATTATGAAAGGAAGGACTAATATTTAAATTCATAATATTCATACCCTCAGTTGCGTTTGACCCGTCTATAAATGTCACGCTTCATTGGAAATTTGGAAGCTGCCAATACAACATAATCATTACACGAGAAAAACACGTTTCAAGAATTATTACCAACCACCATAAACATTACACGAGAAAAACACATTTCAAGAATTATTACCAACCACCATAAAGTTAGGTAGTAGGTATAGTCTCAATCTCAACAACCAAGACAACAATTTGATAAGCCCTTTTAATTATCATCTCTACTTTTCTACTTTCTGTCCTTAAATAAATGTACACAATTTTGATGGATCGGAAGGAAGAGCATAAAAAAAAAAAAATTATTGTTATCTACATAATTTGAATCAATTTTTAATAATTTTTGGTACAAAATTAGTTTGGCAACAAGCTATGCTAAAGTAATTAGACAGAGGATAATGAATCCAATGATATAAGGTTAGATAAAGAATATAAGTATTTTTAATAAATATAAAAGTATATTCTACTATCATTTAAGCAATTCAATCCACTAATTTTAAAGCATAACAAAGATTGAAAACCGCTCAGGAGCAAAAAGAATAGTTAAATATAAAAATATAACTATGTTATTTTCAAAATAATGTTCAGTTTTTACAAGTTAAATACATTTACCCCTTCAAAGTCACAATGTTTTTTCTTGTTCTAAATGTGAGTATTTTTTTATGATTTCTAAGGGATGTGACAATTATAATCATAAATATCACTTTTCTTTGGAATATAATGCAAAAACATTATTGTTCACTTATATATATATAATATATATATATATATAATATATATATATATATATGCAAAACTTCTTGTTAACTTAAAAAATTAGCAAGAATTCATCGTTCTTTTATAATAATAGCACAATGATGAGATCATCTCTTAATTTTCAAATGAGTACAATGAACTAATAGAGTTTTTTTAATAATAAAATCTTGGGAGTTTTGACAATAAAATAATACAGAGATTTTTTTGTTGATTAGGAATAACAAATGAGGTATATTCGCATTTTACTCGAAAAGAATAACCTTTAAACTTTTCGGTTTTCATTAAGAAACTATATTATTATTCACTACTAGAAAAATAGAAAATTCCCATCGAGATTCCCACCGATTTTGGGAAAAGTAGGTCGGAAATTCAATATACCCACCGAAATTCCGACGGCAAAAATCGGGTCGGAATCGGATTCCGATCGAAATTCCGACCGGTTCAATTCCGACCGAAATTCCGACCGATTTAAATCGGTGGGAATGGTCAGAATTTTAGAAAAAAATAATTTAAAAATGTAATTCAATACGAAATTTCCCCACTAAAAGCCCTAAATTATAATTCAACCCCACATCAATTCCAAAATTTGATTTAATTTTCAAGCACGCTCAACAATTTCAAACACAATATAATTAATAACAAAATCTAAAAATTTATACTAATTTCAAACACTCTATAATAACAAAATCTAATAATTTATACTAATTTCAAACACACTATAATAACAAAATCTAATAATTTATACTAATTTTAAACACACTATAACAACAAAATCTAATAATTTCTACTAACAAAATTTAAATCTATAACACTCAACAATTTATAAATCAAAATAGTATATATGTATACCTCAAGCTAGATCTTGAAATGAAGAAGAAGAATGGTGGTGCTACGACGGTGGTGGTGCTTCGGCGGTGGTGATAGTGGTGGTGACGGCGATGGCGATAGTGGTGGTGACGGCGGTGGTGATAGTGGTGGTGACGACGGTTCTCCTTGGTGCTAGTCCTTTGGTGGTCGAAAGTGAGGTGTTGGTGGTGGCTTTGCTCGGATGAAGACAATAGCCGGAAGTGAAATGAGGTGGTGGCCGTACGCAGAGGAGGAAGAAGAAAGGAGAGAATTTTTTTTTTTTGTTCAAGTGAAGAAGAATGGAAGAGTGTACATAAATTCCCACCGATTTGGAATCGGTGAGAATAATTAAGACATATTCCCACCGATTTCAAAATCAGTGGGAATTTTTAGTGCATAAATAAATAGCAAAATTCCCACCGATTTAAAAATCGGAAAATCGGTGGGAATTTTTAGTCAATAAATAAATAGCAAAATTCCCACCGATTTAAAAATCGGTAGGAATTTTGCACTTAAATTTTGTTTTTTAAATTCCCACCGATTTCAAAATCGGTGGGAAATTTTAGTCAAAAAATAAATAGCAAAATTCCCACCAATCTAAAAATCGGTGGGAATTTCGCACATAAATTTTATTTTTTTTAAATTCCCACCGATTTCAAAATCGGTGGGAATATTTAGTCAATAAATAAATAGCAAAATTCCCACCGATTTAAAAATCGGTGGGAATTTTTAGTCAATAAATAAATAGCAAAATTCCCACCGATTTAAAAATCGGTGGAAATTTTGCACGAACTAATTTTTATTTTTTTTATTTCAAAAAATCCGACCGATTTTGAAATTGGTCTGAATTTATCCGGTTCATTCGAAAATATTTAAATAATTCCGACCGATTTAAAATCGGTCGGAATTTTTACAACCAAATTCCAACCGATTATTTTTTGGGTCAGAATTCATGGAAATTCCAACCGATTTTTGTTCGGTGGGAATTTTCATTTTTTCTAGTAGTGATTATTTGGGTTTTTTGTTTGTTTGAGTTTAACATGATTGTTGAGTTGCATCCATAGGACTAATATTATGGTATTCACGAAGGATCTGAATCAATGATTCTTCCATGTTTGGACTTTGGATCCGTTTTCTTATTATTTATGATTTTAGAAAGCTAATAACTAAAGCTAAATAGAGTAATAAACTAATTAAAAATTTGACAATCTACTTATTTGGCAACTTAGTCAACATTTAACATTTGGGTAAACTGTCGAGGTTTCTTCTATGGAATATGTAAGTGGAAAAATAGATGCGATTTCATATAGTCAAGACGGAATACTACATATATAAACATTAGTATTAATAATAACAACAATTTAATAATAATGTGATTATATAAGTCCATAATGTGGACCAATGAAAAAGTGATGGAGATGTTAAGGGTCTGTTGGCGGACTTTTGGCAGCCAGCTTGCACCCTTGAAAATGGGTCGTTTGGCAAATTGCATCCTAGAAATTAAATTTTGGTAGCAGAGTGCACTCTCGAAATACATAAGTTTTAGCAAAGTGTACCTTTTAATTTTTTCTGGCTAAAGAGAACATCGAAAAATCGAAAATCCTGATATTTACAGAGGCATAATTGTCCTTTTAACTCATTTCCTCAAAAACAAAATTAGTTCTCTCTAAAAATTTAAGCCATCTAAATTAAACGTGTAGTTTAGGGGTAAGGTTGTCATTTACACATTAAATTAACCTAAATTTCGAAAAGAAGAAACATAAAAATGTGCTCCATTTAATCTACAACAGTCCCACGCTTATTTTGTCTACCCATTCTCACTTCAATTTTGCCTTATTTTTGCATCACATTTACCTACTAGATTTTATAGTTGACTTGGAGGATATTTAACTCATTTTGTGTGAAAGCATTGAACATTGAATTGAAGAATAGTAAAGACATTGAATTGAAGGATTTTGTAGACATTGAAGTGAATCATTTTGTAGTCTAATTGATATTGAACTTATTTAGTTATTATTTTAACCATATTTTAGTGGTGGTGTTCTAATATGAATTAGATATGGAGTAAGACGAATTGTGCTTGATTTCTAGACTTTGTTATATGTAATTTGTATGATGTTGTTGGTTTGAAGCTATATGAACTTGTCTAGATTAATATGAATATTGTTGCTAATTCTTGTTGGTGGGTTGCTGAATTTATTGTCTTTACATGTGTTTATTATCTCTTGACTACCATTTTTATGTTAACTGCAATATATATATATATATATATATATATATATATATATATATATATATATATATATATATATATATATATATATATTAATTATTTAGCTTTAAAAATCTTATGTGAATGAAATATAAATTAGTTTTTGAGATTAAAAATCTATGATTCTAATCCATATGGAGAACCTTTGATGTTAAAAATAGAATATATATAGATCAACATAAATGGTGAAGAACGTGTAAAAATGGTTGAGAGATGTAAATATGGGTTGTAAGGAAAATGAAAATTTAGGCACAAAACTTTAATTTTTGGAGGGAAATGAGTTAAAAGGATAATTATACCCATGCAAATATCATGATTTTCGATTTTTCGGCGATCTCTTTGCCGGAAAAAATTAAAGGGAGCACTCTGCCAAAAACTTATGTATTTCGAGGGTCCACTCTGTCAAATAACCCATTTTCAGGGGTGCAAGCAGTCAAAAGTCCTATGTTGGCTTACTAATTTTGGCTCCTCATAATGTGCTTTCGCAAAATGTTTAAATTATCTCTTATTCTTGCTAAGATTTTTTAGAGATGTTAGCTTAAATTTAAAGAATATATATTTTTAAACATAGAGAACGAGAGACAAAAAAAAATTGCCAACGGCTTCTTTTAGGCATCGGGGAATCCGAGTTAGCAATCACGTACCTCGAAAAAAATTCATAGTCACTTAAACGTCATATAAAAATAATTCATCATTATGATGGTAAGTAGCATCATAAATACTAGTTAGTTGGTAGTTATTTTTTTTGTAATTTATTTATATTCGAATAGATTTGTGATTTGATGATACCGATATAATAATGTAATTTATATCTCTAAAAAAAGCAGCACCATAGCTATTATTAATCAATGTGGTAGGTCATCCCGTATAATTGAGCTTAGACAGTCAATGAAGAATCAAATTTTCTTAACCACTAGTTTCTCTTAAGTTAAACAAATCTTACGAATAATAAAAGTTGTGACTTTTCTCTACAATTATATAAGTACGAATAGTATTGAGTGTTTCTTAACTCTTTTGTGATGACTAGAATATCCCTATGTGATTTTATAAGTTATTCGTATCTCTCCTATATTATCTAATAAAACTAAGTTTAGTTTAATCATATCATAAATAATTAACATTTTTCATATAAGTTAGTAGGATATTATTATAATTAACTTTACAATAGTATAGATAAGAAGATTTAGACTATTTAAAAAAAATAAGCTCTAATTAATACAAGTTTCATTATGCAATAAAATTTGCTCGGTGTTTATATAGGCAAAAATCAAAGACAAATCACCCAATCACATGAATTGTTTTCTTATTTAGTTGATTAGAAAAATATTTAGTTAAGCCATAATATTTGTTGGCAATCACAAATGAATAATCCAACAAATTTGATATTTGAAAAACAATTAAGTGTCAAGATACCATGATAATATAGTAAATTACTTTTTCAAGGACATTATGAGTCAAGTTAATGACATTCTAGGTAAAAAATAGAAAAAAAATAATTAAAAATTAAAAGTTTTTGCTATTATTACATATACCAGAAAAGTGCACAAATGCAACATGGCTTCGCACCTTTTAGCTAAACTAGTTGTTTCTAATTTTCAGTTTTCGGTTAATCTTCCTAGTTCTATTCTTGACAATGTAATTTCGGAAACCCCTTGATTTTATTTATATCAATTTGATTCTCAAAAAAATAATATATATACTAGAAAAGTGCACGTATGTGGCTCATAACTAATTTCATATTTTAATTGTATCATTTAATAAAAGAATTGTTAAATATGTTGTGAATGTTGTTTTTTGAGTTGTTTATTATATAATGCAATTAACATGTAATTCATAACATAGTTACTAAATTTTTTATGCAATTAACATATAAATTAATTAGTCACGTGCGTTGTCCGTGCCATTTTTCTAGTAGTTAAAATAAGTGAAACTAAATAGGATAGGGACAAATTACTAAACTCTCTACAAGAAAAACGAATTTTAGTGACAAAATATTAAGTGACATTGTTGAAATTATCACTTTTTGCATGTATTTAATGACAAAAAACTGTCACTAAAATTTAATATTTTTAGTAATTAAATAGTACGACCAATTACTTTACGATCATTCCACGCTTTCATTTTATAATATTTCTTTTTACGCTTAACCCCTCAATATTTTTAGTTATCGGTCACAATATTTAGTTGTTGGGCAATATCGATAAATAAATCAAGTACAAAATTTCTCCACATATTTGAGAGTGAAAGCAAAATTGTCAACATAAAGGGTTGAGGAGGCACGTCCTAATTTTGATATTATAGATCACTATAATTCAAAAGTTCTATAGCTGGAAAATAGTACTACCAATTAACTTTTGCCAAATGCAATCATGAAAGAATATTCCTTTCTAATAAAAAATGTATAAAAATAAATCAAATGTAGATTTTAAAGTATCAATAAAACTCAACTATATATACACATACAATACAATAATACAAAAGAAACAGTCACTTCTCGAAGATTCAATTTCATCCCATACTGCATACACAATAATTTATAATATAGTACATGCTTGACATTAAAATACTAATAAAGAAAAATTGAAAAGTCCCTTTCCTGCAAAGAAACGCCAGTGTGACTTACATTCAATGATTGATTTGTTTTTGTTTTTATTTTATCTTAATTATTATCTCAGATTCAATAAAAAAATTGAAAATATGTAAACATTATTACAATTACAAGTGCATAACTGCATATGTTCGACTCTTGAGTGCTTTAATTCTGACTACTGACCCTTTGAGAGCAGAAGGGAGGAAGTTTACATTAGCCAATCACTTGCAGCAATAGCCAATGTGACTTCTCTTTTCACTTGAACAGAAATTATTAATGCTTTTGCAAGTTGACTCAATCCCTCCACGTCTCTATTATTTAAACTATTTATATATTAATATATGGAATATACAAGATCTATAGTAACAATTAATACTCCCTCCGGTTCATATTAATTGATACATTTATCAAATTTTTATGTTTCATATTAATTGACATATTTGAGTTTCCAATGCAATTTTTTTCAATGTTGCCATCTCTTACATGTAGGTTGGGAAACTCAAGAGTCATTGGGAAAGGTATATTTGATATTTTACCATGTAAAAGTGATTAGTCATGAGGTTTTTTAATATGTGTGAAAAATAACTATGTGCCAATTAATATGAACTAGAGGGAGTAATAGATAAGAGAACTTGATTACAAAATAAGTATGTAGTTAGTTATATTTTATAAATGTTACTTAGTTTCATTGAATAAGGCAAGAAGTTCAGTCTTTGAACTATATGATCCAAACATAACATAGATACTGAGGCAAATCTTCGTAGTACTAGAGAATGTGTTGGTGTTGGTGTTGGTGATCAAGTGAAAATCAAAGTTTTGCAAATCTCGTTCAGAAGGATATCTTGAGCAGTTGTACGACTTTAGGTTTGTAAAAGAATTTATGCGTTCATTAACACATGTTAAGCTTATCGAGAAGGTTCTTCGCTGCTTAAGTCAGATCTAATAAGTAGATTCTCGAACATTGTTAGAGATTCTGATGTTGAATTAAATTAACTGGCTTTGACCTAGAATAGGTAGGTCTGAGACAGTTGATCTGCGGATGTTGGTCTATCCAAGTGGAAGATGCGCGGATTCTTGGAATGTGTAGTCATGATTCCTAAGCATTAACGTGAGTGAAAAATTTTAACTGCATTTTTTTATATATATTCCAACATAAAAGATACAAACTACAAGTACAAGACTAATGATTTTAGAAAAATCAAAACACCCAAACCTATCTACGACAACTTTGATGATATTTGATAAATTAAACTCAAGAACCGAGACACAAAAAGAGGAACCAAAACAGTAAAAATAAGAACAAAGGATTTCTTTTTAAAATAGACACACGATCTTTAAATCAAGAGATCACAAGTCTTCTACGAAGTTTCTTTTCCAAAAAGGAAATGAATGACTTTTATTGTTGTTCGATGAATCAACCTATAGAGTTAGAGGCTTGCCCGATGGTTTGAAAAATCGCTGGGTCAAATTCTTTCAACTACCAAAGAAATGTATTGCACTTACTTTGTGATTTGTCACTTTCATAATAGTTGCATCTAATTCCAAAACAAGTGTATTAAACTTGTTATTTAGTTACTTTGTGTAGGTCAAATTCGATCTGAATGAGAATTTCCCCAACGATTGATTTGTGCTAATTTGTTACAACTTACAACATTATGTGGTGGTTTACTCCGAAGTCGATCATAGACTCAACTTGGTCCGAGTGAATGTTCATTAGTGTCAACTTGATTACTTTTCAACTAAACACTAATCCACATATACTATATCAGTATTGTATGAAATATTTTATTATTTAAGTCAATTTAGTGACTTAAATCTTGTCCCCTGCTCTCTTATGTTCTGATGAATATGAATTGGAAATTAATACGACACTACTAAAGCGTCCAAACATAATAATACCAAAAAAAAAAAAAAAAGCAATATTTCCTTGATTTGACCATGACTTTTTCTTGCACATGCCACACGACCATGACTTATGGTCCCCTTAACTGTCAGGAGGTATGGTTCAATATCACAAAATTTAATTTGGTTCTAATATATATATATTTTTTTTGATAATTTTATTTTTTTTCTAACTAGCTTGTAACCATTACCAAATCACACACATATATCTTATATTAAAAAAAAGTATATAATATGAGCATGTTAGCATGTTCATAATTCATTCCAGGTCAACAGTTCGATTTGTCACATTATGGAAAGTGAAAATTATGTAATGCAACTTTTAACTAGCTAGCTTTATAATGACTGCACCATGTTGTCTCTTACGATTGTTCTTTATAGGTCATTGTTGTATTTGATAAGTAATGTAAGTTAGTTGTTATCGCATCATTTTCAATAAAAAGCAATTTATTGATTTACCTAAAAGATCATATATTATATTTTCCTCTTTCGAAACTGATTTTGATTAGTGTGTACATGTAGAAAGTGAATTACAGACAAAAACTTTGTGATCTATGAATATTGCATAGCCAAATGGGGAAACTTTAGGTTATTGATAAGTCTCTTTTAATATTAGAATATACTACAACAAAAAATATATTAATTCGTGGCACATGAAAAATTGCAAAAAAAGAAAAGTAATAGAGTCATAATACTAACAATGTCACGAATAAGTATATATGTATTTTAGTGATGCGGGGTAAACTTCTAGATCCGAGTATGGATATTATCCGGCCAATCCGTGTCTGAAAATGGATATCATGTACGATAATTCTTACCCAAAAAAGAAAATATAGTCGGGGACTCGGGGTTGTGCTGACAACACCTCCTCGGCTCCTCCGATGCTTAATTCAGTAATGGATCGATACTGAAACTTAAAAGTAGAAATAATGAAGTAGATTATGTGACGTTAAGTATCATCACAATGATTTTTTTTCACTTAATGTATGTATTTTTTTTAGTTAGTCACTTAATATATGTAAACAGTTATAATGTTAACTAAATACATTTTTGCTAAAAAGTCATTTTCTTGTTTGTTTAGAGATTTTTTTCAATCAATCAGTGTGCTATTTTTATATTGGTATTTCTAATTATGATATGATAATATAACATTTAACCAAACTATAAAAACATGTAAAGTTATAAACATTTAACCACACTGCTACAAATAAAAGTAACATATTGGTATGTTCTTGAGTTACCATTTAATTATATTTTGGTATGATTAAATGGTAATATCATATGATAATTAAGAGTTGTTTTAGTTTTACAAACTACAACAATGGGAATATTTCTCTCTTCGTGTGTGCACAACTTCGTCCCGTCCCGACTAACGAAGTTGTGATATTTTTTTCACAGGACATTATTAATTAGATCAGGTTTAAGAGATTTTTCTAAATCTTGTGGTTTAAATTATACCACATCATTATTGTGAGAGCATCATATCATCACAATATGTGATGTAGTGCATTTTCAAACCACAAGGTCTAGAAGATATCTCCTAGATTTGATCTAATTAAGAATTTTCCCTTTTTTCATAATATTATTTAGCTTGTTCCCGACAATTTTTCTTGAAGTGTGATATTAAATGATATAATTAAATTCTAGGGCTTAATATATAATTAATTCTCATTAATGATGCATCTACAAGTAAAGACATGAATAAATAATGAGGAAAGCTGAGAAAAGACGCCGTTGAGAAGTTTATTTTAATTAATTTTTTCTTTCTTAATGTTAGATTCTTTAGATTCTTTTGTGAAATTGAGGGACCATCCGGCCGACAAGTGACAACCAAATTAACCTTTAAGTTTAGCTCCAAATAAAATTAGCCTAGATTTTTAACTAGGTTCGGATTACAATGATTTAAATTTTACTTTCAGACAGATAAATTAGACTTGATTTTAACTGGGTTAGGTGTGCAATGGGTAGATTTAACATGAGCTAGATTCAAAGGTTAGGAAGTAGGTGTCTCACCTAACACAATAACTTCATTGCGCCTATGCTTTATAAAACATTATTTTAATCCTAAACTTTGTGGTTGTTGTGGATTAATTAGCAGCTAATTAATTGTTATTTGAGTATATAAATTAAGCAATCTTTTCTTGAATGAGATTGAGGTAATTAATAATCCAAAACGTATCCAGTGAAGTACATAAACGCAATGAAGAAGACTCCCCACAACACTTTAAATTTTTTTCCGTCATATACAAAAAATTATAATTATAATTTAAAAAAGTGAGACTTCTAAGATCACACCAATTTAGTACCCATAAATTGGATAACTTTTGCAATCTGCTACATATTTTGCACCCATTTTAAAAGTTTTTTACTACATAATAAACATAAAAAATTGGAGGCCATTTTTAAAATCAATTAAAATTAAATTCATTTAATTAAACTTAAAACTAAAGCCTATTTAAAAATACAATCACAAGAAAATTTAGAGTAAATTAAAAATAAATAAAATTTGAAATATTTATGAATTTTACAATGATTCTCAATTATAGACAATGTATACAAAGAAGGAACATATTTTTAATTTTGAAATTATAATTATGAGATTGAAACTTAAATTTTGATAAATAAACTACGCTTAAATATGATTTTGCATTTTTTTTTTATCTACTAAACTGTCTATTTACAGTTCGGACCGGATAGCGCATTTGATATAGGTCATCCCCAGTGTGGTGACTACAGTAAGATTCGAACTTAAATTTTGCCTGGGTCGCAAGCCGCTACCACTTGGCTCAACCACCTTTCAAAATTTATTTTAATTATAATAGTAAAAAAAAAATCTTGATACTTTAAAAATAAAGAGAAAAATAGCAAGTATTCAATATTGATATAAGGAAAAAAATTACAACTAATATGCTATTGAAGTCTATCATTTCCACAAATTCATACTAAACAAGTTTCGTTTTTTCTTTTTTTGGTTTCTCAGATTCTAATCCCAAATTTAGGCTCAGTTTGAAGAGGTGGACATTTTGCACCTTCTGATGAATCCTCTATTGGAGCATACTTTTTAGAGCTTTTGAACCCAAAATATTTGAAGTCCTCTTTTGAACACACCATTGGTGTTGCTCATGTAAGCAAAACAACAATCTTGTGAATGAATTTAGTATAATGATGTCAAAAATTCTATATGCTCTACATAGTTGTAGTTAGTGGTAGTGGTAGCCTGGTGGGTCAGAATTGATCAAGTCAAAGATTGTTTGATTAAACAAAATTACGAGATTGGATTGATCGGCTACGATCCTTTTTAATTTAATTTCTTGTAATGTTTTTTGTGATAATGGTTACCCCATCTTTGATTTGGTTGAACATCTTGTATGATGTTTGTTTTTTAATGAAGTATTGAATTATAAAAAATAAAAAAAATTACGAGGTTCAAAATTGGTCCGGCCACAGCTTGAAAGAAAATGGTCGGGTCATATTTGGTCTAAGTTGGGTGGCCATTATATATATGGAGAAAGAAGAAAGAATTGAAGATTTTCAAATTCTAATGTCAGAACATACTGTACATAATAGACTATATTCTGTCTATTATTTGTAGGTATGAAACAATGTTTTGCCTTTTTGGAAGACTCACACAGTCACACTCTTTGGGTTAAATACTTAATTTGGTCCTTAGTGCACTTGTTCAGTCTGAAAATGACGTTAGTTTATTTAGTTATGGTCCGGATCAAATTTGCCTATGTTCAGATCGATTCAGACTGGATCATGGACTAACATTTGTGTAACGAGTAGTTGCCCGCATTTACTTAATTTGGTCCTTAGTGCACTTGTTCAGTCTGAAAATGACATTAGTTTGTTTAGTTATGGTCCGGATCAAATTCGCCTATGTTCAGATCGATTCAGACTGGATCATGGACTAACATTTGTGTAACGAGTAGTTGCCCGCATTTGGAGTTTGGAATTGAGCCGAAAGAATAAACTAATTTACGACGCGTAGTCCTTCTCTCACAAAGAATGGAGGTTTGTATAAAAATGGTTTTATCAAGTATGACCTAGCCCAAATTGGG
This sequence comes from Penstemon newberryi var. newberryi, assembly GCA_030819805.1. NCBI lineage: Eukaryota > Viridiplantae > Streptophyta > Magnoliopsida > Lamiales > Plantaginaceae > Penstemon > Penstemon newberryi. The sequence continues at coordinate 30,302,531 of JAUALY010000003.1, read as the reverse complement.
CCATACATCATTTGGTGAAGAATTTGGATTGGTATCACTTTAAATTTCAAGTTTTAGCTCAAATCGAAACTTATACAGCCCTGTTTTGAGTTTACAAAGTTATTTATTTGACATATATCACTTATTTTTCACACCTAAAAAGTTATTTAATTTGCATCTACCGATCATCTATTTCTCCAAAAAACCCAACAGCCAAACCATAATCCAAAATTGGGATTATTGCATTTTTGGTGTCACAACTATAGTCCACTGACGTTTCTACTCCATAACTTTTCGGGCTGACACATTTGGTGCCACAACTTAAACATCAGTGGCAATTTTGGTGCCAATTGAAGCCCAATTTCAAAATTGGCCCGAAATTTCCCCATGTGCTGGCCATGTGACATGAAAATTGGAAATTTTAACCATCAACGCATTTTTTATTAAAAAAAAATAAAAAATTATTTTCATCCACCAAGAACTAGGCTACTTGGATGTTTTTATTTGGGGAAGAAGAAGGGAGGTAACAATTTAATTAAGGGAATGTTTGGTGAATATTATAGGAAAAGTTAAATATTTTGAATTTTGGTATTTTTTTTTAATGAAAAAGAAGTTGAATGATAAAAATTCCAATTTTTCATGTCACATGGCCAGCACATGGGGAATTTCGGGCTAATTTTGAAATTGGGCCTCAATTGGCACCAAAATTGCCACTGATGTTGAAGTTGTGGCACCAAATATGCCAGCCCGAAAAGTTACGGGGTAGAAATACCACACCAAAAATGCAATAATCCCTCCAAAATTTCACATTTTCAATTTTGATACCCAAAACTACATTATTATGTTAATTTTTTATTATTTTAATATCCATTGAAACTATTGTCCATATCGAGTTTCAGAAATTTCACTAAAAACTCACAATCAATTTCTGAAGCCAAATCGAAACCATGGATCAAAGTTTTGTTTCTTGTATATGTTTCGGTCAGCTAAATATTAAAACTTTTCAAAAAGGTTAAAAAACAGTAGGAAAAATTGTAAAAATAATTACAATTTTTATAGGAAAAAAATATAAATAATTACAAAATTAAGTTTTTCGATATTTTTGACAGAAACGATGAAATTTTTGATCAAACCCAACAAAAAAAATTCAATTTGGTATAGTTTGGCTGGAGAACTTTGGTATAAAATGAGAGTAACATGAGCCACATATAATTTGTCCAAACAAATATGGTAAATAATTGACTACTTGAAACGATAATTAAAGATTAGAAAGGAGTGGAATCTTCTTTAATAATGATAAAGCGTCTAAAACAAAATTATATCCTTTTTTGTGTAAATATTGAAAGTTGAATTGAGTGATAATTTTGATATAAAGACGGATATAACGTTTTGTGTGATGTTGATGTCAAAATTGTATTTGAGCTGGAAAAACCTATTTTCAAGTTAAACGTGTCTCCTTTTCAATCTTGAGTATGGAATCCTCATTTCTTTTACTAAGAATTTGTATTTATGCTCAAAACGATTCATTATGTTTCAAAAAATATATTCTCATTTCTATTTTGGAGATGATTATTTTACTGAATTTTTTTGTCTAATATAAAATAATAACAGCACTATTGATTACGATCACTATTCACTTCATAAAAAAATTTAAACAAAAAATTAACTTTTATTCGTAACTTGGCGATAAGGAAAAATAAATTAAAAGAAATATATGAAGGAAAGAAAAAGGAGTGGAAAAGGTATCACGCATCTATGGTTATATAAAGTCTAAAACTTTATAAATGAAAGGATCTTTTCGTTTTTCCTTTTTTATTTTTTTTCTTTCTTTTAATAAATGATATATAATCTTTTTCATCCATAAATAATATATTTGTTTTCGTATTGTGACAATTTGTACTTTGTAGAGTCCTTGTAATTAGAGTATAGGTACAGTCGATAACATATATATATATTTTATCACTTTTCTTCTAAGAATTAAAAAAATCTATAATCACTTATGTCACCCAATAGATAACCATGTTATATTATGATATTAAGTTGGCCTAATGTTTGAAAAAAGTTCTACAATAATTGATTTTGTCATAACTAATTTTATAACAACTGATTATCAAATATAATTGTTTTGCAAGAAAAAAAGATTGTTGCTTTCGAAAAAGCATTCTGTGTTTGAAATCTCAATATTGATTATGATATTGAGGGTCAAGCACACAAACAATTACAATTAACCAAAAGTGATAACCATTTAGCGGACCATGCTCTCTTAAGATCACTATACTCGTTAGGTCAGACTCACCTTTAATCAGTACTATTGTATTTGTGAAGTAAGAAAAATAAATTTATTTTTTAAACATATGGTCATGTTTTGAATATCAGTACTATTGTATTTGTGAAGTAAGAAAAATAAATTTATTTTTTAAACATATGGTCATGTTTTGAATATCATACTGGACCCAAAAGGAAGGGTTTTTAGCACTTTGCACCTCAAAACATTAGAAATAGGCCCTTTGCACCTCGAAACACATAATTAACACTTAACACCATCGAAATGCGAAAAACTCAGCAACTTGAACCCTCTAGTATTTTTCAGCAAAGTTGACCACCATAGTAAAAAAACCTAGGGGCAAAATAGGTAATTTATTTTTGGTTTTTTTGCACCTTACACCCCCCGAAACACGAGAAATGGTCACTTTGCACCCCCCAAAACACAATATTAGCACTTCTCACCTTCGAATTAAGAAAAACTCAATAATTTGCACCTCGAAAACACAAGAAATGAATACTTTGCACCCCCATAATACAAAATAAGCACTTAACACCCTCAATTAAGAAAAACTCAGCAACTTGCATCCCCTCGTTTTCTCCAAAAATGTTGACCACCGGAGTCAAAAAAACCTAGACCAAAATAGGCAATTCATTTTATTTCTTCCTTAAAATTTGCAGAATACGATTATGAATACTAGAATATTCATTTCCGTCTCCATCTTTCTTTGTATCTTGTAAACTTGTATTAAAGTTTTGTTTTTGTGATTTGTTTCGGTAAACCTTTTGAATTCTTTTGGAAATTTTCCATCCAATCACACTCTTTTGGCCATTTTACAAGACGGGAAATTTCGTTCTCGAAAAACTCTAGTATTATAGTATTTCTCGAAAACTTGGAAAGTTCCAAGAAAGTTCCAATACATAAAACGAAATCCAAGTTTACAAGATGAAAAGAAATATGGATGTGAAAACGAGTATTCTACTATTCATAGTCATATTCTGCAAATTTTAAGGTAGAAAGAAAATAAATTACTTATTTTGCCGCTAGGTTTTTTTTAATCCCAGTTGTCAACTCTGCCGCAAAAAATGGGGGGTGCAAGTTGCTGAGTTTTTCTTAATTTGATAGTGTTAAGTGCTTATTATGTGTTTCGAGGGTGCAAAGTGTCCATTTCTTGTATTTTAGGGGTGCAAAGTACTGCGTTTTTCTTAATTTGAGAGTGCTAAGTGCTAGTTTTGTGTCTCGGGGGTGCAAAGTGCCATAAACTCACAAATGAATTACTTATATTCCCCTAGGTTTTCTTTTACTTCGACAGTCAACTCCGCCGAAAAATACTATAGGGTGCAAGTTGCTGAATTTTTCATGTTTTGAAGATTCTAAGTGCTAATTTTGTGTTTCGATGGTGCAAATCACCACAAATTCTAAAAAGAAAGTACACAATCACACAAATTATAAGGCATCATTTCCGAAATTTACTTCGTCAAAATAATCAAATTTAAAAAATTAGTAAGAGTCCAACATTTAATCTCTATAGCTCAACATCTAATATCAACCGTGCATTAGTGAAAATAATCAACTACCAACATTCTTAAAATTAATAATCGGAATGAGACCATGAGTGTGAGCTATAAAAATTGGGTTAATAGCAATTTACCCCCTATGATTATTATAATATTCAATTTATCCTCTATAATTTGAAAAAAAGTAATTTACCCCCCCTGTGATTTTTTTAAAGGAGCAATTTACCTCCCTGAATTGGAAAGTGTATCTCACTCGCTCAAATATGAAAGTGGGCGTGAAATATATTGTATAAAAATATAAGATTACTCTTTTGAAGGGTGAAATGGTCCACATAAAATTACACAGGGGGTAAAATACCATATTTAGGGAGGTAAATTGTCATATTTATAATATTCAATTTTTCTAAGGCTTAAAAAGGGTTATTATTGTCAATTCAATTTTTTTTAAAGGCTTAAAATTTTTAGGGAGACAATTAGTATTATTTATCATTAAATAATTTTGTGTACAAAGTAACTGAACTCAAGTTCAAATTCATATTGAAAAAAATTCCACTTAATGCATTTAACGTACCTTTTGGAAGATTAAACCCTTCAAAAAAAAAATATTAGTAACTTTGTGTAAAAAATAAAAATATTAATTTAAGTAGAAAAGGACAACATGTAATACAAAAGTGTGGTTGTATCATGTATGTATGTAGGAAATCTTTGTCTCCAAAGCTGACACACGACGAGGGGCACGACTTTTAAATGTGGGCACGTCCACTTTAACCATGGCTGGCACACTGCAACAAGGTTACTGTCAATCAACATTTGGATTGTTCCGAATCTTAATTCTTAAATCTCATACCCCCACCCCCAAACACACCAACAACCCCCCCCCCCCCCCCCCCCCCCCCTTCAAATTTTTCATTGCGCAATATATGCTTTTATTATTGGGATTAAAAAGTGTAGTTAAATTTTTTAAAGTAATTAACATTAACTGAGGGACCAAATTTGTTTTAATGAATTGACAAACAAACAACAATTTTCTTATCTCTAAACTAAATTTATACAAACTCTACTCTAATTTGACATAAAGTAATCTATCTCTTACACAATTTATCTCACATAATAAACATGATTTGACATAAAGTCTTACACATCTTACACCTATAATATAACTCTTTTAAAAAAAACCTACACCTACTTTATTTCTCAAACCACCCTCTCAAAACACAAACAAACAACATTATGGAAATCGAGATTATTTCACAAACTTCCACTAATCTTCCAAACTACTTTCTCAAACACCAAACAAACATGCCCTATATGTTTGGTTAGTGCGTCGGTAAGCAATTATAAATTTAGTTCATTACTAGTGTATTTGATCATGTATTAAAATATATTTAATCAGTGTTAGTACGTATGTGGATACAAATGGAAAACAAATACGAAAAATGGATAAATTTATTTAATACGCGACCACAAAATATAGTAGTTGTAATAGTTGTCTGAGAAATAAAAACATAAGAATTAAAATATAAGTAAAGATAGGATGAGAGTGTACGTTTGGAGTATAAGACATTGAAACTAAACTCATCGTTACTATTCCTAACTAAATCATATCCGGCGGTTGCTGTTGGCCGCATAAAACTGCCGGCGGTTGAAGAATTACAATTGGCCGCCTCATTTATTATAATTAATTTTCGTCGGCAATGGCTAAATGCAACGCATTAGTATTCGTCATCCATTTCGTCACATCTGCATAATATTCAACTCAAACTACATAATCAGAGGACTAAATTGATGAAATGAATACTTGTTTAATTTTCTATTTATTTTTAGTTATAAAAGATAATGATAAAAAAAAGATAGGTGGATACTAACGCAACTTTTATACGTTTGTCATTGAAAAAAAAAATCGACTCTTACTTTCGTTCTAATTGTATTAGTTTTAAAATTTCATTAAATTGTCCAATTTTAATTTTTCTTTTTTTGGTAAACACACAATAATTAATTTTAAAGTTCAGTCGAAATGCTCAATTTTATTTTGGGGTAAAAATGCAATTATTATTTTTAAGACCAGCAAAATCCTCAAAACTATGAAGCACATGACCAACACGTGAGTTTCGTTTTCGAAATTGGACCGAAATGATACCCGAATTGCTCCAGATTTATAAATTATGAGGTAAAAATTGATAGTAAAAAAATATGTGAGGTAAACTTGTCATGAAACACTACTTTTTTTTTTCTTTCGTGGAAGTAGGCCACAAAATATGATTTGGTACAATTGTCTAAAAAATATTTTAACAAAATTTTAATTTATCACATCGGATTATGCCAAAAAAAAAAAAAAATTAAGAATGTCGACTAACAAGAAATAAACTTAAGAAAAGTTAAGCAAAAATAATATTTAACAATTATTAAAGACCTAATATTTGAGTTTTAAGGGTTAGAAAAAAAATCTTATATATAGATGAATAGTATTATTTTAAGAGGCAAACATATAAGTTTAGCATCCCCATCATTGGAGATGGTCTAAACTATTTAAACTTAATTAAAAAAAAAATTTAAAATTTGATTTTTTTTCTTTTCAATAAAACAGTGAATATACTATTACATAATTAAATTTATTCGATTACTATCAAATAAAAAAAAATATAACAAATAAGTGCAGAAAATATCTACTAAGACCTTCTTCAAGGGAGTCTTTATATTTCAAAATATAAGAGAATTTATAAGAATTGCACAAAAAATGAACTCCAAGGGAGTCTTTAAAAAATAAGAATGCCAAATTTTTATAAGTTTGGACTCTCATATTTGATAGTCCAAAGTGAAATTTTAAAAGTAAAAGTAGTGTGTTAAAGTTGGAATGGAGTGGTGTGGTGTGATTATTTAAAAGTAGAATCTTAAAATATAAACAAGTTGTTGGAATGCAGAGTAAAAAGTGGGAATGTATAACGTTGTTCACCCTTTAAATTTTAAGATAAGAGGCCTGAATTTAAGAGGTCTGTTGGAAATGGTCTAACAATATTAATGTTAAGCTAAAAATTAAACAACATTTTTTTGTGTGGATTTATTAAATTAATTCTTTTTGGACAGAAACCGTTAAAAATTTGCGTTGAAAACACGTGTGCTTCTTTCGATTATACTGGCATTTACTAAAATTTACCGGGCATGAGCAGCGGAGGCTCGGAACCGAGCCTAGAGACGGTTAAAATCATATCCAAACCTGATTAAATTAGTCCACCTTGGGTCCTGAACCGAACCGGTTACAAGCCACAAAGTCGCCATCTGCTAAGCCGACTGCCCCCACCATGACCGGTTGTCTGCTGCCGCATAGCCCCACTATTCCACGTGTTCTCGCTCCACCTTTTTTCATTAATCACACCCATTGCCATTGGTGACTAGTTTAATGAGTTTTTTTTATTTTACTGTGACAATATAAGTGGAGTAAAATTTTACTTTTTATCTTATAAAAATAAATTTTATTTTACTTTATAATACAACTTTTTCCACCTTTGTACAGAGGTATAAGAGTTGGACTTTTAGGTGTGTGTATGCTTTTGAAAATAATGGTTGCATAGAAAATTCTTACACATATCGGATTTGATCGAACCCAAAGTAATTATATGATAAGTGCAATACAATATTTGTTTTGTGATTGGATGAGTTTGGTCAAATCAGGTCTGGACAAGAATTTTCCTGATTGCAAATTAATTGTATAAATTATTACTTATGAGAGAGACTAATTTTGAGAATAATATTTTCTATTGTAAGAAATGAAGTAATATTTTATGATATTCAAAAAGAAATATGATCAAAAAAATTGGGACTAAGAAAACGTATTTAAAATTCATTTATGTTTAAAAAATTAAATGTTGAATAAAATTTAATCGAAATGGACACGAGTTCAATTCAAATATGATATTTGTACATACATGTTATTTTATAATTTAATAAGTTAATTTCGAAGTGTATTTCAAGAGCTATCGAATTATACATATTATTTTAATAACATTTTGTCATGTAAAATAAATCAGTTCAACAATTTTTATCAAACTAAATTGAATCGAGTTTCGAATAATTTATACTGATTTCTACCTTGCATATAAAAGAATTTTTTTAATCCATATTCACAAAAATTACGTACAAACTAACAAACAACCTATTTGTTATTTAAAAAAGTTAAGAATATCACACACAAATAATTCTCTCAATAATTCTCCCTTCCACTTTCAAATGTCCATAATTATCTCACTAATACAGGTTTCGTTATATTGTGCAATAAATGAGGAATCAATATTTAATCATATTCCTAGAATATTTTGTCTAAATTGTACAATTGAAATCCCACAAGGTACGTAGAACAATTTCAATCACACAAGGAATCAATATTAACTTTTTCCTTATCAAAGAAAAAAGAAAAAGTACATAGCATCTTATAAAATAATTATTTGTTAAAATAATTACATTTAAGGAACATTTCATTTTTTACCATAAAAGATGTCCCAAAAAAGATACTTTCTCTAATTTTCTATTAATCTACATTTTCACGTAAATTAAGGAGTATTCTTTTGATTAAAATATACTACTAAAAGTTAGTAATTGTTTTTTTAAATATCATTTGTAATTTATTTTGGAAAAATTCTTGTTCAAGTCTAGCTTGACCAAACTCATCCAACCATCAAACAAGTGTATTGGACTTGCTTTGTAATTGGTCACTCTTCAGAAAGTTACATCCAATTGCTATGTAGTTACTTTGGGTTCGACCAAATCCGATCTGAGTAAGAATTTGTGTTCGACCAAACCTGATCCGGGTAAAAATTTCCCGTTATTTCCTCTTTTACAAAAATGTGGTCCCTACAAACCCCACCTGGTAACAATACATTACTAGGTCTCATGTCAAACACAGTCTTATATAAACCTCTATATATATCCACCTCCTCTCCTCGCCGAGGCTACCAACAAACAGCACACAACCAGCTCACAGGCGGCGTTCATTTCTCTGTGACTCACCTTATCAATTCCCCTCCAAATCAATACTATTATTTCTCTCCTGAATTCCGGCGGTGTTTTGTTTTCTTCGTCTATCAATAATCAAATCTCGATTTCTACGCCTCCGTGGATTTTAAGGACTCTGCCCCCCAAATTCTCCTTATTTATACTCGAATTAATTTTATTTCTCAGATTCGCAATCGTTTTCTTCCTTGATCTACTGAATTTCAGCAAATCTAACTTATAAGTTAACTGTTGTGTAATTGGTAAATTTGATTAATAAAAAAAATTCAACAGTTAAATCTGGTGGTTGACTTGTGGAAATGTCGGTAGCGTCGGGATCGGGGATTCATGTGAAGAACGGCGCTATCGTGAAGCCATGTGCGCCGAGTCATCAGCTGAATGCGGTGGCGGCTTTGAGCCGTAGAGTTTGGGTTTCTCGTGGATTCACGGCGAAGAGGAGAGTTCACTTGGAGAATAAGTTCGTTAGCGGCGCGAGGCTGCGGAGTGGTGTAGAATCTGCTTCGGGCTCGGAGAGGCTGCACCTTTGGCAGACTGATGGGCCGGGTCGGGCTCCGAAGCTGCGGGTCGTTGTGAAGAATGCTCTGTCTCAAGTGCCGGAGAAGCCGCTAGGGCTTTACGATCCCTCGTTTGATAAGGATTCGTGCGGGGTGGGGTTTGTGGCGGAGCTCTCCGGTGAAAGCAGTCGTAAAACGGTACCGTGTTTGAATTGCAAGAGAAAAAACAGAAATATAAATTTGATGCGTTTTATATATAGCTATGATATATTCATAAGTATTTTTTTTTAGGTGACGGATGCTGTAGAGATGTTAGTGCGCATGTCGCATAGAGGTGCGTGTGGCTGTGAGACGAATACTGGGGATGGAGCTGGTATTCTCGTAGGGCTTCCTCATGATTTCTACAGAGAGGTTAGCTTTGTTGTTCTTTATTCCTTCTTTTACTTCTTTTTCAGTTATAATATAATCTTTTGACATATTATGAAGAGTTGGGGAAATCAATTTGGATTCTGTTATTGACGTATTATGTTATGAATGAAATTCCCATAAAGGAAAGGTGAAAAATGATTATATTATATGCGGGTATCTTATTTGTTTTGTTGAGGCTAATTGCTCACACCAGCGTCTATTCTTCTGGTATTTATGATATATGACCAAAATTCTGAATCATGGTGATGATGTTCTCTGGGTTTATTTTAAATTAGGCTGCTAAAGATTCCGGCTTTTCCCTGCCCCCACCTGGTGAGTATGCAGTCGGCATGTTTTTCTTGCCTACTTCTGATAGTCGGAGAGAACAAAGTAAGATCGTATTCACAAAGGTAATTTATAGACTGAAACTTTTAAATGTCTTTTATCAGCTAAGGTGATGATTTTTTTGATTAATCTTGTTTTAATGATATTGCAGGTGGCTGAATCACTCGGCCATACAGTTCTTGGATGGCGATCTGTCCCCACAGATAACTCAGGATTGGGCAAATCTGCTCAGGAGACAGAACCCATCATTGAGCAAGTTTTTCTTACTGCAACTCCCAGGTCGAAGGCTGATTTTGAACAACAGGTATTTAACTATAGTTCTGAAAATCGTATCCTATCATTAGTACAATAAAGTAAGAGGATTCTCATCATCCGCTGGTTATTTTCACCGCAGATGTACATATTGCGGAGGGTTTCGATGGTAGCAATCCGAGCTGCATTGAACCTTCAGCATGGCGGAGTTAGAGACTTCTACATATGTTCTCTGTCCTCAAGGTTTGTGTTCTTTGGATATGTGGATGTTTAAATGCAATAGCTGTTGAAAGTATAGTTATTGACTTGGTTAAGTGATATTAAGGACTATTGTCTACAAAGGCCAGTTGAAGCCCAACCAGTTGATGGATTACTACTATGCAGATCTTGGCAATGAAAGGTTTACGAGCTACATGGCCCTGGTAAATATTTTATCCATTCTCTTTTTATTTCTCTGCTGACTCCATACTTCAACAACGAACAGCATTGGATCAACCGGTTCCTGAAGCGATGCAAGGTTGAGGAATGACTTCTGAGGCATTGAAGTATGAATGATCTCTTTAGTTCTTCCGCACCCTTGATCACTTTGATTTTGGATGCCGGATTGGATTCTTTGGGTGAGTTGGTAAGGAACCTCATTATGAACTATGAAGTAAATAATGTTTGAAGAAACTTGGCGTGGTTCTGCATCCATTCGAAAACGAAATTCTGTCTTATGGTGGAAAGGAATTTGTGTTTGGTCAAGGTACCCTAGGGTCCTCAGTACGACATGTACATTGAAGTGCTCTGAACAAGATTTTATTACAGAGAATTGTGACTTCATCTCATAAATGAAATTTTAATATCTATTGCTCTGATTTTTTTCTTGCAGATACACTCTAGATTCTCTACAAACACATTTCCTAGCTGGGATCGAGCTCAGCCCATGCGTGTTCTTGGGCACAATGGTGAAATAAATACTCTTAGAGGCAATGTCAATTGGTAGGTCTTCTTGTGTTTGGTGCTCTGTGTACATACTTGTAGTTGTATTCTATGATCTTTGCTGTAAAATTAATTATTTTATTCATTTGGAAGAACTGTTCTTTTTAGGGGAATTGATCTTTCTTCTTTTAAAATCTGAATTTCCATTTCTCAATGCTTCTGTCTCATTAAACTTTGTCATTAACATTTTCCGGAAAACTGATTTAATGGTTGTTTGTTATGTAGGATGAGGGCTCGTGAAGGTCTTCTGAAGTGCAAGAAGCTTGGCCTATCGAAGACAGAGATGAAGAAGATTCTACCAATTGTAGATGCCAGCTCATCAGACTCAGGTTGTAAATTTACCAAAAGTTTTACTTCATGGGCTTGCCAGTACATGAACTTTGTTTAACCAATGAAATGCACTCTTTAAAACCAATGTTGATCCTTGTCTCTTTTTACTATTATTACTACACAATTTTTTCTTTCGTTTTTATCTAACCTCTCTATTTTTTAATTAGGTGCATTTGATGGTGTACTTGAGCTCTTGGTTAGAGCTGGGAGAAGCCTTCCTGAAGCCATAATGATGATGATTCCAGAAGCCTGGCAAAATGATAAGAACATGGATCCTCATCGGAAGGCTCTGTACGAATATTTCTCAGCTCTAATGGAACCGTGGGATGGCCCTGCTCTTATATCATGTATGTCGTTTAGGAGATAATAATCTAACATCCGAGTCATGTGACTTCAATAATTGCATGGTTCTTACACAGAATAATTTGCAGTTACTGATGGGCGATATCTTGGAGCAACATTGGATCGAAATGGGTTACGTCCAGGTCGCTTTTACATAACACATAGTGGCAGAGTTATCATGGCAAGCGAAGTTGGGGTGGTTGATATTCCCCCGGAAGATGTAGCCAGGAAAGGAAGACTTAATCCAGGTATGATGCTTCTTGTAGACTTTGAGAATCATGTTGTGGTGGATGATGAAGCCTTGAAGCAACAATACTCACTGGCAAGACCTTATGGAGAGTGGCTAAAACGACAAAAGATACAGTTGAAAGACATAGTTGAATCTGTTCGGGAGTCTGACAAGATTCCTCCTCCTATAGCTGGTGTTGCATTGGTCAGCATTTTTTTCAACTTCTTCACTTCTCATTTTATTCATTTTCATGTGCTAACATCGGCCAATGCATCATAATTTAGGCATCTCCTGATGATGACAGCATGGAAAATATGGGAATTCATGGTCTATTGGCACCATTAAAGGCTTTTGGGTATGTCATACCTTAACTTTGCTTGTTTGATACATCTTGTTCTATCCTATTACTCACTTGAAAAATTAATTATTTCCTATTTTGCGCAGTTACACTGTTGAATCCTTGGAGATGCTGTTGCTACCTATGGCAAAAGATGGCATTGAAGCCCTTGGTTCGATGGGAAATGATGCTCCATTGGCGGTGATGTCCAATAGGGAGAAACTTACGTTCGAATATTTCAAGCAGATGTTTGCTCAGGTCACAAACCCTCCAATTGATCCCATCCGGGAGAAGATTGTTACCTCCACAGAATGCATGGTTGGTCCAGAAGGTGATCTTACAGAGATCACCGAAGAGCAGTGTCATCGCCTGTCACTGAAAGGTCCTCTGCTATCAATTGAAGAAATGGAAGCAATTAAAAAGATGAACTACAGAGGCTGGCGAAGCAAAGTTATTGACATTACCTACTCCAGGGACCTTGGTAAGAAGGGTTTGGAAGTCACTTTAGACAGGATATGTTCTCAAGCAGATAATGCAATCAAGGAGGGTTATACCACGCTTGTGCTTTCTGACAGAGGTACTCTTTTCTGGGTTTTCCAGAAAGATGATTTGGTTGTGGTCTGGTTTCCTGTTTTCTTTGACATTATGTTATTTAGTCAAGTTAACGGACGTGTTCTCCTTTGAATTATGTAGCCTTCTCACCAACGCGAGCTGCGGTCAGCTCCCTCTTGGCTGTTGGTGCTGTACATCATCATTTAGTGAAGAAGCTTGAGCGAACCCGTGTTGCATTGATTGTTGAATCAGCTGAGCCCCGTGAAGTGCACCATTTTTGTACACTTGTGGGATTTGGTGCTGATGGAATCTGTCCTTATTTGGCTGTAGAAGCTATTTGGAGATTGCAAGTTGACGGAAAAATTCCACCCAAATCAACAGGTGAATTCTACTCAAAGGAAGAGCTTGTCAAGAAATATTATAAAGCTAGCAACTATGGCATGATGAAGGTCCTTGCCAAAATGGGTATATCAACTTTGGCCTCATATAAAGGTGCCCAGATTTTCGAGGCAGTGGGCCTCTCATCAGAGGTCATGGAACGATGCTTTGCTGGAACTCCAAGCAGGGTGGAGGGTGCCACTTTTGAAGCACTTGCACATGATTCACTACAGTTGCATGAGCAGGCTTTCCCTACACGTGCATTACCACCTGGTAGTGCTGAGGCTGTGGCACTTCCTAATCCAGGAGATTATCACTGGAGGAAAGGTGGTGAAATTCACTTGAATGACCCCCTTGCCATAGCTAAATTACAAGAAGCTGCCAGAACCAACAGTGTGGCTGCGTACAAAGAATATTCTAAGCGTGTGCAAGAATTGAACAAGTCTTGCAATTTGAGAGGGCTTCTGAAATTTAAAGATGCTGAAGTAATGGTTCCTTTGGAAGAAGTTGAGCCAGCAAGTGAGATTGTAAAACGTTTTTGTACTGGAGCCATGAGCTATGGATCAATATCATTAGAAGCCCATGCAACACTTGCTATGGCTATGAACAAGATTGGAGGAAAGTCAAACACTGGTATGTTGTCAATGCTTTTGTTGAGGTTTTTCTTTAAGAAAAGGTCAGAGTCTTTTCTCTATGTTGTGTTTCTGTTACTGTTTGGGGTTTTGGATAAGATGGATAAAGGATTATATTTATTACATGTTATTCTTCATGCTTGTGTCGCTTCCATATCACATTTAAAACAAACAAAGCTTCTCTCTGTTGTTTAAATCGTTTTTTATTTGTCGGGGATAGGTGAGGGAGGTGAACAACCATCTCGTATGGAGCCTCTTCCAGATGGTACAAGAAATCCGAAGAGGAGTGCTATTAAGCAGGTTGCTAGTGGAAGATTTGGAGTTTCTAGCTATTACCTCACAAATGCGGATGAGTTACAAATTAAAATGGCTCAGGTATATCTTTTAGATACTGCCAACTTTTTGAATCTTTAAGTAGGTCATTCCTGGTCTATGTAGTTCATTTGTTTCTATTATCCCTGCATTCTCGTGGGAACCAAGGTTCCTTTTGTTTATGAATTTACGTTCATGAACAGATGATGCCGTGTCTGCGAAGCACCTTATGGTGTCTTTGCATCATTAAGTGATACCTGCATTTGACATTCGGTGAGAATGTTATCTTCATATGCTTTGTGAGTTAATTGTATTAATTTGCTAACTTTCGAGTTTCATGCTGCAGGGAGCCAAACCTGGAGAAGGGGGTGAACTTCCAGGACATAAGGTCATTGGTGACATTGCTGTGACTAGGAATTCAACTGCTGGGGTGGGGCTCATCAGTCCTCCTCCACATCATGACATCTACTCAATTGAAGATCTTGCTCAATTGATTCATGACCTTAAGGTAGTTCTTGATGATTTAGTCATATTGTTATTCACGATATTCTTCAAACCAACAAATGTGCTTAAAAAGGTGTCTGTTGACATAGCTTGTTATGTCTAATAATTAATATGCTGTTTTGTCACTTGTTTCATATTTTTCACTGCTGATATATATTGCACAGAACGCAAATCCGAGTGCTCGTGTAAGTGTGAAATTGGTCTCTGAAGCTGGTGTTGGAGTGATTGCCAGCGGGGTTGTCAAGGGTCATGCGGACCACGTTTTGATATCTGGTCACGATGGGGGTACGGGTGCTTCAAGATGGACTGGTATCAAGAGTGCTGGTCTTCCATGGGAGCTTGGTCTTGCAGAGACCCACCAGACATTAGTTGCTAACGATCTCCGTGGGCGAACTGTTCTTCAGACGGATGGCCAACTGAAAACTGGAAGAGATGTGGCTATTGCTGCGCTTCTTGGTGCAGAGGAGTTCGGTTTTAGTACCGCTCCACTCATAACACTGGGTTGCATCATGATGCGGAAGTGCCATAAAAACACTTGCCCTGTTGGTATTGCCACTCAAGACCCAGTTCTTAGGGAAAAGTTTGCTGGTGAACCAGAACATGTTATCAATTTCTTCTTCATGCTGGCAGAAGAGGTGAGGGAGATCATGTCAGAGCTTGGATTCCGAACGCTCAATGAAATGGTAGGCCGTTCAGACAAGCTTGAACTGGATAAAGATTTGGTGAAGAACAATGAAAAGCTTAAGAACATTGATTTATCCTTATTACTTCGACCAGCTGCTGATATTAGACCAGATGCTGCACAGTATTGTGTGCAGAAACAGGATCATGGGCTGGACTTGGCATTGGATAACAAACTAATAGCTTTAGCCAAGCCTGCCCTGGAGAGAGGTCTTCCCGTGTACATTGAATCACCCATCTGCAATGTAAACCGAGCGGTTGGAACCATGCTAAGCCACGAAGTGACAAAACGCTACCACATGGCAGGACTTCCTTCAGATACAATTCATATCAAACTCAGTGGAAGTGCAGGCCAGAGTCTTGGAGCTTTTCTGTGTCCTGGCATCACACTGGAGCTTGAAGGGGATAGCAATGATTACGTTGGGAAAGGCTTGTCAGGTGGGAGGATTGTTGTTTATCCTCCTATAGGAAGCAACTTTGATCCAAAGGAAAATATCGTCATTGGAAATGTAGCCCTTTATGGGGCCACAAAGGGGGAGGCTTATTTTAATGGAATGGCGGCAGAAAGATTTGCTGTTCGAAATTCTGGGGCTACAGCAGTTGTGGAAGGTGTGGGTGACCACGGGTGTGAGTACATGACTGGTGGGACCATTGTTGTTCTTGGAAAGACAGGAAGAAACTTTGCTGCTGGCATGAGTGGTGGCATTGCATATGTTCTTGATGTTGATTCCAAGTTTCGATCCAGATGCAATAATGAGTTGGTAGATCTGGATCCAGTTGAGGATGAGGATGACATTTTGACCCTCCAAATGATGATTCAACAGCATCAGCGCCACACAGGCAGCCAGTTAGCTAAAGAAGTGCTTGCTGATTTTGAGTCTCTTTTACCCAACTTTATCAAGGTCTTCCCTCGTGACTATAAACGCATTCTTGCAAGCAAGAAGGCAGAGGAAGTTTCAAAAGCAGATGCTAAAATTGCTGCCAAAGAAGCTGAGGTGCAGGAAGAGGTGGAGTTGTTGGAGAAAGATGCTTTTGAAGAGCTGAAGAAGCTGGCAGCTGCATCTGTGAGAGAAAATCCCAGTCAGGTAATTCTTATCTGAATTTCGTAGTATTTCAATTTGTTCTGTGAATTTTTTATCATGTGGTAAATTTTACGACGAGAATAATTATTGGTAAATAAACATCATCAGATCATCTATACCTACAAAATATGTGTGGTGGGTATGTAATTTAAATCTTTGCGGATGTTTAGTGCTGCATTCAGTAGTTACTCTCACTCACAATAGTATATTATTGTTTTCAAACTTGTATTCAATCAGGGATCTTTCGTCTTCCATTGTTTTCATTCTGGCTTATTAACTATACGTGAATCAGTTTCATGTATTTCTAAGATTTTAACAAGAGGTTCCGAATCAATAGGTTGAAGAAGATGCATCATTGAAGAGACCAACTAGTGTTCCTGATGCTATTAAGCATCGAGGTTTTGTTGCTTATGAGCGCGAGGGTGTTTCATACAGGGATCCTAATGTTCGTATGAATGACTGGAAGGAAGTTATGGAAGAGTCAAAACCTGGACCATTGCTGAAAACACAATCTGCTCGCTGTATGGACTGCGGTACTCCTTTTTGTCATCAGGTAATAAAAATTTAGGAGGGCTTGTACTTAGTTTGGTTGCTATATTTTTCTTGAAAAATCTGACCCGAGTTAATTAAAATCAAATGACAACTTGCAGGAGAATTCTGGATGCCCTCTTGGGAATAAGATACCTGAATTTAACGAGTTGGTGTACCAAAATAGATGGCGTGAAGCATTAGACAGGCTTCTTGAAACCAACAACTTCCCGGAGTTCACAGGTCGTGTATGCCCTGCACCTTGTGAAGGATCTTGCGTACTTGGTATCATAGAAAATCCCGTTTCTATTAAAAGCATCGAGTGTTCGATCATTGATAAAGCTTTTGAAGAGGGATGGATGGTGCCGCGACCTCCTTTGAAGAGAACTGGGTATGTTTCCCCCCCTCTTTTTTCATGTTTTATATTGTCCCTTGCTTCTATATACATCATTCTTTTTTAAACATGGTGTAATATTTCAATTTCAGGAAACAAGTTGCTATTATTGGAAGTGGGCCTGCTGGTTTGGCTGCTGCTGATCAGTTGAACAAAATGGGTCACTCTGTTATAGTGTTCGAGCGTGCTGACAGAATTGGTGGCTTGATGATGTATGGAGTGCCTAATATGAAGGCTGACAAAGTTGATATTGTCCAGAGACGTGTGGACCTCATGGAAAAAGAAGGTGTCAACTTTGTGACAAATGCTAATGTTGGGAAGGATCCCTCATACTCACTAGATACCCTTCGCGCCGAGCATGATGCCATTATTTTGGCTGTAGGAGCCACAAAACCAAGGTGTGCAACAATCAATATTTTACAGTTTATATTTAAATACTGACATAAGTGTTAAAGCTCTAAATTCCGTATTAAATTAACTTGTGGAATGATTTGGCAGGGACCTTCCTGTTCCTGGACGAGACTTATCTGGTGTCCATTTTGCAATGGAGTTTCTTCATGCAAATACAAAAAGCTTACTTGATAGCAATCTTGAAGACGGCAATTACATCTCTGCAAAGGGCAAGAAAGTAGTTGTAATTGGTGGAGGTGACACAGGCACAGACTGTATTGGGACTTCTATTAGACACGGTTGCAGCAGCATCGTAAATCTTGAGCTTCTCCCTGAGCCACCACGTACCAGGGCTGCAGGCAACCCTTGGCCTCAGGTTCAGTCACTTCCTTCTTCCTCCCTACTTTACAGCTTTAGCTACATTTGATTCTTAGATTTTACTGAAGTTTTTGTTCATTTCCATTTTCTTCATCATTGAAATTCAAGAACCAAATTTAGCCTTTGCTAACTAGCAATGCTTTTTCCTGTCAAAGCAAATACTTAACATCACAACAAAAATTTCTATGTTGGCAGTGGCCTCGTATATTCCGTGTAGATTATGGTCATCAAGAAGCTACTGCGAAATTTGGGAAGGATCCAAGATCCTATGAAGTATTGACTAAGCGTTTCATAGGAGACGAAAATGGAGTTGTGAAAGGTCTTGAAGTTGTTCGCGTCCATTGGGAGAAAGATGCTAGTGGAAGGTTCCAATTCAAAGAAATTGAAGGTTCGGAGGAGATTATTGGAGCTGATCTAGTCTTCTTGGCTATGGGATTCCTTGGCCCCGAGGAGGTTAGTAACTAACTATTACATGGTCTGCCATTATATTATATATTCGTCCTCTTCTCTTTTTGGGTCATACTCATACTTAAGACAATTCTTGTTTTTTTCAGACAATAGGAGACAAACTTGGATTGGAAAAGGACAATCGATCAAACTTCAAAGCTGAGTATGGACGATTCTCAACCAGTGTTGATGGGGTCTTTGCAGCTGGCGATTGTCGACGCGGTCAATCACTTGTCGTATGGGCAATCTCCGAAGGAAGACAAACAGCTGCACAGGTTGACAAATATCTCACGCAAAGTGATGATACAAATATTAGTGAAAGACAAGAAGAGGTTGTGAAGAGGGACCAAGACACCAACAGACAAACAGTGGTGACATAGTTTCTCTATCTCGGTTTCCTCTTAATTTCTTTTTTATACGTTTGGATGACAAAGGATGAAAGCTTGCTCTTAACGAGAATCAACACAAAGAGAATTACAGTAATAGGGTTATCGTGGAGGGATTTAGAATTTAGAAATTTCATAATTGTATCTTTGTGTTTATAGAAGTTGTGTATTATCATTCTGGTGTTCAATGTCTTGGCCAATTGGAAAAGAATAATGTAAAGTTTGTTTGTTCATGTCAATAAGATGTTTTGGCAGGCGGACAAGGTTTTTCTGTTTTGATCCAAATGAAACTTGATTTTAATTTTATTTCCTTCTGAAAAAAGAATTAGTTGTTTTTTTTTTGAGAGTCTAAGTTGTTGAATAGCTAAATTTAATCCTATTTATATTTGGGTGATTTACACTCAAACCCCATTAGGTTAAGTCATATTACAAGAAACTCCCTGACGTTTCAGAAATTATAAAAAGATTTCCTGTGGTTCAACAAGTCTTATAAGGATAGTCCTATAATTTTTAAAAAATATATACACAAAACACTCTGTAAGGTATGTCCTTATAATTTTTGAAACTACAAGTTTTTTTTTTTATAATTACGATAAACATCAGGAGTCTGAGTGTAAGTAACCCTTTATATTTTACAGTTTAGTTTGATTTACCTCAAGGTTGGCAATGAAGTGAAGGATATGATGAATCTGAGTTCAAAAGATTGACATTTTACTAATGAAGAATTCAGTTCATCAGAATGGAACGTAAGGGCAACTCTGGCAAATGATTTCATTGGCAACTATATTTCATAACTACCAAAATACTAAGAATATTCAACTAATAAGACATAAACTAAATTAGGAAAATAGAAAAACTTTTTTGGTTGGGAGTTTTGGAGATTTTTTTTGAAATTTGTGCAAAACAATTGAAATAAATTTGGATGTATTTTTGTTAAAATATTTTGTATGTAAGATAATATTAATTAAATGAGTAATGAGTTGAAAATTGTGAGTTATGTTTTAAATGTATTTTGGATGTTAAAGTTTGAGGGTGAAAGTTAGTTGAAAGATGTGGAGTCATATATTTTCAAACTAAATTAATTATACTGTATCGTATAATGATTGAAAAAGTTAATATTATATTTTGATATAATTAGAAATATAATCGAATATGATTTTTATGAGGTCAAGTGGGTTGCATTGTTGTACATATTCAGAACTCTACATTGTAGTCTGGGCCGAAAAAATGAAAAATATGGACTATTTGAGTATTTTTATAAGTTGTTCCAAACCATTTTGACCAAGCGAAAAATCGAAAATGATGGCCCAAACATGGTCCAAACAGGTTAAGCTTCATGACTAAGTTCATCCAAACAGAGCGAACCCGATCCATACACCCTAAAATACTCGGTCTAATGAGCTTACCCGGTTGGCCCATATTAGATATTAAGCGCGGCCCACTCCCAATTTGGAAACAATAATTAATTTAACAAATGTGTGCGCCTTGAATTACAACACGTCGTCGTATCGAAAACCGAATAAGCTGGCCGAACCGCCTCTCCGTTTAACCAAATCACACATGCCTTTCTCTCTCTACCAAACTTTTCATTCTCCACTTTATTAGCTTAGCATCGTCGAAACATAGTGAAAATTTCTGGAGCAGGACGAAATGGCGAGCAATATGTGCCGTCGATTCTCATCGCCGATCGTGAGGTCCGAGTACGCCAGCTCGGCGAGTCGCCGGCTCATCGTTACGACGACTCAGCTCTTTCAAACTCAGCAACCGGATAAAAAGGAACCGCCGATTTCTGACGTGAAAGAGAAGATCCAGAATCAAATCGAGGAAGAAAAGAAGTATGATTCCAAGGCTGAAGAAAGCGATGATGAGACTGTGAATAAGAAGACGGGTGAAGTCGGTGGACCCCGCGGACCGGAGCCTACTCGGTACGGCGATTGGGAGAAGGGCGGTCGGTGCATTGATTTCTAAATTTCGATAAATTTATAACATATATGTAGTTTTGATTTGCATTTCCTTTCTGTTATTGTGCCAAATTTTAGGCTAGAATAAATGGCGAACAATGTAGTGTTCTTATTTGATGATGAAAATTATTGCCGTTGATTTTTCTTGTTTGTGTTGAATTGAGTTTTACTTTGTATTGGAAGTAGGTTCAGGCGTAAAAAAAAGTGAACCAAAAAAATACAGCGTTGTAAGGTGTCTGGTGTGTGGGCTTGCACAGTCGAAACGTGTGACGCGCGGACTGCTTGTGCAATAGGGTAGAAAAAATTTAGTGCAACCTTGCTGTTAGCTATAGTTTTAGCATAGAGGTAGATGTTTGGTCCTCTACAATTGATATTAGAGTCAAGATCACTGGTTAGACTCTCTCCTACAATTGGTATCAGAGTTGGGGTCATGATTCCTGGTGCCTCGATTGTTGGCTATGTCCTCGTGTTAAGGTCCGGTGTGTGGTTGCACGGTCAAGATGTGACTCGTGACTTTCTGTGTAGTTTAAAGACTTGAGTTGCACTGTTGCTATTAGCTATAGTTTATATAGTTTTGATAGTTTAAAGATTTGAATTGCGACTTTGCTTTCAACTATAGTTTTTTTATAGATTTTAGTGGTTTAATACTGTGGCAAGGCTTGGTCCTACTTATGGCATTAGAAAGTCAACTATGTTACCTTGCGTTACCCTCCATGCAATTCAGGTAAATTTTCTAATTGTTGAAAACTTCTGATTGTCTTCTAAATTCTTTGAATCAACATAATTGCAGTAGGGGAGGAGGCTAGACATTAACTTCTCATTTTATACTCAGAGACACATGACATTCTCCACCCCGAGGCCTTCTCGACTGTACTCCAAAGTCTCGAAGTGATACGACCAACAATTCTTATTGGAGGAGGTAAATTTTTGATCTAGAATCTGAAATATCTTATTCATCTAATTGTCAGAATTGTGTTTTCTTAATCAATACTATATTGTATATATATGTTGGTAATGTGAATAGTTATAAAGAAAGTAAACGGACAGTTTACTAAAAGTTGGGTAATACTAAGAATATCTCACCAAACTTCAACATCTATGGCTCTTGAAAAACTAGAAATACACAAAAAAGATGAACAACTACCATTTTATAACCATTTACCCTCAAAGATCCCCACCAACAAGCAATAAAAAATAGTTGCCTCTTTTCAAAGGCTTCAAATTCTTCCTTATTAATCACACCTCATTTACGGATACAAGACCTTTTACAATCATGGACACCACAAAAACTATCATCATATTCTTCTTCTTCTTCTTGTTCTCAAATTCTCCCCTTACTACAGTTTCAGCCTCGGAATTCTGTTCCAACTCCTTCTGCAGTCGAAACGAACCCGCAATCCGATTCCCATTTCGCCTTAAAAATCTCCAGACAGCCCCATGTGGCTACCCAGGCTTCAACCTCTTCTGCAACACATTTAATAAAACACTTATCGATCTTCCCAATTCTGGCAAATTCTCAGTCCAAGCTATAGACTATGCCAGGCAAAACATATGGCTTAATGACCCTGAAAACTGTCTTCCCAAGCTTCTACTCGAGTTAAACTTATTTGGGTCGCCATTCAAAGGGTTCTTTCTTCAAGATTTCATGTTTTTTAACTGCACATTTGATTATAGAATGTATAAGTTTAACCCCATAGGTTGTTTGAGTGGGGAGAATTACACGGTTTTCGCTTCTTCTTCCCAAAGGACCATCAGTTTCTTGAAGTCTAGGTGTATTTTGATGGCCAAGGTGGCAGTGCCTGTTCAGTGGGAGTTTTTTGAACCAGTGATGACTTCGGATCTTAGCGATGATATCCGGCTCAAGTGGGGGTCGCCGCGGTGCGGGCGGTGCGAGTCTCAAGGTGGGCGGTGCGGGTTCCGAAACGGCAGTATCGGAACTCAAATTGAATGCACAAACCCTGCTCATCGTGGTAAGTTCTCTTGCGATTGTTTCTGGGATAGAATAATATTGGAACAAAGAACCATTCAAGAAAATACTGATTTGACTGGATCAGAAGTCAATATGAATCAGTAATATATATATTGAATAAACAAGAAGCTTTAAGCTGAATCTACCATAGGTGATTAATTAACTAATAATTAATTTAAGTCATTTGACAGCTAGTTGCAGAGGTCAACCTTACACAATTATAAACATTAATAAATCAAAGATTAAATGGGTGACAGAGTCTTAGACAAGACTCATTATTCAGTAATTCTTAAATTTTTCATAAGCTAAAAAATAATGTAAAACAAATAAACTACCTGAATTGGATGACTTTTTCGACTCTATTGAAGCTCGTTCTACTACAACTTCGCAAGTAAAGTCTAGAATCTAAATTGAATCTCACTTTATAATCTTTTCCTCGACTAATTGAATTTTCACCCTATATGAGTGGCTGTTGAGGCTCTAGTATCTTCTTTATTTCTGAACTTAAGGGGAAATTCTAACTCGAACTTGGTTTTACGGATCCATTGAACCATAGATTAAGTTTATTGCACTTATTATATGATTGACAACTCTTTTAAGAGTGTAACTACAACGCAAGTGTATTATACTTGACATATAAATATTTTGGGTTCTAGTAAACCCGATTTGAGCTAAAATTACCCGAACTCAAGATTAGTGTCAATATTGCTCAAGGCCAAGCTTGAATTTTAGTGAGTTCATTGGCAACAAAAGCGAAAATGAGCAAAAGATATAGCACAATGTTCTATTGTTCTTATTATTTATAGTCTAATGAGATTGTAAATTGAACTTGCAGTTCTACCAAGAAGTGCTCGCTATGCCATAGTTGCGTGTGCTGGGATTCCAGGATTCCTTCTCCTGTTAGGCTTTCTCTGCTTCCTGTGTAGCCGTGTCAGAAACTATTGCTGGCGGCCCCACCGCGTTATGGAGTTCTCGATAGTGGTGGCACCACAGCCCACAACCGTTGTCTCCGGCATGGACAACCCAACTATTGAGTCGTACCCCAAAACAATCCTCGGGGAGAGCTGTCGATTGCCTAAGCCAGATGACAACATTTGCTCAATTTGTCTATGTGAATATATGCCTAAAGAGACTTTGAGAAGTATACCTGAATGTCACCATTCTTTCCATTCAACATGTATAGATCAATGGCTTAGGTTAAACTCTTCGTGCCCGGTTTGTAGGAATTCTCCCGGGTCATCACCAATTGGTATGGAATTGTGATATAAATTTGAAATTTTTGGTTACATAGTTGGAGAATAACAAGATAAAACTGTATATAATTATTTTATACGTTGTAAATGGTGTGTACATTTACTTTCCAACCATGTACTTTACAATCTAGAATTTTAATTGGTTCAAATTAATCGGTTAAACATATTATAGTATTTAATTAAATTGGATTCAGATTGATAATATTAATATCAGTTGGATTAACAATCATACCTCCAGGCCAAACGCCTATAATTAAGAAATAAACCTTTTTACACAGAATGAGAACAAATTCTAGGTTGAAGCTAAATAGGCTAAATATACAATACCTAATGTCACAATTTCAACCACTCCATATGATTCAACTACTATAACTCTCACTGCTGAAAAGAGCCACTGGAAATTGCATTTGTGTTTACAAATTCTGAAGCAGCAAAAGGATTAGGAGGCATAATGGGCATATTTTCACATTCTAGCATTTGAATCACGACTTTAGTCGAAGGTCGATCAACCGGGTACCATTGTATGCACCAAAGCCCGACTATTATTAGCCTTTTCACTATCTCACTTTCGTTCTCATTCTCAATTTGAATTTCTATATCTTCTCCTTTATTCAACTGATTGTACATCCATTCGGGAAAATAAACTTGACAACTATCTTGTGCTTCGGCTTGAAATTTTTTCCTTCCCCCAACCAAATCAAGCAATAACATACCAAAGCTATAAATATCCGATTTATACGACACTTTACCAAAGTTCCTAGAAAAAACCTCTGGTGCAATATAGCCTATTGTACCTCGTGCAACAGTCATTGTAACAACACTTTGCTCTTTTGAACACAATTTCGCTAGACCAAAATCGGCTACCTTAGGGTTGAGATTCTGGTCTAGCAAAATGTTATGTGGTTTAATATCAAAATGAAGGATTCTCTGATTGCAGCCTTGGTGAAGATAATGAAGCCCTTTGGCTATACCTAAAGCAATTTTATGTAGCTTCTCCCAACCAAGAGTTGTACCATGTTTGCCGGATGAGATGTACTTTTCTAATGATTCATTTTGCAAGAACTCGTAGACTAAAGCACGTTTGTATCCGTCCGCACAATACCCAATTAAACGAACCACATTTACGTGATGGATTTTGCCGATTGTTGCGACTTCATTTATGAATTCATCACCGTTTCCTTTGATGATATTCAGGACTTTAACTGCCACAAGAATGTCGTTAGAAAGTTTACCTTTGAACACGGTCCCAAAACCTCCCTGGCCTAATTTTTGCTTAAATCCTTCAGTAATTTTCCTTAGATCCGCATAAGTGTATCTTGAGGGCCTAAGAGCTTTATAATCCTCCAAAAATTGTTGAATCCTTCTCTCATTGTCTCGTTTTCTCTTCTTCACGATATAGATGCGAGTGATAACTGGAGCCACCAGGCAGAAACCGACTACCACAATCGCAATAACAATACTCTTTGAAACACCTAAGACAAATCAATAAATTGTTAGATAGTATTTTGGATCTGCAAATTTAGGAGGGATAAACACTTTTGATACTAAACTTTAGTCTAAAAAACACATTTGGTACCAACCTTTTCAAAAAACATATTTCATACCATGATTTACATCCTCATGACACATTTAGTTTTGAAGTCGTTTTCAAACGGAACTCAGCATGTGCCGCTCACGTGCCCGTTAAGTTGACAATGGGAGGGAAACATGCACGTATTTTAAAGACCCAGCATTGTTAACTTAAATCGCACGTGCTGAACTCCGTTTGAAAATTGATTAGGAAAAGTAAACATGTCAAGAAAGTGTGAATCATGGTATGACAAAAAGCTTGGTATCAAATGTATTTTTTGAACTAAAGTTTGGTATCAAAAGTGTTTTTTCCTCGCAAATTTAGTCCAAAAGAACAAAACCATCAACAATTATAGTCCCGTACTTCATGAAACTGCATTTCTGGTACCAAATCTGTAGACATAACATACGTTGGTCCTATCACCCCCTTTTCTATCCAATCTTTTGGTCTCATGATATAGTATATGTCTGCATTTTTTGTCCTATAAGACCATCTCAATTCAACACTTCCAAATTGGATGGAAATGGAACTATAAAAACCAAACTAACACAACCAAATCCCTTAATACCAAACTAAACCAGTCCAAACACATCTAACATAACAAAAAGGGCCTAGAAAGTAAAACCAAAGGTGCATACATTAATAAAACGAAGTAATTAATAAGTACCTTTCTTAATCTTACTCTTTTGAGGTTAACATGTTATTCGGCTCAATCACATTGATAAAAGTTCGTATAAGCTCGATTAATTTATTAGTCAAACTGAGCTCAAAAAAGGATTTCAAGCTCGATATAATATTTATATTTATACCAAACTTGAACAAATGTATCGTTCGACAGACCTCTCCGATCTCACACCTCCTTACATAAATAAAATAAAATAAAGTAATTAGAGGGTAGTACCTTTCTTATTGTGTTGAGGTTCACTAGGTATATCAAATTGAAAGCATTCAGTTTCACTATTGGTCCCATTATTCTTCAACCTGCAATGCATTCCTCTTTCTTCGCAACCCCCACAAAATGGCTCCACCCAATGCAATAAATTGCTTTGAAAAGAATTTTCACTCGGCCAATTAAAAATCTCCACAGGAACTTCAGAAATATTGTACATCTTGGTACAACCAGATAAAGATAAAATGGAAAGGATATAAGACGATCGATAAGCATAAACTCGAAACCCAAGATTTTCAAAACAATTAATCGGGCCTAAAGAGAATATACTATCTCGATTCTGAGAGCAATTGAAAATCGTGTACCCAAGTCGCCAGTGGGGTTCGATGTACATTTGGAAAGGGAAGAGGTGGCGGTGGTGGGAATCCGGGTCGGGAAGCATGACCCGTTTAGAACACTGACCCGAATCAGTTGAGTTTGGTAGTTAATTTCTTGAACTGTGGCCTTTGCTGTAATTGGGATGACGGTGTTTCGGATCGAGGCCCGAACTGGGAACTGGAAATCGAATTCTGTGATGTTGTGTGAGTTGCAGGAAAGGTCGAAGCCCGGATAGCCGCAGTGTTCGGGTTGGCGGCCCTTTAATCGGAAAGGGAAACGGATAATCGGGCCTGAAGTATGGCAGCTCCTGGGCCGGCAATCTTCTTGGGCTTTAGCTGAGAAAATCAAGAAAATAATTACAACAATCATGGTGGTAATGGAATTTCTTTTTTTTTCCTTTCAATTTACATGGGACATGGGTAGTAATTGTGATATTTTCAGCAAATTTCTGATGTATGTGGTCTATAATGGTCATTGTAAAGTCTGACTTTTCCACAAACATGATTTTAATCAATAATTGTGGTGAAATTTAACTGTCAAGAAAATGGTAGAACGCCTACTGCAAAGGTCGTAAAAAATGTACATATATATTCATTCATCTTCTTCATCTACTACTTTACAGGTTTGTACTTTAATAAAAACCTCAAAATCCCAAACATGTCATTAATTTTAGCAATTTCAAGAATTTCAGTTCTCTTGCTTTTTTGTTCAGTTAATTCCGTAGCCCAGTACAATAATCCCACTTCATCTTGCCCTTCTTCATCTTGTGGGAACATCACAACAATTAGATACCCTTTTAGATTGAAAAGCGAACCCATTTCCTGTGGGTACAATAATCCCAATTTTGAGCTCGATTGCCAAAACAATCAAACCACCATATTAACCGTAAATTCAAGAAATTATTATGTGCAAGAGATCAATTACGAAGAATTCTCAATAAGGTTAGTTAATCCTGGCATAAAAAGGGAAAATCTTTCTTCTTGTCCAGTTTATTCAAATGAGTATCATGACTGGTTTAGCACAAACAGGGAAGATGAAATTTTTGATCGGTTTACTCGATTGAATGAAGCTGTAGTGTTTATCCATTGTGTCTCTCCTGTGAATTCTTTGAGATATGTGAATGCTGCTTTTTGTGGTTCATCGAATTCTTCAGAAATTTATAGTTATGTTATGGCTGGAGGTCTTGGTGTATCGGATTTAGAAGATTCGTGTACAGTTGATAGGATGGATCAGGTTTCGTACAGACGGCCTATGAGGAATATTTCTTCCTTGGCGAGTATTTATGATGGTTTGGCTTATGGATTCGAGCTTTCTTGGTTTCGTTTTCTTTGTGGAGAATGTGAGAGGAGAAATGGACACTGTAGCTTTGAAGGGAATAGAATAACTTGCCTACAATATTGCAGGGTGGACATTCCCTTTTCACGCACTTTTATCTTTCATATCTGTGAAGAAGACGCTCCACATTCACGACTTGGTTCCAAGTGTAAGTGACAACACTATATTTACTCGATCTTGATTAGTATATATGTTTCAGTGCTTCATGTTCATCTATGTTTGTGTTTGTAATATTCTTAAGTGTTTGAGAGAGAAGCTAGACTAAATATTAAATTTGGAGTCTGAAAAACTTCGTGGTCAGGTGGTGGTTTGAAGTCTAGTTTTCTTTAGGTTATTAGTTTTAAAATTTCTTGTCTTATCGTTGTATTTAGTTTTGTTGAATTGATTAACGTTGTTGTAATTGGCTGCTTTTTGATATTTATCAGTAGATGTGATAATTGTGCACTTCTCTGTCCAACTCCGACACTCTGTTAGGACTAAATTATGGTCGGAATTTTTTTTTGAAGAGTTGAGCATGATTTATCCTGTTCCTGGCATTGGTCTCATATTTGTCAGTTGTGTGAATTAAGTGGATTCACTTTAGTAGCACATAATCACGCAATGTTACACTATGTTATGTTCGATGACATATGGTTATATCAATAATACAATCGAGCCTCAGAGTGTTATCCCGGTGGCCAGTGGCGGAGCCTGATGGGGCTGGGGCATCCCCCCCCCCCCCCACACACACACAAAGAAAAATATAGTTTATGAATAATTTCTATGTATATCTTAGCATAATAAAGTTTGTGGCCTAGTGGTATCCAACTTCAGTAAGTAGAGCACCAACTTGTCAGTTGTCTTTAACTATTGTTTTGATAAGTAATAGTTTTGGCCTAGTGGAATGGATCTTCCTTAAGTCTAAGATGTGTCAATGGGCTTTTTATTTTATTTTATTGTTTTTATCAAATTAAATTTCTGTTAGATATGGTCAAACATATGATTTAGGTGGATGAATTTAAAAAAAATTGCCACTTAATTTTTTACCATATTTTGTTGCATAAAATTATACTGTTGATCGCATAAAGTTATAGTATTGATTTATCTTAATTAATTTTATCAAAATATCGAGTTTGCTACCACAAAAAATTTCGCCCCCTCATCGAAATTGGTCTAGCTCCGCCACTGCCGGTGGGAGCACTAATACCCAATATTGTTCGTGTGGATCAGGTGTATCTACTCTAATCTTCAGTTCTCGTTCGACAACGATGGTATTCCTTTGCTACAAGTGTCGTCATCGAGTTATTGTTGTTTTCAGTATTTTATTGCCGTATTTGTAACAAGCTAGAACATAGTATGCTCAAGCTTGAGGGGAAATGTGAAGAGTATTAGGGTTAGGTATAGGGATATTTAGTGATTGAGGAGTTTTGTCTCATTGTAAATACTATTGTATGTACTCTTGTAGACTTCTCGTTCCTCATAGTGAATTCTGATAGCGGCTAAAACA
This sequence comes from Penstemon newberryi var. newberryi, assembly GCA_030819805.1. NCBI lineage: Eukaryota > Viridiplantae > Streptophyta > Magnoliopsida > Lamiales > Plantaginaceae > Penstemon > Penstemon newberryi. The sequence continues at coordinate 30,272,548 of JAUALY010000003.1, read as the reverse complement.
CTATGTAATCCTACAATTGGACAACCTTATAACTTGTTTATTTCCTTCTCTCATTTTATTACCACTCTTGTTATTCTAACACAGCTTTTACATGACACTGCAGGTCAATTTGAGTGCTGGGGAAGTGAGTACTTGATCTTTTCATATCATTATTCCTTGTTCTCGTGAGCTTTTCCTTCACATCTTTAATGTATTACTACTATAATCTAATCTTACTCGTCTTTCTTGACAGTTAATACGGGATTCTATGGTGCAATGGTTGTTGGTAAGGTTCATTACACATTTACCATGTTACAATTTTAATGAGACAGTTGCTTACTGAAAATTGTAGCTCACTATTATTATCCATTTTATTATGCAGTTCCAATATTAGTTCTAAAATTATTATGCGGGTTCCCGTTTCTGATTGGGTTAGTAGTATATAAATGGAGAAGGCGTCATTTATCAATGGATCAAACGATTGAAGATTTTTTACAAGGTCAAAATAACCTCACGCCAATAAAATACACTTACTCTGAGATCAAGAAAATGACAAACAATTTCAACCAAAAACTAGGTGAAGGTGGATATGGGACAGTGTACAAAGGAAAGCTTCGAAGTGATCCTTACGTTGCAGTAAAGATAATGGGAACAAACGTATCTAATGATCAAGAATTCATTAGTGAAGTCGGCACAATCGGGCGGATTCACCATGTCAATATAGTACAACTCATTGGTTTCTGCATAGAAGGTTCAAAGTGCGCTTTGGTGTATGAATATTTGCAAAATGGCTCCCTAGAAAAATACCTATTTGGCCGAAGGGACCTTGCATTGCGGTACTCGAAAATATTTGAAATCGCTCTTGGAGTGGCACGTGGGATCGACTATCTACACCGGGGATGTGACATGCAAATTTTGCATTTTGATATCAAACCTCACAACATTTTACTAGACAAGAAATTCAATCCAAAAATCTCCGATTTCGGGCTTGCTCAGCTTTACCCAACTGACAACAGTTTTATAAATTTGAAAACCGCGAGAGGAACAATGGGTTACATGGCACCAGAAATGTTCTATAAGAATATTGGAGGTGTTTCGTATAAGGCTGATGTTTATAGTTTTGGAATGTTGTTGATGGAAATGGCGGGTAGAAGGAAAAATATGAATCCGTTTGCTGAGGACGAAAGTCAAATATATTTCCCTTTTTGGGTGTATGATCAAATTTATGCTGGAAATGAAATAGAGATTATGGATGCGAATGATGAAGAGAGGAAGATTGTAAAGAAGATTGTCATAGTGGCTTTATGGTGTATACAAATGAAACCTTCTGATCGACCATCGATGAACAAAGTAGTTGAAATGCTTGAAGGTGATTCTGAATTGCAGATGCCCCCAAAGCCTTTCTTGGCTCCGCGTGAAATAGCAGAGGATCATGAAATAAGTGAATCTCCTCTCGTCTAACCATCATTATCTAATACGATATATTATTGTGTAATAGATTATCTTTTGCTTAAAACTAGAAATTATATTTGGTGATTGAGATGAAAATGTCATTACACCATTGTCAATAGAAACATGTCATGAGTATCTGCAGATGGCAATTGGAGCGAACATCATTCAAAATTGCATAGAATATCTGCATGCTTCAAGAACATAACACTGAGTTCATTCACTCAATATCCTGTCTTAATATATTTTTTAGTTTGATTGAACTATAGACCAGGTTTGGATTCAACATCGAACAAGTTTGGAATCAATACGGGTTTAAAGTGGATCTATAAATTCAGAGGATCCAATCCACATTAGATCCAACTTGATTCTAAACTGAAAGAATTTGATTGTTTCTTGATGTCTCATAATGAATATAGTTATTGCTTATGCAGAAATGTACTTATCTTTATGATTAATGCTTTTGACCAAGTTATAAATCCCCATTGATCATTTCAATGAATAACATTTTGTTACTAGAGGAGAATTTGTTGTTCCATCCTCCTGTGCTGTCTCACCAGGCGTCAACAAAAGGCATATGGGGATATGCAATTCAAAATTACCTTCAAGCATGGCTGTTTTTTTTGAAAAAAAATAATAATATTTCAATATTCAAAAAGGGTTTTTGGTACTTTGCTTCACTAAAACACGAGAAATAGGCACTATGCAAAACATAAACAAAGAATAAAGCACTTAACACCCTTGAAAAATGAAAAACTCGACAAATTGCACGCTCTAGTACTATTTTCCAGCAAAGTTGACCACCAGAGTAAAAAACCTAGGACTAAAATAGGTAATTTGTTTTTGAATTTTTGACACTTTGCAACCCCAAAACACGAAAAATGGGCATTTTGTTGAGTTATCGACCGCAGAATTTAAATTCCCAGTTACAAACTTAAATTTCCATTTGGCTTGTTTGCCACAATATCTCTTAATTGCATCATTCATGCTCCAATATCCATTTTATTGGGGTTGGGCCATCAAATTTATCCAACTAAAAAAATCTTATTTTCTTAGATCGAATCTAGATTAAAATCCATTCCATTAATAACCCTACATATATAAGAAGTAAACCTTTTTAGATAATTTTTTACCCAAAAAAAAAAAAACATTTATAGATAGAATGAGCCCAAATTACATACATACATAATATCACAAATTTTTTAACTAAATATGATACTAACTCAATTATTATAACTCTCACTGCCGAAAAGGGATTCACTGGAAATTGCAGTTGTGTTTACAGATTCTGAAGCAGCAAAAGGATTTGGAGGCATAATGGGCATATTTTCACATTCTAGCATTTGAATAACGACTTTAGTCGAAGGCCGATCAACCGGGTACCACTGTATGCACCAAAGCCCGACTATTATTAGCCTTTTCACTATCTCACTTTCGTTCTCATTCTCAATTTGAATTTCTATATCTTCTCCTTTATTCAACTGATTGTACATCCATTCAGGAAAATAAACTTGACTACTATCTTGTGCTTCGGCTTGAAAATTTTTCCTTCCCCCAACCAAATCAAGCAATAACATACCAAAGCTATAAATATCCGATTTATACGACACTTTACCAAAGTTCCTAGAAAAAACCTCCGGTGCAATATAGCCTATTGTACCTCGTGCAGCAGTCATTGTAACAACACTTTGCTCCTTTGAACACAATTTCGCTAGACCAAAGTCAGCTACCTTAGGGTTGAGATTCTGGTCTAGCAAAATGTTATGTGGTTTAATATCAAAATGAAGGATTCTCTGATTGCAACCTTGGTGAAGATAATGAAGCCCTTTGGCTATACCTAAAGCAATTTTGTGTAGCTTCTCCCAACCAAGAGTTGTACCTTGTTTGCCGGATGAGATGTACTTTTCTAATGAATCATTTTGCAAGAACTCGTAGACTAAAGCACGTTTGTATCCGTCCGCACAATACCCAATTAAACGAACCACATTTACGTGGTGGATTTTGCCGATTGTTGCGACTTCATTTATGAATTCATCACCGTTTCCTTTGATGATATTCAGGACTTTAACTGCCACAAGAATGTCGTTAGAAAGTTTACCTTTGAACACGGTCCCAAAACCTCCCTGGCCTAACTTATGCTTAAAATTGTCAGTTATTTTCTTTACTTCTGCATAAGTATATCTTGAGGGCCTAAAAGCTTTATAATCCTCCAAAAATTGTAGAATCCTTCTCTTGTTGTCTTGTTTTCTCTTCTTCACGATATAGATGCGAGTGATAACCGGAGCCACCAGGCAGAAACCGACTACCACAATCGCAATAACTATACTCTTCAAAACACCTAAGACAAATCAAAAAATTGTTAGATAGCATTTTAGATCGGCAAATTTAGTCCAAAAGAACAAAACCATCAACAATTATAGTCCCGCACTTCATGAAACTGCATTTCTGGTCCCAAATTTATAGACATAACATAGTTTGGTCCTATCACCCCCTTTTCCATCCAATCTTTTGGTCTCATGATATAGTATATGTCTGCATTTTTTGTCCTATAAGACCATCTCGATTCAACACTTCCAAATTGGATGGAAATGAAACGATAAAAACCAAAATAACACAACCAAATCTCGTAATACCAAACTAAACCAATCCAAACACATCTAACATAACAAAAAAGGCCTAAAAAGTTAAAATCAAAGGTCCATATATAAATAAAATAAAAATTAATTAAAGGGTAGTTATAATATACCTTTCTTATTCTGTTCGGGTATTTCAACGCATTCAGTTTCATTACTATTATTCTTCAACCTACAGTACATCCCTCTTTCTTCACAATCCCCACAAAATGGTTTGGGCCAATGCAAATCAGATTCTTCAGGAAAAGAATATTTTTTAGGAGAGTTAAATATTTCCTGAGGAATATAAGAAGTGCTGTACATCTTCGTACAATTCAATATTGATGGGAGAGTTGACAAAGTCGATTCATAAGCATAAATCTTGAAATCTTTTGTATCATCACAAATATGGATCGGGCCTAAAGAGGATTGATTATCCGTCGTCGTGGAGCAATTGAAAAGTGTGAACCAATCAAAAGAGCTCTCAATATTATACACTTGAAAAGGAGAGGAGGTGGTGGCGTTGAATTCAGGTACCCGGGTCGGGAAGCATGACCCGTTAAGAACAATGACCCGAATAACCTAAGTAGTAGGTCATGAAAATAAATTATATTTATTAGTTACTCATACTCTAACTTGTTCTTTAAAAGCATATCAAACGAATTTGAACAATAAAAACTGACAAAATAAATGTAAAATTTAAATCAAGCTTATACCTGAGATTGGTAGTCAATTGACTGAACCTTGGCCTTTGCAAAAATTGGGAGGATGGTGTTTCGGGTCGAGGCCCGAATCGGAAACTGGAAGTCGAACTCTAAACTGTTGGGTGAATTGCATGAAAGATCGAATCCTGGGTAGCCGCAGTGTTCGGGCTGGCGGCCCTTTAATCGGAAAGGGAATCGGATAATCGGGCCTGATTTATGGCATCTTGTAGGCCGGCAATCGTCTTGGGCTTTAATCGAGACAATCATCATCAAGAAAACAAAGAAAACAATCATCTTGTTTATGGGAACCTTCTGTCTCTTTAATTTCAAATGGAAGTTCATTTTCTGTGGTTCAATTAGTAGGACTTATGGATAGGAAGTCAGAAATTTTATTTTAATTTTTTTTTTTTTTGGTTAACGTCTATGAATTAATGACAATTTATCACTCTTATTGTTTTGCACCCGGAGCTCGGACTAATAAGCCGCCGTCGGTAGCTGAGGCGTTGGTCAACTATTGGAGTATTAAGGTAAAATTTCATTCTTGGCCCTCTAAAGTGGCTGCATTTCAAAATTGACCCTTTATTGTGGTACCTAGACAATCTACGTTCTTTATTGTGTCAACATCATAAATTTCAGTCTTTATTGCCAGAACATTTTAATTATCACCGAAAATCATCAACTTATGTCTAAATTGACCCGAAAATTAATTTTTTTTGGCAAAAATCACCAATTTATGTCTAATTTGACCGAAAATTTTTATCATTTGTCGAGTGACACTTAAAAATTAAGAATTTCATATTCTGACTCCACAATTTGCAAGACCAAGCTATGTGATAGGTCAAAAATGACATAAATTGATGTTTTTTGGCGATAATTAAAAAAAATAGGTGATAAGAACTGAAATTGATGATGTTGACATAATAAAGGACGTAGATTGTCGAGGTACCACAATAAAGGACCAATTTTGAAATGCAGCCACTTTAGAGGGCCAAAAATGAAATTATGCCGAGTATTAAAGATGTGAAGATGAAAATTGAATTTGAATCATATTAATTGACAAATTTCTCATCATTACTCCCTTCATTTCAAAATAATTGTTTGATTATACTGTATTTCGTTCGAGTTCAATAAGGAAAGTGGAGCATAACAATATATGAATCGAGTACGTAAAAACTGTATATTAATATTGGTGTTCGAATACAAATTACAAGGCAGGTCTACCCGAGCATTACGGGATGCCGCACTACTAAAATGATCAATACAAAGAGAATACAAGCGAGCTCCTAGTTCGAACAGTATGTCCGAGCAGGGGGTATTCCTTGGAAGTTGTGCCGTCCCTGATGTCATAAATGCGCCGCGTATTTATAGGAACAGTAATGGGCTAGCTAGACCATCCGTAGGAGAATAGCTCTCGGCCAGCTGTGTAAAGCTGTAGGTCGGTCCCACAATAAATTCCGAGGAGACGAGTAGATCGGGAAGAAGGTCGGAGTACTTGATCGAGAGCTATCAGTCAGGCTTGATCGGAGAACCATGTTCTTCTGGTCGGTGAATACCATTCTGATCGAGATCGAGGCTGACCCCGAGCAGAAGGTATTTCCTAGATCGGCGTATGCGAAATACCCCTCATCAATACTCCCCCACTTCTCGAGCGTAAGTGAAGCAGAAGCTCGGAGAAGTAAACACTGCATCACGGCGAAAGACTTTGATCTCTTGATGTTTTCGGACATGCCTCGTTAAAAACCTAATCCGGAAAAACCCAGTGGGACAAAATCCGAGCTAGGGAAAAAGAGTGCACATCTTCCTTGGAGGAGCCTCGAAATACCGAATCGCCCCCAAGATAGAAGGGTGAGGTTTTTGACCTGAGAGATTCACCTCGATGATTCATCAAGAGCTGCAATATTTGAAATTCGGAAAAATAGATAGTAGAGAACAGGCCTCGGACAGTCTTGAGTTGGATATGCCTCGTTAAAAACCTTACTCGGAAAAACCCAGTGGGATAAAAACCGAGCGAAGGGAAAAAGAGTACATATTTTATCCTGTTGAGTCGAGAAATACTCATTTCCGAAGCTTGGAGGACCATAAATGCTATTAACAAAAGATAATCTTCAATTTTACTGAGTGGGAGCCTAACCGTCGCGGTTACTCGGGGTTGAATTTGCAATTTACCCTTTTAACCTTTATATATATGTTTACTTGGAGAAAAAAAGAGTGCATCTTTACAATTCACAGCTGGGATCCACTGGGGAACTCATCAATGACTTCAAAACCACTGAAAATTCTTCCGAAGAGACGAACAGAATCGTCAATCAAATAGAACATGCCATGGGGTCGAACGCTGGAGAGGGTACATCAGGTCGACAGGATTCCGAGCACGATGGTGATGCGGAAGAAAATGCCGAAGGCGGCAGCAAGGAGGGTGGAGATGGAGAAGAAGCAGATTCCGACCATGAGAATAGCTTGACTGTACCGTTTGACAAGCACGAGATTATGAGATATGAGATCGGAGGCGGGTGCAGCGTGAGAATTCTTGATCTAGCCGGTGTCGCGAAAAAGTCCAAAGCCACCGGTCGAGCTCAGAAGACCGAGAAACGGGTCGACGACATCTCCAGTGCGTACGATCCAAAAGATCATGAGGCAAGCCTCAAAGCTACGATTGGTAAATTCCTTCCCGAGGGCTACTCGCTAATCATTCCGACCCCCTCTCAACGAGTGAATAAGCCCCCAGCAGGATGTCAAGCCTTCTACGCTAAGCAGTTTGACTATGGGTTGCGCATTCCTTTTGCCCCCTTGCTCAAGCAGGTTTTAGATGCACTCAGCCTGGCTCCCGCACAGATCCTTCCCAATTCGATTGGGTACTTGATAGCTTTTAGCGTTTTGATGAAGGCCAAGAACCAAGCTGCTAATTTCCGACGCTTCTGGCAATTCTTCAAGATCAGTACCTCCTCCGCCTCGAACGTTGGGTTTGTGTATTTCTCCCAGCGTTCGAATCATTCGGTCTTATCGACCATAACTTCCAGCAATTCTCTTGACTGGAAGAAACAGTTCTTTTTTATCAAGGGACCTGAAGTACCAGCCTCTGAGGGAAGCTCGGAGATGGTTCCATACCAATGGCCAGGCGAGCAAGAATGGGTGTACGGGAAACGAGAAGTGTTAGGTCAGCTTGGGAAGGTTGTCTCAGACGATCTGGTTAAAGAGATGCGTTCTGATCTGTATCAGTCGGCTTTCCTGGTCCTAGAGCCCGTTCTTCGGAAAGCTGGTCTCAGCCAAGCTACCTATCGACTAGCAGATGCTGATGATCCTCGATCATTGAGTAAGGATAACAATCTTTCCCGAGTGCCCGTAATAGTAAACTATCCAGAGAATTTTATTACTTATCATTTTTTTATTTTTCTTCAGGTACGATGGTGGAGCAATACCGAGCTTCCATAGTTGGTAAAACGGTAGCGTCTACCTCGAGAAGGACGCCCGGTCAGCCGAGGAGACAAGTTAGACCGGAGCTCAGAACTGCCGTCCCTCCTCGGGGAAGTTCGGCCCAAACTGACCAGGTCGGAAACGAAGAGGAGCCCGAGAATGCTGAGCCGATCCGAATGGTACCACCTTCTCACCAAGCTGGTTCTTCTTCTTCTGGCTTAGGATACAACATGTTTACCATGAAGAAGCTCAGAGGGACAGAGATCTATAATCGGAGAGCTCGGGAAGATCTCGAGGGACCCCCCGAGGCCAAAAGGAGGACCGGACTGTGGGGTCGACACCGAACGCCCCTTTCTTCCCGTCCTGGTCGAAGTAGGCCTGACATGGTGGATTTCATCGAAGACCAACTTAGAGGTTCCCGAGCAGCAGGTTATCCCGAGAGGGGATCAATTCGAAGCGATCGCACCCCGAACGGCGAGAATGAACATGACAAGGCGATCAAGATTTTCATGGCGGGGAGATTTGCCGAGGACCAGGAGGAGCTTCTTGGCCATTCCGACCTCGACGTACTGGGCCAATTCTCCAAAGCATATCACACGGTAAATCCCTTTACATTTGTTGCAACTGTTTTAAGTTTTGGAGCAAAGTACTAACCACCCTGTTCTTGCAGATCGGGGACTGCTTTCTCACTGAGGTGAATCGTGTGTCGATGTTAGAAGAGGAGTCCGATCGAGTCCATATTGCTTATAGGGACTTACTCAAGGAGGAATCCCAACTGCGCAATCAATTTTCCTCCGTCCAAGCAGAATTGGAGTCCATGAAAGCCAAATATACCCCTGCCGTCGAGGAAAACTTGGTGAAGGTCGTGGAAGAGAAAAGCTTGCTCGAGGAGAAAGTTAGGAAACTTGAAGAGGAGCTTGCGCAGACTAAGGCTGATTCCGAGCTATCTTATCAGCGGGGCAAAGAAGATTCTCGCCTAAGCTCGATAAGAGAATTTTTGGAGTCTCCCGCATTGGATGCCATAGCTCGAAGGAGGGTCGGCGAAATCCTTCAAACTACCTTTTTCAAAGGGGTTCAACAGTTGGCCGCGGCAAAGGTTATTCCCGACAAAATGACGGAGTATATAAAGCACATGGATATAATGAAAAATTCTAGCGGGGAAGACTATCGAACCGCGTCCTCGAGCTCGGCCGACTGGGAAAGACACGAGTTCGCTCCGTTTGTGGAAGAGTTCGGAGTTCCGATGCCCAATCCTGACATGATGGATTTGGATACATCCGGCTCGAGCTCGAGTTCAGATGGCTCCGATGAGGAAGATAACCAAGATAGTTCCGGAGATGATCAAGATTCTTCTGATGATGGGGATGATCGAGAAGCCTCTGGAGACAATGACGTTGACATCGAGGATGGCTCCGAGAGTGAGGGCAAAGAGGAGTAGTCAAAACCTTAGATTTTATGTAATAGGTTGTAGGACTCTCTTTATATGCATTGTAAATATTTTGATCATCTATAAATCTGCTTTTTCCGTTTTTCTCTGAGTCCTCTCATCGATAATTTATTATACTGCTCAACTAGATAAAAGTCTGTGAGGCATAGGGTTCATAAAAAGAACGTCAATATCGAGCGTTTTCGTGCGCGTGAATCACTTAGTAGGCGTAGTATCAAAACAATCGACCTTTTTAAATAGGCACGGAAATCTTGAAATTCGTGACTGTTGGGCTCCCAAAAAGGCAACGTTCCTTTCTCTTATAAATAGACGGTAGTTTAAGATTTTTGTCACTGAAATTATAATTCACTCTTCGTCGGAGCTACTCGGTCGATAAGTAAATCGAGCTCTCTTCTCCATCAGAAATATACAGATCATGGAAGGCCTGGTGAACTCCAAGATCGACCCGAGGTTGTTGCTCAAGGTCAAGAAAGAGAAACCTTCCAAGTCGATAGTCAAAGAACCTAAGTCCTCCTCGGAAGCAGGAAAGACTTCTAAGAATGACCGAGGCAAGCACAAGGTCGATTCTCCTTCGAAGGCGGTCATTGAATCAACTGGTGACCTTGGCAAAACTGTGGCCAAGCAATTATCTGGCTCCGAGAAAGGGCCGGTCATACCAATTCCGGACTCCCCCTCTCAGTCGAAAAATAGCTCCGAGGGTAACAAGAAGGTCAACAGGCCTAATAAGCAAATCACATCTGGTGACTCTGAGCCTGCTCCATATAAAAGACCGCTCGTGGACGATCTGATTCCAACCTCGACCTTGATTCAAATGACTGGGGAAAAAAGGACAATAGCTGATAGTGTTCTGGCCTTGGAGGCTAATAAGGATGTTGTGGTTGAGCCTCCCAAAAAGAAGGTCAAAATAAATGACCCTCCCGTCGATCAGAAGAAAACTCCCTCGTCGGATGGGAATCCAGAGCCCCAAAACACTGTCCCCAACGTTGCTCTGACGCTTAGCGCCTTTTTTGAAGAGGTGAAAAGTAAGGCCATGGCCGAGCCAGAAGGGAAAAATGCGAATGAAACGGCGCGATCGAGCACGGATCTGCTTTTTCAAGTAAGTGTTGTGTCCTCTCTCTTCCCCTTCCTTTTTTTTTTACTAAATAACTTTTTGTCCATTTAAGGTCGGACAACAGTTATTTACCCTCGGTCTGCAAGTCGAGCAAGAAGCCGAACAGCGTGCAAAGCTTATCCTCGAACTGGAGGAAAAGAAGGTTGCATTATCAAGGTCCCTTGAAGAAGCCAGAGCCATCGAGCTGAAATTGGCCTCCGAGACGGAGAAAGCTGTGAAGGAGAAAGAGAGCCAGGTTCACGAGGAGTTGAGCAAGGAGTTGGACAGGCTGAAGTCACTCGTCGAGCAGGAGAAGAAAAGCGCCGAGCAGCGGGAGAAAGAGGCCTATCAAAAAGGTTATGATGCCGGGTATGAGGCCCGCAATGTTGAAGTCCGCAAGCTTCTGTTCGAGAAAAGTGTTTAGAGATTTCTTCTGTTGACTGCTCGATTAAATGTTGTACTTTTAAATTTTTCCTTTTGTACTTGTTTTCCTCGTTGGAATAATAAACTTTTTCTTCCTTCTAATCGATGATGTTTTGTGTTCTGATAAAGCGATTTACTGTATAGACAATTTATACTCGAGTTAAGAGTAAGCAATCAAGTAGCATTCTTAGTCAAAACAATTTATACTCGAGTTAAGAGTGATCGTTCCAATTTCTTATCGTACAACAACTTATACTCGAGTTAAGAGTGAATAATTGAGTTGCATTCTTACTGTTGGAACAATTTATACTCGAGTTAAGAGTGAATAATTGAGTTGCATTCTTACTGTTGGAACAATTTATACTCGAGTTAAGAGTGATCGATATCCCGAGCACAAAGTAAAAAGGAAAGTTTCTGCACTGCATATTTGACCAAGTCATAATATTCCCCTTCTTCCAAAGAAAGTCCTTCCAAACAGCGCCTTAGTCTCAGGAAGTGGAACGGTCACCCGTGATAAATGCCGTAATCTGAGCCGTTGGTTTCGCTGAATACGGACCGTCGATCAACTCTTCCCTTTAGTATAAATATGGTACTCACTCGGTTGAAAATCTTTACCTTCCGTTGTCAAAAATGTTTTATCCGAGGACGAAGCTCGGATCCCTCCTTCCCGTTCAAGCCTTTGAAATTTGGCTTCGGACTTACTTTCGACCTTACCATAAAAGTACAGTTTCTTTCGGTATGGGTGGAATCGGAAAAGAGGGGATCCTCGGATATTGGGGGGTCTCCGATCCCTGAAAACGGGATCTCCCCTTGAAATACCAACAAGTGACTGACCCTTGCTCGGGTAATTTGGGCAGGGTTAGCATTTCGGATTTCGAGGGGTTTCCCCGAGGGTGGAAAGCTGGACAGTCGATTAAAAGGAAGTTTGACCTCGAATCACGAATTTCTTCCTTTCTTCTTTGAAGATCGGTAATTTTAGGTTGAGCTTCCCGATTATGGAATGATGACTGGCTAGCCTAGGTTGAGCTCTCAGATCTTAAAATGAGAAATTTCAACCTTAGACACCAACTCGGGGAATTGATCGGGCTCGTCTGGTAGCAAGAATACTGGGAAAAGTATGGAGATAATCAGAATAACCCAGATATCATAAGACGATAAACATATACAGCTCGATCACTTTGTCACAAATTGTGGTGCAATCACCGGATGTTCGGCGATATTCCTGGTCGACAACACTAAAAGATGCTCGAAGACTCGAAGACCATAGAATAGGGTACTGTAGTTGTATTAGGATTTCACTTGTACACTCAACAACTTTGTAATCTGTTCGATGAATGTCAATAAAGTTGTAACATTTGCCTTTCATTGATCTTGTGTATCTTGCTTGAATATAATAATAAGAACCTTCCGTTTCGAATCAAATAATTGCAACTTTTCTTATCGAACTAATGATCCGATAGAACTTAAATATTTGGATGATAAGGTTGAACTTGTATCTGGAACATTTATTGATCGATGAACTATCCTCGAAAAGATTATCTGATAATCGTCCGAACGAATAATGTCTGAAAACTAAGTTCTCCTGAAGAATAATTGAACTTAGGAAATAATGATCCCGACTTTAGTAATTCCCCATATAATCAGAAACTCTTGAAAAGTGTTCGGGTTTCGAGCAGAGCTGCCTCATCATAGCATTTTGAGCATCAGTTAGAATTGACCCAAAATTTAATCGACCGTTACTAAGTGAACTAGATAGTCACGTAAAATTTTTATCGAGGGAGGGTCATAGCAACAGCTTTCACCCTCGGCCGAATTTTTTTTTTTTTTTTTTTTATCGATCATATTTTATCGAGGGAGGGTCATAGCAACAGCTTTCACCCTCGGCCGATTTTGATTTCTGAACATGTTTCATCGAGGGAGGGTCATAGCAACAGCTTTCACCCTCGGCCGATTTTGATTTTTGAACATGTTTTATCGAGGGAGGGTCATAGCAACAGCTTTCACCCTCGGCCGATAAAATTAGTTTTTCTTTGTCATGGTACTCGAAAAACAGTTTGAACTCAAAATAGAGGATTTCATTGATCTTCCATACAAGTTTTTAGGGAAAGTAAAATTTGGGAAAAACTGGAAATTACAGTAAAAATTTAAAATAAGTGCAACTATCTTCCATAATATTTTCTCAGATTAACTGCATTCCAAGTTCTTGGCAAAACTTCACCGTTGAGGTGAGCAATTTTATAGGACCCCTTCTTCCCGACCTCCTGCACGACATAAGGGCCGTCCCAGTTTGGCTGAAGTTTTCCGACATGCTTAGACACTTCCACCTTTTTTAGAACCAAATCCCCGACCTTGAATGTGCGTATCCTGACTTTTTTTTATCATAAGCTCTTTCCATGCTGGACTTGGTGGCTTGTATCTTTATGCACGCTCGGTCGCGTTTACCATCTGCTTGATCGACATCCATCTGCCTCAGTAATTGATTCTGATCATGGTCATAAGATTCGACCCTTGGTGAAGGTACCAATGTCTCCACCGGTATAACAGCCTCCGACCCTTAAACCAATGAGAAAGGAGTTTCTCCAGTAGCAGATTTTACTGTAGTCCTGTTCGCCCAAATTACTCCTGGAAGCTCGTCTAACCAATGGCCTTTTGCTTCAGTCAGACGTTTTTCAAGTGATCGAACAATTTCCCTGTTGGTGACCTCGGTTTGTCCGTTCGCCTGGGGATGTCCGACCGACGTGAAATTCTGTTGGATTCCAAACTTTTCGCACCACTCCAAAATTTGCTTTCCCGCGAATTGGGTTCCATTGTCGGAGATGAGGATCCTCGGTATACCAAACCTGCAAACAATATTCTTCCAGAGAAAATTTATCACCTGAAATTGAGTAATTTTTGTTAGCGCAATGCATTCGATCCATTTACTGAAGTATTCCACAGCGACCAGGACATAGTTTTTTCTCGATCTAGCAGTTGGGAAAGGTCCCACAATATCAATTCCCCACTTGTCGAAGGGCCAGCAGATCGGAATCGAATGCATCTGCTCGGCGGGCTGATGAATTAGATTTGAATAGATTTGGCAATGATGGCATTTCTTGACATAGTCGATGGAATCCGAAATCATAGTAGGCCAATAATATCCAGTCCTCGAGCACTTCAAGGCTAAGGCTCGAGCACCGCAATGATTTCCCGCTTCACCTTCGTGAACCTCCTTTAAAATGAGATCGAACTGACTCTCGGGAATGCACTTCAACAAAACTCCTGAGCTTGATCTTTTATAAAGCCTATCTTCGTTCAAAACGTACATTGGAGCCCGATATTTAATCCTTCGAGCTTGATTTGTATCTTCCGGTAAAGTACCATCTCTTAGATAAGCCTTCAAAGGCTCCATCCAAGAAGATTCTCGAACGTCTATCTCCATTATCTCCGAGTTTGGGGTTACGTCGGAATCTATAGCCGGGGAGTTGGACATTAGCCAAGTTATTACTCTTTCCTTCCGTCCGTCAATCGACCCCGTAAATTTCGAAAGCAAATCCGCCCAACAGTTCTCCTCTCGAGGGATAGCTTGTATATCAAACATCTCGAACTTTGTCGCCAGACCCTTCACTCTTTCCAAATATTTTACCATGTTAAACTCTTTTGCTTCATACACCCCTTTTATTTGTCTGTGCACGAGCTCGGAGTCGGTTAGCACTGTCAGTGACTTTATATTTGCTTTAACTGCCATTTCTAAACCTGCGATCAAAGCCTCATACTCTGCCTCATTGTTCGTGACTACGAAGTCCAGGGTGATCGCATAACTGAGATCCTCCCCCTCGGGACCCTGAAAGTGAATTCCGGCCCCACCACCTTCTCTGGTCGACGACCCGTCGACATGCATTACCCAAACTTTGTGCTGAACATCCTCAACCAGATTTACCACGGGAACTGACAAGTCGCCCGAACTGGACCCTGTTGATTCTGCAATGAAATCAGCCAGGACTTGAGCCTTGATTGTAGTTCGAGGTTGGTACTCGATCTCGAACTGACCCAGTTCCACCGCCCATTTAATCAATCTCCCGGACGTCTCTGGTTTTGATAGAACTTGCCGTAGAGGTTGATTAGTCAGAACAATAATTTTGTAAGTTTGGAAATAAGGTCGCAGTCTCCGTGCGGCAATAACCAAAGCCAGTGCGAATTTCTCGATCTCCAGGTAGTTCTTTTCTGCCCCTTGAAGCAACTTACTCAGATAGTAAACCGGTTTATGCTCGAAATCTTGAATTCTCACCAAAACAGAACTTATTGCCTCACTTGATACCGCTATGTACAGATACAAGGGTTCCCCCTCGACCGGTTTTGCCAACATCGGAGGGGAAACCAAATATCTTTTAAGCTCTTCGAAAGCTTTACTGCACTCTTCATTCCAGTCGAAACCTTTCGATTTCCTCAACAACTTGAAGAAAGGTAAACTCTTGTCTGCTGATCGGGATATAAACCTATTCAAGGATATTATTTTTCCGATTAGGCTCTGCACTTCAGACAACTTAGTTGGCGGTTGTAGCTCAGCTATAGCTCGGATCTTTTCTGGGTTTGCCTAAATTCCTCGTTCGTGCACCAGATAACCGAGGAATTTTCCCGACCTTACCCCGAAAGTGCATTTAGCCGGATTTAATTTCATTCTGTACTTCCTCAGGATCGCGAAACATCCGTCAAGGTGCTTTATATGTTCCTCCTCGGTCATGCTCTTCACTAGCATATCATCAACATAAACTTCCATGATCTCACCAATAAGATCCTTGAACATCATATTCACGAGCCTTTGATAAGTTGCTCCTGCATTCCTTAGCCCGAACGGCATTACAATGAAGCAGTACACTCCCCGTTCGGTAATAAAAGCTGTTTTATCCTGATCTCTTTCATTCATAAATATTTGATAAAACCCTTGGAAAGCATCCATCATACTAAAGAAAATGAATCCCGCAGTCGAGTCAACCAGCATATCGATCCGTGGTAAAGGATAGGGGTCCCTTGGACACAACTTGTTCAGGTCGGTAAAATCATTACACATCCTCCATTTGTTGTCGACCTTCTCTCCCTTCGACACCAACACTACATTGCAAAGCCATTCAGTGAAAGTTATTTCCCGAATCTGTTTCGCGGCCAATAACCTATCCACCTCAGCATTGATGATTTTGTCTTTTTCTCGACCGTGATTCCTCTTCTTTTGTCTAACTGGCTTTGCTTTAGGATCGATATTTAAAGAATGAGTGATCACTCTCGGGTCGATTCCGACTATATCATCAGAACTCCAAGCAAAGACATCGGCGTTGTTTCTAAGGAATTCGATCAACATGGTCTCCATCCCTTGACTTAGCTCGGTCCCAATCCTGGTGAACTTCTCGGGAGAGCCAGGGATTAACGTTACTTGTTTATGATTTGGGGGTTGTACGCTCATATCGATCTCTTTTCCTTTTTTACTCTGCAACTTTTCACAATCTGGCAACGGGAGGTCGGATACTGAGAATACCTTTTCCTCCTCTAACTTTCTCTTCGAGGGCAATACTGGTTCGAACTGCTTCTTCATGTTTAAAGATGTGTTATAACATTCCCATGCCATGCATTGGTCGTTCCTCATTTCTCCGACCCCTGCCAAAGTGGGAAACTTGACCATCTGGTGGTAAGTTGACACAACCGCTTTGAATACGTTTAAAGCCGGTCTTCCCAAGATTGCATTATAAGCGAACGGGGTACTCACGACTAGGAACTTAACCATCTTCGTAACATCTCTAGGTTTCTTACCCATAGTAGTACTCAAGAGTATGGTTCCGAGAGGAACAATTTCCGATCCACCGAACCCAATGAGCGGGGTGGATACCCGTTCCAATCGCGGGTGTTGTAGATTCATTCTGTCGAGGGCCTCAGAAGAAATTATGTTTGCCGAACTGCCATTATCGATTAACACCCTCCTAACCTCGAAGTTAGCAATTCTCAGGGTCAAGACCATCGAAAAATCAGGGTCATCTTCATTAGTATCCCAAGTCACATCACTTGGTCTGTCAGCCTCGGAAAAGCTAATGACTTGGCTCACCGAGGGCGCTGGTCTTAAGGACATGACCTCTTTCCTAGAGGAGAGACCAGTCTTTATCGACCTAGCAGTCCTTTTCCTCGCATTCCTGCTATCTCCCCCAGCTGGCCCACCAGATATCATATTTATCACCCGAGTCGTCTGGTCCTCTGCTTGTTGTCGATCCTCACGGTGTTGTTCGGAGGACCTCCTAGGACTCCTAGACCTATAACGGCTGTTATGGCTCTCCTTCCTGACATATTCCTTCAACTTTCCCTGAGCAATCAGTTTTTCAATCTCTTGTTTCAACTGGAAACAATCCTCGGTGCTATGCCCCCGAGCTCTGTGGTATCTACAATACTTATCGTGATTCATAGTCCCTGGCCTAGGTTGAGTGATACGCCGAGCTCCAGGGACCAAGTTTCTCTCTTCGAGTACCGTTAGAATCTCGTCCCTCGAAGTATTCAATCTGGTAAAGTTGCTTTTTTGATGCTCCGTCCTCGGAGTCCTCTCTGGAGATGCAGGTCGACCGTAGACATTAGATCTGTGGGTCGGAGCCTGAGGTTTATAGACCTTTAGTCTCTGCCAAACCGAGCCTTTTTGCTGCGCGTTTGACCCTCCGTAGTCGCTTGGTTTAGGGATAGGGGCCCGATCAGGTTTCTTCACGATCGGGGGCCTAGGATTCTGTGCATTTTTTAACTTATTCATTTCCTCCTGGATCATGTATTTCTCAGCTATTTCCATAATTCGTTCGAAGGACTTTGGCTGCTTTCGACAGAGAGCATTTCCGAACTGGCTATTACGGGTCAGCTCGAACATTAATGACGATAGAAACTCAATTTGTGGGGTATCAACTTTCAGAAGTTCAATACTAAATCTAGCCAGCCACTGCCTCAGTGTTTCTCCTTCCATTTGCTTCACCGTCCCCAAATGATTAGCAGGTAACCTTTGTTTCCTTTGGCTGGCAAACTGATGTTTTAATTTATCGCACAACTTGTCAAAGGAGAAGATCGAGTTCGGAGGCAGTTTTCCGAACCAATCCAAAGCAATTCCTTCGAACGTGGTGACCATGATTTTGCAGCAAAAATCCTCCGAGTGTCCATATAAATTCAACACATTTATGAAACTGTTTATATGCTCCCCGGGGTCAGAGGTTCCATTATATCTTGGCAATCTGGTAGGGACTGACTCTGTTCCTCGAGCTTCCTTAATTTCTTGACAGAAAGGCGAGCATCGCATAATATTTGTACTTAATTCCCTACTTCGCACTTCAGGGAAAACGACCCCATCCTCTTTGGCCTCAACTCCTCGAGCCCTGACACCTGTGGGTCGGGTTTCCTTTACTAGCTTCTCTTTCTCTAACTCCTTAGCAACCCTTTCTTGCACCATCCTTTCTAAGTCAGCCTCAGTTACCTTTCTATAGGCTGGCTTTCTAGACCTCTCCACAGCTTTGGGTTGACTTTCCCCGACCACGGAATCCTCTAAGTTTTGTATGTTCCTAGAAGGTTGCCCAGATCGGACAATGGTTCTAGCTTGTGGTGGGTTGGGTCGAACCTCAGATGGTTCGCCCAGAGCAGATCGACGAATACTTCCTTCCCTTGGCCTGTTGGAAATCGGACCCCGAGCAGTAGGTTGATCGACCGGGGGCTGCTGACCTGGCAGAGTTTCACGATCTGCTCTCTCCGTATTCAAGAATTCTCTACACATGGTTCCGATAATGGAACGTAAATCTGCCACTGTCGTATGAATAGGCATATCATTCGGCGGGTCGAGCGGCGGCACCTCAGATTGGTGGGCCGCTCGGGATTGGTTACTTGGTTCATTGTTTACGGAGCGCTGAGCTCCTACGGCGTGTGAAGGCTCGCCACGATTGTACGTAAATCTCCTAGTAGTAGGCATATTTCGATCTAACACCCGAGTAGGCCCCACGGTGGGCGCCAATTGATTATACTGTATTTCGTTCGAGTTCAATAAGGAAAGTGGAGCATAACAATATATGAATCGAGTACGTAAAAACTGTATATTAATATTGGTGTTCGAATACAAATTACAAGGCAGGTCTACCCGAGCATTACGGGATGCCGCACTACTAAAATGATCAATACAAAGAGAATACAAGCGAGCTCCTAGTTCGAACAGTATGTCCGAGCAGGGGGTATTCCTTGGAAGTTGTGCCGTCCCTGATGTCATAAATGCGCCGCGTATTTATAGGAACAGTAATGGGCTAGCTAGACCATCCGTAGGAGAATAGCTCTCGGCCAGCTGTGTAAAGCTGTAGGTCGGTCCCACAATAAATTCTGAGGAGACGAGTAGATCGGGAAGAAGGTCGGAGTACTTGATCGAGAGCTATCAGTCAGGCTTGATCGGAGAACCATGTTCTTCTGGTCGGTGAATACCATTCTGATCGAGATCGAGGCTGACCCCGAGCAGAAGGTATTTCCTAGATCGGCGTATGCGAAATACCCCTCATCATTGTTGCTTTAGGGATTTGCACGGGTATTAAGGAAACTAATAATTAGCCTTGAATTTAGAAAAAAGTTAGAGTCATACCTAAAATACCCCTATTTATTTGGTTAGAAGAGAGATAACAATTGGTTAAAGTAGAAGAGAGAAAAAAAAACAAGGAGTAGATAAGGGTAAAATTGGAAAATATGTTATTAATGATGTATTGGAATCCTAAAGCGATAATTAATTTGGAACAAGAAAAAATCTCTAAAGCGACAATTATTTTGGAATGGAGGGAGTACAAATTTTTGATGTAAAAATATCTCAAATACCCTTTAGTTTCCAACTCCAATGAGATAAAGGGGCAAAATTGAAAAAAAATGTTTTGAAAACCCAAACATACCAATTAATTTGAAACAAAAAAATTTGAAAAATGTGTCAATTTATGAAACGGAGGGAGTAATATTAATTGAGGGTAATATTGACAAATAACAAGAAATTGCTCTGGCTATATCAACATTCAACAACCCTATGATATTCATAATGTTTTATTTATGATTTCAAAAATAGCAATTTACTACTTGTAGTCTTTTACGGAGTAAAAATTTTACACCGTCTCATTGACCATTTTGAACTTACAAAAAATTATACTAATTGACAATAGTATCCTTTTTATATACTATACTTTGACGGTTTGATCTGGTCAATTTATAGATGTGAAACTTTACCTTCTTTGTTATTTGTTATTATAAATGTGACACTTTACCCCTCTGTGTTTTGATAAATGTGGCATTTTATCCCCATGTGTTATCATAAAATGACGCTTTACCCTCTCATGTTATAAAAAATGTGACATTTTACTGCCTAAGAGTACTTTTGTATTTTTACGCAACACTTTTCGTGCTACTATCATTTTTTGCGAGTGTATTGCACTCTCCGTTGAATTAAGTAAATTATTTCTTTAAATTTTCGCAGGATAAAATACTATTTTTTTAAAATTACATAGAAATAAATGACATTGGTCATATTTTAAATTATAATATGAATTTTTAAAGACGTGAGTTAGTGGTCAATAATAGAGGGAGTTGAGAAGGGGGAGAGTTTGGTGGTCGTCAATGGGGAGTGTGAAAGGGAGGGGGATTCTTGTCCTCCCTTCCCATGCCCGAGCTCACTCGCGCGCCCGTGCAACCAAGCAGATGGCGCCACCTACTTGTCCCAATTCTTTATTTTTTTAGTTTTTTTTTAAATATTAAGATTAAAAATGAATTTTAAAAAAAAAAATCTAACTTAAAATGGGAAAGTTGATTTTTAAATTGTGTGTATGATTTAGTAAATTTATATTCTAAATTAAATCTTTAACATTATTAGTTTATTTTTGATATTTTAAATTTGTCTAATAATTTAGACAAAATGTAAAAATTAATTAAATTTTATATTATTTTTAATCTAATAAATGAGCTTTAATACGATTCGAACTCGAGTATAACTTGATATATTAAGTAATCAAGATTTTTTTTTAAAATTATTCTATATTTTAATACAACTACGATTTAATTAAAAAAATTATATATTAAAAAACTTGATTGATTCGTACTAGAACACTTAAAAAAATGCATACATACTAAAAACACATAAACAAATACGAATACTTACTAAAAACAGCGTTATTAAATCATTGAGTGTGTCTTTCCCACACATGGTCGATTGAAGTCGTCCCGAAGTTTTCGGTTGGCTACTAGTGATCGTATTGCTTGATGCCGCATCCTATAATTCTCCATGAATTTATTGTAACTCGGTTTTATTATTAATAATTGCATTTATGTATTTTTATTTTTATTATTATTATGGTGAGAGTGGTGGTGGAAAAATAATAATTTCACATCTTTAATTATTGAAAACGACTATGGAGGGGAAGGGGAATATGGCCTAATAGACCATTTGACCCCAACGATTGAACCTGTTTTGTCCTACTACACCCTGTCATGGAATTACTAGTCAACCCCATGAAAAGAGTTTTGTATAGAATGAATGCAAAAATATTCCTATTCTTTGTTTAATTAGCATAATTCACAATGTGTTACTTTTAATTTTATTAGAAAAACTTTCATGTGCTACTTCTTTTATTAGTAGAAACTCTCTCCCAAGCCATACTACATATTTGTAGAAAAAATGATAATTATACTCCCATTAGAGCAACCCCAACAATGGGAATCAATGCCAAATATAGTGTCTTAATTGTCAAACAAATGAAAAAAATCTGCTCAAGCAGATGCACTAACCCTGTATCTAAATTTAAGTCAAACACTTTTTGGCATCAAATGAAATGCCCAGGCAAGGGGCATTACTTTTTAACAACAACTATTTGTCCTTCCCAGTTATCTCCAACGGCTTATATTTTCAAATCCTTATCAGATATCTAACGTTGAATCGCAAGTTGACACGTTGATAAAAAAAATTATGTATAAAAATTATTATCAAATATCTCAACATTGAATCAGACACTAATATGCAGATAAAAATATTGTCAGTAGTCTTATCTAGATAGTATGACGTAATGTACGGATATTTAATATTTAATTAATTTTAATTTAATTTTCTTTATTTTTAAGTATACATTAATTTAAATTTGAATTGAACCTAATTTAGATAAATTAAAGTTAAATTAATTTAAAATGATGCTCCATTTTTTATGCTTATTGCTGAAGTAGAAAACGTTTATGTAAGTATCAAAACACTGTAACATTAATTAAATAGTGATTTGATGCTATTTTTTTATGTTGTCTGCTGGAGATACTTTCATAAAATACAAAAATACCCTATTCATTTAAAAATTTGATAATTTTCCCGTTATTAACTTTAAAAATTGACAAAGAACATCCATGTATATTTAAAAAATTGATAATAACCTCTCCATTGACTTGTCACCAATATTTAGCTAATTAAATAACAAAATGATTTTTTTGTCAATTGGACAACACGCAGAGGGTATTTTCGCCTACCTTTTAAGCGTGAGAAGAGAGAAAATAATAATGACCAGTCGAAATATAAGGGACTGTTTGTTTGGCGTTTGAGAAAGTAGTTTGGGAGAGTAGTGGAGGTTTGTGAAATAATCTCGATTTGCGTAATATTGTTTATTTGGGTTTTGAGAGAGTGGTTTGAGAAATAAAGTAGATGTAGGTTTTTTTGAAAGAGTTGGGTTGTAGGTGTAAGATGTGTAAGATTTTATGTCAAATCAGGTTTGTTATGTGAGATAAATTGTGTAAGAGATATTTTACTTTATGTCAGGTCAAAGTAGAGTTTGTATAGGTTTTGTTTAGAGATAAGAAAATTATTGTTTGTTTGGCTTTTGAGAGAGTAGTTTGAGAAAATTAATGGATACAAAATTTATTTCGGAAAATAGAAAATATATTTGTTTGGCATTTCCCAAACACAAAAAAATTCTGGGAAACGCCAAACAAACAAGCCCTAAGACTTTTTTCGGAGAAGAAAATATCAAAGCTGAAGATATCGAAATTAAAAGAATATGATAAACGTAGAAGCACATAGTACAACTATGAAAAGTCAGAGGCCAACTAAAGTACGTCTTGTTCGAAACCCCATTGCCTCTAATTAATTTTAATAATATTAATCCTCTTCATTCTTCGACTTGGGGGAAAATAAATATTGATTCTAAACAAAAAATAGTATGTCATTTCTTTTAGGAATTTCAAGAATCTTATTGATTCTCTTGCTTTTCTGTTCAGGTAATTCCATAGCTCAGAGCAATACTTCATCATGCCGTTCATCTTGCGGGAATATCCCAATTAGATACCCTTTTAGACTAAAAGGCGACCCGATTTCCTGTGGGTACAATAATCCCAATTTTTTGCTCGATTGCCCCAACAATCGGACCACCATATTTACTCTAAACTCAATAAATTATCACGTGCAAGAGTTAAGTTACGAACATTTTTCGATAAGGCTAGTTACTCCTGACATAAACAGGAATAATCTTTCTTCTTGTCCTGTTTATCCAAATGCATATCAATTTGGGGAAGATGGAATTTTGACTGAGTTTCGTTCAAATAACCCTGTATTGTTTATCCACTGCTCGTCTCCTGTGAGTTCTTTGAGATATTTGAATGCTCCTTTTTGTGGGATTTCATCAAATTCTTCTGAAATTCATAGTTATGTTATGGTTGGAGATATTAGATTATATGAATTAGAAGATTCTTGTAGAGTTGATAGGATGTATTTGGTTTCGGAAAGATGGCGATTGAGTGAAAATTCCTCTTTGGCTACTATTTATGATGCTTTGGCTTACGGGTTCGAGTTTTCTTGGTTTCAATCACTTTGTGGAGAATGTCAGACGAGTATTGGGCTTTGCTTTCTTAGATTTAATACAACAGTTTGTATGCAAGGCTGCATTGTACACTTCCCATTATTTCAAAAACGTTACGAACACACCTGCATAGAGGACGTCCACCATTCGCAAATTGGTTCCAAATGTAACTATATTTACTTGTTCTTGATTTATAGTTAGAAAAATAAAATCAGATTTAGTGATTCATGTGTACATTTGACAATGCAGGTCAATTTGAGTGCAGGGCAAGTGAGTACTGCTAATTAATCCTTTCAAATCTTGTGAGCTTTTCTTTAACAGATTTAATGTAGTGCAACTTTTCTCTAATTTCTCACTTTCTTCTTTTGACAGTTAATGTTGTGTCTTATGGTGTAAGTGCAGTTGGTAAGTTTCAAAACTCTTCTTTACTTTACAATTATTGGAACAAGTTTGGTTCTAGAGATATGATTGTATTTCTTCTTTTCAACGATTTTATCTTGAAACTTATGAGAATTCTTTGTTATTTTTAATTTTTTTAATAGTTGCATACTCGGAATTTTGGGATATTGATAGAATGATACTTATTACTCAGAATTCTCTTCCTCTTCATTGTGCAGTTCCAATATTAGTTCTAAAATTATTATGCGGGTTCCCATTTCTGATTCGGTTAGTAGTTCATAAATGGAGAAGGCGGCATTTATCAATGGATCAAACGATTGAAGAGTTTTTACAAGGTCAAAATAACCTCACGCCAATAAAATACACTTACTCCGAGATCAAGAAAATGACAAACAATTTCAACCAGAAATTAGGTGAAGGGGGATATGGAACAGTGTACAAAGGAAAACTTCGAAGTGATCCTTATGTTGCAGTAAAAATGTTGGGCCAATCAGTGGCTAATGATCAAGAATTCATTAGTGAAGTTGGCACAATCGGGCGGATTCACCATGTCAATATTGTACAACTCATTGGTTTCTGCGTAGAAGGTTCAAAATGCGCTTTGGTGTACGAGTATTTAGCAAATGGCTCCCTAGACAAATACATATTTGGCCAAAGGGACCTTGCATTGCGGTACTCGAAAATATTTGAAATCGCTCTTGGAGTGGCACGTGGGATCGACTATCTACACCGGGGATGTGACATGCAAATTTTGCATTTCGATATCAAACCTCACAACATTTTACTAGACGAGAAATTCAATCCAAAACTCTCTGATTTCGGGCTTGCTCAGCTTTACCCAACTGACAACAGTTTTATAAGTTTGAAATCAGCGAGAGGAACAATGGGTTACATGGCACCAGAAATGTTTTACAAGAATATTGGAGGTGTTTCGTATAAGGCGGATGTTTATAGTTTTGGAATGTTGTTGATGGAAATGGCAGGTAGAAGGAAAAATATGAATCTTTTTGCTGAGGATGCAAGTCAAATATATTTCCCTTTGTGGGTATACGATCAAATTTATGCCGGAAATGAAATAGAGATTGTGGATGCAAATGAAGAAGAGAGGAAGATTGTAAAGAAGATTGCTATAGTGGCTTTATGGTGTATACAGATGAAGCCTTCTGATCGGCCTTCGATGAACAAAGTAGTTGAAATGCTTGAAGGTGATTCTGAATTGCAAATTCCTCCAAAGCCTTTCTTGGCTCCGCGTGAAATAGCGGAGGATCATGGAATAAGTGAATCTCCTCTCGTCTAACCATCGTTATCTAATACAATATATATATTATTGTGTAATAGTCGGCCTTCGATGAACAAAGTAGTTGAAATGCTTGACGGTGATTCTGAATTGCAAATTCCTCCAAAGCCTTTCTTGGCTCCGCGTGAAATAGCGGAGGATCATGGAATAAGTGAATCTCCTCTCGTCTAACCATCGTTATCTAATACAATATATATATTATTGTGTAATAGATTATCTTTTGCTTGAAACTAGAAATTATATATGATGATTGAGATGAAAATGTTATTACACCATTGTCAATAGGACATGTCATTCAAAATTGCATAGCATATCAATATCTGCATGCTTCAAGAATATAACACGGAGTACATATACTCAATATCGTGTCTCAAGATATTGTTCAATAGCCAATTAAACAAAAAATAAAAATCTATATTACCTCTTGAAACCTTCTGCTTGATCATAAGCCTTTACTTCATTGCTTATGTAAAAAGTTCAACACTAACATCAGAAATAGCCTTTTTGTTACATTCTTCTTCAAAGTTGATTTTCTCTTTTCCTCAAGTTGAGCATATGTCCACCCACCAGTCCTCAGCATGAGTTCAAGTAATGTGTTTATGTGCATGTGTGATTCTATATTTATTTCGGTTTTGAGAGCAGCTTCGGGTTCATTTCATCATTTGTGTTTCCCCGACATGAGTTGTAATGAAATTTGTGAAACTCCATCTTCATGGCATTGCTATATTATATTCTTCCACTCCGGTTATCATGTCAAATGCAGTACCAAAAGATATGGAGCAAAGGACAAAAACACCCCCTATGTTTTGTCGAACTTCCAAAAAAACCCCTGTGTTATTTTAACTCTCCAAACCCTCCATGTGTTTGGTTTTAAATACCACATTCAACCCAAGTATAATTTTACTTTTGACTTTTGGTGGAATGACAAGGTTAAATCAATGTGTTTTTTTTTTTTTTTAATTTATTTATTTATTTTGAAATATTAAGTATATACTACTTGGGTCGAGTGTGGTATTTAAAACTAAACACAGGGGGGTTTTGGGGATTTAAAATGACACATGGGTTTTTTTTTGAAAGTTGGACAAAGCATAGGGGATGTTTTTGTCTTTCGATGTCAGGGGTAAAATTGTCATATCAAAAGCTAAATGTGAACAAATACTTGCAATTTTGACGTTTGAAACACACTCTCTTTTATAGGGGGTGTATTTGGCACTTATTTGAGATCACAGGGAGATTTTTGAGAGTTTAAAATAACACAGAGTTTTTTTTGGAGTTAGATAAAGTATAGGGGGTGTTTTTATACTCAAAAGATATGTGCATGTGTGTGCGAACTTTACTTTGGTGCAAGTGTGTGCATGGTGGATAATTTGGGTGTAATTTATTATATATGTGCGAAATCTAATTTGTTTCATTAACAAATCAGATTATTTCATCAACTGGTCAAAGTTGCTTCCTATTCAAAAACTTCTTCTTGAGCTTCCTCCATGAATTACTTTATTGCCATTTCCTGGACCAAATCTCTGAACCATATCAAGAAGAATAGGATTACTTTCTCTTGTTTTGAGTAAATCAAGCAACAAAGAACGCGTAGATGCATCAGGAGAGAACCCTTTCTCAACCATTTCCTCAAGAAACTTTTTCACCTTAACAAGAAATCCTCTAACAATGACATTATAGAAGATCTTTAGCTTCTTCTAATAAGCCCTCTTGACAAAATCCCTATTATCATCGTATTATAAGTTACAACATCCGGTACGAATCCTTTAGAAGGATGGCAATTGAAGAATTCTCGTGCAGTATCCAATTTTCTAGCTTTAAACAATCCATCGAAATAAATAGTGTAATAATTTATATGAAGGTCTAATTCTTTTTTCTATAGTGCACCTAAGAACACAATCGCTTCATCTGCAAGCCCGTTTTTGTAAAAACCATCTAGCATATTACTATAAGTAATAAAACTGGGTTCTCATCAAAAAGCTCGACTGCAGTTGAACAGCTACACGAGCCAAACAGCCCCCTGCAAGATAGTGTTATACGTAGCCAAATCAGGCTTTACCCCTTTATTAGGCATCTCATAAAAGAAACGCAAAGCTTAGTCTATTTTGCTCATCTTGCAATACCCCTTGATTAAGATGTTATAGTTGAATAATATCCATTCATCAATGCATTGTATGTCACTAAATTAGGCATACAACCTTTATCTTCCATTATTATGAAAATCGCATACGCCCTCGAAGTATTTCCAGCCTTACAAAGTCCATCTATCACGACCCCATAAAGAACAACATAAGCTTTTTCTTTCAATCTTGGTAAACAAATCTTGAGCCTCTAGAACTCTATTTCGTCTAAACAAACCCTTTAGTAAGGGCCATGCAAAAAAACCACCCAATATTGAAAACCCATAATCCAACTTATTGCATCACAATACCTAAAAAGAAGATATCTTTGAAAAGGGAAATAAGAAAAGAAGATATGGGAAAAGAGTTTATTAAATTCTTGCACACAAGGTAGAGGGTTCAACTTCATTCTGACCATTTTATTGTAAACACCCAATCTACTAATATTATTGCCTGAATAAAGCTTGGATATTTCGCTTTCTAAAATGGGTTTTGTAATAAAATAACGAATTAGTGAAAGAAAAAGAATTTATCTAAATAAACTGAAACTACCTAACTTGTAGCAATTCTTGGGGGTAAATCAAAGGCCCCAAAATAGATTTTTTCATATTATACAAAGTAGAATTGCTCGACCTCGTATGACTCAAAAAGACATTGCTCGACCTACTCAACCACACATGTAAGGAATCTATGAAACACTTCGGCTGTATGTGGATGAATTTGGCCCAGTCTCGTGGGTTTCGTGAGGCCGGACCAAAATTCTTCCAAATGAGTTTTCGCCAAACCCATGAAACTCATCATAAACCTATTCACAAATTTATCTTCAAATTCTTGAAACCTATAAAACATTGATTTGATACCTATCATCTATTTTTTTTCCCCAAACCCCATCATCCAAAACCAATCAAAATGGGGTTTCAACTTTTTCAGAACCACAAAACCCAACATCCAAAACTTAACCAAATGAGGTTTCAAAGGTTTCACCGAAACCACCCAAACCATTTTTTTAAAAACCGAAACCCGTGAAATCGAGCCAGAACCCATCCAAATAGGCCCTTCAGGGTTTGTGCTTCCTTCCCAAGTTTGCTCGGGGTAAAATATGATTGGTCCTTTCGGATATTTATCACCTATAATATAACCACCCTTCATTAATTATGAACATGTACACATCAATTACCGCATTTACTATTCTACTATTCAGTTAACTTCCGAGTTGATCTGACTTTGGCATCGGATGATCTTCGCTTGGCTCGATCTTAGAAAAACCTTGAAGATCTTCTTTGAACGCTTATCAAGTTCCTATTGAAAGTAGATTGTTGATCGACTTATCAAATTGTACTCTATATTGGGAGAGGTGGTAATTATTTGGCAAACGTAAATTGACGAGTCCACCGCACAAAAATACCCTCCTTCATCAGTGGTCAAACTAATTTTCTACTTTCGTATGCATACAATCCATTTTCACCCCATCCATACAAAATGTGGGCAGTCTAAAATATTGAAGTTTCTCAGTAACTTATATTAGAGATAGAAATTACTCAGGATGTTGAGAAGGAATGGAGTTCGACTAAATATAGAACTAAATTATTGAGTAAAGGTGCAGAAGAGCGAACGACACTGCTAAACATTCACGAGGACAATAACCGGTACATGATGGCATTTGGAATATAATTTCTAGTTTTAAGCAAAAGATAATTTGTTACAACAATAATATATCGTATTAGATAACAATGGTTAGACAACAGGAGATTCACTTATTCCATGATCCTCTGCTATTTCACGCGGAGCCAAGAAAGGCTTTGGGGGCATTTGCAATTCAGAATCACCTTCAAGCATTTCAACTACTTTGTTCATCGAAGGCCGATCAGAAGGCTTCATCTGTATACACCATAAAGCCACTATAGCAATCTTCTTTACAATCTTCCTCTCTTCTTCATTTGCATCCACAATCTCTATTTCATTTCCGGCATAAATTTGATCGTATACCCACAAAGGGAAATATATTTGACTTGCGTCCTCAGCAAACAGATTCATATTTTTCCTTCTACCCGCCATTTCCATCAACAACATTCCAAAACTATAAACATCGGCCTTATACGAAACACCTCCGATATTCTTATAGAACATTTCCGGTGCCATGTAACCCATTGTTCCTCTCGCTGTTTTCAAACTTATAAAACTGTTGTTAGTTGGGTAGAGCTGAGCAAGCCCGAAATCGGAGATTTTTGGATTGAATTTCTCGTCTAGTAAAATGTTGTGAGGTTTGATATCAAAATGCAAAATTTGCATGTCACATCCCCGGTGTAGATAGTCGATCCCACGTGCCACTCCAAGAGCGATTTCAAATATTTTCGAGTACCGCAATGCAAGGTCCCTTTGGCCAAATAGGTATTTGTCTAGGGAGCCATTTGCTAAATACTCGTACACCAAAGCGCATTTTGAACCTTCAACGCAGAAACCAATGAGTTGTACTATATTGAAATGGTGAATCCTCCCTATTGTACCAACTTCACTAATGAATTCTTGATCATTAGCCACTGATTGGCCCAACATTTTTATTGCAACAT
The DNA here is from genome assembly GCA_030819805.1 of Penstemon newberryi var. newberryi. Lineage (NCBI taxonomy): Eukaryota > Viridiplantae > Streptophyta > Magnoliopsida > Lamiales > Plantaginaceae > Penstemon > Penstemon newberryi. Next base: position 30,242,247 of record JAUALY010000003.1, on the reverse strand, counting down.
AAGGATCACTTCGAAGTTTTCCTTTGTACACTGTTCCATATCCCCCTTCACCTAATTTCTGGTTGAAATTGTTTGTCATTTTCTTGATCTCGGAGTAAGTGTATTTTATTGGCGTGAGGTTACTTTGACCTTGTAAAAACTCTTCAATCGTTTGATCCATGGATAAATGTCGCCTTCTCCATTTATATACTACTAACCCAATCAGAAACGGGAACCCGCATAATAATTTTAGAACTAATATTGGAACTGCATAATAAAATGGATAATAATAGTGAGCTACAATTTTGAAGAAGCAATCTGTCTCAATAAATTTGTAACGTAAATGCGTATATGAACCTTACCAACAACCATTGCACCATAGATTCCAGTTTGTACTGTCAAGAGAGGAAAGTAAGAGATTATTAATAGTAGTAATATAGTAAATATGTGAAGGAAAAGCTCACAAGAATAAGGAAAATTGATATGAAAAGATCAAGTACTCACTTCCCCTGCACTGAAATTGACCTGCATTGTCAAATGAAATAAAAAAAAAAAAAGTGTTAGCTAGAAAACAAAGGTGTTGGTTAGACTCCAAAAATTTACACATGAATCACTAAATCTGTTTCTAATTATAAATCAAGAACAAGTAAATAGCTGTTTCTTATAATACCCATGAATTGGGCTAAGTACAACTAATTAATTTCATTATGTTGTATGTCACTTACATTTGGAGCCAAGTTGCCAATGTTGGATGTCCTCATCGCAGTCGTGTTCGAAACTGATTTGAAATAATGGGATGTCTAAAATGCAGGTTTCTCTGCAAACTGCACCATTGCAAGACCCATTTCTCCTATAACATTCTCCACAAAGTTGATCAAGCCAAGAAAACTCGAACCCGTAAGCCAAAGCATCATAAATAGTAGCCAAAGAGGAATTATCACTCAATCGGGATCTTTTCGAAACCAAATACGACCTATCAACTGTACACGAATCTTCGAATTCATATAAATTAATATATCCAGCCACAACATAACTATGAATTTCAGAAGAATTTGATGAAATCCCACAAAAAGGAGCATTCAAATATCCCAAAGAACTCACAGGAGACACACAGTGTATAAAGAATACAGCTTCATTCATATATATATTATAAAAAAACTCTGATCTTATTTGAAGAAAATCATAAATTTCATTTGAATAAACAGGACAGGAAGAAAGATTTTTCCTGTTTATGCCAGGATTAACTAGCCTTATCGTACCTTCTTCGTAAGTAAACTCTTGCACATGATAATTTATTGAGTTTAGAGTAAATATGGTGGTCCGATTGTTGTGGCAATCGAGCACAAAATTGGGAATATTGTACCCACAGGAAATCGGGTCTCCTTTTAGTCGAAAAGGGTATCTAATTGAGATATTCCCACAAGATGAAGAAGGGCATGACGAATTGAAAATGAAAGTATAACTCTGAGCTATGGAATTAGCTGAACAGAAAAGCAAGAGAATCAATAAGATTCTTGAAATTCCTAAAAGAAATGACATACTATTTGTTTAGAGGATACTGTTAGATTTTTTTTTTTTTTTTTTTATCCCTAAAAGTAAAAGAAACTACCATGCCAAGCACAAAAATGAAGAAGATTATATAAAGAGCTAAATGCGATAAAGCAGAAAAAACTACCATACCATGGCAGGGGCGTAGTAGGACAAAACATAACAGATTATCAGTCAAATGGTCTATTACGCGTTCTCTCTATTTTTCTGGACAAAAAAAACAAAATATTCCATAAATATGCAACAAAATAGTAAGTGGGGGTAATTTGCATAGAAATTAAGGGTCAATGTGATTAAGTTTTGTCTAGGTCTTGCGAAATTTAGAAAAAATCATTTCAAATGAAGTTTGAGTACATATTATAAACTCAGGTTTCACTTTATATATCCAAGTATAATAAATCTAAAACCCATAAAAGACCTAAAAATTTACCATCTATATAATATGATAATTTCTCCAAATAGAGATTTGAATTTGGGTTTGCTACCTTGTAGTGACAAGTCTCATCTACTAGACCAATTATCTATTGGTTTTCATAGTTATATTATGTGCTTTTGAGTTTTTCTTATTCTTTTAATTTTGATATTTTCTCTTTTTTCTACTAGAAAACACGCTGAATTCTTCTCCGGAAAAAGGAATTTTTTTCCAATATGGGCTTTTAGATAAAAGTATTTCCCAAAATGACTCAAACTGAAGAGTATTTCCCTAATATACCTCTTGCGAAAAATCGCAGTCGGCAACTGCGATTCTTCGGAAAAATCGCAGTTGGCAACTGCGATTCTTCGGTTTTTACAGAATTGTGGAAAATAAAATAAAAAAATCAAAAATCGCAGTTAGCAACTGCGATTTTTGATTAAAAAAAAAAATTGGTTTTTTTTTTTAATAAAATGGCTTGAGTTTTCTAAGTATTTGATCTTTATATTAGTAAAATAATAGTACTTTAAATGAAATGTTTGTCTTCCAATTCAGGATAAATACGACCTTGTGTAATCTCTTTTATTTATAAACAATGAATCAAGTATCTACTCCATTCTTGCAGGGAACATATAGCACTCAGATATTCTCATTGACTATCCTCTTATCAAGCATGTTTATATACAATCAGGTAAAATATATTTGTGCCCTAGGCATTCATGTATTGTTCAAGTATTGCTATTGGAGTATATTAACGTCGCTAGAGTGTGACCCTTTTTTTTTCTGTGTTAATAATGGTATATTTGAGATACTTTCTGGCACTATATTTGTAACGATCCATGCAAATGTAAATGGTTAACTTATTTTGTTATCTTTTTACTATGTAGATGGGTGGTATTGATGAGGCTGCACTCGATCGTCTGTCTCTTGTGACTGAGATGACAAAGCATATTCGTGTCAGAGCTTCCGGGGGAAGGAGTACTTCTTCGGAGCTTCCGCAACTCTCCCTAGTCTTTGTCTGGCTTCTAAGGGTAATGAATAGATCATAGATCCCTGAACTGTTGAGGTTAAATTTGAACATCTTGTTACATTTTTCTTTCTTCAAGGTTCGACAACATCAACTACCTTTAATACGTTCCACTGATATATATTTCGTCTTCACGGAGCATATTTTAATTTTCAGATCCGAACATGCACTTGATTTATTATTCATAAATATAAGAGATTACACAAGGTCATATTTATACTGAAATGGAAGACAAACATTTCATTTAAAGTACTATTACTAATATAAATATCAAATACTTAGAAATTTTTGAATTTTTTTTTCATTTTCCACAATTTCGTAAAAACGAAGAATCGTAGTTGTCAATTGCGGTTTTTTTAAGACAACTGCAATTTTTCACAAGAGGTACATTTAGGCCATCTCCAATGGTTTCCCGGGGCCATTCCCGGGCCAGCCCCCGAGCCAGCTCGGGCTCTGGGTGATCATCTCCAGTGGTGGTCTCCAGCACTCAATTTATTCCAATTTTTTTTCTTCCCCACTCTCACCATTTTTATAATTATAGTTTTAATATTGTTTTTAATATTGATATTAATAATAATAATAATGATAGAATATTAATAATTATTATTTTAATAATATATTTAATTTAAATATATTATAATTATAATATTTAAACATTAAAAATTTAAATTTAAATTATAATTATAATTATAATTAATTCAAAACACGAATTATAACATTAAATAAAAGGCACACATAAAAACAAGATGAAGATTACAACACACACGAATGGAAAAAAGACAAAGAAGATTACAATATTTATTGATTTGCCCCCTGGAACCAGTCGGTTTCTTCATGATTGGATCCTCCAAATAAGTCTCGAGCAAGATTTTTTTGTTGTATTTCCTTTCTTTTTTTCTTCCAATACGCCTTCGTATCTGGGGTGTACGAAGAGCAGTCCATTGACATTATTCTATCATCCCTTTCACGATCATTTTGCTCCTTTTTCGTTGCTTCTTCTAACCTTATTTGTTGAAGCATCTCCTGATGCCTTCTCTCTCATCCAATTTCTGCCATACTTGTGGTTTCTCTCAATGTCAGTAGCCTTTCCCTTTCCATGTCAAGAATCGTTTCTTGACTACAAGAAGTTTTTCCTTTTCCTTTTCCTTTTCCTTGTTTTGCTTTCTTTGTACCCATAGGTCTTTGACTCGATTGGGGTACGTTAGGAGTCTCCGCATCATCATTATCGCCCAGTGGTTCCGAATGAAACTGGGTTTGTGGAGGTGTTGGAAAATAAGAATCCTCCATTGGTTGAGATGTCGTACGGGGCGTTGTTTGCGAAGCTTGACTTTCTGCCCTCCAAATGACCCAATCTCTAGCCACTTCCCATGTGTGCTGGAAGCACCAATGATGCTTCATTTCGGTATAGTATAGACGTAATGTCAGTTCATGCTAAAAAATTGAAAATAAATAGTTAATATTCGTGACATAATGAAAATCAAAATAAGGTAAACTTATTTTATCCATGATTAACATAACATTTACCTCGTCCATAATTTGTCCGCCGCTTCCGACCTCTCTTGAGGCCCTTTGAAGTGCTTCGTTCCATTTTTGCATTTTTAAGAAGATATGTTTTTTCCATCTAGATGCAAGAGAATCTTGTGTTCTTTTTGGACATTGGTGTCCAGCAGAATCAAGCAGGACATACATTATTGTTTGAATTTTAATCCAAAATGTTTCTTTTGGTTGGTTGCTACCCACCACATTGTCCTCCGAGACCTCAATGTATGCCTTTGTCAAGGCTATATCTTCCGTCTGAGTCCATTTTGCCGACATATTGAGAGATCGAGAGATTGAGAGAAATAGTTGAAAGATGAAGAGATTGAGAAAGTTGTGGATTCTAAAATGAATGTATCTCCCATTTAAATAGGATACAAAATATGCAATTAAGTCCGTAATTTGTAAAAACTTAGAGGGGGTGATATGTAATTTTGCAGGACAAAATTTTCTACTTTGCAGAAGAACCCTGTGCAATTATGGTACAACTTGACTATGGTTTGATAGATATTTGTATATAGTGCATCTGTAAGTTTGTCTACTTTTGCTGCAGAAAATGTATGGTGCAGAAATTGCTGCAGAAGATGTATGATGCAGAAATTGCTGCAGAAAATGTATGGTGCAGAAGAGGTGCAGAAAAGGTATGGTACAGAATTGCTGCAGAAAAGCTATGGTGCAGAAGAGGTGCAGAAAAGCTATGGTGCAGAAGAGCAGCAGAAAAGGTATGGTGCAGAATTGCCGCAGAAAATGTATGATACGTATAATTCCGTAATTTGTAAAAACTTACAGGGGGTGATATGTAATTTCGCAGGATAAGATTTCTACTTTGCAGAAGAACCCATGTGCAATTTGGACCAACTTGATTAGATTGAGATAGATATTTGTATATAGTGCATCTGTAGGTTTTTGTCCTTTGCAGAAGAACCCATGTCAATTTACAGATAGAATAGCAATTTAGAGATAGAATAGTAGCATAGGTTGTCCATGGTACGTATAATAATTTCATATCTATCATTGATTAGTCCTTGACCAGTAAGAACTATTCAAATGAATTTTTTGCCTATTTAAAATGTTCTTTCAGTTCTACAACTCATACTCATTTCTTAGCCTCCAGAATCAACTAACAAAATATTCACTCTACTCAGCATAATTTCTTAAACAAAAATGAACCACAATTTTGGTGATGGATCATCTTCTTCCCGAAATAAATATTATGATTATTATAACAAGATGGTGAAAGAAGAAGAAGAAGATGATGACAAAATGTTTTTTGAATTTGGCTCAGAAATAGTGCCTTACGAAAGTACGCCTGTACATGGTGGTTCAGTTCCTGGTCTTCAATTTCTAAATAGGAACCACATAACACGTCACATACAACTCATGAACGACTATTTCGTTGAAAGACCATTGTATTCAGGTGAAACATTCCGACGCCGTTTCCGCATGAAGCGTCCCCTTTTTCTCCGTATTCTTGCGGATTGCGAACGCGCAAATATATACTTTCGACAAAGATACGATGCCGCTAATCGAGCAGGGTTTTCACCCATATTGAAGGTAACAATTGCTATGCGCTCGTTAGCATATGCATTCTTTCACGATTCCAATGACGAAAATTTTCGTGTTGCGGAGAGTACCGCTGCAGAAATTGTTCGTGAATTCTGCAAAACCATTTTGCAATTGTACCAACAAGAATACCTTCGTGCCCCGACGGGGAACGATCTGGCCAGGCTACTAGACAAATCGGAAAGACGTGGATTTCCTGGTATGATTGGTTCAATTGACTGTATGCACTGGGAGTGGAAAAATTGCCCAACTGCATGGCAGGGGAGTTTTTCTGGAAAGACGAAAAAACCCACGATTGTGCTTGAAGCTGTTGCTTCCCACGATACATGGATATGGCATGCATTTTTTGGCGTGCCAGGAGCAATGAACGACATTACTGTGCTTGGTCGTTCACCTTTGTTCGACAACCTCACTACTGGTGAACTTCCCAGTGTTGAGTATGAGGTGAACGGTAGAAAACACTACATGACGTACTACCTTGCGGACGGTATATATCCTAAGTGGGGAACGCTAATCCAGTCGGTGAGAAACCCAAGAACCCTTCCCGAACAAGTATTCTCTAAGTATCAAGAATCATTTCTGAAGGATGTCGAACGAGCGTTCGGAATTCTCCAAGCTCGGTTTGCAATTGTAAATCAACCCGGTAGAGGATGGCATACAGAGGACTTGTCAAACATTATGTTAACTTGCATAATACTTCACAATATGATTGTGGAGGACGAACGTGATGAATACAAAGATGATGACTCCGACGACGACGATGATGATTTAAGCACATCTCGTAGGGCACGTGCTAAAATTTATCCACGTGAAGGTATTGACTTGGAAAATCCAATACCAAGAAGACAAACTTTGGATAACTATATTATTCGTCATGATGCTATACGATCCAAAGAAGCCAACCGTAGACTCCAGCAAGACCTAATCGCCCATGTGTATGAAAAATACGGTTAACAATAAATGTAAACTGCATAATTTTACGTATCTTTTTCATTAAGTATGTTTTTAAATATTTCTTACTTTAGGTATTAAGTTAAATTATTTGTTGGTATTTGATTATATTTTCAAGTAATTCTAATTCTAATTTAGGAGGAAATTTTATTCTTATTAAATCATTATTAATTACAATTGTAATCAAAATTAATAATAATAAAATTTAATTACTATTTTTTAAATAGAAGAAATAATTAAAACCATTTTAATGTTACTATTATTAAAACATTAATAATTATAATTAAAATTAAAAAAATTTAATTTTATTCTAATATTAACAAATATACTAAAAAATTATTTATAAAATTTAATTCATATTTTTTAAATACAAGAAATAATTAAAACCATTTTTAATGTTATTATTATTAACCCATTGTAAATTAGATTTGTAATTAAAATCAATATTAATAATATTTTAATTTTATTCTAAATTTAAAAAATTAAAACAAATATTATTCTAATATTAACATTTATTACAAATTTTACACAATTAAAATCATTTTATTACATTTAAAACTAATAAAACAATTAAAAAAAAAAAATAGGGACAAATCAGGTGGCGCCAAGTGGCGCCACCTGACTTAAAGAGGGGAGAGTGCACTCTCCCCTCTTTCATCTTCTTCTTCACGCGGCACTGCGTGCCAGCTTCCATTCCCGCCCCAGCTCGCTGCCCAGCCCGTGCCGCCCCGCGCCCCGCCCCGGACCACCATTGGAGACGATTCCCCAGTCCAGCCCAGCCCTCACGCGCGTCCCGAGCCCACCATTGGAGATGCCCTTAGGGAAATATTTTTCAGTTTGAGTCATATTGAAAAAGAGTAATTGTGAAGAATGACCTTTCCAAAAACCAAAATTGTAAAAATGACCTTGTGCAATATTCCCAAATAAACCCTATTTGCATAAGAAGCCCCCTGACAGTCTAAAAAGAAAACATAGATACAAGTTTATATAGGAAATAAACTATGAAATTAGAAGAAAAGATCGATAGATTAACAAATGATATACGAAACCTTCAAAAGGTTTTAGAACAAGTAAATAATTTATTTCACACTTTTCATCCGCAATTAAATAATAATCAAAAACATGCTAATAATTATGAAATAAATAAATTGAAAGAACAAATAAACAACTTAGAATTAGTACCAAAGGAAGAAAATGCTTTAGAAAATCTGAAAAAGACCATAGAAAACCTTGAAATGATAATATATCAAAAAGAGCAAACACGGGGATTAACTGAACAAGATCTAGAAAAATATTTTAGAATATCCTCAAGAAAAGGGTTTAAGATGCCTAATAAACTAGAATATATATGGCGAAAACCATAGAAGAAACTTTAGAAGAACTTAGACATATGTTAAGTTCGCTAAGCTTAATGAATAAAGAAACTACTTCAAACATAGATATAGAAGAAGCTTATCCTATACAACATCAAGAAAATGAAGATGTTATCTTTGAATATACACCATCTGAAACAGATGAAGAATACGTAGGAATGGAAGATATTAGAAATCCAAAAAACAGAAGATCAACCAGAATCTAGTAAACAGAGAAATAGATACGGATATTCTGCACCACATAGAGCTGATGCAGGAGATATACCAGCTTTAGGATCAAATTTTTATCCTTTTAGTCAAGGCTATATACCAAGTAGACCAGGTAGTAGAAACCCATGGAAAAAGGTTCCTGCAAAATGGCAACCAATACATGGAAATATGAATCAAGAGAACATTCTTAATTTAGATTGTGTAGATAATGAAAAAGAAATGCTTACTTACTGGACTAACCAGATAGGTCTGATTATACAAACAACAGATGAGTTCTCTAACTCTTCTGTTCTCGATATATTTACATTCGTTTTACATAAAACTACTGGAAATGTTTTAAGAATGTTGCAAAACTATACGAATGAAGATGTACAAACTAATTTCAATGCTGATACACAGTTACACATGTTCAAGAAAATTGCAAAGGCAATATATGCATATTTTATAGGAGATTTACAAATAGAAAATACCTTTATGGGATTACATGAAACGGAAGAATCAAAACGACATTTGCATAACATGGCTATATGTAATATGTGCTATTTTGAAAACTATTACTGTGAGTTTATTGAACATCTAACTAAAATACCTATACCGGAACAATCCCCATTTATAGATATATTCTTTGCTAAATTACCTTACCCAATAGGAGTAGAATGTCAGAAAAAATATAAGGAAGAAGTTCCAGAAACACATAGAACTATAGGAGCTGCTAGAACCATAGTTCGAAAATATACAACGGAACAATGTATACAAAAGAAACGATCTATAGCTATGAAACCATTAACCAAACTCTGTTGTACAGAAGACTACCTTCCTCAGCAATATGGTTGTAGAAAGGAATATAGGAAAAAGCATAACAAGAAAATATGGAGAAAACGAAATAGACATTGGATAAAAGGAAATAAACCTTACTTTAGGAAAAATAAACACAGGTTTTTTAGAAAAAAACCATTCTATAAAAAGGAGAATAATAAAAGAAATAAATACTGCCCTGAAGGAAAAAAGAAATGTACATGTTGGTTATGTAAATAAGAAGGTCACTATGCTAATGAGTGCCCAAAGAAACAAAATAAGAAAGAACATCAGGTTAGACTTTTACAGTTTGCCTATACACAAGAATTAGAACCAATAGAAGACTCTGATTATGAATCAGATACAGATTGGTATGAATTAATATCAGAAACTGATGAAGATGAGGAGATAGAATATCCTAATAGTAATGCCTAGTCAGAATTCTACCTTCATAAAAATACGTATCAATGATACTTATATATATGCTTTAATTGATACTGGGGCAAGTCTCTGCCTTGCTTCGCCAAAGTTAAACTGTTTCAAATGGGAACGATTAAAAACGCCCATACGGGTTATGATTGCAAATGCATCTCATTACTACATTTGGGAAGTAGTGAAAATGCAAACTATTTTTATACAGAACTTTGCTTTTACAGCCCCAACCATTTATAAACACAAAATAGGTTTACCTTTTATTTTAGGCAATAATTTCCTAAAGCTATACGCACCATTTGTGCAAAATATTTCCACCATATCACTTACTGTACCTTTTCGAAGTAAGTATAAACAAAGAAAACAACAAATTTCTATTCCAATAGAAAAAGATTTGAATACCAAAAAACTGATAGAAAAAATTTCAGAACTAGTCTATCAGATTACTCTTTATACATCCAACTTGGATAAAGAAATTGATGAAATACTTGAATCCACTTCCAGTGAAAATCCCTTAGATTTTAAAAATACTAACACCATGTTTGTAGAAATAAAACTAAAGGATCCTTCACAAGAAGTAAATGTGAAAAATAATATTCCTTATTCTCAAAGGGATATAAACGAATTTAAAGAAGAATGTTCAAAACTTTTGGAAAAAGGAATTATTTCTGAAAGTCATTCACCACATGCAGCACCTGCTTTTTACGTTGAAAATCACAATGAAACTAAACGTGGCCAAAGAAGAATGGTTATAAATTACAAAAAAATGAATGAAGCAACCATTGGTGATGCCTATAAGCTCCCAAGAATTGACTTCATAAAAACAAAATTAAAAGGACAGAAATGGTTTAGTACTCTAGATGCTAAATCTGGCTATTGGCAGATTAGGTTACATGAGAATACCAAACCATTAACTGCTTTTACATGTCCACCTCAAAAACATTTTCAATGGAATGTTTTGCCTTTTGGCCTTAAACAAGCACCAGGAATCTATCAAAGATTCATGGATAAAAACCTTGAAGGTTTAGAAAATATATGTCTTGCTTACATCGATGATATTATCATCTTTAGTAATCAAGATAGAGAAGATCATTTGAAAAAACTAAAAATTGTCTTAATAAGATGCAAAGAAAAGGGTTTAGTCCTTTCAAAAAGAAAAGCTCAGCTTTGTAAGAATAAAATTGATTTTCTTGGAAATACTTTTGATTCAGAAGGAAACATGGTTATTCAACCAAATGTTTTAGAAAAATTAAACTCTTTTCCAGATCAATTAGAAGATCGAAAACAAATACAAAGATTCTTAGGATGCCTAAACTATATTTCCGATCAAGGCTATCTTAAAGACCTTGCCTTACAAAGAAAAACGCTTCAGAAAAAACTGTCTACCAAAGTTCAATGGACTTGGTCTGAAGCAGATACATTAATGGTAAAAACCATTAAGGGACGGTGTAAAAACCTACCCCAACTATACAATCCGCAAGAAAATGATTTTATTATTCTTGAAACGGATGCATCCAAAGATACGTGGGCCGCCGTTATGCTAGCAATACCGGCTATAGAGTACAACACTCTCCCACATATGTCCAATGGACATAAAAATACGCTTTCAACAAAAGCACAAAAATATATACGCCTATGCAAATATGTATCAGGCACCTTTACACAATGTCAAATGAACTATACAGTTCATGAAAAAGAAACACTAGCATTATATAATGCTTTGAAAAAATGGAAGATCGAATTGCTACCACGAGAATTCGAAGTCCGCACAGATTCTAAATATTTAACATATTTCTGTAAAACAAAAATTGCAGATAGTTCAAATCAAGGAAGACTGATACGTTGGCAATTGGAGCTAACAAGATACAATTTTCATATCGTACACCTCGCAGGAAAAGACAACGTACTTGCAGATACCCTGACAAGAGAATGGAAGCAATGATATCTATCTTCTGTAAACAGATACAAGACATCAAAAATGAGCAAAAGAAAACAGAACAACTTGCTCGAAAAGAAATCCAAAACTTTACAGCAGCTAAAGAAAAATACATTTCAGAAACAGCAGCCGCAGCAGCTAGAAAGGTACACGAACTAGAATCTAGTCTCCAAACACTTTGCACTACACTAAAAATACCTTTTCCATCAGAGTTTAGCAGCCAAAACGTGGTGGATCCATTACCCACAAACACAAAAACAACAAATCTTCCATCACCACCACCTCTTACAAAAAATGATAAACCAATTCAATACCAAACACCCATGCCAAAAATACTGCCCGAAATGGAACAAGCCAAAAAACAAGCTGAAAACTCAGACAAAAAGAAATGGTACACCATGTTCAACGGATCAATGAAAGGGATATACGATGAATGGAGTAAGATTGCGCCATTTATCACAAAAGGAAGTCTACACCAATCTTTCAAAACACTCGAAGAAGCCAAAACAGCCTTGGCACAATATGAGCTTAGTCATTATAAACAAGCTCTTATGGAAACAGAGAAACCCATGACATCTAAGGTTGTTCTTGGAAAAATACCCTCACTCAAAAATCCCCTTGATCATATCCCAACAAAAGAAGAAAAAGATAAGGAAAATGAGGAGCAAAATACCCTAAAGAAAGATAAGTTCAACGAGCTCCTAAGGAAATTAGAAGAATATGATCCTTCCAAGGACAGAGAAAAAAGGTTCTACCCAGTAAATAGATATGGACCAAAAGCCGTCCTTGTTAATGGAATAGATCCAATCTTGGCATACCAGTTCTTCGTATATGGCTTAGTAGATATAATGTACCTTCAAAATACAGCAATGCTCCAGAAATTCCCAGGAAACATTCGAAAAAGCATCTCAGAATATTTCATTAATGTTGGAAAAAATGGGCAAAAAGAAGTGGTTGTAAAATGCCATCTTACATATCCAACATTTGAAGAAAAAATTACCCCAAGTTTTGGGTTAATTAAATTGGTAACTAGCAATGGTGAATATCCAGCAATAGAAACAGTGGAAAAACTTGATACAAATCAACAAGAAGAAGCAGTCGCTTGGCAGCTTATACAAATTCACAATCTCATACATGATCTGTATAGAACAAAGACTTTTCGAATAAATATGAAGGGAAAAAATCATTTGATATACGGGATGTCTCAGAAAACACTGAGAGAATCCCATTGGGAATATGTTTATGAGCACCATCAGAAGATACTTAGAGTTGATGAATTCCACCTATCAACTCTGGCAGAAAAAACAAGGAAGATACTCCATGAAGAAATGAAAAATTTGGAGGTCCATATTTGCAAATATTGCAAGAAAAAGGACGTCAGCAGTGACGAAAAAGAATACAAAGATGCCTACGAAACCAGTGATGAAGAAAGTGATAACTCATCACCAATAATAGAAGAAAACGCAATGTAGGTCCTGCAAAGAAACGTCGGCAAAAGGAGAACCACTCCTTTACCCGATACTTTTACTTTTCAAAAATGTAATAGTATTTCTCTCTATTTGTAATAGTATTTCTCTCTATTTTTCAAAGATCTCTGCCTATATAAAGAGATCATATGTAATCATTTGAAGTAAGAGTTAATAAAATAAGTTTTCAACTTTATCTTTCTTATGAAAGTTTTGCTCTTCCGGAATGTTGATCGTGCTATTGAGAGTTAGCATACCTCATCTCCACCCTAGAACCTAACCAGTTCTGCAGAGTAACCTTCTGTAACAGGTACATACTTATATACTTTCATACATTTTCATATATCATCATACATCTTAAACATTTTTAAATATCTGTTTACAATGAATGATTTGCATGAATATCAACATATACAAGTAAACACATCATTCAACACTAGATCTCTTCAATATCATTTAATAGGAATAATGAAAAACAACTTGATACCCATTCTTATAGATACAGGAGCAACATGGTCTCACGTTCATGAAAACCTAGCTACAGATATAAGAAAAACCAGTGCTGAAACATATGTAAAATATAATGGAAAAGAAATAACTATAGAAAAAACAGGAAAGATAGAAATAACATTAGAAAATAATCTTACTCTTTGTACACGAATCTATATAGATAATGAATCCCCATATGAGATAATTTTAGGAATGGATTTCCTAGATTCTTTAAAAAGCTTCGTTCTTACTCAAGAACATATAGATATTACTTTTCAAGATACAGTTCGAAGAATACCACGAATAAAACTTTCTGAATCTCAACTTAGATCTCAAATATGAACACCTTAGAAATAAAAAATATTGAAAACATCTCTAACGAGATAGAACAATTAGAATCAAAAGAAGTTTCTGAAGCATATGGGAGTTTTTCCCAAGATATAGTTATAAGTCCTAAAACAATAAGTAAAATAAGACAAAAGGAGTTAAATATAAATGATGGACAAGGAATTAGAAAACCTTCATTTTTTCATAATATGTTTCAACGAAAAAATTTAATATATTTTGGAAAATTTATACAGGAAACCCCAATAGAAATAACTGAAGCCCAAGGAAAACTTTCCTTACCATTAATAAATGAAAATCATATTCTTCAAAAAATACGTTCACTTAATAAGTCACCAAGTGAATTTGGATACATACATATTTCAACTATACAAGTGTTGATAAAATCAACCTTTGCCGAAGGAATAGAATCACCAGTTAAATTCTGGATTATAGACGATAGAATAAGAGACACCCAGGATAAAATCCTAGGAGTAATTGAAGGAAATCTAAAGGCAACAAAACTTATGTTTAATGTTTCGATACAATACGGAATACCCCTAGTAACCAAAAACTTAAGCCAATCTATATCTCTTTTATATAAATTCTCTAGAAAAGATTTAATGGAACAAGGAGATTACCCTTTCTCTATGACATATGCTGTAGGATACGCTATTAGTAATAGTCATCATAGTATAGACTATAAAACTGAAGATAAAATTAACATGGATTCTCTATTCAAAGACTTTGCTCAAATTAAATTTGTCCCTAAAAAACAACCCATCGAACCTCAAAGAACATCCATGAGAATAGAAAGACCAACAACTTTTATACCAATAAAAAATGATTCTAAAGAAACAGAAGAAGGCATAAAAACTCTAAATAAACAAATAAATAGTTTAACTCAATATGTTCAAGAAAAACTATAAGAATTGGAATACTTATGCATATATAGAATCTTCTTATAAATTTTATAAAAAACTTTCAGAAGATTATCCTCATATACAAGATTTTAAAGAAAGAAAAGAATACTATTACATTCTATATTATAGATATCATTCTATAAATGCCACCTAGAAAAATACTGCTTTATAAAAATAATTCATATTACGAATGGATAGACTCTCAGTATATTTTTTATAAAGAATTATGCGAAACTCTTATAAATGGAACGTATGAAAAGACATTCTTTGAAAATACACGAGATTACTATCTCAAAAAACGAAATCAATTAAGAATAATACGAGCTGCATAAATGACAGGATTTGAATTATCCTCCGATGAATATAAATATAATTATACCAGTCCAAATAGTGACTGTGCTTCCGCACCAGAAAACGCATCAGAAAGCGCTCTGTTGGCTCTGGTATCAGAGCACGGTGACGACTTAAATATAGACGATTTAAATATATGCAACTTAGTTTGCACTGAAAACTATCAAGATCTTTTAGACTTCGATTTCTCCGATATCGAAATAACTAGTCCTCTTAAGGATTTTAGTAAACAATTAGAAAATATATTAGAAATAGGAGAAAACAGTGAACCACCTAAGAAAAAACGTAGGTATAAAACTTATACTACTGAACAAGATACTTTCTTATATTTAGAAATATTAGAAGCTGTTAGACAATACTGCAAATATATGCCTATGTCAAAAAATAGGTCCAGAATGTTAGATACCTTATCACGAGAAATAGATCATCTAAAAAGAAAGTCGAAACGAAGAAATAGTGACGACATATCATACTTCATAACACTCAAAATTAACGAATTCAGAGAAATCTTTAATACACTCTATGGGTACAATTAGACAAATAAGAAAAATTATGCCTGCAATTGGAAAAATCATTGATATCAAAACTCAGGGTACTAAAATGAAAAATAAAGAAATAGAAGGAACTATTGCAAATATCACTTCTACAGTAAAAAGCCCCTCAAAGGCCATTTTTGCAAATTAAACTTTACAAAAGGCCAATTTTAAAAATCACTCTATTGAAAAATACTATATTGGAAAAAAATTCCCGGAAAAAGTCTTCTATTTCGGCTCGTCATTATTATTTTCTCTCTTCCCACGCTTAAAAAGTCCTTTATTTCGGCTATGCCATATCTGTCCCCATCAATCACTTGAAAAAATTTCCTCAATGTTTGTTGTCCAATTGACAAAAAATCATTTTGTTATTTAATTAGCTAAAAAACTTATTTGAAAAATTCTTGATAAATATTTTTTTTTTGATAAAATTAAATAAAAGTTAACCAGTTTACAAGAGGGTAATCTCCGTCACAAAACATACTAATAGGTAAACAATCCGGAGAGAGAAACAAAGACAAACTACGGGGAAACGCCCAAACGGCAAGATTATGGGCAGCGCAATTTGCCGATCGAGAAACAAACTTGAAGCGCCACTTAGGCCAACAAGCCCAAAACTCGCGTATTTCCAGTATGATCGAAGAAATTGCCCAATCCATATTCTCTTCCCAAACAAAATAGCTTGAACAACAAGGAGACAATCACTTTCAAAAACAACGTTGTGGACACCTATCTCGCTCAGAAACTTGCAAGCGTCCCGAATAGCAAGAGCTTCGGCAACCTTAACATTGAGACAGGGGGTGAATCTTGAAGAAGCAAACACAATAGAACCCGAAGAGTTACGTATAACAACAGCAAGAGCCGCATCACCATTTTTGAAGGCTGCATCCGAGTTATCCTTGAACCAGGCCTTAGGTGGGGGCAGCCAGCCACTTAAGGAGTTGGGGAGGTGTTTGGTCGTCTGGATAGTGATAGAATAGTGTCCGGCAAGCCAACTGTATGGCTGCCATTTATTGTAATAAATAAAGGAACTATTCAATTTAGATTAATAAATGCATCTTTATTATATGGTCATCTTTATCTTATGTAATAATTATCTACGCATAAGGATATAAGTCCTTAGATCACAGGGCTATGGGACAACCCGTGGACTGATCTCCAAGGCCGTGATCTAGAACATATTCAAGAGTCGTAGAATCCAATCGAGATGGGACATCGTTGGATTCGGTTAGACTCTCACTAATGTGTATACTCCGATGAACTGGAGGACGCTGGGGTCCACGAGCGTGACTGGGATAGTCGATACACATAAGTGGGTGGCTTGCTGGGATGGCAAGTGCACTGAATACCCCAATTAGGAAATAACTCATCATGGAAGCGGTAGTCGCATATCGGAGTTGAAGTTATTCCAATTTACAACAGTATACGAGGAATGATCCCCAAACACTTGAGGTGATAGGGTTTATCTGGTGCGAGAACGTCTATACTTAGATGTGAATTCCGACCGACTGGAGATCGCCAGAAAGTCTCTGTGGATTCACGTTGGGTATAGAGGAACTCGTATGCAGGTTCATATCATCAACAAAGGATCCATTGACCCGACTTGATAGGTTGGGAAATTCTCCTATGGATTTCTGTGAGAAATTAATTCTGGTAAAATCCTTGGCCAAGGTATCTGACGGCTTTATGAAAGTAGCTCATAAAGATTAAGTCAAAGAGAATTATTTCGAGATCAGAATGCATAAAGTCAAAACAAAATAAAAGGGAACCGATGAAAAATCCATGCCCTTAAGTATTGACTGGGAGATCGATCGATGGAGAGATTATAGCGTATATGGAAATTGTAAATGATTAAAAGGTTCACTGAATTAATTCACCAGTGATTGGGCTCCATGGGCTTGTGGCCAGACATCGACCGTGGAGTGTGGGAGAATTCCCAAATTAGCAGGGGTGCTAATTTTTGGAATGATCAATCGACAGAGTGTTCGATTGATTTAGAGCATTTAATGCTCGAGTAATTAAATGAATATTTAATTGCAACCCACGGCCAATTATGTGGTGAACCTACGGGGGCATACACAATACACATGAAGCGAAAGCGAGGAAATGTAGAACGAATGAGTCAACCAAATCGACTGGGTCGATTGAGGTGACTGGGTCGACTGAGTCGACTGGGTCGACTGGGTAGACCCAATTGGAGCAAACATGATCCAATTGGATTTGGATCAAGACTGGAAATTAAATTGGAATTTAATTTGTGAGTTAATTAATTAAATTGGATTTAATTAATAATGGGAATATTTAATTAAATAGACTTAGAGTCTAATTTAATTAAATGAGAAAGAAATAAATTAATTGGGCTATTTAATTGGGAATTAAATAAAGACCCAATTAATTAATTCTAGTATGGGCCATGAATTAATTAGAAGACTTAGTCTTCCAATTAAAAGGGCCATGGCCCATGTAGGAGAATTAGAAGACTTGGGAGTCCTAATCCTAGGAGGATTAGGATGATGAGATTCCTATAAATAGGAGACCTAAGGTCATATCTCAAATACACTAATCAAGAGCCAAAAAGCCAAGTCAAGAAAATTCTCTCCCTCTCTCCCTTGTGATCGGCCGAACCTCTTCTTCCTTTTGGAAGAATTTTTCGATCTCGTTCTCGTTCCAATCTTGTTCTCTAATCCTAGATATTAATATATCCTATGTTCTAGCCGATTAGGATATATTATATTTCGTGATATTGTGGTGTATCAACTCGTAGAGGCGCAACACGTGGGGCGCTACAACAAAGCTTGGATCGACTTCTGCCGAGGGAGAAAAACACGACTTTGCTACTTACTTGGATTTGCTAGGAGACAGGTATAATTTGGATCTAATTATTCTTGTCGTTTTATATTCATATATATACAACCAGTTTAGTATCCTGGCAAGATTCCGTAAGAGGTCCTTAAAATTTTTTGTTTTCCGCTGTGCTAAGGGCTGTTTATCTTACCGAATCCCAACAGTGGTATCAGAGCCAACTCTGGCTTTGTATATATATGAATTTGCAAATTCTGTGTTTTAAATCATATGTTTGATTTATGTGTGGCTAGTTCTTTTACTATGCATGTTTTAGAACGTAGATCTGATTAACTTGGAGTTAATAGAAAAATTTTGATTCAAAATTTTATCATGTTAATTTTAATTTTTGGATTGGGATTTAATTAGATCTGTTTTTAATTAAATCAAAGTAATCAAGAAAAACAAAAAGGGAAATTGTTTTAATTAGATCCAACCGCGGTGGCACGCGGCGGTGCGCGGTAGCGCACCGCGGCTGGGCGGCCACCGTACGCTGCTGCCCACGGCAGCGTGCGAACAGCACGCTGGCAGCGCGTGCGGCACACAGCAGCAGCCTACGGGCTGCCTGCCGTGTGCTGTCACGCGCAGCCGCGCGCTGCCGTGCGCTGCCACGCGCAGCAGCGGCTGCCGCGGGCAGCTCAAGCGCGGTCCTTGTGGCCGAGTGTGGGTTGTCCACGTGGCAGTCCACTATTGGCCGAGATATGGCTGATTTTTGGTTGGACTCTAATTCTGCCTATTTTGGAAAGTTTGAAAAATCTTGGAGATTTGTGAGATTAGGAAACTTGGAGTTTCGGATAAGGTAGGAATCTTGGAAGATTTGGGAACTACCTTAGTTATCTAATCTAATCAAAATAGGATTATCTTGAGAATCTTGGAGATTTGGTAAATTGGGAAACTTAGAGTTTTGGACAAGATAGGAATCTTGGAAGATTTGTAACTATCTTAATTAACCAACTTAATCAAGATAAGAATTATAGATTACTTAGAACTCAAGTAAGAGTTAATTAATCTTAGAGATTAATTATTAATTCAAAAATTAAATTAACTTGGATAATTTTTGTGAATTAAAATTAAAGGAGCCGATAAATTTACATTTATGCCCTTATGTGAATTTATGCATGTTCTTGAGTGAATATGTGGATTGGTCGATTTTGCCCCTAAGCCCTGTGTAGATTTGGTTTATTTATTTTATGGGTTGTAATTAAATGGGCCTGATTGGTGCCCCTTGCTTGCGCAATTAAAATGTAATAGAATAGGGCTATTTTAAGTTAGACTTAGTTTAGGCTTGAAGCCGAGAAGACCTCATGAAGACTTGGAGATCCACATGGAGGCCCATTACCTTGGAGGACATGGAGGCCCAATTCATTACATGGAGGCCCAATCAAGGAGGATATTACAAGAAGGCCCATGCATGTATGGGTTTAAAAATTTGTAATAGTTAGGACATTTAATTTCCACCCTAGACTGACCAATTGATCCATCGCATGGCTCGTGATGGATCGCATAGGATGGGCAATCGATCAATCATATCCTGCTAGGTGATGTATGTTTACTTATTATTCTTTGATGGATGTCATGCATGCTTAGAATAGATAACGTAAACAAGATAAAGCATAATCTAATGAGACCTCGCACAAGAAAATTGAAAAACCTCCAATTGAACTTTAAAACTCAATTATAATATTAAATCGAATAACGGTCGCATATGAATGGTGTCTATGGTCCGAGCCTATCCAATTACTAGGTCTTAAGCATATTGTACGAATATATCTCGATGTCTCACGATTCGTGGGTCGAGCTATAGGAAGATAATATGTTTATTGCCTCGATGCACAGTTTAGTGCCAAGGGAGGGGATAGCAAGGTTCTAGGCGCTGTCTCACGAGTCGTGGGGCGTCTAGGATTGAACTATTTCTCTTCACGAGTATTGGACATGATTTAACGCTAGTAAATATGGATGTCTCACGAGTCGTGGGTCCATAACGAAAAACGAGGCTAAATGAACTCAAGGGTTAGCTGCGATGGTTAACCGGCGACGTGATCGCCCACCAAGTGGATCTAATAGTATGGCCAACGAGTCGTGGGTACTAGAAGATTGCATTTGGGCCTTGAGCCCGCTAGGATATTTTAATATTCCCGAAACTTATGTGGGGGCATAAGATTTTGATTAAAATAGTGGGAGTAATTTACAAATAAAAACCATGTTTGTAAATTGTGCATTTAAAATTAATCATTCGCGTATTTATTTCTTCTATCGTCTTTTTGTAGATATAATGTCTAAGAATCCGATTTCCATCATACTTGAACAAAACAAATTGACTGGACCCAACTTTCATGACTGGGTCAGAAACCTTAAGATCATTCTAGCTTCTGAGAAACGATCTTTTGTCCTTGATGGGCCCCCACCTGAAATTGTTTTGGATGCTAGTGACACTGAGAAAGAGGCTACTGAATTGTGGCACGACGATGACTTACAGTCACGTTGTCTTATGCTAGCATCCATGTCGAATGAGCTTCAAAAGCAGCATGAGCATATGAAATCTGCTTTTGAAATCTACACACACCTCAATGGCCTCTTTCGGGTGCAAAGTAGATATGAGCGGTATGAAACTGCTAAGACTCTGCAACAAACGAGGATGGCAGAGGGTACTGATGTCCGCTCTCACTGTATCAAAATGATTGGGCTTATTGAAAAGCTTGGTCAACTTGAGGTGAAAATGGACAAGTCGTACTGCCAGGATATAATCCTCCAATCGTTGCCAAGATCATTCGAGCAATTCGTAGTGAACTACAACATGCACAAGATGAATGTTGAACTTCACGAGTTGGCAAATATGCTCGCCACTGCAGAGGCTTCCATGAAAAGAGAGAAGCCAGTGATGGTTGCTACTCCCACCCAATCAAGGTCTAAAAGGACTAAGAAAGGGAAAGGGAAGGGAAATGCTCCTCCGAGCAAAGCAAAAGGACCATCTGGGCCCATAGGAAAGGGAAAGAAGCGAAAAGCTTCTACTGGTGAACAGAAATGTTTCTACTGCAAGAAACCTGGACACTGGAAGAGGAACTGCAAGGAGTTCTTGGAGAGCTCCAAAGGTATATTCCTTGTTGAAGTTAATTTATCAATTAACTGTGCATCTTGGGTGTTGGACACTGCTTGTGGTTCTCATCTTTGTAATGATTTACAGGTGATGGGAGCAACAAGGCCACTTAGGCCTGGGGATTGGATCCTACGATTTGGCAATGGAGCTAGAGCTGCTGCCGAGGCCATAGGCGAAGTGGAGTTAGATTTAGGTGGTAATAAATTAGTCCTTAGGAACGTTCTTTATGTACCTGGCTTAGTGAAAAACATTATTTCCATTCCTGTTTTAGATAATGAAGGTTTTAATTTTTCAATAAATAAAGGTTCCTTTTCATTATTTATGAATGATCATTTGTTTTTCACTGGTACATTGAAAGATGGACTATACACCATAGAACCACCTAAATTAGTTATGCACGTACAACAAAACAAAAGAAAACAAGATAATGAAATATCTGCCCAATTGTGGCACGCTCGACTTGGACATATATCCAAGTCAAGGATTCAAAAGTTAGCATCATCTGGCGCGCTTGAGATCAAGCACATTGATGAAATGCCAACATGTGAACCATGTCTTAAGGGTAAAATGGCTAAGTTGCCATTTAAAGGAAACCCTGAGCGAACCAAGCAAACATTGGACTTGATACATACTGACGTATGTGGACCACTAAGAAAAAGTGCCCGAGGAGGCTACGACTACTTCATCACCTTCACTGACGACTATAGTCGTTATGGGTATGTGTTCTTGCTGAAACACAAGTCTGAAGCCTTTGAACGATTCAAAGAATTCAAGATGGAAGTAGAGAATCAACTTGGTCATACGATAAAGGCTCTTCGGTCTGACCGAGGTGGAGAATTTCTTAGTAACGAATTTCTGAATTATCTTGTAGAGCATGGAATATTATCTCAGTGGACTCCTCCTGCTACACCACAATTAAATGGAGTAGCTGAGAGAAGGAATCGAACCTTGATGGACATGGTTCGATCCATGATGAGTGCCACTGACCTTCCTCTTTCATTTTGGGGACATGCCCTCCTCACGGCAACGAAGATACTAAATATGGTACCTTCTAAATCCGTACAAAAGACACCATACGAATTATGGTTTGGCAAGGCACCCTCATACGCATTCATGCGCATATGGGGATATCCCGCTTACGTCAAAAAGCTAGTGGGAGATAAATTGGAAACAAAATCCACTTTGTGCAAATTCGTGGGGTATCCAGAAAACTCAATAGGATACGAGTTCTATGATCCTACGAGACAAACTACGTTTGTCTCAAGGAACGCACACTTCTTAGAGAAGGATTTCTTGGTGGACAAGAAAGAACATAACATAGAACTAGATGAGGTCACTGAAGCTGAAAAGGCCGAAGAGGTCGAACAAGCCGACCCATCACCACAGGCAGTGGGAGAACAAGAGCATGAAAGTGCACCAGTAAGTACACCAATACTTCGTAGGTCAGAAAGACAACGTAGAGAACCCGAAAGGTACTACGGTCTGCTGCATGAGACTGGACAGTCTCTAACCGACCCAAGGACTTACGATGAAGCTATGTTGGACATAGATTCGGGAAAGTGGCGCGAAGCCATGGAATCCGAATTGGACTCCATGCACTCAAACAAGGTCTGGACCTTGGTAGATCCACCAGTGGGAGTGACTCCCGTGGGTTGCAAGTGGATCTATAAGCGAAAGCTAGGAGTGAACGGAGAGGTAATAACCTACAAGGCGCGACTAGTGGCAAAAGGATACACTCAAAGACCAGGAACTGACTTTGAGGAAACCTTCTCACCCGTCGCAATGCCTAAATCCATTCAAATCTTGCTAGCCATAGCTGCGTGGTATAACTACGAGATATGGCAGATGGATGTGAAGACCGCCTTCCTCAATGGAGACATTGATAAGGAGATCTACATGGAGCAACCAAAAGGATATGCATCCAAAGGAGATGAGCACAAGGTGTGTAAACTCCAGAGGTCCATTTATGGACTAAAGCAAGCTTCCCGAAGTTGGAACATCCGTTTCGATGAAACAATCCAAACGTTTGGATTCATCAAAAACGTGTTCGAACCTTGCGTGTACAAGAAGATCAGTGGGAGTACAGTTGAATTTTTGGTGCTTTACGTTGATGACATCCTTCTCATTGGAAACAATATAAAGGTGTTATCCGAAACGAAAGCATGGTTGTCTACACAATTCTCGATGAAGGATTTGGGAGAAGCATCATTTGTACTGGGTATAAGGATCTACCGAGATAGATCAAAAGGACTGCTGGGCCTCTCCCAATCACAGTACATAGATAAAATACTGAAGAGATTCCGTATGGAAGAATCCAAGAGAGGATTACTTCCAATGAGACATGGTATTGCACTCTCTAAGTCTATGGCCCCAAAGACGCCTGAAGAGAGAAACAACATGTCTCAAATACCATATGCCTCCGCTATTGGAAGCATAATGTATGGTATGCTATGTACTAGACCAGACGTGGCGTACGCATTAAGCGTTACGAGTCGCTATCAGTCTGATCCAGGAGAGCAGCACTGGATAGCCGTAAAGGCAATTCTGAAGTACCTGAGAAGGACTAAGGAATTGTTCTTGGTATACGGTGGAGGAGAATTGAAATTGGAAGGCTTTACAGATTCGAGCTTCCAATGTGATGTAGACGATTTCAAGTCAACATCTGGATACGTATTTTGCCTCAACGGTGGTGCGGTAAGCTGGAAAAGCTCCAAGCAAGATACTACCGCAGATTCAACCACCGAAGCAGAGTACATTGCAGCATGTGAAGCTGCAAAGGAAGGTGTTTGGATGAAAAACTTCATCCAGGAATTGGATGTGATACCTAGCATTGCTGAGCCCATTACTATCTTCTGTGATAATAATAGAGCAATAGCGCAAGCAAAGGAGCCGAGATCTCATCAGAAATCCAAGCACGTACTTCGACGATACCATTTGATAAGGGATATCATTGGTAGAGGAGACATTAAGATGGAACGTGTCGACTCAGAAGATAATATCGCGGACCCGCTTACGAAGCCACTGCCTCAAAAGGCATACGAGAAACATCTGATAAAGATGGGACTCAAGAGCATAGAAAGTTGGCTTTAGGACAAGTGGGAGATTGATAGAATAGTGTCCGGCAAGCCAACTGTATGGCTGCCATTTATTGTAATAAATAAAGGAACTATTCAATTTAGATTAATAAATGCATCTTTATTATATGGTCATCTTTATCTTATGTAATAATTATCTACGCATAAGGATATAAGTCCTTAGATCACAGGGCTATGGGACAACCCGTGTACTGATCTCCAAGGCCGTGATCTAGAACATATTCAAGAGTCGTAGAATCCAATCGAGATGGGACATCGTTGGATTCAGATTCAGTTAGACTCTCACTAATGTGTATACTCCGATGAACTGGAGGACGCTGGGGTCCACGAGCGTGACTGGGATAGTCGATACACATAAGTGGGTGGCTTGCTGGGATGGCAAGTGCACTGAATACCCCAATTAGGAAATAACTCATCATGGAAGCGGTAGTCGCATATCGGAGTTGAAGTTATTCCAATTTACAACAGTATACGAGGAATGATCCCCAAACACTTGAGGTGATAGGGTTTATCTGGTGCGAGAACGTCTATACTTAGATGTGAATTCCGACCGACTGGAGATCGCCAGAAAGTCTCTGTGGATTCACGTTGGGTATAGAGGAACTCGTATGCAGGTTCATATCATCAACAAAGGATCCATTGACCCGACTTGATAGGTTGGGAAATTCTCCTATGGATTTCTGTGAGAAATTAATTCTGGTAAAATCCTTGGCCAAGGTATCTGACGGCTTTATGAAAGTAGCTCATAAAGATTAAGTCAAAGAGAATTATTTCGAGATCAGAATGCATAAAGTCAAAACAAAATAAAAGGGAACCGATGAAAAATCCATGCCCTTAAGTATTGACTGGGAGATCGATCGATGGAGAGATTATAGCGTATATGGAAATTGTAAATGATTAAAAGGTTCACTGAATTAATTCACCAGTGATTGGGCTCCATGGGCTTGTGGCCAGACATCGACCGTGGAGTGTGGGAGAATTCCCAAATTAGCAGGGGTGCTAATTTTTGGAATGATCAATCGACAGAGTGTTCGATTGATTTAGAGCATTTAATGCTCGAGTAATTAAATGAATATTTAATTGCAACCCACGGCCAATTATGTGGTGAACCTACGGGGGCATACACAATACACATGAAGCGAAAGCGAGGAAATGTAGAACGAATGAGTCAACCAAATCGACTGGGTCGATTGAGGTGACTGGGTCGACTGAGTCGACTGGGTCGACTGGGTCGACCCAATTGGAGCAAACATGATCCAATTGGATTTGGATCAAGACTGGAAATTAAATTGGAATTTAATTTGTGAGTTAATTAATTAAATTGGATTTAATTAATAATGGGAATATTTAATTAAATAGACTTAGAGTCTAATTTAATTAAATGAGAAAGAAATAAATTAATTGGGCTACTTAATTGGGAATTAAATAAAGACCCAATTAATTAATTCTAGTATGGGCCATGAATTAATTAGAAGACTTAGTCTTCCAATTAAAAGGGCCATGGCCCATGTAGGAGAATTAGAAGACTTGGGAGTCCTAATCCTAGGAGGATTAGGATGATGAGATTCCTATAAATAGGAGACCTAAGGTCATATCTCAAATACACTAATCAAGAGCCAAAAAGCCAAGTCAAGAAAATTCTCTCCCTCTCTCCCTTGTGATCGGCCGAACCTCTTCTTCCTTTTGGAAGAATTTTTCGATCTCGTTCTCGTTCCAATCTTGTTCTCTAATCCTAGATATTAATATATCCTATGTTCTAGCCGATTAGGATATATTATATTTCGTGATATTGTGGTGTATCAACTCGTAGAGGCGCAACACGTGGGGCGCTACAACAAAGCTTGGATCGACTTCTGCCGAGGGAGAAAAACACGACTTTGCTACTTACTTGGATTTGCTAGGAGACAGGTATAATTTGGATCTAATTATTCTTGTCGTTTTATATTCATATATATACAACCAGTTTAGTATCCTGGCAAGATTCCGTAAGAGGTCCTTAAAATTTTTTGTTTTCCGCTGTGCTAAGGGCTGTTTATCTTACCGAATCCCAACAGATAGCCTTCTGGGCAGTGTAGTGTGATGTTGATTGCTTGTTGATTTTCAAAGATAACTCCTGGACAGAGAGAGAGACAGATTTATTATGGAATAAAGAGTTCCTGTAAAACCAAACATAATCAAAAGTGCAAGCAACAAAGATCAAGAACTCTTCCCTAATTGAATCCGAGGGGAAAAGGTTCCCGTTTTGAACGAGGAGAGCAGCGATCCAGTCTCTAAAACTGAGGTGGTGGAAAGCAACAATCCGAAGATTCCATTTCGAGTGGAACCAAATCGCAGCGGTGAACGGGCAGTGGAAGAAAAGGTGCTCAATACTATCATCACTACCTTTACAAATAGGACAACACGGAGAGTCGCGGTGGACGATGAAGTACAACCTTTTCCTCGTGGGAAGCAAGTCATGGATGATCCTCCAGATGAGGATCTTATGCCTATTATGTAGCTTTGCCGACCACAAATTTTTGAAAAGCATTGCATCATTTTGAGAAATCTGCAGGAATCTACAAGCTTGACTGGTAATGTAGCAACTCTTAGTTGAAAAATTCCCTGACTTGGAGGGAGTCCACAAGAGTTTAGTATAAGAGTTAGGAGGGGAGATGATGATTTTAGAGATCTCACGAGCCACTTCCGGAGGAAAGAGTTCAGAGATAGTAATCATATCCCAATCCCCCGAATTGAAGTCATTTGGATCGAGGTGGCAGTCCACTTTGGGGTTTGGGATGAAGCTAGGCATGGAAGGAATCCACGGTGCAGTCCAAGTTGGAACAATGGAGTTAGGGGTCACATTAAAACAAGCACCTTTTTTAATCCCATTAATGCACTTCACAATATCTTGCCACACCCAAGAAGCATTGTTGGGAGCTTTGGCGATGTCCAGAAGGTTTCTATCTCTCAACTATTTACCACCTAACAGCTGGATCCAAAGTTTATCAGTCTTTGTAGCAACATTCCAGGCCAACTTAGCAATGAGAGTCTTGTCAAAGTCTTCAGACCTTCGAAAATCGAGTCCACCAAGACATTTTGGGATGCAGATGGAGCTCCAACTTTTAAGCATGAGAGAATGTCCATTTTGGTTTGTACCCCACCAAAATTTTCTCATAATGGCATCCATAGAATCACACATTGTTTTTGGAAGCAAAAAAGTAGACATCGGATACATTGGTAAAGCTTGAGCAACGACTTTAAGAAGAACTCCTCTCCCTGCTTGTGAGAGATTTTTGCTTTTCCAACCACTAAGTTTTTGTTGGAGTTTTATAAGAATCTCATTAAAAGCAGCACTTCTCGATCTAGGTTTACAGAAAGGGAGCCCCAAGTGTTTAGTTTTGTGATCACACTCCTTTAAACCAAATCGGCTTAAGACCAAGTCTTTGAAGTTGTTGGCCACATTTCTGTTGTAGTGAATTGATGACTTATCCGGATTAATAATCTGTCCAGACCAAGTGGAAAACTTCTCCAAAGTCCCAAAAATTGAATTGACATCTTCTTGAATGGCCCTGCAATAGATAACAAGGTCATCAGCATAGAGAAGGTGAGATATAGTAGAGGCGGTTCTAGCAATTTTTACCCCTCTAAACGATGCATTACATTCTTCCTTAATAAGCAAACGAGAAAGAAGTTCCGTATAGATAATAAAAAGATAGGGGGATAAGGGGTCTCCCTGTCTAATTCCTCTACCGGGGCGGACAAAACCAAATGGAACACCATTGATCAAGAAAGAGTAGCTACAAGTCATAATGCATTGAGCGATCCAATTTGTGAATTTGTTGCACACACCAACTTTCTCAAGAATGTGAAGGAGAAGTTTCCATTCAACCCTATCATAAGCTTTGGACAGATCAACTTTAAGTGCAAGAAAACCTTTTTTCCCTTTTCTTGTGTGCATGTAGTGCATGATTTCTTGGGAAATAATGGAATTTTCATTAATATTTCTACCATGCACAAAAGCCATTTGATTTGGGGAAACAATTTTTTCAAGAAAATAGAGGTTAATGTCGATTTTTTAAATAAATAGGTAGGTTATTTGGCAATTTTGAAAGGTTTTTTTTTTTTAAAGAAAAATGATAGCTATATTAATCAAAATATATCGGCAGTAATAATATGACAAATATGTTCAGGCAAAACTATCATTTCACATGTAGATGCCAACTTTGTTAATGAATATGCAACCGCATTATCTATTCTACGAATAAAAGAAATCTCAAAACTAGCAAAGCAAAAAGAACCCTCTTGAGTCCGTAATAATAGGACCAGTGCTCGATAGATCTTCCTCGGAAAAATTGATTTTATTCAAGGCTGTTTCACAATCCCCTTTAAGAATCACTCTCGACCACTTTTTATCTCTAGCAAGCTCTACCGCCTTTTTCCCAGCAAATGCCTAATAACGGAAAAATTGTCAATTTTTTAAGTGAACAGGGTATAGTTGTATTTTTATGATGGGAGTATAATTATCATTATTTCTACAAATATGTAATATGGCTTTGGAGAGAGTTTCTACTAATAAAGTAGCACATGAAAGATTTTACTAATAAAATTAAGAGTTACACATTGTGAATTATGCTAATTAAATAAAGAATAGGATTATTATTATTATTATTATTATTATTATTATTATTATTATAATAATAATTAATCAATGGATAATATTGACAACAAACAAAAGGTTGCTCTGAGCTATGGAATTAACTGAACAGAAAAGCAAAAGAATCATTAAAGGCCTATTTGGAAGGGTTTTGGTTCAGTTTCGCGGGTCTCGATTTCAAAAAAATGGTTTGGGTGGTTTCGGTGAAACCTTTAAAATTCCATTTGGTTAGGTTTTAAATGTTGAGTTTTGGGATTTGAGAAAAAATAGATGTAGTTGTCAAATCAATATTTTTAATAGAGTTTGGGAATGAAAAAATAGGTGGTAGATGTAAAATCTAAAGTTTTATATGTTTCAAAAATTTGATTGTGAGTTTCTGAATTTGTTTGTGACGAGTTTCATGGATCTGACGAAAAATCATTTGAAAACTGGGCCAAATCCACGTATACCCTAAGATTCTTGAAATTCCTATAATAAATGACATACTATTTGTTTAGGATACTGATAGATTTTTTGTTTAGAATAAACTAAGTATTGTTTCCCCAAGTCGAAGAATGAAGAGATTTAATATAGATTAAAATTAATAAGAGGCAATGGGTTTTCGAACAAGACGTCCTTTAGTTTGGCCCGTGACTTTTCATAGTTGTACTTGTGTGCTTTTTTCTTATTCTTTTAATTTTGGTTTTCTTATTCTTTAATTTTGGTATTTTCAGCTTCGATATTTTCTTCTCCAGAAAAGAGTATATTGGGCCTGTTTGTTTGGCGTTTCCCAGATTTTTTTCGTGTTTGGAAAATACCAAACAAATATATTTTCTACTTTCAAAAATAATTTTTTCATCCATTAATTTTCTTAAACTACTCTCTTAAAAGCCAAACAAACAACAATTTTCTTTTCTCTAAACAAAACCTATACAAACTCTACTTTGATTTGACATAAAGTAACCTATCTCTTACATAATTTATCTCACATAACAAACATGATTTGACATAAAATCTTACACATCTTACACCTACAACTCAACTCTTCCAAAAAAATCTACACCTACTTTATTTCTCAAAACACTCTCTCAAAACCCAAATAAAAAAATATTACGCAAATCGAGATTATTTCACAAATCTCCACTACTCTCCCAAACTACTTTCCCAAAGGACAAACAAACAGGCCCAATTTCTATAGCAGGCTAGTCATAATTATTTTCTCTCTTCCCACGATTAAAAGGTCCTCTATTTGGGCTATGGTAGATATATCTTTATCAATCAATTGCAAAAATACCCTCCGTGTGTTAATTGACAAAAAATCATTGTGTTATTTAATTAGCTAAAAACCTTATTTGAATCTTTTTTGATAAATCAATAGACAGATTAATGCCAATTTTTTTAAATAAATGGGGAGGTTATTGCAAATTTTTAAAGTTAACAATGAAAAAATTGTCAAATTTTTAAATGAACGGGATATCTTTATATTTTGTGATGGGAGTGTAATTATCATTTTTTCTACAAATATGTAATATGACTTGAGAGAGAGTTTCTACTAATAAAAAAGTAGCACATAAAAGTTGTTGCTTATAAATTAAAAGTAACACATTGTCGATTATGCTAATTAAACAAAGAATAGGAATATTTTTGCATTCATTCTTTACAAAACAGTTGTCATGGAGTTGACTAGTAATTCTATGGCAGGGTGTAATACGACAAAACATGTTCAATCCATCTATTAAGCCATCTTCAATAGTTGGGGTCAAATGCCCCATTCCCCCTCTTCAATACTTAGGGGCGGAAGTGTTTTTGTTTTCTCATTAATTATCACTCTCACCAATAATAATAATAATAATAATAATAATAATAATAATAATAATAATATAAATACAATTAATAATAATGAAACCGAGTTACAATAAATCCATGGAAAATTATATAATGCGCCATCAAGCAATACGATCGGTAGTAGCCAATCGTAAACTCTGGGACGAATTGATCGCCCATGTGTGGGAAAGACACACTCGATGATTTAATAAGGATGTTTCTAGTATGTATTCGTATTTTTTTAAGTGTTTTTAGTATGTATTAGTTTTTTTAAAAGTGTTCTAATATGAATCAATCACGTTTTTCATATATAATTTGTTAAATCAAATCGTAGTTGTATTAAAACATATAATAATTGTTTGTTTAAATCTTAATCACTTGTATATATCAAGTTATATTCGAGTTTGAATCGTATTAAAGCTCATTTATTAGATTAAAAATATTATAAAATTTGATTAATTTTTACATTTTGTCTAAATTATTAGACAAATTTAAAATATCAATATTAAAAATAATGTTAAAGATTTAGTTTAAAATATAAATTTATTAAATCATACACATAACTTAAAAATCAACTTTTCCATTTTAAGTTAGATCTAAAATAAAAAAAGAATTGAGACAAGTAGGTGGCGCACCTGCTTGGCTGCACAAGCGTGCGGGAGAGCTCAGCTAGGTGGAAAGGAGGTCAATAATCCCCCCCTCCCTTTCTCAATCACCTTCACCATTGCAGACCATCAAGACTTCTCCCTCCCTCCTCCCTCCCTCCCCCCATCCCCCTGATTGAAGATGCTCTTACGCGTTTTCTCTATTTTGTCTGAAAATAAAAAAAGTATTAAAACAAATGTTCCATAAATTTGCTAGAAAATAGTAAGTGGGGTAATTTGCATAGAAATTAGGGGTCTAATGTTTGACTCGGCATTGAGGTTTCGTGAAATTTAGACAAAATCATTTAAAATCAAGTTTGAGTACATATTTAGTAATTAAACTCAGTTTTTTCAATTATACGTAATCAAACATAATTATTAATTAATTTCAAACCTATAAAATACTTGAATATTTATCACTTATTTTTTTATAAAAGACATTGATTTCACATCTATCACCTACTTTTTCCCTTCAAACTCCAACATTCAAACCCAATCCGACCCAAACCAATTTTTCAAAACAGAAATCTAGTGAAACTGGGCCAAAATGTAACCAAAATAGACCTTAAATTCTTTTACAATAACAACTTTGTGGTGGCTTAATTAGACTCGAGCTGCTTCTCCACCACTAATGATTTTACCGTATTTCATAAGAATGCGTAGAACAGTAAATAAAACAATATGAATATTGGTCCCAAGTGGTCTAATGAGGTCTAGAGGGGGGGGGGGAATAGACATCTGTACTTTTTAAAACTTTTCTCTTTTTCTTCTATAAGGGGAGTAAGCTTATCAGCAATAAGATGATTAAGCTGATTTTGCACTAAGCTTATCAGCAAGGTAGACTACTTAGCTGATTTTGCTCATCAAGCTTATATATTCAGAGTTTCAAACAATGATGCAGCGGATATGTCTATGTGTATTTTTCAAACAATATTTTCAACTCAACTAACTTTTAAATCACAAAGAGAGTTTTACCCCAAGTTAGAAATTCCTCAATTTAAAAGACTCTTCTTTTAAAGTATTTACTTAGCTTATGAAATATGCAATACAAGACAAGTAAAGTAAATAATACAACTAATTTTATAGTGGTTCAACGGGAACAAATTCTCTTAATCCACTCTTCTCAATCACGAAGATTTAGGCTCCACTTGAACACAAAGTAACTAGTATACCACCACTTGTGCTTTTACAACAAATGACCAAGCAACAAGCTCACAATAGAAAATCACAAAGAAGACCTATTCTACGAAGTAATATCACTCACAAGCTGAAAAAGGGTCGCAACCGAAATTGGCTCGGTGCGAAAAAGACTCGCACGAACTGAAAGTACAGATCGAATTTCCAAAAACGATAAAAAAATCATCTAGTGAGCCTAGCATAGTTGGCGAGTTGAGGAGCACAATCTAGTGTTGGGATTTGGTAAGATAAACAGCCTTTCAGGCAGCGGAAAACAAAAATTTTAAGGACCTCTTACGAAATCTTGCCAGGATACTAAACTGGTTGTATATATATGAATATAAAACGACAAGGATAATTAGATCCAAATTATACCTGTCTCCTAGCAAATCCAAGTAACTAGCAAAGTCGTTGCGTTTTCTCCCTCGATAGAATCGATCCAAGCTTTGTTGTAGCGCCCAACGTGTTGCGCCTCTACGAGTTGATACACCACAATATCACGAAATATAATATATCCTAATCGGCTAGAACATAGGATATATTAATATTTAGGATTAGAGAACAAGATTGGAACGAAAACGAAATCGAAAAATTCTTCCAAAAGGAGGAAGGGGTTCGGCCGATTTCACTAGGGAGAGAGGGAGAGAATTTTTCTTGACTTGGCTTTTTGGCTCTTGATTAGTATGTATGATATATGACATTAAGTCTCCTATTTATAGGAATCTCATAATCCTAATCTTCCTAGGATTAGGACTCCCAAGTCTTCTAATTCTCCTATATGGGCCCTGGCCCTTTTAATTGGAAGACCAAGTCTTCTAATTAATTCATGGCCCATACTTGATTTAATTAATTGGGTCTTTATTTAATCTCTCAATTAAATGGCCCAATTAATTTATTTCTTTCTCATTTAATTAAATTAGACTCTAAGTCTATTTAATTAAACTTTCCCATAATTAATCAAATCCAATTTAATTAACTAACTTACAAATTAAATTCCAATTTAATTTCCAGTCTTGATCCAATTCCAATTGGATCAAGTTCGCTCCAATTGGGTCGACCCAGTCAACCCAGTCGACCCAATCGACCCAGTCGATTTAGTTGACTCAGTTGTCCTTCATTTCCTCGCTTTCTCTTCATGTGTATTGTGTATGCCCCCGTAGGTTCACCACATAATTGGCCGTGGGTTATAATTAAATATTCATTTAATTACTCGAGTATTAAATACTCTAAATCAATCGAACACTCTGTCGACTGATCATTCCAAAATTAGCACCCCTGCTAATTTGGGAATTCTCCCACACTCCACGGTCGATGTCTGGCCACAAGCCCATGGAGCCCAATCACTGGTGAATTAATTCAGTGAACCTTTTAATCATTTACAATTTCCATATACACTGTAATCTCTCCATCGATCAATCTCCCAGTCAATACTTAAGGGCATGGATTTTTCATCGGTTCCCTTTTAATTCGTTTTGACTTTATGCATTCTGATCTCGAAATAATTCTCTTTGACTTAATCTTTATGAGCTACTTTCATAAAGCCGTCAGATACCTTGGCCAAGGATTTTAACAGAATTAATTTCTCACAGAAATCCATAGGAGAATTTTCCAACCTATCAAGTCGGGTCAATGGATCCTTTGTTGATGATATGAACCTGCATACGAGTCCCTCTATACCCAACGTGAATCCACAGAGACTTTCTGGTAATCTCCAGTCGGTCGGAACTCACATCTAAGTATAGACATTCTCGCACCTGATAAACCCTATCACCTCAAGTATTTAGGGATCATTCCTCGTATACTATTGTAAATAGGAATAACTTCAACCCCGATATGCGACTACCGCTTCCATGGTTAGTTATTTCCTAATTGGGGTATTCAGTGCACTTGCCATCCCAGCAAGTCACCCACTTATGTGTATCGACTATCCCAGTCACGCTCGTGGACCCCAGCGTCCTCCAGTTCATCGGAGTATACACATTAGTGAGAGTCTAACCGAATCCAACGATGTCCCATCTCGATTGGATTCTACGACTCTTGAATATGTTCTAGATCACGACCTTGGAGATCAGTCCACGGGTTGTCCCATAGCCCTGTGATCTAAGGACTTATATCCTTATGCGTAGATAATTATTACATAAGATAAAGATAACCATATAATAAAGATGCATTTATTAATCTAAATTGAATAGTTCCTTTATTTATTACAATAAATGGCAGCCATACACGAACACTATTCTATCAATCTCCCACTTGTCTTAAAGCCAACTTTCTATGTTCTTGAGTCCCATCTTTATCAGATGTTTCTCGTATGCCTTTTGAGGCAGTGGTTTCGTAAGCGGGTCCGCGGTATTATCTTCCGAGTCGACACGTTCCATCTTTATGTCTCTTCTACCAATGATATCCCTTATCAAATGGTATCGTCTGAGTACGTGCTTGGATTTCTGATGAGATCTCGGCTCCTTTGCTTGCGCTATTGCTCCATTATTATCACAGAAGATAGTAATGGGCTCAGCAATGCTAGGTATCACATCCAATTCCTGGATGAAGTTTTTCATCCAAACACCTTCCTTTGCGGCTTCACACGCCGCAATGTACTCTGCTTCGGTGGTCGAATCTGCGGTAGTATCTTGCTTGGAGCTTTTCCAGCTTACCGCACCACCATTGAGGCAGAATACGTATCCAGATGTTGACTTGAAATCGTCTACATCGCATTGGAAGCTTGAATCTGTAAAGCCTTCCAATTTCAATTCTCCTCCACCGTATACCAAGAACAATTCCTTAGTCCTTCTCAGACTGATAGCGACTCGTAACGCTTAATGCGTACGCCACGTCTGGTCTAGTACATAGCATACCATACATTATGCTTCCTATAGCGGAGGCATATGGTATTTGAAACATACTGCTTCTCTCTTCAGGCGTCTTTGGGGCCATAGACTTAGAGAGTGCAATACCATGTCTCATTGGAAGTAATCCTCTCTTGGATTCTTCCATACGGAATCTCTTCAGTATTTTATCTATGTACTGTGATTGGGAGAGGCCCAACAGTCCTTTTGATCTATCTCGGTAGATCCTTATACCTAGTACAAAGGATGCTTCTCCCAAATCCTTCATTGAGAATTGTGTAGACAACCATGCTTTCGTTTCGGATAACACCTTTACATTGTTTCCAATGAGAAGGATGTCATCAACGTAAAGCACCAAAAATTCAATTGTACTCCCACTGATCTTCTTGTACACGCAAGGTTCGAACACGTTTTTGATGAATCCAAAAGTTTGGATTGTTTCATCAAAACGGATGTTCCAACTTCGGGAAGCTTGCTTCAGTCCATAAATGGACCTCTGGAGTTTGCACACCTTGTGCTCATCTCCTTTGGATGCATATCCTTTTGGTTGCTCCATGTAGATCTCCTTATCAATGTCTCCATTGAGGAAGGCGGTCTTCACATCCATCTGCCATATCTCGTAGTTATACCACGCAGCTATGGCTAGCAAGATTCGAATGGATTTAGGCATTGCGACGGGCGAAAAGGTTTCCTCAAAGTCAATACCTTGTCTTTGAGTGTATCATTTTGCCACTAGTCGCGCCTTGTAGGTTATCACCTCTCCGTTCACTCCTAGCTTTCGCTTATAGATCCACTTGTAACCCACGGGAGTCACTCCCACTGGTGGATCTACCAAGGTCCAGACCTTGTTTGAGTGCATGGAGTCCAATTCGGATTCCATGGCTTCGCGCCACTTTCCCGAATCTATGTCCAACATAGCTTCATCGTAAGTCCTTGGGTCGGTTAGAGACTGTCCAGTCTCATGCAGCAGACCGTAGTACCTCTCGGGTTCCCTACGTTGTCTTTCTGACCTACGAAGTGTTGGTGTACTTACTGGTGCACTTTCATGCTCTTGTTCTCCCACTGCCTGTGGTGATGGGTCGGCTTGTTCGACCTCTTCGGCCATTTCAGCTTCTGTGACCTCATCTTCTTTCTTGTCCACCAAGAAATCCTTCTCTAAGAAGTGTGCGTTCCTTGAGACAAACGTAGTTTGTCTTGTAGGATCATAGAACTCGTATCCTATCGAGTTTTCTGGATACCCCACGAATTTGCACAAAGTGGATTTTGTTTCCAATTTATCTCCCACTAGCTTTTTGACGTAAGCGGGAGATCCCCATATGCGCATGAATGCGTATGAGGGTGCCTTGCCAAACCATAATTCGTATGGTGTCTTTTGTACGGATTTAGAAGGTACCATATTTAGTATCTTCGTTGCCGTGAGGAGGGCATGTCCCCAAAATGAAAGAGGAAGGTCAGTGGCACTCATCATGGATCGAACCATATCCATCAAGGTTCGATTCCTTCTCTCAGCTACTCCATTTAATTGTGGTGTAGCAGGAGGAGTCCACTGAGATAATATTCCATGCTCTACAAGATAATTTAGAAATTCGTTACTAAGAAATTCTCCACCTCGGTCAGAACGAAGAGCCTTTATTGTATGACCAAGTTGATTCTCTACTTCCATCTTGAATTCTTTGAATCGTTCAAAGGCTTCAGACTTGTGTTTCAGCAAGAACACATACCCATAACGACTATAGTCGTCAGTGAAGGTAATGAAGTAGTCGTAGCCACCTCGGGCGTTTTTTCTCAGTGGTCCACATACGTCAGTATGTATCAAGTCTAATGTTTGCTTGGTTCGCTCAGGGTTTCCTTTAAATGGCAACTTAGCCATTTTACCCTCAAGACATGGTTCACATGTTGGCATTTCATCAATGTGCTTGATTTCAAGCGCGCCAGATGATGCTAACTTTTGAATCCTTGACTTGGATATATGTCCAAGTCGAGCGTGCCATAATTGGGCATAAATTTCATTATCTTGTTTTCTTTTGTTTTGTTGTACGTGCATAACTAACTTAGGTGGTTCTATGGTGTATAGTCCATCTTTCAATGTACCAGTGAAAAACAAATGATCATTCATGAATAATGAAAATGAACCTTTATTAATTGTAAAATTAAAACCTTCATTATCCAAAACAGGAATAGAAATAATGTTTTTCACTAAGCCAGGTACATAAAGAACGTTCCTAATGACTAACTTATTACCACCTAAATCTAACTCCACTTCGCCTATGGCCTCGGCAGCAGCTCTAGCTCCATTGCCAAATCGCAGGATCCAATCCCCAGGCCTAAGTGGCCTTGTTGCTCCCATCACCTGTAAATCATTACAAAGATGAGAACCACAAGCAGTGTATAACACCCAAGATGCACAGTTAATTGATAAATTAACTTCAACAAGGAATATACCTTTCGAGTTCTCCAAGAACTCTACTTTGATCCTCTCCCTTGACCTCGTGCAGTAAGGAGCTCTGGTTTCTATTTGTCTCGACTTTGATCGCCGCCCAGTCCTATCACCAACCCCTGCTTTCTTTCCAAAAGAAGCTTCATGTTCCTCGAGCATTTGTCGCAGGACGTGCACAGTAATCTCTCGCCTTTGGAGATTCAAGTCCGCGACAAAACTGTCATATGATCTAGGAAGAGATTGTAGGATTATATCCACACGAGAATCATTGTCCATCACGACACCCATATCATCGAGTTCAGATAGAAGTCGAATCATCTTGTGTACGTGGATTCCGACAGGAGTTTCTCTTCTCTTTCTTGCTTGCATGAGTTCTCTCGTTATCGCAAATCTGCGACGACCATCTCTAATCCCATAAAGGAATTTGAGATTCGAGAGAATCTCTTTCGCGGATACCATATGCTCATGTTGTAACCGCAGATCAAGTGACATATATTCCAACATGTAATCACGAGCTAAGCTATCATCCAATTTCCATTTGGTGATGCTTTTTCGAAGCTCATCGGGAACATCTTGTGAAATATCAACGGGTGGAGGTACAGACAAAACGTATGAAATGTTTTCAGCATCAAAAAGTCCATTCAAGTGGTGTGACCAGAAGTGCAGATTTGGTCCAGTTAAAATATTACGTTCAAGTGATGAGATGGACAAATCTCTAAGTGCTCTAAGCTCTTTAGTCATCATATCTATAAAAGACGATAGAAGAAATAAATACGCGAATGATTAATTTTAAATGCACAATTTACAAACATGGTTTTTTATTTGTAAATTACTCCCACTATTTTAATCAAAATCTTATGCCCCCACATAAGTTTCGGGAATATTAAAAATATCTTAGCGGGCTCAAGGCCCAAATGCAATCTTCTAGTACCCACGACTCGTTGGCCATACTATTAGATCCACTTGGTGGGTGATCACGTCGCCGGTTAACCATTGCAGCTAACCCTTGAGTTCATTTAGCCTCGTTTTTCGTTATGGACCCACGACTCGTGAGACATCCATACTTACTAGCGTTAAATCATGTCCAATACTCGTGGAGAGAAATAGTTCAATCCTAGACGCCCCACGACTCGTGAGACAGCGCCTAGAACCTTGCTATCCCCTCCCTTGGCACTAAACTGTGCATCGAGGCAATAGACATATTATCTTCCTATAGCTCGACCCACGACTCGTGAGACATCGAGATATATTCGTACAATATGCCTAAGACCTAGTAATTGGATAGGCTCGGACCATAGACACCATTCATATGCGCCCGTTATTCGATTTAATATTATAATTGAATTTTTAAAGTTCAATTGGAGGTTTTATCAAATTTTCATGTGCGAGGTCTCATCAGATTATGCTTCATCTTGTTTACGTTATCTATTCTAAGCATGCATGACATACATCAAAGAATAATAAGTAAACACACATCACCTAGCAAGATATGATTGATCGATTGCCCATCCTATGCGATCCATCACGAGCCATGCGATGGATCAATTGGTCAGTCTAGGGTGGAAATTAAATGTCCTAACTATTACAATTTTCAAACCCATACATCATGGGCCTTCTTGTAATATCCTCCTTGATTGGGCCTCCATGTATTGAATTGGGCCTCCATGTCCTCCAAGGTAATGGGCCTCCATGTGGATCTCCAAGTCTTCATGAGGTCTTCTCGACTCCAAGCCTAAACTAAGTCTAACTCAAAATGGCCCTATTCTATTACATTTTAATTGCGCAAGCAAGGGGCACCAATCAGGCCCATTTAATTACAACCCACAAAAATAAAACCAAAAACTACACAGGGCTTAGGGGCAAAATCGACCAATCCATATATTCACTCAAGAACATGCATAAATTCACATAATTACATAAATGTAAATTTATCGGCTCCTTTAAATTTTAATTCACAAAAATTATCCAAGTTAATTAATTTTGAATTAACAATTAATCTCTAAGATTAATTAACTCTTACTTGAGTTCTAAGTAATCTACAATTCTTATCTTGATAAAGTTGGTTAATTAAGATAGATACAAATCTTCCAAGATTCCTATCTTGTCCAAAACTCTAAGTTTCCCAATTTTTCAAATCTCCATTATTCTCAATATAATCCTATTTTGATTAGATTAGATAACTAAGGTAATTCCCAAATCTTCCAAGATTCCTACCTTATCCAAAACTCCAAGTTTCCTAATCTCACAAATCTCCAAGATTTTCAGATTTCTCAAAATAGGCAGAATTAGAGTCCAACCAAAATCAGCCATATCTCGACCAATAGTGGACTGCCATGTGGACAACCCGCATTCGGCCACAAGGACCGCGCGTGAGCTGCCCGTGGCAGCCGCTGCTGCGCGTGGCCGCGTACGGCAGCATGCGGCTGCGCGTGACAGCACACGGCAGCCAGCCCGTAGGCTGCTGCTGTGTGTCGCACGCGCGGCCAGCGTGCTGTTCGCATGCTGCCGTAGGCAGCAGCGTGCGGTGGCCGCCCAGCCGCGCACCGCCGCGTGCCACCGCGGTTGGATCTAAAAAAAAAAATTTTTTTTTTTTGTTTTCTTGATTACTTTTGATTTAATTAAAACAGATCCAATTAATTAAATCATAATCCAAAATAAAAATTAACATGATAAAATTTCGAATCAAAATTTTCTATTAACTCCAAGTTAATCAGATCTACGTTCTAAACCACATACAGTAAAAGAACTAGCCACATATAAATCAAATATATGATTTAAAACACAGAATTTGCAAATTCATATATATACAAAGCCAGAGTTGGCTCTGATACCACTGTTGGGATTTGGTAAGATAAACAGCCCTTCAGGCAGCGGAAAACAAAAATTTTAAGGACCTCTTACGAAATCTTGCCAGGATACTAAACTGGTTGTATATATATGAATATAAAACGACAAGGATAATTAGATCCAAATTATACCTGTCTCCTAGCAAATCCAAGTAACTAGCAAAGTCGTTGCGTAGAATCGATCCAAGCTTTGTTGTAGCGCCCCACGTGTTGCGCCTCTACGAGTTGATACACCACAATATCACGAAATATAATATATCCTAATCGGCTAGAACATAGGATATATTAATATCTAGGATTAGAGAACAAGATTGGAACGAAAACGAAATCGAAAAATTCTTCCAAAAGGAGGAAGGGGTTCGGCCGATTTCACTAGGGAGAGAGGGAGAGAATTTTTTTTGACTTGGCTTTTTGGCTCTTGATTAGTATGTATGAGATATGACATTAAGTCTCCTATTTATAGGAATCTCATAATCCTAATCCTCCTAGGATTAGGACTCCCAAGTCTTCTAATTCTCCTATATGGGCCATGGCCCTTTTAATTGGAAGACCAAGTCTTCTAATTAATTCATGGCCCATACTTGATTTAATTAATTGGGTCTTTATTTAATCTCTCAATTAAATGGCCCAATTAATTTATTTCTTTCTCATTTAATTAAATTAAACTCTAAGTCTATTTAATTAAACTTTCCCATAATTAATTAAATCCAATTTAATTAACTAACTTACAAATTAAATTCCAATTTAATTTCCAGTCTTGATCCAATTCCAATTGGATCAAGTTCGCTCCAATTGGGTCGACCCAGTCAACCCAGTCGACCCAGTCGACCCATTCGACCCAGTCGATTTAGTTGACTCAGTTGTCCTTCATTTCCTCGCTTTCGCTTCATGTGTATTGTGTATGCCCCCGTAGGTTCACCACATAATTGGCCGTGGGTTATAATTAAATATTCATTTAATTACTCGAGTATTAAATACTCTAAATCAATCGAACACTCTGTCGACTGATCATTCCAAAATTAGCACCCCTGCTAATTTGGGAATTCTCCCGCACTCCACGGTCGATGTCTGGCCACAAGCCCATGGAGCCCAATCACTGGTGAATTAATTCAGTGAACCTTTTAATCATTTACAATTTCCATATACGCTATAATCTCTCCATCGATCAATCTCCAGTCAATACTTAAGGGCATGGATTTTTCATCGGTTCCCTTTTAATTCGTTTTGACTTTATGCATTCTGATCTCGAAATAATTCTCTTTGACTTAATCTTTATGAGCTACTTTCATAAAGCCGTCAGATACCTTGGCCAAGGATTTTAACAGAATTAATTTCTCACAGAAATCCATAGGAGAATTTTCCAACCTATCAAGTCGGGTCAATGGATCCTTTGTTGATGATATGAACCTACATACGAGTCCCTCTATACCCAACGTGAATCCACAGAGACTTTCTGGTAATCTCCAGTCGGTCGGAACTCACATCTAAGTATAGACGTTCTCGCACCAGATAAACCCTATCACCTCAAGTATTTAGGGATCATTCCTCGTATACTATTGTAAATAGGAATAACTTCAACCCCGATATGCGACTACCGCTTCCATGGTGAGTTATTTCCTAATTGGGATATTCAGTGCACTTGCCATCCCAGCAAGTCACCCACTTATGTGTATCGACTATCCCAGTCACGCTCGTGGACCCCAGCGTCCTCCAATTCATCGGAGTATACACATTAGTGAGAGTATAACCGAATCCAACGATGTCCCATCTCGATTGGATTCTACGACTCTTGAATATGTTCTAGATCACGACCTTGGAGATCAGTCCACGGGTTGTCCCATAGCCCTGTGATCTAAGGACTTATATCCTTATGCGTAGATAATTATTACATAAGATAAAGATGACCATATAATAAAGATGCATTTATTAATCTAAATTGAATAGTTCATTTATTTATTACAATAAATGGCAGCCATACAGTTGGCTTGCCGGACACTATTCTATCATCTAGTCGGGCTTAGATATTTCGGTCGGACCTAGAATAGTGGTTTTTCCGAAGGTCCCACTGATAATCCTATTTCCGATTCACTTGAGGAGACCACTATTCAGAATGAAATGGGTAGATCAGAGGGTCAACATGTCCCTTCACCTAATGAGCATCTTATTAATGCAAATACTATCTGACGACCTGATATTGAGGTCGGTGGGTGGCTTAATCAAGGACCCCCTATTGCGCCCTTAATCGATGAGGACATCGAGAACGGTCCCTCCTTGGAACCTGATTTTGAGGCACTTAACAACGACCCTTCTCCCCATTCTTACGAGGATATTGTTGAGCTCGCTTTGTCCACCATAAGTGTGCCACCAACGGCGGCTTCGATCAATTAAATAGATAGGGACGAGGACATTATCCCTCCGAACCACGAGTCTGGGAGCGAGACTGAGACGACAACGTCTGCTGAAAATGTTGCAGTTCTATTAACGGTTGTAATCATGGGAGTTATCTCCTCGATATCCGATGGGGAGAATAAGCAGATTTTTTTGGAAACCACCCTGCCCGATACTCTGGATAGTTTCGAACTTGCCTACCGTTCCACCGAGTCGATGCTTTTGGACGATCGTTCCTAGATAAGTCAGATTAAAGAAATCAGGGAACAAGCGACCCTAGGTGAATTCATGGGGTGATTTCCACGTGAACTAAAACAGAAGGATCCTTATGAGATATGTGTCAATACTCATTATAGGGAACAAGGACTCCATCTAAGGAAGAGTTATCATGCATGCAAACTGTATCCCTAAAATCAAGGAGAATCTCAACCTACTTAGATCTCACCTAGTTGGTATAAATACACCTCTGATATGATCATTCTAATCATAATCGACAATTTTGCCGCATCCTTCTCTACAATTCAAGTTGTTTAAGTTTTTAACACTTGACTGATGTAAGCATCGAAGAAGGTTCCGCCAGCAACACCCCACCCGTCGTGTAACCTTTGTTTTGCTGGTACTTGAAAGCACGGAATTGATAGGACTCTAGACAAGGAGTACCGGATTCAGAAATCAGATATTTACCCTGCATCAATTGGCTACCTCGACTCTAACAAGGTAGCCAACTCGTCCTTCTCCTTGCGGACCTTCTCCCAGGACCGCTGAAGGTCGTCGGTCCGCTCCCGACTTTCCTTCAGATCCGCAGCACAAGCGTCCGCGTTTTCAATTGCAGTGAGACGACATTTCCCGAAATCCGTGAGCTCGAATTTTATCATGGCAAGCTCCTCTGCGACCATCTGCCTCTCGACCCCCGATATCAGGTCCACCTCGCCCAACAGCATGGAGATCTTGGCCTTCATCCCCTCGGTAAGTTTCAACTTCTTAATATAGTCATATGGATTAATATGGAGATTATTGCATTTT
The DNA here is from genome assembly GCA_030819805.1 of Penstemon newberryi var. newberryi. Classification (NCBI taxonomy): domain Eukaryota; kingdom Viridiplantae; phylum Streptophyta; class Magnoliopsida; order Lamiales; family Plantaginaceae; genus Penstemon; species Penstemon newberryi. Next base: position 30,197,573 of record JAUALY010000003.1, on the reverse strand, counting down.
TTGTGCAACAACTATAGTTTACTTGCCTTTTTACCCCGTATCTTTTCGGTCTGGCATATTTGGTGCCACAGCTTCAACAACGGTAAAAATATTGGTACCAATTAGGGCCTAATTCAAAAATTGACGTAAAATCCCCACATGTGGACCTCGTGACATGAAAATTGGCCCGCACATGGGAGATTTTGAGCCAATTTTAGAATTTGGCCTCAATTGACACCAAAATTACCACAAATTTTTAAGTTGTGGCACCAAATGTGTTAGCCCGATAAGATACGGGATAGAAACGCTAACGAGCTATAGTTGTGGCACCGAAAATGCTATAATCCCCTTATTTTATTGTCTTTTTAGTTCCGCAAACATTAAAATTTGTTGTTTACAGGATGTAATTAATAGCTATAATGTACAAATAGACATTTTACGCTATTACATAACTAGGCTACAAAAGGGACCCAGAAATTTGTTATAACATATGAAGTATAGGAAATATTTTTTATACGTTATGGTTGAAAATACATCACGCCATTATTATAGGAGCACTATATCATAAAAATCAATTATATGATGTCATTAAGAGCATATCCAATGTAGAGTCAAATGGGGTTTCAAATCAATTTAATAAAGTATTACATTCACCCCCTTCATAAATATAGAATCTTACAACCCCCAAGATAATTTTGTTTGTAAATAGTTTATGCAATTTTTATAAATTTAAAATGTCAAAAATATTACATTTACCCCTTGTTGAATATAAAATATTGCAATTACCCATTGAGAGCAATTTTTTCCGTAAGTATTTCATGTCATTCCTATAAATTTGAAATTTCAAAAAATTTACATTTATCACCCTGTTGAATAAAAAATCTTCCAATTACCTCCCTGAGGGTAATTTCGTCCGTAAATATTTCCTTATAAATCTTAAAAATAACCCCCCGAGTTAAAATTGAAAATTTCCAGGGAATGTTAGAGATAATGGAGCAGGGGATTAATTGTAAGACTGTGATAAACTTGAGAGGTTTTTCGTTATTACTAATATGTGAGGGGAATATTTGTAATTCAGCCCTACCTCATTGGGTGTTTGTAATTATCCTGTTAATTAGCAAAAACCTCATTTGAAATTTCTTCATAAATAATAAAGAGGTTAATGTCAATTTTTTAAATAAATAGGGAGGTTTCCCATGTTTAAAGTTAACAACGGGAAAATTGTCAATATTTTTAAGTCAACAGGGGCAGTTTTGTATTTTATGTGGTAGTATAATTTTTATTTTTTCTATAAATATGTTATATGTAATATGCAAATTTTTAAGTTAACATATGAAATTTTTTGCTAATAAAAATAAAACATTGTGAATTATGCTAATTAAACAAAGAATAGGAATATTTTTCGTTCATTCTAAACAAAACTATTTTCTTGGGGTTGACTAGTAATTCCATGGCAGGTAGGTCCAATCTATCTTTCTCAATAAAATGGTCTATTATGCGTTCTCTCTATTTCATCTAAGAGAAAAAAAATGCACTAAAAAAAATTCCATAAATTTGCAAAGAAAATAGTAAGGGGTGTAATTTGCATAGAAATTAAGGGTCTAAGGTTTGAAAATTCAGTCAAAATCAATCTAAATAAAGCTTGAGTACGTATTATACTAAACTTAATTTTCAATTTATATATTCAAACATAATAAATGTCATACTTAAATACGCTCTATACCAATTACCAAATTAGAAGGATTAAAATACATTTAAAGTCAAAGTCGTCTAGTCAATAGTCATTGGACGACCGGCACTGATAATTGAAACTTTTCCAACAATATTACTGACTAAAATGTTTTCATTGACCACTATTAAAAAGTCATTATAATTTTAAAATATGATCAATGTCATTTATTTCATGTGTTATGTATAATTAATGTTTAATTTATTTATATGTAATTTGAAAAATAATATTTTACTTTGTAAAATTTTTAAAGTAACAATTTACTTTATTCAACGGAAAGTGCAATACGCTCGCAAAATTTGATAGTAATATTTTCAGTTATCATAACACATGGAAAATAAAATATTATGCATATAAGAGGGTTGTTGATATAGACAGAGCAATTCTCCTAATGCCATAGCAATTTCTTGATATTTGTCAATATTATTACATTTATCATAAAGCAATTTTTATTTTTTTTTGGTTTTTTTTATGATAAAATGTTTGTCTTCCAATACAGGATAAATACGACCTTGTGTAATCTCTTATATTTATGAACAATGAATCAAGTGTTTACTGCATTCTTGCAGGGAACATATAGCACTTAGAAATTCTCATTGACTATCCTCTTATCAAGAATGTTTATATACAATCAGATAAAATATATTTGTGCCCAAGACATTCATGTATTGTTCAAGTATTGCTATTGGAGTATATTTACGTTGCTAGAGTGTGACCCATTTTTTTCTGTGCTAATAATGTTATATTTGAGATACTTTATGGCACTATGTTTCTAACGAACCATGCAAATGTAAATGGTTAACTTATTCTGTTATCTTTTTACTATGTAGATGGGTGGTATTGATGAGGCTGCACTCGATCGCCTGATCGCATGTCTCTTGTGATTGAGATGAAAAAAATTCATTTTCGTTTTCACGTCTCTAATACTCCAATACCTAACTTGAAGATATGAATGGTTGACCAACGCCTCAGCTACCGCCGCCGGCTTATTAGTCCAAGCTCGGGGTACAAAACGACATATTCAACATTGCGATTAAGGAAAATATATGTCAAGGCCGAATCAAGCTGTGATAATTAATCAAGGGATAAGTACAACTAATCAAGCAATCTGCGAATTGGAATTTTAATGCCACTGGACTCCGAATTGGAATTGTCGGGGCTCCGAATACTTTGTACTCCTTAAGGTCTTTGCTCCCAATAAAAAAAAAATCGATTAATTTAATTTTACTGTAACGCATTTTGGTTGTGGGAGATTTACTACTATAACAATGGGTCTTAGATTCTAATTCCTAATCGGATGGGGAATAAAATAAGCTCTTAAAAGAATAAAGAATTGTTTGAAAACATGGACGAATTTCTGGGAAGGAGAATGGGTATTTTACTTTTTATTTTTTATTTTTAATATTATTATTATAATTAATCAAGGGATAAGTACAACTAATTGAACCACAGAAAATAAACTTCCATTTGAAATTAAAAAGGCAGAGAGTTCCCATAAACACAAGATGAATGTTTTCTTTGTTTTCTTGATGGTGATGACTGTCTCCACTAAAGCCCAAGAAGTTTGCCGGCCTACAAGATGCCATAAATCAGGCCCGATTATCCGATTCCCTTTCCGATTGATTGGCCGCCAGCCCGAATATTGCGGCTACCCAGGATTCGATCTTTCGTGCAATTCACACAACAGTTTAGAGTTCGACTTCCAGATTCCGATTTGGGCCTCGAATCGAAACATCGTCCTCCCAATTTTAGCAAAGGCCAAGGTTCAAGCAATTGACTACCAAGCTCAGGTACAACACATTTTATTAGCTTAATTTAAATTTTATATCGAACTTGATATATATATATATATATATATATTGTGTTATCGAGTAACTAATAAATTTAATTCATTTTCATGTCCTACTACATAGGTTATTCGGGTAGTTGTTCTTAACTGGTCATGCTTCCCGGCCCGGGTTCCTGAATTAAACGCCACCTCTTCTCCTTTTCAATCCTACTACTTAGGTGATACTAATACTAATTATATTGGGATCACACTTTTCAATTGCTCCACGAAGAGGGATAGTCGACACTATTTAGGCCCGATCCATGTTTGTGATGATACTGAAGATTTCAAGATTTATGCTTATGAATCGTATATGCAAGCTACAGATTTTTCAGTATTGAATTGTACGAAGATGTACAACACTTCTTCTATTCCTTTGGGAATATTAAACCAGGCTCTCGCATATTCTTTTCGTAAAGAATCTGATTTGCATTGGCCCAAACCATTTTGTGGGGATTGTGAAGATAGAGGGATGCACTGTAGGTTGAATAATTATAATAATAATGAAACTGAATGCCTTGAGATACCTAAACAGAATAAGAAAGCTGAACAGAATAAGAAAGGTATATTATAACTGCCCTTTAAATACTTATTATTTTATTTTATTAATATATGGACCTTTGATTTTAATTTGTTAGTTGTGTTTTGATTGGTGTAGTTTGGCATTAGGACATTTTTGTTTTTATTTTAGTGTTTTTATTTTTTTATTTTTTTATATCAAGAGTTTAAGCTATTTGTTGTTATCTATAGAATCTGACTGTGATAGACAGATGATTTTATGAACTGAGTGAAAGTGAGCTTTAATGTCACGCAAACTAAGTGAGCTTCTATTTGGTTAGGATTCGGCTCGATATCGCGGGTTTGGTTTCGAAAACATGGTTTGGGTAGTTTTGTGAAACCTATAAAACTCCATTGGATTGAGTTTGGATGATGGATTTTGTGATTTTGAAAAAGTTGAAACTCCATTTAGATTGAATCTGAATGTTGGATTTGGCGGAAAAAGTAGATACTAAGTGTCAAATTAATGTTTTTCTTGTAGAGTTTGATCGAAAAAAAAACTATGTTGTAGGTGTCAAATCAAAATTTCATAGGATTACAACTTGCAAGTAGATTTCAAGAGTTTGTGTATAAGTTTGGATTGAGTTTGATATATGGATTTTGCCAAAGTTGTGAATAAAGTAACATGGTATTTTCCCTTAGATTATAATCAATTTTCATTCACATACAAACACTTATATTTGAGAGAGGCTGACTTGGCAGACCCCGAGGCATAATCGAAAAGCCGAGGGTAGTCCACATTAGGTGTTGCATGAGACCTTGGAAGAGTTATGTCCATGACAATTTTTATCAATATATATGATCTGATGGACTAATAATGTTATTTCTTTGTCTTACAAGTGTTTTGGAAATTGTAGTTATTGCAGTAGTACTAGTTGGTGTCTTCTTGATTGCACTAGCTTTCGCTGCATTTTATCGCAACTACATCGTGAAGAAAAGAAAACAAGACAACAAGAGAAGGATTATACAATTTTTGGAGGATTATAAAACTTTTAGGCCCTCAAGATATACTTATGCAGAAATAAAGAAAATCACAGACAATTTTAAGCATAAGTTAGGCCAGGGAGGTTATGGAACCGTGTTCAAAGGTAAACTTTCGAACAACATTCTTGTAGCAGTTAAGCTTCTAGATCACATCAAAGGAAACGGTGAAGATTTCATAAATGAAGTAGCAACAATCGGCAAAATCCACCACGTAAATGTGGTTCGTCTAATTGGGTATTGTGCGGATGGATACAAGCGTGCTTTAGTCTACGAGTTCTTGCAAAATGATTCATTAGAAAAGTACATCTCATCCGGCAAACAAGGTACAACTCTTGGTTGGGAGAAGGTACACAAAATTGCTTTGGGCATAGCCAAAGGGCTTGATTATCTACACCAAGGCTGCAAACAAAGAATTCTTCATTTTGATATTAAACCACATAACATTTTGCTAGACCAGAATCTCAACCCTAAGGTAGCCGATTTCGGTCTAGCGAAATTGTGTTCAAAGGAGAAAAGTGTTGTTACAATGACTGCTGCACGAGGTACAATAGGCTATATTGCACCGGAAGTTTTCTCTAGGAACTTTGGGAAAGTGTCGTATAAATCGGATATTTATAGCTTTGGCATGTTGTTGCTGAATCTGGTTGGAGGAAGCAAGAATTTTCAAGCCATAGCACTAGACGATAGTCAAATTTATTTTCCCGAATGGATGTACAATCAGTTGAATAAAGGAGAAGATATAGAAATCCAAAGTGAGAATGAGAATGAGAATGAGACAGTGAGAAGGCTAATAATCGTCGGGCTTTGGTGCATACAGTGGTACCCGGTTGACCGGCCTTCGACTAAAGTCGTGATTCAAATGCTAGAAGGTGAAAATATGCCGATAATGCCACCAAACCCTTTTGCTGCTTCAGAATTTGTAAACACAAATGCAAGTACTTTTAGTGGATCGGTATTCAGCACTGAGAGTTATATCACGGCACAATCACATTTTTAGTATCATACAATAGGGTGGTTTGCAACTATGGTACCGAGGTATATCGAATTGCACATAATTTCATACCATAATTTAACACATGATTGCGTATTTCATACCACAATTAATTATTTGGACAAAATTGGTCACGTACGTCGCATGTGGTGGTTAACTTGTCATATTTGAGGTAAAAGTCACGTTAACACGGTATTTCTTGGTCATATATGTTGTTTGTTCTATATATTAGTTTATATACCACTAAAGAAAAGTGAATTTTCCCTCGAAAATGCGATTTAGTAGCCACAGGTGACACTTGTCCAAAGATGGCATAAAATGTGCAATAATGTGTTAAATTAAGTATGAAATGTGCAATTTAATTTGTCTTTATACCAAAGCTGCAAATCAACCTATTATATGATACCCAAAATAAAAATTGCACTTTTTCTTATCAAACATGTATGACTGGTAATTGAGTTGATATTATATGTTGAGTTGTAAAAATTGTGACATTTTCTATCCATTGTACTAGCTTCATATTGTAGAAACTATGGAACTAGGTACCACAATAAAGGGCCAATTTTGAAATGCAGCCACTTTAGAGGGTCAAAAATGAAATTTTGCCAATTTTTATCTATTGTATTGTAGCACCTTATGTGTATCAAGATATGCTTCTAACGGGACGGATTTTAAACTGAATCAAATTAAATGAAACAAAACTCACCAAAGATTCGATGAATTTGAATCAATTCAAAATTCAAAATTAAAAAATACAAAAATTCAAAATTCAAAATTCAAAATATATGGAGTAAATATAAATTTTCATTATTCAACAAAAACTAATAAAATATATGTATACATAGTCTTCATTTATATAAGTAATGTTAGCTATTTTTGTATCGTGTAATCGTATTTAATAGCTCAATTTTCTTCCAACGTGAATTAATTTTAAAATACTATCGTATTTTGGTTAACCAAGAAGATCCCAAAATACTTTAATTAAAAGTGTTGTAGATTGACATTTTGGTTGATTTACACTTACACTCCCTGAGATTTGGCAAATATACAAAAAAAATCCTCACGTTTCACAAATTACGGGGACACCCCTAAGGTTAATTTGTCCTACTTACATAAAACTTCTTACATGATGACGTCATGAACTATTTTTATAGATTTTTCAAATTTACCCTGGATCAACTTTTTTAGGGTTGACTCTTCTTTTAAGCGGACCCCAAGGGGGTGTGTGTCTATAATATAACATATCACGAGGGTGTGTGCGTAAGAACATAATAAACTTAAAGGGTTCCTTGTAGCCAACGGTCATTTTAAAATAAATGACCATTGTAAGTTGGCCATTTTCAGCTATAAATAGCTTCCCAAATTTGTGTTTTTTTAATTCATTTCATCCCACAAATTCATCATGTCTTCATCAACATCAAAATGTAGTTTGAGTGGCTTAAAATATTGAAAAAAAAAATGTATACGTGTAGGGTGTGGGAAGAATGCAGATATACCCTTGTACCCGAGCAGACTCTTCTATTTTTGTCCAAACCATGGATGGTGTGATTGTTGTGAACCAGTAGAGGAAGAATCAATTCAAAGATAGAGCTTTGGAGTAAGTTTTGGTTAAAATGAAGCTACTACTACCCCAAAATTTAATATAAGTAGGATTATTGAATGTATGTACTCGGTGTTATATCTTATTTCTTAACATAAAGTTTGATGTCAAATATGCAATTTTCTCTTTAAGTGTTGAAACCCCATAGATTGGATTTGGATGTTGGAGTTTAAAGGAAAAAAATATGTGGTAGATATCAAACCAATGTTTTTTTTATAGAAAACAAAATAGATGGTAAGTTTTTAAGTCTTTTATAGGTTTTAGATTTATTATGTTTGGATATATATAAGAGGAAAAACACTTTTCTATCAAATTTTTATCAACTCGACACTTTTCATATCAAACTTTTTCAAAAAATAATTTCTACCACAATTTCAGAACTTTGGACACTTTTGCATTTTTTGTTAAAATTTGAACGTAATAACGCGGGCTAGTCAACTTCAGAAACAGAGGAAACAAATCACGTGATGTGCACGTGTGAATTTGGGGCAGGGGTTAAATTGCAATTTGTGGCCTCTTCAGACTTGTGGCTTTTTATCTTGAACCTTGAACCAAAATCAAATAAATTTCTTTTCTCCCAAAATTGAATACAGGACAATAAATGAATAATGACCAGCATCTTCCTCTTCAGGTCCGTCTAATTAAACTTTAATTCCTTGTGTGTGCACATGTAACTGAAGAAAAATGCTCCCACTAAAGTAGGTGAACTTTTTAGTTTCCAGTGATAACAATGATGCATAAAATGTCACAAGTTTGTAAACAACGAGAATATGAAGTGTCTTTTAGTTGCAACCATCTTCTTAGCAAGATTATCAATCCCTTTTAAGCAAGAAAAATCATCACTTGATCGAACATCCCTAATATAATTCTCAAGTTGATTGAGAAAGGCAGATAGCTCAAGAAAAGAGATCATTTGGATAAAGTTCGGCAAGATGAACAAGCTTTTCTTTGTCAAAAGCTGCAAAATGATTGGATGGGTTTAAGCATGCAACACAAAGAAGCAACTTCGTGTTGTCTATCTATCACTGAATTGAATCTCCCAACTTTATAATGATTCTCGATGGTCACTTGTTCAATCATATATCTTGGCCTCTCATATGGAACATACACATTACTCATTGAAAGAATTTCAATTTCATGCTTATAACAAAAAGAAATAATTTCCTCCAACAAGGACTATTTTTTGTCCCTATTCCCTTTTTTTTTATAAATATACTGGCCACTACTATACTAAAAAAATATAACATATCCCCCGGGGCATTTCTCCAACTGGCTGACCAACAATTCATAAGGCTTGCTCCAGCGGCAAGGGTGGGGGTTCGAATCCCGTTTGGAACTTGGATGGAAGCATTATCATGAGTCTGTCTAAGGGTCATTTGTGGTCAAGACCCCTTTGTGCGCAGAGTGTACAGCAGTATGGTGGGATCCCGAGGCTTGGTGGAGGCACATCCCATGATTTAAATCTTTCAGGGTTCTAGGGCAAGGGTTCTGAAAGTCCAGGATTAGTCTGGTGTAAGCTTGGACACATGGGTTATAAAAAAAAAAAAAATAACATAAAGTTGGTTGGGGTGTGGGGTCTATGGACCTCCTAGCCTCTGTCTCCATCCGCATCTGGTTCAGTCCATTTTTATCAGTCAAATGGTCTATACACGTTCTCTCTATTTTTTCTGGAAAAAAAATCCATAAATATGCAAGAAAATAGTACGTGTGGGTTATTTGCATAGAAATTAAGGCCATCTCCAGCCGATCCGGGCAATAGCCCCCTCATGCCTGCCTGCCTGCCTGCCTGCTTGCCTGCCTGCCTGCCTGCCTGCCTTGCCAAATCAGTCATCTCCAACCGAACCAACAATTCAAAACATTTATTTCAATCTCAAACTTTCCCCACTCTCACTTAACAACAACAACAACAACAACAACAACAACAATAATAATAAGGCATTCATAAAAATAAAAACGAGTAAACATAATTAAAGAAAAACATCAACAATTATTATTAATGCACTTGGAGTGAAAAGAAAAACAACTATTACACACTAAAACAAAACATAATTTTCAAGGGAAACACCAACAACTAAACATAATTAAAGAAACACAACAAACACTACAACAAGTTGGATCATGGGCCTATGGAGAGAAATCACGGCTAAAATCAGGATCGCCTAGGTTGCTCCCTCCTTCAACCGAACCTCCAAAATTTAGCTTTTTTTTCTTGCGGATGATGTCCTCCTTCTTCATCCTCCAAAAATCTTTTGATAGAGGAGTCATATTCGATGTATTTTTATATAAGTGTTAAAAAAAATTTATATATTAAACCATAATTAATAAGTGTTAAAAAGTTTTTATATATTAAACATGACCAAATTTATATCGACATTTTAATTTATTGAAAACCTATCCGATAGTACCAAATTTGCATTTCATAGGAGTTTTTTTTTTTCAAATAATTAAAGCATTATTTAAATTGCCAAACACTAAATACATTTATGTTCTAGAAATATTTCATGATTTTCCTTTTCCTTTTCCTTTTCCTTCTTCTCCTTCTTCCTCTAGTATTATGTTTGATTATGGAATGAAAATTGCATATTACCCCAATTGATTCCTTCCTAGCAGCTGCTGTCCAAATTGCAGCAAAAAAAAAAAAAAAAAAAAAAAAAAGAAAAAGAGCCTCCGCGCGTCCATGAGCAGGCAGGCAGACATCTCCCCCCTGATGCCTGCTTGCCCTCCGGGGGGAGATCCATCTCCAGCCGAACCGGGGGCTGTTGCTTGCCTCCCCGGTTCGGCTGGAGATGGCCTAAGGGTCATTGGTCAATATAGTTAAGTTTTGTCTGTGTCTTACGGATTTGCTAGAAAAAATCATTACAAATAAAGTTTGAGTATATATTTCGCTAAACTCATTTTAACTTTATATATTTAAACATTATAAATCTAGAACCTATAAAAGAGCTAAAAACCCAAGGTGGTTGAGCCAAGTGGTAGTGACTTGTGACCCCCAGAGTTGAGACTCAAGTTCGAATCCTACTGGAGACATCACACTTGGGGAGGACCTATACCCTTTGCACTCTTCGGTCCTAGCTGTAAATACACAGTTTAGTAGATCAAAAAAAAAAAAAAAGAGCTAAAAATCTATCATTTATATTATATTTTCTTTCTATAAAAGACACTGGGTCTCTTTGTTTGGTGTTTAGGAGAGTGGTGAAGGTTCTGAAATAATATTGATTTATGTAATGTTGTTTGTTTGAGTTTTGAGAGAGTGACTTAAAGTAGGTGTAAGTTTTTTGGAAGAGTTAGGTTGTCGGTGTAAGATGTATTTTATATCAAATCATGTTTGTTATGTGAAATAAGCTGTGTAAAAGATGTGTTACTTTATGTCAAATCAAAGTAGAAATTGTATGTTAGAGATAAAAAAAAAATTGTTGTATGTTTAGATTTTTGGAGAGTGGTTTGAGAAAATTGAGAGATGATAAATTTATTTAAAAATAGAAAACGTGTTTGTTTCGTTTTTCCAAATACAAAATAATTTTGCGACGCCATACAAACATGCTCATTGATTTGAGACTTACCACCTAGTGTCGCCCTTCAAACTCCAACATCCAAATTCAATCCAAGAGGTTTCAACACTCTTAAAACCTAAAATCCAAAATTCAAACTCAATTGTAATAGGGTTTCAAATGTTTCACCTTAAATAGCCATTCTTTTAAGGAAAAAAGTCTGAAAACATCATTTTAATCAAATAATTATAACTTTAATTAGCATTAATTATAACCATTAACAAGAAAGGTAAAATTAATAGAAAAGAATTAATTTTATATTGAACTTCTAAAAAGACAAATAAAAGTAAATAAATATTTTTTGCCAAAGCGACGATTAAAAAAAATGAGTAAAGGCAAGATTAAATAGTGCATTGTTTTACTCTTACACCTTAAATTCTATTTAGGGTGAAATACAGTTTACCCCCTTAAAGTATGGAGGTGGTAACAATTACCCTCCTAAAGTATCTCTTGTAATACTTACCCCCTATGTTAGTATTGAACATTTTATTCCATAACTACCCCGCCCCTTTTATAACAAATAAATTGTTCCTTTATTAATTTATCAAAAAAAAAAAAATATTTATTAATTATGAATTCATCCATCCACCAAGCAATATTATGTTTCAATTTTTTCATGTCTTTTCTTTCCTTCGTTTTCTGGTCTCAATTTTATCTTCATTTTCATCTGATTTTTTCTTTTATTCCCGTTTCAATTTGTTTTCTTTATTTTTTTTTTTTCAAAATTTTTCTTCATTTATATCTCGATTTTTTCTTTACAATTTGCTCAAAATTTATTTGGTGATAATTATCTCCTTTGTTTTTGTTACAAATTATAATTCAAAATTTTAAGTAATTCTCCTTAAAGATTTTACTCAAAAAATATGTACTGAAAATAAATGAGAGATAGAAATAAAAAAACTGAAACAAAAAATAATGAAAACAAATTGAACATAAATAAAGAAAAAAAATGAGATGAAAATAAAGAAAAAATTTGAGAACAAAAAACGGAAGGAAACAAAAGAAATGAAGAGATTGAAACATAATGACATTTGGTGGATGGATGAATTCATAACTACTAAATAGACAATTATTTTTGATAAATTAATAAAGAAAATTTTTATTTATAAAAAGGGTGGGGGTATTTTGGGAATAAAAACTCTAAAACTATAACAGAGGGAGGTAAGTGTTACAAATGATACTTTAGGGGTAACTGATACCACCCCATACTTCAAGGGGGGAAACTGTATTTCACCCTTCTATTTATCTACCATCTACGTATAATAGGGAAAAAAAAATCGGCAAAATTGCAGAAAATATCCAAATTAATTAGTGATTTTGAGTTTTTGTCCTGAACTATATCACCTTACCGAATTTCGTCCCGTAATTTAATATTTTTTCGGAATATTGTCCCAAACTAATTACTAATTTTGATTTTTGTCCCAAACTATATCAACTAGCTGAATTTCGTCCCGTAATTTACCATTTTGCATGAATTTAGTCCCAATATTAAATTTCTAATTTAATGAAAATTTTGGTTCAATCTTGTAATAATTTGGGACGAATTATGCAATATTGTATAATTGTTCATGCTAAAATTTGTCATGTCATGACACGTAAGTAGCTATGTGGCAATTTAACGGACACATGTGCAATTTTGGTCTCATAATTAACTATGGGACGATTTTCCACAAAAAAATTAATTTATGGGATGAAATTCGGTGAGGTGATATAGTTTGGGACGAAAATCCAAAATTACTGATTAGTTTGGGACATTTTCTGCAATTTTACCAAAAAAATCTATATACCATTCACCGAATTAGAAGGATTAAATACATTTATATTTTAAAAAAAAAAACAATTGTGCCGCAAACGTCAAAGTCAACGTCTAAGTCGTCTAGTCATTGGACGACTGGCACTGATTATTGAAACTTGCCATCAATATTGACTGAAAATGTTGTCATATTATAATTTAAAACATGGTCAATATCATTAATTCCATGCGATATATACAATGTTTAATTTATTTATATGTAATTTAAAATATAGAATTTTACCCTGTGAAAATATTAAAGAAACAATTTAGTTAATTTAAAAGAGAATGCAATACACTCGCAAAAATTGATATTAGCATGAAAAGTAGTGTTGAGTACCCTTAGGCCATAAGACACATTTTTTTATAATACAGAAGGGTAAAACGTCATATTTATCATAACACAAGGGGTAATATGTCACATTTATCATAACACATGGGGATAAAGTGTTACATTTATTATAACACAAGGAGGTAAAATGCCACATTTATCATAATACAGTGGGATAAAGTGTCACATTTAAAATAACTCGGAGATAAAGTTTGACATTTATAAGTTGACCGGATGAAACCATCAAAGTATAGTATATAAAAGGGATGTTTTGTCTATTAGTATTATTTTTTTGTAAGTTTAAAATGGTACAAAAAATGGTGTGAAACTTTTACTCTGTAGAGATTATTAGTTGTAGAGTGCTATTTTTCAAATCATAAATAAAATATTATGCATATCAGAGTGCTATTGATATAGCCAGAGCAAGTCTCCAATTAAACGTCAAAGCAATTTCTTGTTATTTGTCAGTATTACCCTCAATCAATATTATTACCTTTTCGACATATTCAATTTTCATTTTCACATCTCTTAAAAAATTTAAAAATGTTCAATAATATATAACCCTTAAACAAGAAAATAGAGCTCTTAAAAAGAAAAGTGATATTGTAAGAACTGATATTTTATAATTCGATAATATCAATCCATTCGGTTTCTCAAAAAAAAAAAAAAAAAGTAAATAAAACTACTAATGTGTGATGAACTAAATTACTTCTTATGATCTTAATTTGGAACAAACTTTACTGGATCGCATGACTAAATCAGTTACCATTTTATATTTGATTAAATTAATTTAAAGCCATCATTATTTTATAGAAAAATAGTTTTATAAAAAAAAAAAATTAGATTTCAGTTACTAATTCCTTCTATTTTATGGCATAATAAAATTAATTTACTCTAAATTACAAAAATTACCTGTAAAATTAATTAGACACGTATGGACTTTTCTAGTTTAGGAAAAAACACCAAAAGGAATATGCAAAAATTCTGATACCAAGGTATAAAATGCACTTTAAATAATTTTTCTAACAGTTCTATCTATTGTTGTGTTGCTTATATACAATTAAATCTATTGCTGCTATAACCTTTGATATGTGAAGTTGATCATGTTTCAGGAGGAAGGGGAATCTTTAAAAGAATGCATAAATAGAATGTTATATTCTTGAAGCATTCAGATATTGATATGCTATGCAATTTTGAATGACATGTTCGATTGACAATGGTGTAATAACATTTTCATCTCAATCATCATATATAATTTCTAGTTTCAAGCAAAAGATAATCTATTACACAATAATATATTGTATTAGATAAAGATGGTTAGACGAGAGGAGATTCACTTATTCCATGATCCTCTGCTATTTCACGCGGAGCCAAGAAAGGCTTTGGGGGAATTTGCAATTCAGAATCACCTTCAAGCATTTCAACTACTTTGTTCATCGAAGGCCGATCAGAAGGCTTCATCTGTATACACCATAAAGCCACTATAGCAATCTTCTTTACAATCTTCCTCTCTTCTTCATTTGCATCCACAATCTCTATTTCATTTCCGGCATAAATTTGATCGTATACCCACAAAGGGAAATATATTTGACTTGCGTCCTCAGCAAACAGATTCATATTTTTCCTTCTACCCGCCATTTCCATCAACAACATTCCAAAACTATAAACATCCGCCTTATACGAAACACCTCCGATATTCTTGTAAAACATTTCTGGTGCCATGTAACCCATTGTTCCTCTCGCTGATTTCAAACTTATAAAACTGTTGTCGGTTGGGTAAAGCTGAGCAAGCCCGAAATCAGAGATTTTTGGATTGAATTTCTCGTCTAGTAAAATGTTGTGAGGTTTGATATCGAAATGCAAAATTTGCATGTCACATCCCCGGTGTAGATAGTCGATCCCACGTGCCACTCCAAGAGCGATTTCAAATATTTTCGAGTACCGCAATGCAAGGTCCCTTTGGCCAAATAGGTATTTGTCTAGGGAGCCATTTGCTAAAAACTCGTACACTAAAGCGCATTTTGAACCTTCAACGCAGAAACCAATGAGTTGTACTATATTGAAATGGTGAATCCTCCCTATTGTACCAACTTCACTAATGAATTCTTGATCATTAGCCACTGATTGGCCCAACATTTTTATTGCAACATAAGGATCACTTCGAAGTTTTCCTTTGTACACTGTTCCATATCCCCCTTCACCTAATTTCTGGTTGAAATTATTTGTCATTTTCTTGATCTCGGAGTAAGTGTATTTTATTGGCGTGAGGTTATTTTGACCTTGTAAAAACTCTTCAATTGTTTGATCCATGGATAAATGTCGCCTTCTCCATTTATATACTACTAAACCAATCAGAAACGGGAACCCGCATAATAATTTTAGAACTAATATTGAAACTGCATAATAAAATGGATAACAATAGTGAGCTACAATTTTGAAGAAGCAATTTGTCTCAATAAATTTGTAACGTAAATGCGTATATGAACCTTACCAATAACCATTGCACCATAGATTCCAGTTTGCACTGTCAAGAGAGGAAAGTAAGAGATTATTAATAGTAGTAATAGAGTAAATATGTGAAGGAAAAGCTCACAAGAATAAGGAAAATGATTTGAAAAGATCAAGTACTCACTTCCCCAACACTTAAATAGACCTGCATTGTCAAGTGAATTAAAAGAGAAAAGTGTTAGCTAGAAAACAAAGGTGTTTGTTAGACTCCAAAACATAACAAGTTTACACATGAATCATCAAATCTGATTTTGTTTTTCTAATTATAAATCAAGAACAAGTAAATATAGTTGTTCTTATAATACACATGGATTGGGCTAAGTCCAACTAATTTATGTTGTATGTCACTTACATTTGGAATAAGAGCCAAGTTGCGAATTGTGGATGACCTCATTGCAGGTAGGTTCGAAACTGATTTGAAATAATGGGATGTGTACTTGGCAGTATTGTACGCAAACAAATTTACTTCCTGTATATATTTCTCCGGGAGACCCATTTCTGCTCCCAAATTTAGGTCTATTTAAATATATTTCTCCTGAAGACCCATTTCTCCTCTCAAATCCTGTACAACGTGAAGTTCTCCAAGAAAGCTCGAACCCGTCAGCCAAACCATCATAAATACTAGCCAAAGAGGAATAATCACTCACAGGCGAAACAAAATACATCCTATCAACTGTACACGATTCTTCTAAATCAGATGCATGAATTAATCCAGCCATAACATAACTATGAAATTCAGAAGAATTTGATGAAATCCCACAAAAAGGAGCATTCAAATATCCCAAAGAACTCACAGGAGACAGACAGTGGACAAACCATACAGCTCCATTCCTAAACACATCAAAAAAATCATCTTCCCAGTTTGGGCTAGACAAATCATGACTTTCATTTGAATAAACAGGACAGGAAGAAAGATTTTTCCTGTTTATGCCAGGATTAACTAGCCTTATCGTAAATTCTTCGTAATCTAACTCGAGCACATGATAATTTATTGAGTTTAGAGTCAATATGGTGGTCCGATTGTTGAGGCAATCGAGCACAAAACCGGGTTTATTGTACCCACAGGAAATCAGGTCGTCTTTTAATCTAAAAGGATATCTAATGGTACTGATATTCCCACAAGATGAAGAAGGGCATGCCGAAATGAAAGTATTATTCTGAGCTATAGAATTAACTGAACAGAAAAGCAAGAGAATGAATAAGATTCTTGAAATTCCTAAAAGAAATGACATACTATTTGTTTAGGATACTGATAGAATTTTTTGTTTAGAATAAACAAGTATTGTTCCCTCAAGTTGAAGAATGAAGAGGATTAATATATTATTAAAATTAATAAGAGGCAATGGGTTTTCGAACAAGACGTCCTTTAGTTTGGCCCGTGACTTTTCATAATTAGGGGTATAAACTAGCCGAGTAGTATCGAACGATACGTTGTTCAAGCTTGGTTTAATTTTCAGCCCTTTATTTTCTGTCTTCCCAAGATTAAATAGTCCTCTATTTCGGCTATGATAGATATATCTCTATCAATCACTTGCGAAAATACCCTCCGTGTGCTGTCCAATTTTCATAATTGGAAAAATAATCCCAGTCACTAAGGTCCAAATTTTCCTAGTATGTAAACAAGGACGATGCTACTTTGATGTTTATCAATTATTCAAGGTCCATTCAAGAGATTTAAATAAATTAGATATTTTAGACAAACTTAGCGATCCCAATCTGTGCCAAGCTGGATGAGTCTTATTTCAGGTTTCCCTTACAGTTAAAAATTATACTGAAAACATAAGTATTATATTTGGATCAAATTCTTTGCTTAAATTCTTGCTCAGCCAAGCTAGAAGTAAACAATAGAGATCTTTACATGGAAACATACAGGTTAATTATTTTGAACAATACTTCTCCAAAATGTAATAATTTTTTTAATTGTTTTATTAATTTTAAATGTTTTAAATGTAATAAATTGATTTTAATTGTGTAAAATTTGTGATTAAATTTTGTAATAATTGTTAATATTAGAATAAAATAATAATTGTTTTAATTTTCCAAAATTAGAATAAAATTAAAATTTTATTATGAATGATTTTAATTACAATTCTAATTATTAATGATTTAATAATAATAACATTAAAAATGGTTTTAATTATTTCTTCTATTTAAAAAATAATAATTAAGTTTTATAAATAATTTGTTAGTATATTTGTTAATATTAGAATAAAAATAAATATTATTTTTTTAATTATAATTATAATTATAATTATTAATGTTTTAATAATAGTAACATTAAAATGGTTTTAATTATTTCTTCTATTTAAAAAAAAGGAATTATATTTTATAAATAATTTATTAGTATATTTGTTAATGTTTTAAATTTTATTATTATTAATTTTGATTACAATTTTTTTTTTCCATTCGTGTTTGTTGTAACCTTCATATTATTAAAATTCTAATTATTATTGATTTTATAAGAATAAATTAAAATTTCTCCATTAATTAGAATAAGAATTACTTGAAAATATCATTGCATACTTAGACAAACAATTTAAACTAATACTTAAAGTAAGAAATACTTAAATACCTACTTGAAAATATATTATTTAATGTTATAATTTGTGTTTTGAATTAATTATAATTATAATTATAATTTAAATTTATATCTTTAATGTTTAAATATTATTATTATAATATTTTTAAATTAATTATATTATTAAAATAATAATAATTATTATTAATATTATTAATATCAATATTAAAAATAATATTAAAACTATCATAAAAATGATAAGAGTGGGGAAGAAAAAATTTGGAAGAAATTGAGTGCTGGAGACCACCACTGGAGATGATCACCCAGAGCCCAGGCTGGCTCGGGAGCTGCCCCGGGAATGGCCCCGGGAAACCAATAGTTAGGGGCATGAAAGTGTTTTTGTTTTTTCACTACCACTCTCACCAATAATAATAATAATAATGATAATAATAATAATAATAATAATAATAATAATAATAATGATAATAATAATAATAATAATAAAATATAAATGCAATTAATAATAATAAAACCGAGTTACAATAAATTCATGGAGAATTATATGATGCGCCATCAAGCAATACGATCGGTAGTAGCCAATCGTAAACTCTGGGACGACTTGATCGCCCATGTGAGGGAAAGACACACTCGATGATTTAATAAGGATGTTTCTAGTATGTATTCGTATTTTTTTAAGTGTTTTTAGTATGTATTCGTTTTTTATAAGTGTTCTAATTTGAATCAATCAAGTTTTTCATATATAATTTGTTAAATCAAATCGTAGTTGAATTAAAACATATAATAATTTAAAAAAAAAAAATCTTAATCACTTGTATATATCAAGTTATATTCGAGTTCGAATCGTATTAAAGCTCATTTATTAGATTAAAAATATTATACAATTCGATTAATTTTTACATTTGTCTAAATTATTAGACAAATTTTAAATATCAAAATTAAAAATAATTTTAAAGATTTAGTTTAAAATATAAATTTATTAAATCATACACATAATTTAAAAATCAACCTTTACATTTTAAGTTAGATTTAAAAAAAAAAATTGAGACAAGTAGGTGGCACCGCCTGCTTGGCTGCACAGATGTGCGAGAGAGCTCGGCCAGGTGGAAAGGAGGTCAATAATCCCCCTCCCTTTCTCAATTCTCCTCACCATTGAAGACCATCAAGCTCTTCTCCTCTCCACTCCCCTCCCCCTATTGATTGAAGATGCTCTTACGCGTTCTCTCTATTTTGTCTGAAAAGAAAAAAAATATTAAAACAAAAAAAATATTCCATAAATTTGCTAGAAAATAGTAAGTGGGGTAATTTGCATAGAAATTAGGGGTCTAATGTTTGACTCGGCATTGCGGTTTCGTGAAATTTAGAAAAAATCATTTCAAATCAAGTTTGAGTACATATTTAGTAAACTCAGTTTTTTCAACTCTACATAATCAAACAGAATTATTAATTAATTTCAAACTTATAAAATACTTAAATATTTATCACTTATTTTTTTTAATAAAAGACATTGGTTTCACATCTGTCACCTACTTTTTCCCTTCAAGCTCCAACATTCAAACCCAAAATAGACCTTAAATTATTTTACAATAACAACTTTGTGGTGGCTTAATTAGCATCGAGCTGCTTCTCCACCACTATTGATTTTACCGTATTTCGTAAGAATGCGTAAAAACAGTAAATAAAACAATATGAAGATAATAATATGAGTGAACCGTGCTTTATTATGTAATATTGATCTGGTTACAAAGTGTGAAGGGTCTGGCCAAGCTACTAAGGATGGCGCAAGACAAAAAAATATAAAAGGTGTAGAATATTAAGCTAGAGTACCGATCTGAAGATGTAGAATTTTCTCTAGAATGCCAAAAGGTCCTTTACATCATTAATTGTCCTCATATTTATAGCCTAACACGTGTCTCCACGGTAGAGCACTAGGACCCATAGAAGAGGTAGCACGACCCACGGACTAGTCGGCAGATCCAGGTAGGATAATCAGATCGAATATTCATTAAATTCATGTTTCAAGCTTAATAGAGGTAGCTCTTCTGTTCTCGGTCAATATCACTGGAGATAGATCCAGATGGAAAAGAGCCGGATCAGTTTTAGGCGGGTCAATGAATCCGATCTAGTGAGATACGAAATAGCCCTTATCAGTACTCCCCACTTCTCGAGCGTAAGTGCAACTATAGCTCGGAGAAGTAAAACCAAATCTTTAACTAGCCTTATGTTGTATACCAGACATGCCTCATTAAAAACCTTGCTCGAAAAAAACCCAATGGGATAAAAATCGACCAAGGGAAAAATAGTACATTTCCGTTGAGATATACAAAGGTTGAAGTAAATATGCTATATGTAAGTAGCTCCATAACGTTCCCCGACTCCTTTAATGATTGGAATTGCAATTGTCCTAGGCAAGAAAATGAATCGTCGCCTATAAGCCAAGGCGTTGGTCCCAAGTGGTCAGATGAGGTCTAGGGGGGGGGGGGGGGGGGGGGGTGGTGAATAGACCTTTTAAAAATTTATCTTTAAATTTCTCTAACTTTTTCTGTCAGCAGACTAAGCTGATCAAGATTCGTAAGTAGACTAAGCTGATCTCGCACAAAGCTTTGAACAGCAGAGTTGACCACTCTTCTGATTTCACTTAGCTGATTTTGATAAAATCAGAGTTTTAAATTTACTAACTTGCAACGGATTTATCTAGTGTTTTTCACAAGTAGTCTTCTTAACTTAGAAAAGGTTTTATCCCCAGTTTTTACAAACTCCTTTTAAAACTTTTCGACAGTTAACTTGAGTGTTTAAATATGCTCTTTTTAAAATATGCAAGAAAAAATGCAAGTATAAACACACATAATTTTTATAGTGGTTATATGGATAAAAATCCTTTAGTCCACTCTTCCAAGTCACTTAGATCTTGGGTTATACTATAAACACACAGTTTACAATATACTCTGCTTGCGCCAAACTACAAATGAACTGGCCACAAGTTCGTTACAGGAAATCACAAAGAAGTCCTATACTACAAAGCTTTATCACTCACAAAGATGGATAACAGCTTCTCACAACACGTTTCTCACAAAATCACTCAGATTTTTAAGTATATTCTTTTCTCTCTATTCTGCCTTTGTCAAAAAATGACTCCGCTGATGAGTGTTCTGTTCTTAAGTTTGAGACTTTGAAGAATTTTGCTTCGAAAATGCTCTCAGTTGTGTTGTATATTCTTCTCTAACTCTTGAACTGAACTATTTATACTTGAGGTTTGAAAATCTGCCCGTTGAGAGATCGACAGGTGTTCAAATCCTCGAGTACTGGTCCTTTCTGCAGAAACGGCTACCTGCGACTGATCACTGTACACTCTGTTGTATTTTCTGTCAGTTCGCATTTAATGCACCAAGCTGATACGAGGTTTCTCTTCAATCATTTGTCTTTAATACCCTTCCTCTTCAGCATTTATTACTCCAAGTGCATTTATTATTGTTGCAATAACTTCTTATCACTTCCACTCAGCTGATCGAAATCAGTCGTCTGATGTACACTTAGCTGATCCCAAACTGAACTTATCTGATTTGAGTCTGCTGAAAATCCACCAGTCTGATTCCTTTCTTCAGCAACAGATCAGTAGTTTTCTGGACCATATATTTGACTCGACTGAAGTAGATTCTTCCTTGGTCAAATATCTTCTAAGGTTTGAGCTAAGCTTCCAATACTTAGCTGATGACTTTTGGAAATCATCAAAACCTCCCTTCACTTCTAAGTCTTCATCTTCATCCAACGATTTCCCCCTTTTTGATGATGACAAAACTTCAACTAAGTACCTGTACCTAAAACTAAAGTTAAGTCGTCAAAAATTTCTGAGATAGAAATGATATGTTGGAAACTTGAACTTTTATAGATATCATTTTTCAAATTACAGTACAAGTTTACAAGAAAATGAACTTAAAGTGAAAATACAAATAAAGTAAGCTGATACATGAATTTCAACAAGTGACCTAGTCTAGAAAGTCTAGTCTAGTCTTCAGCTTCTTCATCTTCATCTTCTTATTCTTCAAGTTCCTCACTTTCATCATCTTCTTCTTCTCCACTGGAAAACAAATCAGCATTAGTCAAGTTTCTTCCTACAGCTTCGACCCTTCTTCTGATTTCTTGAATTCTGCTGGTTTTCCTGAATGGATCTAACTGTTCTTCAGCAGTGTCCTTAGAAGCAGCTAACTCTTTGTCAGTCTTAGCTACGTCATTGGGCTCTACTTCATCATCAGCTTCATCTTCAAGTACTTTATCTTCAATTGGCTTTTCAGCAGCAACTCTTTGGTCTTGTACTTGAACAGTTGCAGTGGCAACACTCTTTTTAGCTAACTCCTCTTCCCTCTTTTTGTCATCAGCAGCAGGGTTGAGTTGATCAGGAGAGACGTTGATAGCAGCACACAGCTTTCTGATGTTTTGATCCACTACGCGGAGTTGATCAGTATGATGTTGTTGAGTAGCTTTCATTTCACCAGTTTGGTCATTTAGATAGTCAACATTCAGCTGAAGTGTTGACATTTCATTTTGAGACTTGTGGGTGATGGTTTTGAACTCTTGCATAAGTGCAACATTTTTCTCTATCTCAGCTTCACCAACTTCTTTCATGACTCTAGCAATTCCAGCAATATCAGACTCATGCCTTTGAAGAGCAGTGTGCAGGTGACTTACATCAGCCTTCACGTCTTCAACATTTCTGTTCATGCTTAGTATACTCTGAGTCAGTGCTAAGGAATTGTCTGGTGGCAGAGGAAAATTTTCAATGGCATCCTGCACAATCTTTGCAGTAGCCTCCTGCATTTGCTTGAGCATCAGTTGGTTCCTCTTTTCCACTTCCTTCATGGCATTATCAATCAACAGCTGCATTGACTCCATCAGTGAAGAATGCAAGTCAGCAATAGGAATAGAGGTTGATGCTTCAACAGGTTCTTCCTGTTGAACAGGAGCTTCATGAAGAACATGATTCTCTTCAGCTTTCCACTCAATAGCCAAAGGAATCTCTTTAACAACAACATCAGGCAGTGACTTGGATGTATCAAGGTTGATCTCCACAGCTTGCTGGTCTTTCCTCAGTTCTTCATTAGCTGGCTCATCAGCAATGTGAATGATAACAGCACCATCAGCAGACACAATAGTTTTCTGATGAATCAAGGTAGCTGGAATAAATGGTGATGTAGACTGGTGCACATTCAGATGTTCTTGAAACGTACTGATTTATGAGCCAAATGCAATACACTGTAAACTTGGCAGGGTTGGCATATCACTGGTTGAACCAGGTTCATATCTTGATCTCTGAGCCCATTTATGCAAGGTGGTATATGCAACGATTTTAACTGCTCTATCAATTAGGCCATTAGCTGGACCATGCTTATTTGGCAGTGAATCCTTGATAGCAGTTGCCTCTCTTTTTACAATGGCTCTTGCAAAGCCATGTAATCTGTCTCGAACGAAATCTGAATCTAAAGCTTTGCAACTGAAGTGGTCTGCAGCCAATTCAGAACCCAGCGTCCTTCATCAGCAAACTCCCTCCAGACTTGGATTTCAGCCTCAGATTTGTTCAACCTATACTCCCTCCATCTGTTATATCTTATCTTTTCTGGGAGAAAGGTGGTTCTTGATTGAAGTAGCTGATTCAGCCTCTCAAGCTCATCTTCAAACTTCTCAAAGACAGCAGAGTCACCTTGAACAATATCAAGTGCTCTTCTGACTTCAAACTTTCTTCGTTTTACTGGTTTGGCTCTTGGCAGCACAAATCCCCCCTCTTTGGGTTTTCCAATAACGATGCCTCCTGACCTTCTTGGTCCATAAGCATCCTTTTTGCTCTCCTCCAAGGCCTTGGTCAAATCTTCTGCCTCTTTGGCAGCAAGCTCTTCATCAGTCAACTGCTTGGATTGAGCAGCAACTTTGCTCAGCTCAATTGCTCTCTGAATCTCAGCTTCTTCTCTCTTCCTCTGTTCAGCTTCTTCTCTCTTTTTCTTGTGAAGAGCGAGCAGAGACTTTAGTTTTTCCAATCTTTTTCCTTCTTTGAGCTCTGGATTCAGTGATTTGTGCAGCAGCAGTTGGTTCTGGAGCAGCAGTTGCAATGGGCGCAACATTAATTGGTTCGAGGATCTGCACTTGGCGCAACAGCAGTTGGTTAACCTCAGCTGTTGGTGCAGAAGTAGTCTTTTCAACAGATGATTCTTTAACATCAGACTTCTTCTCAGATCCAACAGGCCTCTCTGCTGTTGGAGGACTTTCCCTTACTAACTCAGAAAGTTCAGTAGATTCTTCAATGAAAGTCATCCTCTTTTTGGCAGTGGTCTTAGTATGATCCACTTTGGAGGTTGCAGTGTCTTTTAATGCACTTCTTGTTCTATCAGCAACAGTCTCCAATGGCTTATAAGCAGAAATGGTTCTGGAAGGAGAACCATAAGCCATATCTTCAATTTCCTTTGTTGTCTGATTTATAATAGCATCAGCAGCATTCTTATCAGTAGGTGACTCTGTTCTGGCTTGAACAACTGTCTTAGTTGTTTGAACAGATGCCTTGGGGGCAGTCACTTTGCTTCTTTTTGCCTTAACAGCAGACTCCTTAGGCTCAGTGGCCTTTCTCTTTGATTGCCTCTTTTCTGGCACGGCAGCAGGCTCTTTAGGTCTTCCATCCTTCACAGCTTCGTATATTTTCAGCTCCTTAGCCTTATGAATTTCCTTGCCATTCGTCATAGTGCATCCCAAATTTAACAGCAGATGACTGAGGAAAATTCTATGAAGTGTTTGACCACGCTCCTTGTGGTCAGCAAGAATGTACAAAACATAGCTTGCCCAGTTTACTTTTAACCCGTAGTAAACATACCTTTTCATAGGCACACTGTCCAGGGAGAAAGTGCAATTCTCCACAACTTTGGCAAGTAGGTCCGCCATTCTCTGAAACTCGTCCTTCAGCTGGGGCTTCTTAATGTTCCCAGAAAGAACTTTATCCTTCTTCTTAGCAGCAATGTTCCGGAAGTCAGCCTCCAGCGGCTCAGCTAGAGTTGAAAGTTCAGTTGAACCTTCAATGGACAACCCATACTTCTCATTCAGTAGTTTGGGGGTTATACAGACGTCCTTTCCCCCAACCTTGGCCTTTATCTCCAGATTTTCATAATCTGGTTTCCCATCAGCCTTGTAGAACTCCAGCACTTCTGGTGTGAAACACCATATCTTCATGAGCTTCCATGAAGTTAACCAATGTCGCCGCCTTAAACTTCTCCATAATTTCTTTCATCAGCGGAGTGCTTGTAGCATAATAGGTCTGGTAGTTCAAGAATCTACCTTCAGCATTCGCGTCCTTGGAAGTCATTTTTCTGAAAAAGATTGAAGGAAAATGAGAGAAATTTGCAGAAAATATGAATGCAAAAATGCTCTTGTGCTCTTTAAAATTTTGAGGGTGCGTGAAAGATCAGTCAGCTGATCAGATCTGGATTTATAAGTGTTGGTTTGATGTCGGTTTTCGTGAATCAAGCCAACCGTTAGATCAGTTACTGAAAAAGTAGATCGTGTGAGCGAGATACGCAGATTTCAAAATTTATTAAATATGTCAGACTAGGCGGGAAGTTGAAATGCCAGTAGTCTCTTACTTATAAAAGCGTGCTTTTGATAAAAACGTTTTTAATACAACACTGTTTATAAACTGACATAAGTAAATAGATGAGTAAAATAATACTTATCTGGCAGATGACTTGTCTGATACAATATATCACTAGTGAAAGCCAATATCTAGTGATCTTCCTTTGCTGTTTGTCAATCCAGCAAGATAAATAATCTTCAAGTCTTCAAGAATTAAGAACAAATCTTCTGATTAAAACAACTTCAACTAACTGTCATTGAGGATTTCATCTTTAAAAGTAGACTTCACATCCATCTGATAGACAGTGCAGTTCTTGTGAGCAGCATAGGCTAAGAATAATCTGATTGCTTCAAGCCTTGCAACTGGTGCGAATGTCTCATCAAAATCAATGCCTTCTTCCTGGTAGTAACCTTTGGCAACTAGTCTTGCTTTATTTCTGGTAACAATACCATCTTCATTCATTTTATTCCTGAATACTCACTTAGTGCCAATTACCCTTTGATGAGTAGGTCTGGGAACTAAGTACCAGACTTCATTCCTTTCAAATTGATTTAACTCTTCTTGCATTGCTTCAATCCAGTGAGAATCACTAAGAGTTTTATCAATTATCTTAGGCTCAATTTGTGAAAGAAAACTTACAAACATTGTTTCATTTGTAGTTGACCTTCTTGTTCTCACTCTATCCAATGGATCACCATTCACTAAATCATGTGGGTGATCTCTGAGCCATCTGAGATCAGGTTGCAAATCTGGATGTTGTCCTCTTGATTGATCTTGCAACACTACTGTTGGAGTCTCAGTAGTAGTCTGTTGAGCAGGCTCTGGTCTGTCAGCTGTTTGCAACTCCTCTGTTAGACAATCAGCAGGCTGATTTTGAACAGCACTTGAGTTACCAGCTTGGTTTAGATCAGGTAGTAAGATGGGTACATACTCTTCTTTTCTTTCCACACTCAATTTCTGAAAGTCAGCAGATATCTCTGGATTAGCACTTTGATTCTTTTCAGAAGATTGATTTGGTTCATCAAATACTACATGAATAGATTCTTCTACAAGTAAAGTTATTTTGTTAAAGACTCTGTAAGCTTTACTAACAGTAGAATATCCTACAAAGACAGCTTCATCAGCCTTTTCTGCAAAAGCAGTAAGGTGATTTTTCCCATTATTCAAAACATAACATTTACAACCAAAAATCCTAAGATAGTGTATATTAGGCTTTCTGTTGTTCCATAGCTCATAAGGTGTCTTGTTTTGACTTTTGTTGATCATGCATCTGTTCTGGGTGTAACATGCTGTTTTTGTGGCTTCTGCCCAAAATCTTTGGGCCAGCTTTGCTTCAGCTATCATTGTCCTGGTAGCTTCCTTTAGAGTTCTGTTTCTCCTTTCAGCAACTCCATTTTGTTGAGGGGTTCTGGCAGCAGAGTACTCATGGTTGATTCCTCTGGAGTTACAATACTCTTCAACAGTAGAGTTTGTAAATTCAGTCCCTCTATCTGATCTGATCTTCAATATCCTTTGACTCTTTTCATTCTGGATCAGTTCCATCAGATTGGTAAGATGTTCCTTGGTTTCACTTTTCTTCTTCATGAAAATCACCCAAGTAAATCTTGAATAATCATCTACAACAGCTAGGCAGTATTTCTTTCCACCATTGCTGATAGCATCAATAGGGCCAAACAAATCCATATGTAATAGCTCCAAAATTCTGGTTGAAGATTGGTGCTTCTTGCTTTATTAATCTGTTTATGGTCTTGAAATTCAAATGATTCATTCTTTTGTGCCAAAGCCAACTGATTTCACTTGGTGTAGAAGCCACCAAACAAACATTAGAATTCTTGTCCACAGAATTCCAGTCGACTACATAGATATTTCCCTGTCTTCTTCCAGATAAAATAACCTTCTTTGTTCCAATTTGTTCAACATAGCACTTATCTGATGAAAACACTACAGAAAATCCCTTGTCACAAAATTGACTTATGCTCAGCAGATTGTACTTCAGGCCATTAACATAAGAGACGTCAGATATCTCAATGTTTCCTTTGATTAGCTTTCCAACTGCAACAATCTTGCCTTCTTTGCTGTCACCAAAAGTGACTCTTGGACCATTCACGGCAGCAGCATCAGTCAGTTCATGTATGTCTCCACACATGTGCCTTGAACATCCAGTGTCCAAGTACCATTTCTTCTCTACTTTACTCCTACTCCTACTCCTAACCTACATAACAAAATAAAATTGTTTTAGGTACCCTTTATTGAGAGGGTCCTGGTGGATTAGTATCACCTTTAACAACCCAAGATGTTGAAGTCTTAGGCTTCTTAAGCTTTTGAGTTTTAGCAGGAGCATGAGCAACTTTTTCTTCACCATAATCAGCAGACATATTATGTTGATAATCATTATGATGTGAATAATGCTCATAAGCAGGGTAAGCATGCATTGGATGATGAGCAGGATATGCAGCATAGTAAGGTGGATAATGAGGTGCAGCATAATAAGATGAATAAGCAGGTTGCACATAATAAGACTCATTTCCATGCCAAGCATCATTATTATAATTTATTTGCTTCTTAGGCTTGCTCTTTACTTGCTCTTTAACAGACGACTTAGTTTTACTGGTCTGATTGGTTTTACTCTTATCAACAGACTTCTTAGGACTACTCTGTTGTTTGGTTTTACCAGTCTGTTTTTCATTTTCAGGCTTTTTACCCTTTTTAGCCTTAGGAGATTTCTTCTCCTTTTTCTCAATCTCAAGTGAAGTAGATTTAGCAGTCTGAACATATAAAATAACATTACTGTTATCAGCAGATATAAACTTTTCAGTCTTGTTCAGTTCTAAATTCTCTTTTACTAAAGGTGTTCTCTGTTCATTAGATGTGTCTACTGATGCAACAGACGACTTATCATGACTAGATATTATCTTTTCAAGTTCCATGTCCTTTGTAAACTTCACATTCTGCTTTCGAAGATTCATACTCATGCGAGAGCTTTTTATACTTATCTGAATCTTGTTGTTTTTCAACATTAAGTTTCAGTTTAGCATTTTGCTTTTTCAGCACAATCATCTCTTCCTTAAGCTTTGCAAATTCATTAACAACATCTGTGTTGTTTTTCATCATTTGCTCAAATGAACTAAATAGCTCATTTTCATTTTCAGTGAGAGTTACCTCAGTGTCAGAATCCTCTGATTCTTTGGCCATGAGACAGAGCAGTGCAGGTGTCTCTTCTTCAGTAGAGTCATCACTTGATGTCCCTGATTCTGAGTTAGACGAATAGATGGCTGCTATCTTTTTAGCTTCAGCCAACAACACTCTACTTTTCTGATGTCTCCTCTCTTTCCTCGCTTTCTTTTCCTCCTCAGTATACTTCTCAGCTTTAGGATATGGGCAGTCCTTAATGAAATGTCCCAATTTCCTGCAGTTATAGCACATTAGTTTGGATTTAAAATCATCCTTACTGTCATGAGAATAAGAGGTAGGTTTAGAAGTAGAAGCATTGTTATATTTGTTCTTTATTTTTCTTTTATAGAACTTTTTGAACCTATTTAATAACAAGGCAACATCGCCAGCAGTGTACTCCTTTTTGTTGAGCAGTGTGGTCTCATCAGATGAGTCCACTTCTCATATCTTCCCAGCTGATCTTCTTGATCTTTCTGCAGCAACCAGGGCAGCAGTGGGGCTAGAAGTTGAGGTCTCTTCTATACCCATTCTTGGCATTTTATACTCGTACGCCTTGAGTACAGAAAACAGCTCCGTCAGAGAGATCTTCCCCAGATCCCTTGATTCTTCCATTGCTGTGATCTTCATGTTGAACTTGGGTGGTAGCGCCTTTAAGACTTTGACAGTGATCTCTTTATCAGTGAACGTCTTTCCCAACTTTAACACATTGTTCAACACCTTTGTGAACCTTGAATCCATCTGGTCAATGGTTTCTCCAGATTTCATCTTGAAGTTTTCAAACTTCTCCAGGGCTACACTCAGATCGTGTTCTTTGATGGAGTCATTCCCTTCACTCATATCACGGACCTTATCCCACATCTCCTTAGATGTTTTACAGTGTTTGACCTTGTCAAATCTGTCGTAGTCGAGGGCTTTGGTCATGATGAAGATTCCAACCTTATCAAGATTTTTCAGTTTGATTTCCTCAACTGTCATCTCTTCAGGTTCCTTGTCAACAACCTTATCTTGGCCATCAACTTTGATTGTTTTGGTAATTCTTATCGGACCTTGAGTTATGCACCTGTACATATTATCATTGTAAGCAGCAAGGAAAATTTTCATGCGTATTTTCCAGTCCTCAAAGCTCATACCGCCAATGTGGGGAACATGGCCGATACAATCCATTTTTCAAAAAGTTTTTCCTTTTTCAAAAAGATGCTCTTTTGAAAACTTTTGAAAACCTTTGAAAAACACTCTAGGATCAAGCTCGTTGATCAAGCAAATGATTCAAATGAACAACCTGTTCTGATACCACTTGTTGGTCCCAAGTGGTCACATGAGGTCTAGAGGGGGGGGGGGGGGTGAATAGACCTCTTAAAAATTTATCTTTAAATTTCTCTAACTTTTTCTGTCAGCAGACTAAGCTGATCAAGATTCGTAAGTAGACTAAGTTGATCTCGCACAAAGCTTTGAACAGCAGAGTTGACCACTCTTCTGATTTTACTTAGCTGATTTTGATAAAATCAGAGTTTTAAATTTACTAACTTGCAGCGGATTTATCTAGTGTTTTTCACAAGTAGTCTTCTTAACTTAGAAAAGGTTTTATCCCCAGTTTTTACAAACTCCTTTTAAAACTTTTCGACAGTTAACTTGAGTGTTTAAATATGCTCTTTTTAAAATATGCAAGAGAAAATGCAAGTATAAACACACATAATTTTTATAGTGGTTATATGGATAAAAATCCTTTAGTCCACTCTTCCAAGTCACTTAGATCTTGGGTTATACTATAAACACACAGTTTACAATATACTCTGCTTGCGCCAAACAACAAATGAACTGGCCACAAGTTCGTTACAGGAAATCACAAAGAAGTCCTATACTACAAAGCTTTATCACTCACAAAGATGGATAACAGCTTCTCACAACACGTTTCTCACAAAATCACTCAGATTTTTAAGTATATTCTTTTCTCTCTATTCTGCCTTTGTCAACAAATGACTCCGCTGATGAGTGTTCTGTTCTTAAGTTTGAGACTTTGAAGAATTTTGCTTCGAAAATGCTCTCAGTTGTGTTGTATATTCTTCTCTAACTCTTGAACTGAACTATTTATACTTGAGGTTTGAAAATCTGCCCGTTGAGAGATCGACAGGTGTTCAAATCCTCGAGTACTGGTCCTTTCTGCAGAAACGGCTACCTGCGACTGATCACTGTACACTCTGTTGTACTTTCTGTCAGTTCGCATTTAATGCACCAAGCTGATACGAGGTTTCTATTCAATCATTTGTCTTTAATACCCTTCCTCTTCAGCATTTATTACTCCAAGTGCATTTATTACCGTTGCAATAACTTCTGATCACTTCCACTCAGCTGATCGAAATCACTCGTCTGATGTACACTCGGCTGATCCCAAACTGAACTTATCTGATTTGAGTCTGCTGAAAATCCACCAGTCTGATTCCTTTCTTCAGCAACAGATCAGTAGTCTTCTGGACCATATATTTGACTCGACTGAAGTAGATTCTTCCTTGGTCAAATATCTTATAAGGTTTGAGCTAAGCTTCCAATACTTAGCTGATGACTTTTGGAAATCATCAAAACCTCCCTTCACTTCTAAGTCTTCATCTTCATCCAACACAAGGGATGAATCGTCATTACCATTTGCCCATATAAATAGCGTCAGTCAGAAACTCCTTTACCGCAATTGTGACAACAACAAAATCGGAGCAGTTAAAATCTTCTGAAGTCGATATTCATGTGAACAATATAATTCTTCAATCTCTCCTATCTAATATGTCGACCTGTAATATCAACCAAAACCTCATGGGTCTATTTGGATGGGTTTTTGCTCGATTTCACGGGTCTCGGTTTAAAAAAAATGGTTTGGGTGGTTTCGATGAAACCTTTGAGACCTCATTTGGATGGGTTTTGACTGTTGAGTTTTGTAGTTTGAGTAAGTTGAAACCCCACTTGAATTGGGATTGGATGTTGGGGTTTAGGGGGAAAAGTAGATGGTAGGTGTCAAATCAATGTCCTTTTTAGTGATTTGGGGAAAAAAAATAGGTGGTAGGTGTCAAATCAAAGTTTTATAGGTTTGAAGAGTTTGAGTGTGAGTTTCTGAATTTGTTTTTGATGGTTTTATAGGTTTGACGAAAGCTCAATTGAAAGGGTTTTGGCTCAGTCTCGTGAGACCGGACCAAAACCCATCCACATGCACCCTATCATTCCGAATGAAGGCGAAGTTGAACAAAATCTCGGAGTAACCAGAGTGGGGCTGGGGAGCTTTAATTCCGACCATGGGGAGGTCGATGAAGGTGTGGCTGCAGAGGAAATGAACGTGCGAGGGGAGAGGAAAATGGATGGACTACTCCCCCTGTAGAAAAAGTGTTAAAGAACCCCAATCACCATAATTCGCCTCTCGATGTGGAACATATTCAATGCCGTTTTGAGGATACGCCGGAAAATATTTTCCAGAAGGGTTCCATATCATAATCCCGAAACCTACGAATAGGGTTAGATCTCCGCCTGAGGGTCATCGATCATTTTATGCGATCTACTTCGATCATGGGGTCAGATATCCTCTTCCTTCCTTTATGAGGGAAGTTATGACTGCTTTTCGCCTAGCTCTGACTCAGGTGGTGCCCAACTCTCTGATATTTATGTTGGCCTTTTCGGTACTCATGATCGAAAAAGGACTTCAACCATGCTTCCTCAACTTTTGGCACTTCTTTAGGCTGGTAATTTCAAGTTCCTCAAACAAGGGTTTTTTCTATTTTTGCCAAAGACCTGTTCGGGCAATTTTATCTAACGCCATTTCGGCGGAATCACTACCTCATGTACCCTTGCTACGTCCGATCCATTTATCGAGGATTTAGTTGTGGAGATGACGTGTAACAAATACCAGTCACCTTATCTGATCGGGGAAACTTATCTGCGAAAAGAAGGATTGAGCTCTTGTACATGATAGAAATAGTGTCCGGCAAGCCAACTGCATGGGTGCTATTTATTGTAATAAATAAGGAACTATTCAATTTAGATTAATAAATGCATCTTATTAAATGGTCAACTTTATCTTATGTAATAATTATCTAAGCATAAGGATAGAAGTCTTTAGATCACAAGGCGTGGACTGATCTCCAAGGCCATGATCTTGAACATATTCAAGAGTCGTAGAATCCATTTGAGAAAGTACATCATCGGATTCTGTTAGACTCTCACTGATGTGTATACTCCGATGAACTGGAGGACGCTGGGGTCCACGATCGTGACTGGGATAGTCGATACATAGAAGTAGGTGGCTTGCTGGGAAGGCAAGTGCACTGAATACCCCAATTAGGAAATAACTCACCATGGAAGCGGTAGTCGCATATCGGGGTCGAAGTTATTCCTATTTGCAATAGTATACGAGGAACGATCCCCAATACTTGAGGTGATAGGGTTTATCTGGTGCGAGAACGTCTATGCTTTGATGTGAGTTCCGACCGACTGGAGATTACCAGAAGGTCTCTGAGGATTCACGTTTGGTATGGGGGAACTCGTATGCAGGTTCATATCATCAACAAAGGATCCATTGACCCGACCTGATAGGTTGGGAAATTCTCCTATGGATTTCTGTGAGAAACTAATTCTGGTAAAACCCTCGGCCGAGGTATCTGACGACTTTATGAAAATAGCTCATAAAGATTAAGTCAAAGAGAATTATTTCGAGACCAGAGTGCATAACGTCAAGACGAAGAAAGGTAACCGATGAAAAGTCCAAGCCCTTAAGTCTCGACTGGGAGATCGACTAATGGAGAGATCATGTCGTATATGGCAATTATAAATGTTAAGAAAGGTTCACTGAATTAATTCATCAGTGATTGGGCTCCACGGGCTTGTGGCCAGACACGACTGTGGAGTATGGGAGAATTCCCAAATTTGCAGGGGTGCTAATTTTGGAATGATCAATCGAGAGAGTGTTCGATTGATTTAAAGTATTTAATACTTGAATAATTAAATAAATATTTAATTATAACCCGCGGCCAATTATATGGTGAAACTACGGGGGCATACACAATACACATGAAGCGAAAGCAAGGAAACAAAGAACAAGTGGATCGACTGGGTCGACCCAATTGGAGCAGGGCGAGATCCGATTGGATTGGGTCAAGATTATAAATTAAAATTGGAATTTAATTTGTAAGTTAATTAATTTAAATTGGATTTAATTAATTATAGAAAGATTTAATTAAATAGGCTTAGAGTCTAATTTAATTAAATGATAGAGTAATTAATTAATTGGACCATTTAATTGAGAAATTATATAAGGCCACAATTAATTAAAGAGATTGGACCATTAATTAATTAGAAGACTTAGTCTTCCAATTAAAAGGCCATGGCCCATGTAGGAAAAAAGAAGACGTAAATCCTATTCCTAATAAGATTTGGAGATGGGTGATATCTATATATATGTAAATATATATCATATCAAAAGTCCTAGCCGATTAGAATTATTAAGGTTTTCATGATATTGTGGTGTACAACTCGAAGAGGCGCAACACGTGGGGCGCTACATAAACTTTAGGATCAAAGGTGCAAAAGAAAGGAGAAAACGTATCTACACTTTGCCAAGCTTGGATTTGCAAGGAGATAGGTAAAACTTTATACTTAAAGTTTTATTATCATTTTATATATTCATATATATACATCCAAATTATATCCTGGCAAGATTCATCTAAGAGATCCTTAAAAAGTTTTAATTTCCGCTGCCTGAAGGGTTGTTTATCTTACTGAATCCCAACAACAAATATAGCATCGTCTTTGATGATCGATCACTTGGTACATATCAATTCCTGAGGATGCCTCTTATAATCAATTTAAGCCTTTATAATTTGAACTATTCTTCCATCATTCTTCAGGTGCTATGGTCGAAGACTGTAGGCGATATGTGGTAGGACAAAATATTTTCTCTACTTCAAAAAATGGATTGGGTGGTCGAGCTATCGAGCAAAGACAATCCCGAAAGAGGAGAAGAGCTCAAGAAGAAGGAGCTAATGACTTAGAACAAGATAAATCAATCGCAGCTGATCCCATCAGTATTGTCCAACCTACATCTAGTCGACAATCTACTAGCCATGCTTCGTCTAGTTCTCCCCCTGCACAAGGTTGAGGAATTCCCCCTTTGGCTAGGAAAATTCCTTATGGAATTAATCTGTGCAAAGGTTGGGGTGAAAAGAGCTCATCTGGAGAGCCGGCGAATAGAAAATGAGGCCTCTATGATAGGCAGGGGAAGCCTTTTCCTCATATTGAGGGAAATCCTGATGTTCCGACCATTGTTGCTGACATGATCGAAGAACATCTAAAAAAAAATGGGCTGCATGTTTTGCTTGTTTTGCTCAGGAGGGAACTCTTTTGACGGATGAAAAAGAGCACTCTACCGACAAATCCATTAGACTGCTTTTGTCTACCCAGTTTACTTGGGATTTGGAAAAACATTTGGAGGCAGATGTCGCATGAATTGAAAAAGTTTGCCCACACACACGAACTGGTAAACTGCCTTCCCTATTATCCAGTTTATTTACATCGATGAATTTCCCTCCCTGACTTCTTGATCGATATCAATCAGGCCGGCAGCATCGGAGTTGCTGGAATCTACAAATCAACATTGTTCCAGGAGCAGATCGATTTTCTCAATGCGAGGAACTTGGAGTTGATGGATCAGAACGATGTGAGCTTAAGGCCAAGGTTGATGAGCTAAGTGGAGAGCCTGATCAAGCGTGGAATCCTGAGGTTGATCCAAGTGTCGAAGAACAAGCCATGGAAACTGACAATCCACACATCGTACGTACTATGGAGGAGTACAGCCGGCTTCAAGCCCAGGTCGATCAAATGACACGTAAGCTCGAAGATCTGAGAATAAATTCAGCCACATCTATTAATGCTCTCGAGGAGAAAAACAGGGCTCTTAAGACACAGTTGAAATCCCAAACCGAGGATGTCGAGCTTAACGAATGCATCCAGGAGGTCCAAAGCGAGAATGAGGTTCGGTTGATTAGAGAATTTCTCAATTTCTCTGTGCACTTGGCGATTGTTTATAAGAAAGTCCAAGGATTGCTCGAGAACAAATTTTACAAAGGGGTCGAGCTAAAGATGATTCCTGACAAACTAGATGATTATTTAGAGGCCATGAAGTTCGACGAGAACAACAAATGTCAGTATTATCCTACCGAAGCCTATCCTCGGATCGAGTATGAACATGATGAGCAAGATGATGCTCCAAATGATTCTCCTGGTTCTCCGAATGTCGATTAGTTTAGGTCACCATTTGAGTTTTTTGAGATTTTGAACATGTATTTCTATTATTGCTTTGTCCCAAATACTCTTTATTGAATTTTTGACTGTAAAGTAGTCCCATGCTTACTCCAACATGTTTATTTAACCTGATCTTGACAAAAAAATAATTGTTATCAACGCAGAAGTATATAAAATATTAACCTCTTTAGACAATCGTCTTTTATTTAAAAACAAAACCAAACTACTTTAATCTCTGTGTAGTCTGAAAAACTCAATTGTTGCGAAACATATACTATAAATTTAGGATTTTTCTTCTTCGATTGGTTGGTACGATGTTCCACAAATAAATGATCATGAGTGCTAATCTCTTCGAACCAACTACCAAAAGCCGAAAAAGGCGCGCAACCGAAACTGGCTCGGTGCGAAAAAGAGCCGCACGAAATTAAAGTTCAGATCGAATTTCCAAAAACAGTAAAAAAATCATCTTGTTAGCCTAGCGTAGCTGTCGAGTTGAGGAGCACAATCA
Source organism: Penstemon newberryi var. newberryi (assembly GCA_030819805.1). Taxonomy (NCBI): domain Eukaryota; kingdom Viridiplantae; phylum Streptophyta; class Magnoliopsida; order Lamiales; family Plantaginaceae; genus Penstemon; species Penstemon newberryi. The sequence continues at coordinate 30,160,644 of JAUALY010000003.1, read as the reverse complement.
AGTCGGGCTTAGATATTTCGGTCGGACCTAGAATAGTGGTTTCCGAAGGTCCCACTGTTAATCCTATTTCCAATCCGCTTAAGGAGACCACTATTCAGAATGAAATGGGTAGATCAGAGGGGCAACATGTCCCTTAACCTACTGAACCTCTTATTAATGCAAATACGATCGAACGACCTGATATTGAGGTCGGTGGGGGACTTAATCAAGGACCCCCTATTGCGCCATTAATCGATGAGGACATTGGGAACGGTCCCTCCTTGGAACCTGATTTTGAGGCACTTAACAACGACCCTTTTCCCCATTCTAACGAGGATATTGTTAAGCTCACTATGTCCACCATAAGTGTGCCAACAATGGCGGCTTCTATCAATCAAATAGATAGGGACGAGGACATTATCCCTCCGAACCACGAATCTGGGAGCGAGATTGAGACGACAACGTCTGCTGAAAATGTTGCAGATCCATTAACGGTTGTAATCATGGGAGTTATCTCCTCGATATCCGCTGGGGAGAATAGGCATATATTTTTGGAAACCACCCTGCCGATCCTCTGGATAGTTTTCGAACCTGCCTATCGTCCCACTGAGTCGATGCTTCTGGACGGTCGTTCCTTGATAAGTCAGATCGAAGAAATCAGGGAACAAGCGACCCTAGGTGAATCCACGGGGTGATTTCCACGCAACCTAAAACAGAAGGATGCTTATGAGATATGTGTCAATACTCATTTTAGGGAATAAGGACTCCATCTAAGGAAGAGTCACCATGCATTCAAACTGTATCCCTAGAATCAAAGAGAATCTCTACCTACTTAGATCTCACCTAGTTGGTATAAATACACCTCTGATATGATCATTCTAATCATAATCGACAATTTTGCCGCATCCTTCTTTACAATTCAAGTTAACACTTGACTGACTTAAGCATCGGAGGAGGTTCCTCCAGCAACACTCCACCCCGGCGTGTAACTTTGTTTTGTAGGTACTTGGAAGCACGGAATTGACAGGACTTTGGAGCAAGGAGTACCGGATTCAAAGATATTTACCCTGCATCAATTGGCTACCTCGACTCTAACAAGGCAGCCAACTCATCCTTCTCCTCGCGGACCTTCTCCCAAGACACGTGAGGGTCGTCGGCCGCTCCCGACTTTCCTTCAGATCCGCAGCACACTCGTCCGCATTTTCAATTGCGATGAGGCGACATTTCTCGAAACCCGTGACCTCGGATTTGATCATGGCCAGCTCCTCTGCGACCATCTGCCTCTCTACCACCGCTATCAGGTCCACCTCGCCCTCCAACATGGAGATCTTGGCCTTCATCCCTTCGATAGAAATTTCAGCTTCTTAATATGGTCATATGGATTAATATGGAGATTATTGCATTTTTTGTGCCACAAATATAGTTCGCTGGAGTTTTTACCCCGTATTTTTTCGGCCTAACACATTTGGTGCCACAACTTCAACAACGGTAACAATTTTTGTGCCAATTAAGGCCCAATTCCAAAATTGACGCAAAATCCCCACATGCGGACCTCGTGACATGAAAATTGGCCCGCATATGGGGGATTTTGAGCGAATTTTAGAATTGGACCTTAATTGACACACAAATTACCACAAATTTTGAAGTTGTGGCACCAAATGTGCCAGCCCGATAAGATACAGGGTAGAAACGCTAGCGAGCTATAGTTGTGGCACCGAAAATGCTATACTCCTCTTATTTTATTCTCTATTTAGTTCCGCAAACATTAAAATTTATTGTTTATAGGAAGTAGCATTAGCGGAGTGGTAAGGACTGGGGTGATGTGGAGAATCTTTCCTCCGGCAACGCAGGTTCGAACCTCGTGTGGCACAATTCTGTTGGGGTTGGTATCCTGTTAGCTCTCTCTCTCAGAACCCTGTCATCCGTGCACATCCCTCGATTTAAATCCTTCCTAATCAAGGGACCTCTGACACAGGAGGGGGGTTTCTCCTTTGGGATTAACCTTTTAAAAATTAATAGCTATAATGCACAAATAGACATTTTACGCTATTACATAACTAGGCTACAAAAGGTACCCAAAAATTTGTTATAACATACCTCTCTCGGGGTATGAAGTATAGGAAATATTTTTTTACATTATGCTTGAAAATACATCACGCCATTATTGTAGGAGCACTATATCATAAAAATCAATTATATGGTTTATTCTTAAGTATAAGGTTTATGAGATGTCTTTGAGACCATCTCCACTGTAGAGTCAAATGGAGTTTCAACTCAATTTAAAAAAGTATTGCATTCACCCCCTTCATAAATATAGAATCTTACAACCCCCAAGATAATTTTGTTCGTAAATATATGCAATTTTTATAAATTTAAAATGTCAAAAATATTACATTTACCCCTTGTTGAAATTAAAATCTTGCAATTACCCATTGAGAGCAATTTTGTCTGTAAGTATTTCATGTCATTCCTATAAATTTGAAATTTCAAAAATTTTACATTTATCACCCTGTTGAATAAAAAATCTTCCAATTAACTATCTGAGGGTAATTTCATCCGTAAATATTTTATTTCATTTTTATAAAGAGAGAATTTCACTTTTGGTACAACAAGTAACCCTACTTTAAGGTACGATACCATAATTTTAAAAACACACATTTGGTACTTCCATCAATTTTTGTACGAAAAATTTAATTTTAGATGGAAAATTGATGAAAAATTTACAGAATTGGTCCTATAGTTATAGATTGTTGCCAAACTTTGCCCCACATATTTTATGGCTGACAAATTTACCCCATAATTCACAAATTTGAAGCATTTCAGTCCCAATTGCAAATATAATTAATTATAAATCCTATTTATAAATGTTATATATTATAATTATTAAATCTCTTATACTAATTAGATTTTATATATAATATATATAAACTAAATAATATTTTATATAAAATAAAAAAAATAACAATTAAACTCAATGGATTTTTTAAATTTCAAAAAAATCTTTTAAACTAATTAGATTTTACATATAACATATATAAATTAAATAATATTTTATACAAAATTTGAAAAATAAATATCAGTTAAACTTATTAAATTTTTTATATTGAAAAAAATAATTTTTAACTAATTAGATAATAATATATATACAAATTAAACAATATTTATTATAAAGACTAAAAAAATCTTTTTAAAATTATATAAATAATAATAATTCTAATTATTAAATTTATTATAATTAAAAAAATAAAATAAAAAACAAAAAAAACCTAAATCTAGTCAGTTTAAATGATTTTTTTTAAATTAAAAATATAATAAGAATATTTATTTTTCAGATTTTATATATACTATTATTTAATTTATATGTAAAATCTAATTAGTTTAAAAGATTATTTTTCGAAATTAAAAAAATCTAATAAATTTAATTTATATTTTATTAGATTTTATAAAATATTATTTAGTTTATATATATAATAATTAGAGAAATTTAATAATAATAATATATAAAATCTATAAAACTTGTGAACTTTTGGGTAAATTTATCAGCCAGAAAATATATGGGACAGACTTTGGCAGCAATCTATAACTATAGGACTAATTATGCAAATATTTCATCAACTTTCCGTCCGAAATTGAATTTTCTGTCCAAAAATTGACGGAAGTACCAAATGTGTCGAGGACAGTTAACATGTGGTACCAAATGTGTATGTTTTTAAAGTTATGGTACTGTAACCTTAAAGTAAGCTTACTTGTGGTATTAAAAGTGAAATTCTCTCTTTTTATAAATCTTAAAAATAACCCCCAGAGGTAAAATTGAAAATTTCCAGATAATGGAGCAGGGGATTAATTGTAAGACGGTGATAAACTTGAGGGGGGTTTTCAGAATTACCAATATGTAAGGGGGATTTTGGTAATTCAGCCTTACCTCATGGGGTGTTCGTAATTATCCTATTATTTAGCTAAAAACCCCATTTGAAAAATTCTTCATAAATAATAAAGAGGTTAGTGTCAATTTTTTAAATAAATAGGGAGGTTTCCAATGTTTAAAGTTAAGAACGGGAAAATTGTCAATATTTTTAAGTCAATAGGGGCAATTTTGTATTTTGTGTGGGAGTATAATTTTCATTTTTTCTATAAATATTTAATATGCAGATTTTTAAGTTAACATATGAAAGTTGGGGTTGACTAGTAATTCCATGGCAGGGAGGTCCAATCCATCTTTCTCAGTAAAATGGCCTATTACGCATTCTCTCTATTCCATCTGCGAGAAAAAATGTACTAAAAAATATTCCATAAATTTGCGTAAACAGACTAAAATACCCATTTATAACACATGTCGCGTTTTTTTTATAACACGGGAAGGTAAAGCGCCATATTTATCATAATACATGGGGATAAAATGCCACATTTATTATAAAACAGGAAGGTACAGTGTCACATTTATAATAACACGGAGGTAAAGTTTAACATTTATACGTTGACCGAGTTAAAATGTCAAAGTATAGTATGTAAAATGGATAATTTTGTCAATTAGTATTATTTTTTTGTAAGTTTAAAATGATCAACAGACGGTATAAAACTTTTATTCTGTAAAATATTATAAATTGAGAAATGTGTTGTAAATAATATATATTAGTGGGTATTCCTATTTAGTATTTATATAGTTTAGGGACTTATTTTGTAATAGTTATCCACTATCCCACATCCCGTATTTTGTGGGATTTGTAACTCCCCATGTAACAGACTTGGTTATTTAATAAAATATCTCCCCTCCCCAAATGATATCCCCAATTCTCTACACGTTTCTTTTCTCTGTATTCTCATATCTCTCTATACAGTTATCATAATTATTGCTCATCAATCTCTTCACATATAATCACTAAACATAAGAGTTATATTAAATAATTTACAACACGTTATCAGCACGATAGTCTTTGTGATCGTGGAAGAAGATTGTTGAAGGAATTTTTGGTTCGGGTAAAGAACGAGGTATCGAGGGTCAATAATTCATAATCCTTGGTGTTATTAACAAATTTTCAAGTAAGCCTGAATATTCTAAATCCTTATGAATTACATGCTTTAAATATGAGAATTTTATGTTTTTAAAGCATGTTATTGGGTTTAAGTTTAATTATTGTTGCTAATTGCTGAAAATTGAAATTGTTTATGTTTTGGAAAAATTGATGGGTTATATTTGATACTTCCTATACGAGATCCATGTTAGATAAATTATTTGTGTTGGAGTTTTTATGTTAAATCCAATGGGTTTGAGCCCATTTGAATTGAGCCCATAAAAAACAAAATATGAATGAAATTGATGGAATAAGACTCTATCCCACATTGAGTTGGAGAGGAATGTTTTAGCTATTTATATAGCTAAAAAATGGTATAAGGGTTGGGCCCCTTTGGGGTACCAAAGATTTTAAAGGGGTGAGGACCTAGGTGATCAAAGGTTCCCCACGCGCGCCGCCGCCGCCGTCCGACCGACCGGCTCGGCTCGGGTTTGGATTTAGATTGGGCTTCAACAAACTATTATCTTTTTGGACAAAAATTTAATTAATGTATATATATTAGTGGGTATTCCTATTTAGTATTTATATAGTTTAGGGACTTATTTTGTAATAGTTATCCACTATCCCACATCCCGTATTTTGTGGGATTTGTAACTCCCCATGTAACAGACTTGGTTATTTAATAAAATATCTCCCCTCCCCAAATGATATCCCCAATTCTCTACACGTTTCTTTTCTCTGTATTCTCATATCTCTCTATACAGTTATCATAATTATTGTTCATCAATATCTTCACATATAATCACTAAACATAAGAGTTATATTAAAAAATTTACAACAAAATGTTTTTTTTCAAATTATAAATAAATTATTATACATATAAGAGGTTGTTGATATAGACAGAGCAATTCTCCATATGACATAGCAATTTCTTGATATTTGTCAATATTATTACCTTTTTCCACAGATTGAATTTTCATCTTGACGTCTCTAAAGATATGAATAGTTGACCAACGGCTAAGCTACCGCCACCGGATTATTAGTCCAAGCTCAGGGTACAAAACGACATATTCAACATCACCATTAAGGAAAAGATACGTCGGCCGAATCAAGCGGTGATAATTAATCTGCCTCTCACGATCTGCGAATTGGAAATTTTAAGCCACTGGACTTATTCAAGGGGAATCTGCCTCCGAATCATCGAAGAGCTCCAAAACACAGGTTGTCGGGGCTCCGTATACTTTGTACTCCTTAAGGTCTTTGCTCCCAATAAAAAAAAATCGATTAATTTAATTTTACTGTAATGCATTTTGTTTGTGGGAGATTTACTACTATAACAATGCGTCTTAGATTCGAATTCCTAATCGGATGAGGAATTTCTGGGAAGGAGAATGGGTATTTTACTTTTTTATTTTTTATTTTTAATATTATTATTATAATTAAGAGGGAATTGCATTTTTCATACCAAACTTTTACCTACTTTATACATTTGGTACCAAACCTTTGAAAAATACACATTTAATACCAAAATTGAAGGACTTTTTGCACATTTTCTTTCTCCGTCAATTTACAAGGCCAAATTTTATGTTCTTTATATGGGTGGAAAACTCTTAACGAGAGCTTTCTAATGGTATAAGTTTCAGTTCATGAAATGCAATAAATAATCCGCAAAAAATTAACAAAGTTTCGGGATATTAATCAAAATTAAATCATATGTCATAATCTACAAGGAATAATGGCACAATAATTTCCAAATATGATATAGGGCACATAAGCATGCTATGGTAAGATTTTTGGAACATAATTTTAAACATACCAAAAAGCTCAAGCAAATGTGAAAAAAAACCTTCAATTTTGGTATTAAATGTGTCTTTTTCAAAGGTTTGGTACCAAATGTATAAAGTAGGTAAAAGTTTGGTATGAAAAATGCAATTCCCTCTTATAATTAATCAAGGGATAATATTGACAACAAACAAAAGGTTGCTGTGGCTATATCATTATCAACTGCCATATCAGAATCAAGTGATAAATTGTTATAACTCATAAACGTTAACAAAAAAAAAATAGACGCTTTCAAAATAGGTTTTTTTAACTTGCTATCCATAAGTACAACTAATTGAACCACAGAAAATAAACTTCCATTTGAAGTTAAAAAGACACAGAAGTTTAACATAAACAAGATGATTGTTTTCTTTGTTTTCTTGATGATTGTCTCCACTAAAGCCCAAGAAGTTTGCCAGCCTACAAGATGCCATAAATCAGGCCCGATTATCCGATTCCCTTTCCGATTAAAGGACCACCAGCCCGAATACTGCGGCTACCCAGGATTCGATCTTTCATGCAATTCACCCAACAGTTTAGAGTTCGACTTCCAGTTTCCGATTCGGGCCTTGACCCGAAACATCGTCCTCCCAATTTTAGCAAAGGCCAAGGTTCAATCAATTGACTACCAATCTCAGGTATAAGCTTGATTTATCGAGCTCAACTGAGCTCTTATAGAACAAGTTCGAGTATGAGTAGCTAATAAATTTAATTTATTTTCGTTTCCTACTACTTAGGTTATTCGGGTAGTTGTTGTTAACGGGTCATGCTTCCCGGCCCGGGTTCCTGAATTCAACGCCGCCACCTCCTCTCCTTTTAAATTTTATAATGTGTATGATGACATCTACGGTACTGGGTTCACACTTTTCAATTGCTCCACGAAGAAGGATAATCGATTCCCGATCCATATTTGTGATGATACTGAAGATTTCAAGATTTATGCTTATGAATCGAATGATTTAACTCCATTGAATTGTATGAAGATGTACAACACTTCTTATATTCCTTGGGAAATATTTAACTATAATGATTATTCTTCTCCTGAAGAATATTATATTTTTGAAGAAGATAATATTGATTTGCATTGGCCCAAGCCATTTTGTGGGGGTTGTGAAGAAAGAGGGATGTACTGTAGGTTGAAGAATAATAATAATAATGGGACAAATAATAATGAAACTGAATGCCTTGAGATACCTGATGAACAGAATAAGAAACCTGAACAGAATAAGAAAGGTAACTACCCTTTAATTAGTTTTTATTTTATTTATTTTTAATTGGTGTAGTTTTGCATTAGGACATTTTTGTTTTTCTTATTTTTTTATTTATCAAGAATCTCAGCTATTCGTTGTTAGCTATAGAATGCAACTGTGAGGTGATTTTATGAACTGAGTGAATTGTAGTTCCTATTTGGTTAGGTTTCTGGCTCGATTTTGCGGGTTTGGTTTCGAAAAAAAAGTTTTGGGTTGTTTGGTATCAATTTATAAGGAACAATTCTGCAAATTTTCTATCAATTTTCTATAGGAGCAAGTTTGGGTTGTTTGTTCGAAAAAAAAAAAGATTCTATAGGAACAATTCTACAAATTTTCTATAAATTTTCCGTCCAAAATTGAAATTTCCGGCCAAAAATTGGTGGAAGTACCAAATGTGTCGAGGGCAGTTAACTTTTGGTACCTAATGTGTATGGTTTTTAACTTATGATACCGTAACTTTAAAGTAAGGTCAATTACTCCTTCCTACTAGGAAAAAAACCCTAAATTGTGAATAAAGTAACATAGTATTTTTCCCTTAGATTCTAATCAATTTTCATTCACATACAAGCACTTATATTTGAGAGAGGTTGTATACAAGCCGAGGGTAGTCGAGACTAGGTGTTGCATGAGACCTTAGAAGAGTTATGTCCATGACAATTGTTGTCAATATATATGATCTGATGGACTAATAATGTTATTTCTTTGTCTTACAAGTGTTTTGGAAATTGTAGTTATTTCAGTAGTACTAGTTGGTGTCTTCCTGATTGCACTAGCTTTCGCTGCATTGTATCACAACTACATTGTGAAGAAAAGAAAACAAGACAACAAGAAAAGGATTCAACAATTTTTGGAGGATTATATAGCTTTTAGGCCCTCAAGATATACTTATGCAGAAATAAAGAAAATCACAGACAATTTTAAGCATAAGTTAGGCCAGGGAGGTTTTGGGACCGTGTTCAAAGGTAAACTTCCGAACAACATTCTTGTAGCAGTTAAGCTTCTAAATCACATCAAAGAAAACGGTGAAGATTTCATAAATGAAGTAGCAACAATCGGCAAAATCCACCATGTAAATGTGGTTCGTTTAATTGGGTATTGTGCGGATGGATACAAGCGTGCTTTAGTCTACGAGTTCTTGCAAAATGATTCATTAGAAAAGTACATCTCATCCGGAAAACAAGGTACAACTCTTGGTTGGGAGAAGCTACACAAAATTGCTTTAGGTATAGCCAAAGGGCTTGATTATCTACACCAAGGCTGCAAACAAAGAATTCTTCATTTTGATATTAAACCACATAACATTTTGCTAGACCAGAATCTCAACCCTAAGGTAGCCGATTTCGGTCTAGCGAAATTGTGTTCAAAGGAGAAAAGTGTTGTTACAATGACTGCTGCACGAGGTACAATAGGCTATATTGCACCGGAAGTTTTCTCTAGGAACTTTGGGAAAGTGTCGTATAAATCGGATATTTATAGCTTTGGCATGTTGTTGCTGAATCTGGTTGGAGGAAGAAAGAATTTTCAAGCCATAGCACAAGACGATAGTCAAATTTATTTTCCGGAATGGATGTACAATCAGTTGAATAAAGGAGAAGATATAGAAATTCAAAGTGAGAATGAGAATGAGAATGAGACAGTGAGAAGGCTAATAATCGTCGGGCTTTGGTGCATACAGTGGTACCCGGTTGATCGGCCTTCGACTAAAGTCGTGATTCAAATGCTAGAAGGTGAAAATATGCCGATAATGCCACCAAACCCTTTTGCTGCTTCAGAATTTGTAAACACAAATGCAAGTACTTTTAGTGGATCGGTATTCAGCAGTGAGGGTTATATCACGGCAAAATCACATTTTTAGTATCATACAACAGGGTGGTTTGCAACTATGGTACCGAGGTATATCGAATTGCACATAATTTCATACCATAATTTAACACATGATTGCGTATTTCATACCACAATTAATTATTTGGACAAAATTGGTCACGTGCGTCGCATGTGGTGGTTAACTCGTCATATTGGAGGTAAAAGTCACGTTAACATGGTATTTCTTGGTCATATATGTTGTTTGTTCTATATATTAGTTTATATACCACTAAAGAAAAGTGAATTTTCCCTCCAAAGTGCGAGTTAGCAGCCACGGGTGACACACGTGGCCAATTTTATCCAAAAATGGTATTGATGTGCAATCATGTGTTAAATTAAGTATGAAACGTACAATTTAATATGTATTTATACCAAAGCTGCAAATCATCCTATTATGTGATACCCAAAAAGAAATTTTTCCCTTCTTTTTTATCAAACATGTAGACTAGTATTGAGTTGATATTATATGTTGAGTTGGAAAAATTGTGACATTTTCTATCCATTGTACTAGCTTCATATTGTAGAAACTATTGAATTTTTATTTATTGTATTGTAGCACATTCTGTGTATCAAGATGTGCTTCTTAATTGTAGTACTTGCTGTTTTTTAACGGGACGGATTTTAACGTGAATCAAATTTAATGAAATAAAACTCACCAAAGACTCGTTGAATTTGAATCAATTAAAAAATTCAAAATTCAAAATATTTGGAGTAAATATAAGCATGGGCGGACCTACATAAGGGCTAGTGGGGTCTACAGCCCCCACTCAAAATTCCTATATATATATTGTAATAGTATTATTGACGTCGATTTTCATTAGTTCAGTGGATAGGAGACCCAAAATCGTGTACTGTGTCCCGAGTTCGAAACCAAGTTGCCACATTTCTAACCATAACTCTTTTAATTTATAATTACTTCAGAACAAGTTTTTATACGGAGGAAATAGTTTTGTTCACTAAAAATCTCTTTGGCTCAAAATCTCTTTGGCTCATTGGTTTGGGTGATGCAATTTTAATATCATTGTCTAGAGTTCAAAACCTAAGATTGCCATTTTCTTTTTACATTTTTATTTAACAATAATTATTTTAATCTATTTTTCTTTCTCAACGATTGTTCTTTTTAATTTCATTTTATTTCTTAATAGTTATTCTTTGATTTTTATTCTTTCTTAATAATATTTTTAATTTTATGTAATTATCAATAACAATCAAGAGAAATCAATTTTTATTTTATTATACGATTTCTTCTTCTTGTTTTTTTTTATTTAATAGTATATTACTACACAAATTTCCCCTCCCCCAAAGAAAATATGATCTAGCTTCACCCCTGGCTATTACAGACCAATTTCAAAATATAAAAAAATGGCGCGGTCAATTGTAAATGTAATTGGTGTCATTTGAAATTGTAATTAAAATACATATTCGTTTTGGGTTTTTTTTTGGGTTATAACGAGGTACCATATGTAATTAAAGTAACTTGTCACTTCCTTCTTTTTGTATCTCCTCATATATTTTCTCGTAAAAGAAATATAATTTTTAAGTATTATAGTTTGAATTTTTTTTTTGTATTTGGATTATTAAATTTATTATAGAACTTCAGCCCCCACTACACCAAATTCCTGGATCCATTATATAAGTTAAAGTTCATTAAATATATGTACTCAACAAAAACTAATAATAGTGATCTAGGGGCTTATGATATGATTGATGGGTTTTAAGTACAGACATAAGGATTACCTACCATCACAAAGTCAATGGCATCAGTAATTGATGAGTTTATGGACGAGTTAAATGCAGATTACCCCCTTAATCACGCTAAATAGCAAATACCGATATATTAATTTTATTACTGAATTCCTCGTGTTTTATAAAAGTTAACAAATAAATCCTTATCGACTATTTCTGGCTTACATGCTCACGGAGTGCAACTGGGCATGGATTTCTTGAGATAAACCCTGAAGTTATTTGTGCCAAGATGCACTTCGTGTAAAATGATCGATGAGGATTTATTGGCTACTTTTATAAAATACCGAGAGGTATTAATTAAGAAAATGAACATTGGGGGTATCAACTATTCGGAATGATTAAGGGGGTAATTTGCATTTAACCCGTTTAGGAACATTAGGTGTAGGAATTTTACCTCTTTTTACCTAGTCAATGGTACTAGTAAGTGACTATTCCCACATCATGATATTTGGACATGATAAGTTACAAGTGTTGGACATGCCTCGGACACAAACGCGGAAAGGGCACGGTTTGGCACTTATCGGACATGCACCAGATAATGAATAATGAGGAAACATTGGAAAAGAAAAAAAAAGAGTATTTTAAAAAGAAAATAGTTGTAGAAGGATAGTTTCATCTTTATACAGAATCACGAGTAAATTAGCAAAATGAGTTCAAGTTGGAGGACCAAAATTGAAAACTTTCCCCATGTTTATTCTCTTCTCCAGCAAAAGCTTTTACTCCAATTTATTAATATGAAAATTATGTAATGCGTAGTTGACTAAGATTAATTGATTGATACCTCTCAAAAAAACAAAAAAAAAAGACTAAGATTGATTGACATTGTCGTGATTTCCTTGAACACTTGCAACAACCATGAAACTATCCAATCCCCTACACAAAACTTGTCATATATATTGATCTTATTATTCTTCTTCTTCTACTCATCAGTGACAGTCTAATAAATTCATCAGAATCCCAAACATGTCATTTCTTTTAGAAATTTCAAGAATCTTGATTCTCCTGCATTTCTGTACAGTTAATTCCATAGCTCAAAGCAATATAACCCTGACAGAAACAAGTTTGGCAACAGGGGAGAAAGTTGATGTATAATCAATTCCCTCCTGTTGTGTAAAACCTTGTGCCACTAATCTGGCTTTATACCTTTCTATTGACCCATCTGAATTTATTTTTACTTTAAAAATCCATTTGCATCCAATAGGAACTTTATTCTTAGGTAATGCAGTGATTGTCCAAGTATTGTTATTTTTCATGGCATTTAGTTCTTCCTGAATGGCTTTAATCCATTCAGGATGTTTGATGGCTTGGTTGTATGTATGTGGTTCTTATATGGCAGAAATGTTATTGATAAATTCTTGATGGGACTTAGATGTGGATGAATAATCTAAAACAGACTGAATTGGATATTTAGATGAGGTAGTATTGGAGAGATTGCATTGATAGTCTTGTAGATATGCAGGTGTTGTGTGAAATCTGGTGGATTTCCTCCTAGTGTCAATAGTTTCAATAGGTGAAGGAATAGAAGAATGTGAAGTATTATGTGTGACAGGGAAATTATCAGATGTATTGGAAGGAGATGTAGTTGAATGAGATGGACAGGAGGCTGGTGGTATATGAGGAGATAAAGAATCAAACAGAAAGTGATTAGGTGAAGTATTACTAGTGTGTGTATTAGAATTTTCTGTAAATTGAGTAAATATAGATGAATCAGAAAAGGGAAAAACCTCTTCATGGAAAACTACATTTCTTGAATGAAAAACAGTATGAGTTAATAGATTAAGCAATTTATATCCTTTAATACCTGGAGAGTACCCTAAGAAAACACACTTGTGTGCTCTAGGATCAAATTTGGACCTGTGTTCTTTTAAAGTGGATGCAAATGCAAGACAGCCAAATGTCCTCATGTAAGAATAATCAACATTTTTCTGATACAGTTTATAGTATGGACTGCAATTATTTAAGACAGGTGTAGGAAGTCTATTCATAAGAAAAACAGTTGTGAGTATACATTCAGTCCAGTATTGTAGAGGGATATTAGATTGAAATAATAGTGATCTAGCTATATTTAAAATGTGTTGGTGTTTTCTTTCAACTCTTGCATTCTGTTGCGGAGTTTCCACACATGAAAATTGATGTAAGATGCCTAGGTTAGAAAATAATGTAGAAAAAGTTAATTCCTTTGCATTGTCACTCCTAAATTTCTTAATTTTAGAATTGAATTGAGTATGAATCATATTAATGAATCTAGGAAGAATAAGATGAACATCAGATTTATATTGTAACAAAAATACCCAATTAAATCTAGTAAAGTCATCTACTAAAGTCAAAAAATATCTGTACCCATTATAAGAAGGAACTTTGAAGGGTCCCCATATATCACAATGTATGATGTCAAAAGGTTGAGAAGAAGTAGATGAACTGGTAGGAAATGATAAATTCTTTTGTTTAGCTAAAGGACAGATTTCACATAAATGTTTATTCAAAGTAGAAGTAGAAGGCAAATCTAGTACAGATTGTAAAATATGTATCCTATCTAGAGCAGGATGTCCTAATCTCCTGTGCCAAGTGTCTATGCTGATTTTATTACATGCTATAGCAGTAGTGTCATTATGATATAAGATATAAAGCCCATCCACCAGATCACCCTTGCCAATCTTCTTCGAAGAAATCATGTCCTGGATATAAAATTGATGTGATTCAAAAGTGATGCTATGTGTGGTAGATTCCAATAAGGCACTAACAGATAACAAATTAAATTTGAAAAATGGCACATAAAGCACATTATGCAAAGTAATAGAGGAATTTAAAAAAATAGTTCCTTTGAAAAAGGCAGGAATAACATAATTATTAGGTAGGGTTATAGTGGTATTGAGGGCAGGGATGATCTTAGTGAAATAGGACAAATTATTGCATATATGATTGGATGCACCTGAATCTAAAATACAATGATTTTTAAAACTAGAAGATGTAATATTAATAGAAGTAGAAGATATACCTGACTGAGTATGGGCTGTACATGTATTTGAATGATTGGTCTTTGTTGAAATGTCTGAGTTTGATGTCTTTGAACTGTTCTGGGGATTGAATATTTGTGAAAGCTGAATGTATTGGTCAGGGGTCATGGATTGAATGAAGTTATGAATGGGGTTGGGTGCTGGATTGGGATCTGAGGCTATGGTATTGATTCTATTGTTGGTGGGAGTTGGGTTTCTAGGTGTAGGGAGCCTGTATCCAGGGGGATAGCCATGTAGCTTGAAACAAGTAGTGATGGTATGACCAGCCATCTGACAGTGGGTACAATACCTTGGAAAGGGGGAGTTAAAGGGTGGTCTAGAAGGTGATCTGAAGGTATTGGGTTGAAAAGAGAAAGGTGGTCTGGATGATTGAAAGGATGGGTTAGGAGGCCTGTTTGATGTGAAATGAGGTTAGTAGAAAAGGCCATTGTGTTTAGATTATCAGTAGAGGGTGAGAAAGAGTGAAATGCCCTTTGAGTTTCTTCCTGTGAAACCAAAGAATAGGCTTTGGAAACATTTGGCAATGGGTCCATTAACAGTAGTTGGCTCCTAGTGTGGGATAAGGAGTCTTGAAGTCCCATTAAAAATATCATGAGATATTGGTTTTCAAAATATTGGTCTAGTTGACCACAAGTGCATCTAGGTCTAAAATTGTATATCTCATCCCATATAATCTTGAGCTTAGAAAAGTATGCATTGACTGACAATGTTTGTTGTTGTAAGTGAATGAGATCCCTGTGTAATTGAAACAATCTAGGGCCATTTGCTTGCTGAAATCTCTGTCTCAACTCTTTCCATAAAATAGTGGCTGAAGTGTGGTATTGCACAATGTGATTGATTTCTTTTGAAAGGGAATTTAGGATCCAGGTTATGACAATTGTGTTATTCCTATCCTAGTAATTTGCAAGAACAGGGTCTGTAGTAGGTCTAGGTAAAGATTCATCTATAAAACTCAGTTTATTTTTAACAGTTAAGGACCTGATCATTGCCTTTGACCAAGTTTGATAGTTCTTGTCATCTAATTTTTCAGATGCCAAAATGACTCCTGGGCCGTCTGCAGGGTGGAGGTAGAAGGGACTGGATGGGTCCTCAATTTCAGGTCTTGGCCGAGAAGCAAAAGAGGAAGTGATGTTAGAGTCAGAAGGGGGACTTGATGAGGACATGATGATAAGAAAAGTAAAGAGGGAAAAACCAAAGTGACGATTTCTTGGAACAAGAAAGTGGTGAAAATACACAGGTATGTGAAGGGAAAAAGAATGAACTCTGAATGAATTTTGTTTGAAGAAAAGAGAAGATGAAGAATAGAAAAAAAAATGGATCTAAATATATAACCGAACCTGAAAAAATTAGAAGTGTTGTGGAGACTGATTGAATTGATTCTGAATTGGGCAGTGATGAAGTAATATTGTTGAGGGGCTATGAATCTTGTATGTAACTGTTCTGGATTTGTGTATGGAGGATTATGGAGAGTGAAATACGTTGAAGAATTTCTTGATCAGTGATGGAAGAGCAGAGATATAATCTTGATTTCTTGATCAGTGATGGAAGTGCAGAGATATAATCTTGACGTGTAGATGAATGGAGAACTTGATGAATTTGCCAGAAATTTTGATTGTATGATGATCTGTTATGAATTTAGAAACTGCAGCGGAAGATTTGTTCAATGAAGAACTGCTGATACCATGTTGATTTATGTAATCTGTATATATGTGTATATATTGAAGAAGATAATGAATATGTATGTAAAATATTAGATCTTGATGTAAATAAATGTAGAGCAACTTCTTATTGATATAAAATCTGAAAAATGTACAAATGCAGCTCAAGCTTGAACTATAAATAGGAAAATATTAGGGGTAGAAACGTAAAAACCCCATAACTAAATAACTACCCAGAACCGGTCCAATAACTATATACAAAACCCGGTTCAATATACAAAAATAGAATATGCCTAATTACAATTGATCAATTGATTCTGCCCTAATTTTCTTCTCCTTCTTTCTTCCCCAATTCCTCTTTTGATTCCTGTATATTCAATACCCGTACTTCATCAACTTGCTCTTCTTCATCTTGTGGGAATATCAGTGCCATTAGATACCCTTTTAGATTAAAAGGCGACCCGATTTCCTGTGGGTATAATGATCCATATTTTGAGCTAGATTGCCAAAATAATCAGACCTTATTGACTGTAAGCTCAAGAAATTATCATGTGCACGATATTAATTACGAAAAGTTTTTGATAAGGCTTGCTGATTCTAGCTTAAACAGGGCAAACCTTTCTTCCAGTCCAGGTCATTCCGATGGATTTAATGAATGGTTTAGTACAATAGGGCGAGTAAGAATTTTTGACAGGTTTTTTGAAGTTGATAAAAATCATCCGGTAGTGTTCATCCACTGTGTGGCTCCTGTGAGTTCATCGATGTATGTGAATGCTTCGTTTTGTGGCAACAGGAGAAGCGTTTTCTCGAATTCTTCTGAAATTTATAGTTATGTTATGGCTGGAGATGTCAGAATGTCTGATTTAGAAGACTCGTGTACAGTTGACACTATGCAGGCCTCCGCTCGGTGGCCTATGACGAATATGTCCTCTTTGGCAAGCATTTACGATGATTTGGCTTATGGGTTCGAGCTTTCATGGCATCGTTCACTTTACTACTACTGTCGAGAGGACATCTCTTTTTCAATACTTGGTTCCAAATGTAAGTAACGATAACTATGTTTACTTGATCTCGATTTCTTTTTGATAGTATTTCAGTGCCTCATAATGTGAAATTAATGACACCTCGTGAGATAGTTAACTTATTTCCAACAATGAGGGTTGTCATCGCTCCCAAAACGCAATCCTCGTGCTCGTGACGTTCGTTCTCAGGACCCCGAGTTAGATTTCTCTTAAGTACAAGATCTTTTTGTGTTAGTCCCGCTCGGTGCCTGCCTGGGACCATCATGCCTTACACCGGCATATTGCCGTGTCATACATTCCCACTATGCGCATCCCCCTTCGGTCACATGTCTTATTCAAACAGATTCCGACAACAAAGCAAGAATCGATAGTCAAGCTATGAATGGCTCACGAGATGCATGAAGTGCTTGTCTCGATGGCCCAAGTGGCCTAGAGGTGATTCCTTAGATTATTTATAGAGTATAACGAGCTCTAGTCTAATATGTATGAAATGCCAAATGCCGAGCCCATGGCTCCACACCATCCATGTCGGTTTTTTAGCCAAAACAAGAACTTTGACTCTCCTACAAAGTACCCGATGTTGGGCCTTGATAATGTCTGTCATTCTCAATGAATTGCACATTTGGTGCCCCATATGATCGTCATGTCCCTTAACTGGCACTGTGGCTCTGGCAGACGCTTATAGTAGTGTCGCTCCCCTATAGTATACTTGGAAATATGTTGGCTTGTGATAACACTAGACGTCGAAAACGAATGTTTGCTCAACGCATGAATCTACACCATGTGCACACTCCACTCTTGGACTTTAATAGTTTAATGGACTCTAGGACTACAACATGGTGGGAAGCCTCATATATCAAAGAATGTCCATTTAGAACAGAATTGCATCTCCACGAGGTTAAGTCCAGCTGCTCGCTAAACATAACATTCTGTAGCTAGCCGACACCTCAATGTGTTTGTTGTCTCCTTCAATGTTACATTCGCCACCATTTAGAAAAATGTAAGAACCAATGACACGTGGGCAAATCGAATGTCCATGGCGTGCTACTTCGTATGTCAGACCTTGACCCAAATGGGAAACCCCCCATCAATATCACTCTTAAGTATTTGGGTCTATGAGCTAGGATACACTATAAATTAGTCCACTAGTTTAAAATCCCCTAAAATTATTGATCTCCCTAGTCCGCAACTAAACAATATATTATAAACCAAATCCGATTAGCCCAAAAAAAAATGAAAACAAATCAGATGATGTTCAAGAGATTCTCATCTTTTACTTGATAGTTTCTTTTGATATTCATTGATAAACCAAGTACTACATTGTCAATTTATTGATTTCATACTAAGTATCATGGAGTAACTGATATTTTTTTTTTTTGGGTTTCCTAAGGGTTTAATCCCTTTAAAGGGGCGCCGGGCATATTATATGGGAACACTTAACTTTTCCTTCAGCCTTGTGTATAAATTAATCACATTTATTAATTCGATTTGCATTGTTTATCTGGTTATGTCTACCTCTATATATTAATAAGTTTTTGGCTTTTATGATTTATCACCCCTTCTGATTTTCTAACAACGCTTTCACTTGATTATGCAGGTCAATTAAAGTGCTGGGGAAGTGAGTGCTTAATCTTTTCAAATATCATTCCTTGTTTTCTTGAACTCTCCATTCACAACCTTAATGTATTACTAATATCCTTTAACTTTTTACTTGCCTCTTTCAACAGTTATATCTGGAATCTACGGTGCAATGGTTGTTGGTAAGTTTCATAACTCTTACTCCTACTTTACAAATTTATTGAGGCCAGGATTAGTCCATTGAACAAAAATTGCTTCTTGAGAAATGATGGATTTGTGTATTTTTAGACAATCCTATCTTGAAAAAATTCGTGAGTGTTTTGAAGTTGCAAGTCAATTCGTCTTTGATTATGCAGGTCCAATCGTAGCTCTGAGATTATTTTGTGGACTCCCTTTTCTGGTTGGATTAATAGTATATAAATGGAGAAGGCGACATTTATCACTAGATCAAACCATCGAAGATTTTTTGAAAGGTCAAAATAACCTCACGCCAATAAAATACACTTACTCTGAGATCAAGAAGATGACAAACAATTTCAATCAAAAATTGGGCGAAGGCGGATATGGAACAGTTTATAAAGGAAAACTTCGAAGTGATCCTTACATTGCAGTAAAAATGATGGGCCAATCAGTGGCTAATGATGAAGAATTTATCGGTGAAGTTGGCACAATTGGTCGTATTTACCATGCCAACATAGTACAACTCGTTGGTTTTTGCGTAGAAGGTTCAAAGTGCGCTTTGGTGTATGAATATTTGCAAAATGGCTCCCTAGACAAATACATTTTTGGCCAAAAGGACCTTGCCTTGAGATACGAAAAAATGTTTGATATTGCACTTGGAGTGGCACGTGGGATCGACTATCTACACCGCGGTTGTGACATGCAAATTTTGCATTTTGATATCAAACCTCACAATATTTAACTTGACTAGAATTTCAATCCAAAAATCTCCGATTTTGGACTTGCTAAACTCTATCCTATTGATGATAGTTTTATAGATCTGACTTCTGTAAGAGGAACACTGGGTTACATGGCTCCGGAAATGTTTGACAAGAATATTGGAGGTATTTCATATAAAGCTGATGTTTATTAGTTTCGGAATGTTGTTGATGGAAATGGCGGGTAGAAGGAAAAATATGAATCCATTTGCAGATGATGTAAGCCAAATATATTTCCCTTTGCGGGTGTACGATCAAATTTATGCCGGAAATGAAATAGTGATTATGGATGCGAATGATGAAGAAAGGAAGATTATAGAGAAAATTGTTATAGTGGCTTTATGGTGTATACAGATGAAGCCTTCTGATCGACCTTCGATGAACAAAGTACTTGAGATGCTTGAAGGTGATTCTGAATTGCAGATGCCCCCCAAAGCCTTTATTGGCTCCTCGTGAAATAGCAGAGGATCATGGAATAATTGAATCTCCTCTCGACTAACCATTGTTATCTAATACGATATATTATTGTGTAATAGATTATCTTTTGCTTAAAACTAAGAATTATATTTGATGAAAATGTTATTACACCATTGTCAATAGAACATGTCATGAGTATTTGTAGATGGCAATTGGAACGAATAGCATATCAATATCTGCGTGCTTCATGAATATAACACTGAGTACATACACTCAATATCCTGTCTCAAAATTTTATTTTAGTTTGATTGAATAATAGATCAAGTTGGAATCAACTTGGGAAAGTGGATCCATAAAGACAAGGATCCAAAAGGAATCAATACGGATTTAATGTGGATTTATAAATTCAGAGGATCCAATCCACATTAGATTCAACTTGATTCTAAACTGCAAGAATTTGATGGTTTCAATGTCTCATACTGAGAATAGTTATTGCTTATTAATGCTTTGTTATTAATCCACATTAGATCATTTCATTGATTAACATTTGGTTAAACTAGAGGAGAATTTGTTGTTCCATCCTCCTCTGCTGTCTCACCAGGCGTCAACAAAAGGCATAGGGGGATAATGCAATTCAAAATCACCTTCAAGCATGTTTTTTTTTTTAAAAAAAAAAAAAATTAATATTAATAGGGTTTTTGGTACTTTGCACCCCTAAAACACGAGAATAGACACTTTGCACCACAGAAACAAATAATTAACACTTAGCACCCTTGAAACAAAGAAACACTCAGCAACTTGTACCCTCTAGTATTTTCCGCAGAGTTAACCACCGAAGCCAAAAAACCCTAGGGCCAAAATAGATATCGTAACACGAAAAACGGACATTTTTCATAGTTACGGACATCAAAAGTTGAATTCCTAGTTACAAGGGTCAGTCTATTACGAGATAGGTCAAAAACCTATCTTGCATAAGCTAGTTCATCTTGACCCTTAATATTTGTCAAGATCAAATCTTAACCTCACAATTTTGTCCAATACAAAAATGTTCAATTGAACTCATTTTTATATGTTCTGCATTTTTGTCCAATAATTGAATTAAAAAGGAACAATAAAACCAAAATTACACAATCAAATCTCATAATACCAAACTAAACCAATCCAAACACATCTGACAGAACTGAAAGGGCCTAAAAAGTAAAAGCAAAGGTGAATATATTAATAAAAGTACCTCTCTTAATTGAAATAGTATATCTTAACACACTTTATAAAATTACATAGTATATCTTAACACACTTCTTGACTTCATCCACTCGGTGTTGTAAATAGTATCAATACATCAATGCATTTTATGTCACTAAATTAGGCATAGTGTCTCCCTTCAAACTCCAACATCAAATTCAATCCATGAGGTTTCAACACTCTTAAAATCTAAAATCCAACATTCAAACTCAATCGTACTGGGGTTTCAAATATTTCACCGTAATTGAAAAAAGGCAAAATTGGTCCCATAACTTATGGTCCCTCGTAAATTTGCCCTATAACAAATTTATCCCATAAGTCAAAAATTTGAAGAAAATTTGGGACATTTTCAGTCCAATTGAGAGAGTGAGCTCCACTCTCGAGCATATGAAGGGAAAAAGGAAAAAAATGGTCCTATAACTTATGGTCGTTGGCAAGTTTGCCCCATAAGTTTTTGAGCCTGTAATTTTACTAAGTAAAAAACCTGAAGCAAACTTGTCCAATTTAAAGAGTGAGTTTCACTCTCATGCTTAAGAATTTTAATTGTATTTTTTCACGAGGATTTTAATAAAAAGGACAAAAAAAATAATTCGTGATTTTGGGTAATATATATTCTTTTCTTGCATGATTTGGACAAAAAAAAAAAAAGTTTTTTTCATAATTTTTTTATCCAAAATCGCGATTAAAAAGAGCATATTTTTTTATAAATAAAATTGTTCCGAAATCGCAATTAGGATTTTTTTTAAAAATTCTGCTCCAAAAATGAAATTAGGATTTGGGGAGAACCAAAAAAAAATATTTTATGTTTTTGTTCCAAATATAAGATTCTCGTTTGTAGAAGATATTTCTCATTTTTTTTTCATGAGTTTGTTGACGTAAGTTAGGGATAGGGGAAATCGTTTCCTTTTTTCACTATTAGTTGATCTAAAGGCTGGCTTTTTTGGTTATTGATTGCACTAGACTAGAAAGGACAAAACACACAACTTCCACCCTCTTGGCGTAGCGTAGCTGTAGAAAAGAAGCTTTTTCCTAGCCTGGCTCTTACGCCCGCAATGAGAAAGCGTCTGTTCACGTCGAAGGACGCTTGTACTTTAATCGAGATTGGGTTCGTGTTCAGTCTACCTTAATAGAAGATTTAACTAGAGTGCTGCTGAACATAGAAAATGAAAGAAGTTCGGTCTGGAGAGCACTCCTAAAAGACCTGAAAAGGTTTTTCGGCGCTACTACAGCTCTTCGAGTTAGCGAAGCGCCTCGCTATGAGAATCTAGCTTCGCTAACGCTCGGCTAAGTCTTGAACCTTCGCGTTGACCGTTCGATTTCTCAGTAGCAAAAGCGCTGAAATAAATAAAAAATTGTCCCAATATCGCTATTAGGAAGAGCATGAAAAAAAAATTGTTCCAAAATCGCAATTGGAGCTCTCCTAAAAGTCAAAATCAGATTTTGCATGTGTCATGTGCCGCACACATGACACATATTTTTTTTTTTACTTTTTTGAAAAATCATGGTCAAATTCTTCAATTCACCTTCACAAGCCCAATATTGAAACTCACTATCTCAATTGCGTAAAAAATATCCCAAATTTGCTTCAAATTTATGACTTATGGGATAAAATTGCCAGCCTGAAAATTTGTCAATGGCCATGAGTTATGGCACCAATTTTGCCTTTTCCCCAACAAAACTATTGAAACCAATCTTTCGAAACTAAAATTATACGAAACGAAGACAAAACCTAACAAAATAGACCTTAAATTCTTTTTAAAAATAACAACTCTGTGCCCTAAAATGTTGACGATGGAGGAAAACCAGTTTCAAATCCTCAATATTATTAAAATTAGTAAAACCAAATCAATAAAAAATGCTATATTATTATATGAGTCACATTAAATATTTCTACAACAGATCCACAATAGTAGACCTAACTTTTAGTTGTGATGATCAATTAATAGGGGGAGATAATTGCACTTTTGACAGCGAGTTTTAGGTTAATTCTTACTTTTGGTACACCGTTTTTTGTGTCTAACAAATTTGGTACACCGTTTTAACAAATTGTGACACATTTGGTACTACCGTTAAAAATCACCGTTAAGTGTTGACGTGGCAGTCAAGTTTTATTGCAAAAGTTGATGCCATTACTTATATTGACTAACAATTTTACTCCATAATATTTCAGGCTACCAAAATAGCCCCACATCTCCAAATTTAGTGACTATTTTAGTCCACAGAGTTGCCAAATTTCAAAATTGACTCGAATAAGACCACGTCCGGACTAATTTTGAGATTTTACTTATAATATTTGCATAATTAATTTAATTTTATAAATAATATTTATAAATTAATATAAACCTGGAAAAAAAAAATTCTCTTCGAATCTAAGATTTATATAATAGTATTAATAAAAGATATTCTTTTCGAATCTAATATTTATATAATAGTATTCATCTATTTAATATTTTATTAAAATAATAAATTATATAATTAAAATTTATTTAGTACATGGGAATTGGGTGGGGGGTTAGTTTTTTTTTTTAAACTATAATTATTTATTATTTTAATTAATTTTAATAATTTTTAATTATATAATTTATTATTTTAATAATTTAATAAATATTAAATAGATTAATACGGTATTATAAATCTTAGATTTGAAGAGAATATGTTTTCTTAAATTTTTTTAGATTTATGTTAAAATATTATTTATAAATCAAATCAGTTATTTAAATATTATAAGTAAAATCACCAAATTGGTCCGGACGTGTTTTTGAAATTTGACAACTATGTAGACTAAAATCGTCACTAAATTTGAAGATGTGGGGCTATTTTGGTAGCCTGAAATGTTATGGGGTAAAAATGTCAGTCAATATAAATAATGACATCAACTTTGCAATAAAACTTAACTGTTACAAATAGAGAACACTAATCATATAGCTCTGTGTGAATTCTGCATTTCTAAAATTCTATGTAAGTTCTAATTAAAATAAACAAATAACAGTTTTTTTAAAGACATAAATTTCCACGGGGTTGCTACCTAATGACTTGTTTCAGAATTCAGACTTCAAAGTTAAGTATCCAATTATAACCTAAAATTTAATGGAAAGTGATGAATTGACCTAATAACAAAAAAAGAAATTACTGGGAAATTAACTTTGTGGATGCATTGACCAAGGATATTTGATGAGTTTGATTGTTAATGGAGATTCTAAGAACTCAAAAGACGGATGATGTATTAATTTCCATATTTAATGATGTTTAATGATTAATGATTATATGACAGCCCAAACTTGACAGTCTTTGTACAACTCATATTTTAGATTTTTGAAGTTAATTATATACCTACTACTTATTTAACAGGTTTAGAGTTTAAAATTTCAAGGTTTTGGGTTTAATATTTACGAATAGGGTTTATATTTTCTTGATAATTATTTATGTGTCATATAATTAATTTTTTTTCATATACATTAAAATATATAAATGACAAAAATAAAAATACAAAATGAAAAAAAAAAAGAAAAAGCCACAACCGGCTGTATATATGTACTGCCGGTTGTGGGCTGTAGGAATATCACTACTCTTTAATGATTATCATAAAAGGTAAATAAGAAAATAATATAGTTATAATTAAAAAGTTGTCAATTAAACAATAGGAGTATTTATAGCCTTTGACTCGAGGGGCAATATAGGAAATCGCAAAATATTGCTCTGACACTAAGAATCTTTGTTCTGGCAATATCGCTAGCCTTATTTTATATGTGGTGATACTTTTTAGAAGAATAATTTTCATTTTTAGAAAGGAATTGTTGGTTTGAGACATGATAAAAAGGAAATAGCAGTAAAAATAAAAGGACGGGGAGTATATAACAAGCCGATGCTTAAACCTATTAGATGTTTAATTCAGGTTCGATCCATAACAATTGGCTTGAACTACATTTGTCATACATATTAAACCATCAAATCAAGTGAAATAACATTTAACTAATGAAACTCGGCTCATCACAAATTTATTCAGAAATCAACACTCAAAGTCTGTAACCTATAAAACTTTGATTTGACACCTACCACCTACTTTCCCCCCACAAACTCTATAAAAAAGACATTGA
Organism: Penstemon newberryi var. newberryi; assembly: GCA_030819805.1. Taxonomy (NCBI): domain Eukaryota; kingdom Viridiplantae; phylum Streptophyta; class Magnoliopsida; order Lamiales; family Plantaginaceae; genus Penstemon; species Penstemon newberryi. The sequence goes on along the minus strand of JAUALY010000003.1, from coordinate 30,135,013 downwards.
TTTGACATCTTTCACCTACTATTTTCCCCAAACCCCAACATTCAAATCCAACCCAAGTGGGGTTTCAGCTTTTTCAAAATCACAAAACCCAACATCCAAAACCTAACCAAATGAGGTTTCAAAAATTTCATCGAAACTTCCCAAACCATTTTTTTGAAATCGAGACTCGCGAAACTGAGCCAAAACCCTTCCAAATAGGCCACGAGTGTTTCAACTTGATTCTCCTTGAATACATGTTTTTCAAAATCTTTAAATTCAGTATATATTAATGTCAAGATTAAACACAATTCTCAAATTCAATTTAATAAGTACTCCCTCCGTTTTTTTTATTTGTCGTTTTGAAGGATTACATATAAATTAAGAAATGAAATAAATAACCACTTTTTTTTAAGGAAAAAATTTCAAAACACCCTATTAACCAAATAATTACAACATTAATTAGGATTAATTACAACCATTAACAAAAAAGATAAAATTGATATAAAAGAATTAATTTTACATTGAACTCCAAAAATGACAAATAAAAGTAAACAAATATTTTTTGTCAGAGCGACGAATAAAAAAGGGAGTAAAAGCAAGATTAAATAGTGCATTGTTTTACGCTTACACCTTAATTCTATTTATATACGGGCATCTCCAATTCTGAAGGGGGAGAGGGAGTGAGTGAGAGACGAGAAAAAACGATTTATAAATATTAAATACATTGAAATTAAATACGACTTATTATTATTATTATTATTAAGAAATATGAATATTGGAGATGACTATGAAAAGAGGGCTGAAGAAAGGAATGAAAGTCTAAGGAGAGTCTGAAAGGAAGAAAAGTCTGGTGAAGAGATGAAGGGGATCACTGAAGATGACCTACCATCTACGTATGATAGGGAAAAGAATCTTTATACCATTCACCGAATTAAAAGGATTAAATACATTTATATTTCAAAAAATTAAAAAAATCAATTGCCCCGCAAACGTCAAAGTCGTTTTAGTCATTGGCCGACCGGGACTGATTATTGAAACTTTCCAACAATACCTGAAAATGTTGTCATATTGTCCACTCACTCACTCTTGTTTTAAAAAGTCTTATTATAATTTAAATATAGTCAATGTCATTAATTCAATGCGATATATACAATGTTTAATTTATTTAAACGTAATTAAACGTAATGCAATACACTCGCAAAAAGTGATAGTAGCATGAAAAATAGTGTTGAATAAAAAAATAAAAGCACACTCTTAGGCGGTAAAATGACATATCTATCATAACACAAGGGGTAATATGTTACATTTATTATAACACATGAAAATAAATTGTCATATTTATCATAACACGAGGAGGTAAAATACCACATTTATCATAACACAGTAGGGGTAAAGTGTCATATTTAAAAGAACACGGAGATAAATTTTGACATTTATAAGTTGACCGGGTCAAACCGTCAAAGTATAGTATATAAAAGGGATAATTTTGACAATTTATATTATTTTTTTGTAAGTTTAAAATGATACAAAAAACGGTGTCATACTTTTATTCCGTAGAAGATTATTAGTTAGAGTGCTATTTTTCAAACTATAAATAAAATATTATGAATATCAAAGAGCTATTGATATACCCGGAGCAAGTCTCAAACGTCAAAGCAATTTTATTGTTATTTGTCAATATTACCCTCAATCAATATTATTATCTTTTCCACATATTCAATTTTAATTTTCACATCTCTAATACTCCAATACCTAATTTCAATAAGTTGTGGACGCATATTTCTTTTCGACATTGATTAGATGCGATATCAATATATTCGTAAATAACACTGTTCTTTTGTGTGTGCTTTACTTCAATTGTTGCAGCATGATCTTGGATGCAAAAATGGTCTGCTTAGAGCAAAATTAAATTGTAGCACACTAGTAGCAAAATTGTAACAGTCTGTTATCTTTTGACTTATTATCACTTATTATCTATTCTATATATCAAAACTATATATAAAAATGTGAATTATTTAAGTTTTTTTTTTTTTTTTTTTTTTTTTTTTTTTTTTTGTAGACTAATATACTCTTTAAGTTATAAAGTAATATTTAATTCTATGATAAACACGTTAAAGTAAGAAAAGTTGGATTAAGAAGCCCTGATTGATGCGGCAACTGTCGTGGAATCCAACTAATTAATTATGGTACATTTTCATGGACGATTAAAGTTAGACTTAGTGGGCCTGTTTGTTTGGCGTTTGGGAAAGTAGTTTGGAAGAGTAGTGGAGGTTTGTGAAATAATCTCGATTTGCATAATGTTGTTTGTTTGGGTTTTGAGAGAGTGGTTTGAGAAATAAAGTAGGTATAGGTTTTTTTTGAAGAGTTAGGTTGTAGGTGTAAGATGTGTAAGACTTTATGTCAAATCGTGTTTGTTATGTGAGATAAATTGTGTAAGAAATATGTTACTTTATGTCAAATCAAAGTAGAGTTTTATAGGTTTTGTTTAGAGATAAGAAAATTGTTGTTTGTTTGGCTTTAGAGAGAGTAGTCTGAGAAAATTAATGGATGAAAAATTTATTTCGAAAAATAGAAAATATGTTTGTTTGGCATTTCCCAAACACGAAAAAATTCTGGGAAACGCCAAACAAACAGGCCCAGTAACTCCTCTTTTTTTTTATTAAAGAATATTAAAGTTAGCACCTATAAATTTACGGAAACCATCTTATATATTCTACATAAACTCCTAAAATTTATAAATAATGCCTTAAATCAAATTTTATAATTTCAAACTTTTTCTCCTATAACACATAAAAAATAAAAAAACATATTAGAAATAGCCCCAAAAATAAATATAAAAATTAATGTATTTTGGCATCAATATGTATTTAAGTAAAAAATGTTAATTCAAAATTTTAGTACAAATATAAGTCATAAACACTTCTCTAAATAAATAAATTAAAATTAAATTCTCTTAAATATCATTATGTTACAACTAAAATAAAAGGAATTATATCATATACCTATGAATGAACAAAAAATATTTATGACTTAGCTAAGAACGTAATATTACTTTGGCTGGAATAATAAAATATAAAGAACATTCAATAATATTAAGATATGCATAAACCTTGATTTTTCATGGAATTCTTTTCATGAAAAACAGGTGAAATCGATGAAATTTGTGAAACAGGAAAAAAAGTCCATGAAAACATGTAAAATCGATGAAATTTCGGGTGAAGTTCGTGAACACTAGTGAAGTTGGTGAAAAAACTTGTAAAACCGGTAAAAAAAAGTGCCTGTAAAATCGATAAATATGTGAAATCGATGAAAAATTCGGGTTAAATTCGTGAAATACGATGAAATGATGAAATTAGTGAGAAACGGGTGAAATCGGTGAAAAATGAATAAATTGGTGAAAAAGGGTAAAGTTGATGAAAACATGTAAAATCAATGAAAATTCAGATGAAATTGGTGAAAAAACATGTTAAATTAGTGAAAAAAAATGTGTGAAATAGTGAAATCAAAACAAAAAAAATCGATGAAATAATAAAAAAGTGAAAATAGGTTATAATCAATAAAAAGAGGGGGGGGGGGAAGTAAAACGGTAAAAAAATATTAACTGGTAAAACGAATTAAACCAACAAAAAGATGGGTTCAACTGGTGAAAAGTTTGTGAATTGAATATGTGTAAAAAGGCTTAGGTAAGTAAATAAATACATTTCAAATGATAAGATAAGATAATATTTTTGATGGTAGAGACCATGGCTCCTTCTTCTCCACTTTTCTTATCAAAGATCTCAACCAAAATTCTACCAAAATTAATATGAAAGGTCAGTTTCATTCATTTCACACAAATATAGTACAAGTATTTTGAAATATTATTGGACATAAATGAACTTAAAAAGGTTAAAACCTCTAAGATTGAAACAAGTATACAATAAAATTTAGGAGGAGGAAATGAATTTCTATTAAGAAAAGGTAGATTCGCCCATTTTACCCAACTCAGTTTCATATATAATGAACAAGAATAAAACAAGTTCTTTATCTATCAAATTATAATTAAATCTTAAATATCGAAAACTTAATTAAATCTCCCTTGAGTTTTTTTTTGGATTCCCAAGGGTTTAATCCCTTTCGAGGCAGGTTGAGCACATTAAGTGGGTACCTCTTCCAACAGAAATTCGAACCTGAGTCCGCTACTTTGTAGTGATTAGTCCCTTCCACTAGACCAATCACCTGTTGGTCTCCCTTGAGTTTATTGGTAATTTGTATCAAACACTTTTCTTCAGGCCTTTCTTGTTGTTTCATGGCAAAATTGCTCTTTTTGTTTACCAACTTAATTTACAAGAAGAAAATAAGAGTATTTATATAATTTGGTTATCAATTTTGGTTGATATGTTTTAGAAGAAGGGTGGAGATAAAGGAGACTGGGACGGATCCAGGATCGGAGAGTCGGGGGGACCGAATTTAACCATCACTGAAATTAATATGAAAGGTCAGCTTCATTCATTTCACACAAATATAGTACAAGTATTTTGAAATATTAATGGACATAAATGGACTTAGAAAGGTTTAACCTATAAGATTGAAACAAGTTTACAGTAAAATTTAGAAGGAAGAAATGAATTTCCATTAAGAAAAGGTAGATTCGCCCATTTTACCCAACTCAGTTTCATATTATTGGTATAATGAACCAGAATAAAACAAGTTCTTTATCAATCAAATTTAATTAAATCTTAAATATCGATGACTTAATTAAATCTCCCTTGAGTTTATTGGTAATTTGTATCAAACACTTTTCTTGAGGTCTTTCTTGTTGTTTCATGGCAAAATTGCTCTTTTGTTTACCAACTTAGTTTACAAGAAGAAAATAAGAGTATTTATACAATTTGGTTATCAATTTTGGTTGAGATTTTTTAGAAGAAGGGTGGAGATAAAGGAGACTGGGACGAATCCAGGATCGGAGAGTCGAGAGGACCGAGTTTAACCATCACTGAAATTAATTGACCGTGAGATTGAATATATTTTATTTGGTTAATAAGAGAATATCAATAAAAAAATATTGAATTCCAAATACTAAAGTAATTTAATTAAAAAAATATCAAAGTTGTATACGACGTTTTCTCATATCATAAATTTCATCTATGATATAATTAGTACCAAAATTATCAATAATTTACTTTTCAATGTAAGTAATCCAACAATCCATAAGCTGGTATTGATCTTTTATTTTATTTTTAACCCTATTTTTGACCAACTTCATTTTTATCGCTCGGCTATTGCGGTGTCAACTTGAAAAGTTAATCAATCGAATCTAACGATCAATTAAAGGTTACACCATATACTTTCTTGTATTCTTCTATCGTAAACATAGATAACAAATTATGAATATTCATTTTTTATATCATGTCTAAGATTTAATTATCAATATAACATAAAAAGATACAAGGAATAATTTGAACTATTTTTATAATATTAGTACTAAAATAATATTTACGAAAATTCTTGGGGGCCCATGCTAGAACCGTCCACGAAAGGAGCCATGTTCTCTACCATGAAAAAGCAGAAATTCTTGTAATATCTTGAAGTCATTGACTGCACAAAATATGAAAAAACTTGGTCCATTCGTATGAGTTGAGTCTCAAGTCTCAAATCTCAACATCATGTTTCTTCGTCAAGGTCTTCTAAACAAATATGTGGACCTATACAAAACAAAACTCTAATTTCATTTGCTGCAAATTATATTTTCGAATTTGATTTAAATTGTCCTTCATGATAGATTTGGACATTACATATTTGGATCATAAAAGAAAATCTTATTAAAATAACAACCCTACACTCGAATTTTTTTTTTTTGACCATCTCCTTCCTTATTTAATTTACACACTAATTTAATTATTTTCATTTTTAAAATCTATTAAGTGTTTGTATATCTTATTTCATACATAATAACTTTTATGAGGGAAACATGTGTCAATCACACATTGATGTGATACAAAGGTGTGACACTGATGTGTAAAAGGAAATCTGTTCCGATCATACTTGGTGTTACATTCACATTACAATTCCGTGATGATAAAGACTTCTTGTATTAGAAAAGAAAAGTGATATTGTAAGAACTCTTAAAAAAAAACCAATGTGTGATGAACTAAATAACTAATGTGTAAAAAGAAAAGTGATGTTGTAAGAACTAAATTTTTATGATTCAATAATATCAATCCATTCGGTTTCTCAAAAAAAAAAAAAAAAAAAAAAAAAAAAAAAAAAAAAGAACACTAATTTGTGATGAACTAAATAACTTCTTATGATTTTAATTTAGAACAAATTTTACTGGATCTCATGACTAAATCAGTCACCATTTTATATTTGATTAGAATAATTTAAAGCCCTCATTATTTTATAGAAAAAAAATTTCATTAAAAAATAAATTAGGTTTCAATCACTAATTCCCTCTATTTTATGGCATAATAAAAATAATTTTACTCTAAAGCCTAAATTACAAAAATTACCTATAAATTTAACTAGACACTTATGCACTTTTCTAGTTTAGGAAAAAGCACCAAAAAGAATATGCAAAAATGCTGATACCAAGATATAAAATGCACTTTAAATAATTTTCCAACAGTTCTGTATGTTGTTGTGTTGCTTATATACAATTAGATCTATTGCTGCAATAACCTTTGATGTGTGAAGTTGATCATGTTTCACGAGGAAGGGGAGTCTTTAAAAGAATGCATGAACTCAGGGTTATATTGTTGAAGCATTCATATATTGATATGCTATGCAATTTTGAATGATGTTCGTTCCAATTGCCATCTACAAATACTCATGACATGTTTCTATTGACAATGGTGTAATAACATTTTCATCTCAATCACCATTTATAATTTCTAGTTTTAAGCAAAAGATAATCTATTACACAATAATATATCGTACTGGATAACGATGGTTAGACGAGAGGAGATGCACTTATTCCATGGTCCTCTGCTATTTCACGCGGAGCCAAGAAAGGCTTTGGGGGCATCTGCAATTCAGAATCACCTTCAAGCATTTCAGCTACTTTGTTCATCGATGGTCGATTAGAAGGTTTCATTTGTATACACCATAAAGCCACTATGACAATCTTCTTTACAATCTTCCTCTCTTCATCATTCGCATCCACAATCTCTATTTCATTTCCGGCATAAATTTGATCGTATACCCACAAAGGGAAATATATTTGACTTTCGTCTTCAGCAAACGGATTCATATTTTTCCTTCTACCCGCCATTTCCATCAACAACATTCCAAAACTATAAACATCCGCCTTATTCGAAACACCTCCGATATTCTTGTAAAACATTTCCGGGGCCATGTAACCCATTGTTCCTCTCGCCGTTTTCAAACTTATAAAACTGTTGTCAGTTGGGTAGAGCTGAGCAAGCCCGAAGTCGGAGATTTTTGGATTGAATTTCTCGTCTAGTAAAATGTTGTGAGGTTTGATATCGAAATGCAAAATTTGCATGTCACATCCTCGGTGTAGATAGTCAATCCCACGTGCCACTCCAAGTGCGATTTCAAATATTTTCGAGTACCGCAATGCAAGGTCCCTTTGGCCAAATAGGTATTTGTCTAGGGAGCCATTTGCTAAATACTCGTACACCAAAGCGCATTTTGAACCTTCCACACAGAAACCAATGAGTTGTACTATATTGAAATGGTGAATCCTCCCTATTGTACCAACTTCACTGATAAATTCTTGAACATTAGCCACTGACTGTTCCAACATTTTTACTGCAACATAAGGATCACTTCGAAGTTTTCCTTTGTACACTGTTCCATATCCCCCTTCACCTAATTTCTGGTTGAAATTGTTTGTCATTTTCTTGATCTCGGAGTAAGTGTATTTTATTGGCGTGAGGTTATTTTGACCTTGTAAAAAATCTTCAATTGTCTGATCCATTGATAAATGCTGCCGTCTCCATTTATATACTACTAACCCAATCAGAAACGGGAACCCGCATAATAATTTAAGAACTGATATTGAAACTGCATAAATAAAATGGATAATAATAGTTAGCTACAATTTTGAAGAAGCAATCTGTCTCAACGAATTTGTAACGTAAATGCGTATATGAACCTTACCAATAACCTTTTCACCATAGGTTTTAGTTTGCTCTAGAAAGTAAGAGATTATAAAAAATAGCCAACACTCAAATTGACCTGTGCATTGTCAAGTGAATTAAAAGAGAAAAGTGTTAGCTAGAAAACAAAGGTGTTTGTTAGACTCCAAAACATAACAAGTTTACACATGAATCATCAAATCTGATTTTGTTTTTCTAATTATAAATCAAGAACAAGTAAATATAGTTGTTCTTATAATACACATGGATTGGGTTAAGTACAACTAAGTTATGTTGTATGTCACTTACATTTGAAATTGGAGCCATTTCTCCTCTGACATAGACAAAGTGGAATAAACCAAGAAACCTCGAACCCGTAAGCCAAAGCATCATAAATACTAGCCAAAGAGGAATTATCACTCAATCGCCATCTTTTCGAAACCAAATACATCCTATCAACTGTACACGAATCTTCTAAATCAAATGCTCTAATATATCCAACCATAACATAACTATGAATTTCAAAAGAATTTGATGAAATCCCACAAAAAGGAGCATTCAAATATCTCAAAGAACTCACAGGAGACAGACAGTGGACAAACCATACAGCTCCATTCTCAAACACATCAAAAAAATCATCTTCCCAGTTTAGGCTAGACAAATCATGATTTTCATTTGAATAAACAGGACAGGAAGAAAGATTTTTCCTGTTTATGCCAGGATTAATTAGCCTCATCGAAAAATGTTTGTAATTTAACTCGAGCAAATGATAATTTATTGAGTTTAGAGTAAATATGGTGGTCCGATTGTTGTGGCAATCGAGCACAAAATTGGGATTATTGTACCCACAGGAAATCGGGTCTCCTTTTAGTCGAAAAGGGTATCTAATTGGGATATTCCCACAAGATGAACGGCATGATGAAGTATTGCTACCTGAACAGAAAAGCAAGAGAATCAATAAGATTCTTGAAATTCCTAAAAGAAATGACATACTATTTGTTTAGGATACTGATAGAATTTTTTGTTCAGATTAAACAAGTATTGTTCCCTCAAGTTGAAGAATGAAGAGGATTAATATATTATTAAAATTAATAAGACTTTTCGTAGTTGTACTTATGTGCTTATGAGTTTTTCTTATTCTTTTAATTTTGGTTTTCTTATTCTTTTAATTTTCGTGGGGTTGATTAGTAATTTCATGGGAGGGTATAATATGACAAAACATGTTCACCAATAATAATAATAATAATAATAATATAAATGCAATTAATAATAATAAAACCGAGTTACAATAAATCCATGGAGAATTATATGATGCGCCATCAAGCAATACGATCAGTAGTTTAAAACTCATTTATTTGATTAAAAATATTATACAATTCGATTAATTATTACATTTTGTCAAAATTATTAGACAAATTTAAATTATCAAAATTAAAAATATATGTTAAAGATTTAGTTTAAAATATAAATTTATTAAATCATACACATAATTTAAAAATCAACTTTTCCATTTTAAGTTAGATTTAAAAAAAAAAAATTGATACAAGTAGGTGGCACCACCTGCTTGGCTGCACAGGCGTGCGGGAGAGCTCGGACAGGTGGAAAGGAGGTAAATAATCCTCCCTCTCTTTCTCAATTCTCCTCACCATTGAAGACCATCAAGCTCTTCCCCTCTCCACTCCCCTCCCCCTATTGATTGAAGATGCTCTTACGCGTTCTCTCTATTTTGTCTGAAAATAAAAAAAAAATTAAAACAAAGAAAATATTCCATAAATTTGCTAGAAAATAGTAAGTGGGATAATCTGCATAGAAATTAGGGGTCTAATGTTTGATTCGGCATTGCGGTTTCGTGAAATTTAGAAAAAATCATTTCAAATCAAGTTACTTATTTAGTAAACTCAGTTTTTTCAACTCTACATAATCAAACAGAATTATTAATTAATTTCTAACCTATAAAATACTTAAATATTTATCACTTATTTTTTTTAATAAAAGACATTGATTTCACATCTGTCACTTACTTTTTCCCTTCAAACTCCAATATTCAAACCCAATCCGACCCAAACCAATTTTTCGAAACAAAAATCTAGTGAAACTGGGCCAAAATGTAACCAAAATAGACCTTAAATTATTTTACAATAACAACTTTGTGGTGGCTTAATTAGCATCGAGCTGCTTCTCCACCACTATTGATTTTACCGTATTTCGTAAGAATGCGTAAAAACAGTAAATAAAACAATATGAAGATAATAATATGAGTGAACCGTGCTTTATTATGTAATATTGATCTGGTTACAAAGTGTGAAGGGTCTGGCCAAGCTACTAAGGATGGCTCAAGACAAAAAATTATAAAAGGTGTAGAATATTAAGCTAGAGTATCGATCTGAAGATGTAGGATTTTCTCTAAAATGCCAAAAGGTCCTTTACATCATTAATTGTCCTCATATTTATAGCCTAACACGTGTCTCCACGGTAAAGCACTAGGACCCATAGAAGAGGTAGCACGACCCACGGACTAGTCGGCAGATCCAGGTAGGATAATCAGATCGAATATTCATTAAATTCATGTTTCAAGCATAATAGAGGTAGCTCTTCTATTCTCGATCGATATCATTGGAGATCGATCGGGATGGAAAATATCCGGATCAGTTTTAGGCTGGTCGATGAATCCGATCTAGTGAGATACGAAATAGCCCTTATCAGTACTCCCCACTTCTCGAGCGTAAGTGCAACTGTAGCTCGGAGAAGTAAAACCAAATCTTTAACTAGCCTCATGTTGTATATCGGACATGCCTCATTAAAAACCTTGCTCGAAAAAACCCCAACGAGATAAAAATCGACCAAGGGAAAAAGAGTACATTTCCGTTGAGATATACAAAGGTTGAAGTAAATATGCTATATGTAAGTAGCTCCATAACGTTCCCTGACTCCTTTAATGATTGGAATTGCAATTGTCCTAGGCGAGAAAATGAATCGTCGCCTATAAGCCAAGGGATGAATCGTCATTACCTTTTGCCCATATAAATAGCGTCAGTCAATAACTCCCTTACCGCAATTGTAACAACAACAAAATCGGAGCATTTAAAATCTTCTGAAGTCGATATTCATGTGAACAATATAATTCTTCGATCTCTCCTATCCAATATGTCGACCTCTAATATCAACCAAAACCTTATGGGTCTATTTGAATGGGTTTTGGCTCGATTTCGCGGGTCTCGGTTTAAAAAAAATGGTTTGGGTGGTTTTGATGAAATCTTTGAGACCTCATTTGGATGGGTTTTGGCTGTTTGGTTTTGTAGTTTGAATAAGTTGAAACCCCACTTGGATTGGGTTTGGATGTTGGGGTTTAGGGGGAAAAGTAGGTGGTAGGTGTCAAATCAATGTCTTTAAGTGAGATTTGGGGGGGAAAATATGTGGTAGGTGTCAAATCAAAGTTATAGATTTGAAGAGTTTGAGTGTGAGTTTCTGAATAGGTTTTTGACGGTTTTATAGGTTTGACGAAAGCTCACTTGAAAGGATTTTGGCTCAGTCTCACGAGACCGGGCCAAAACCCATCCATATGCACCCTATCATTCCGAATGAAGGCGAAGTTGAACAAAATCTCGGAGTAACCAGAGAGGGGCTGGGGAGCTTTAATTCCGACCATGGGGAGGTCGATGAAGGTGTGGCTGCAGAGGAAATTAACGTGCGAGGGGAAAGGACGATGGATGGACTACTCCCCCTGTAGAAAAAGTGTTAAAGAACCCCAATCACCATAATTCGTCTCTCGATGTGGAACATATTCAATGCCGTTTTGAGGATACGCTGAAAAATATTTTCCAAAAGTGTTCCATATCGTAATCCCGAAACCTACGAATAGGGTTACATCTCCACCTGAGGGTCATCGATCATTTTATGAGATCTACTTCAATCATGGGGTCATATAACCTCTTCCTTCCTTTATGAGGGAAGTTATGACTACTTTTCGCCTAGCTCTGACTCAGGTGGTGCCCAACTCTGATATTTATGTGGGCCTTTTCGGTACTCATGATCGGAAAAGGACTTCAACCAAGCTTCCTCAACTTTTGGCACTTCTTTAGGCTGGTAATTTCAAGTTCCTCAAAAAAAGGTTTTTTCTATTTTTGCCAAAGACCTGTTCGGGCAATTTTATCTAACGCCATTTCGGCCGTATCACTATCTCCGGTACCCTTGCTACGTCCGATCTATTTATCGAGGATTTAGTTGAAGAGATGACGTGTAACAAATACCAATCACCTTATCTGATCGGGGAAACTTATCTGCGAAAAGAAGGATTGAGCTCTTGCACATATAGCATCCTCTTTGATGATCGATCTCTTGGTACGTATTAATTCCTAAGGATACCTCTTATAATCAATTTAAGCCTTTATACTTTGAATTATTCTTCCATCATTCTTCAGGTGCTATGGTCGAATGCTGTAGGCGATATGTGGTAGGACAAAATGTTGTCTCTACTTCTAAAAATGGATTGGGTGGTCGAGCTATCGAGCAAAGACAATCCCGAAAGAGGAGAACAGCTTAAGAAGAAGGAGCTAATGACTTGGAAGAAGATAAATCAATCGCAGTTGATCCCATCAGCATTGTCCAACCTACTTCTAGTCGACCATCTACTAGCCATGCTTCGTCTAGTTCTCCCCATGCACAAGGTTGAGGAATTCCCTCTTTGGCTAGGAGAATTCCTTGTGGAATTAATATGTGCAAAGATTGGGGTGAAAAGAGCTCATCTGGAGAGCCGGCGAATAGAAAAAGAGGCCTCTATGATAGGCAGGGGAAGTCTTTTCCTTATATTGACGGAAATCCTGATGTTCCGACCACCGTTGCTGACATGATTGAAGAACATCTAAAAAAAAATGGGCGGCATGTTTTGCTCAGGAGGGAACTCTTCTGATGGATGAAAAAGAGCACTCTACCGACAAATCCATTAGACTGCTTTTGTCTACCCAGTTTACTCGGGATTTGGAAAAACATTTGGAGGCAGATGTCGAGCATGAATTGAAAAAGTTCGCCCACACACACGAACTGGTAAACTACCTCCCCCTATTATCTAGTTTATTTACATCGATGAATTTCCCTCCCTGACTTCTTGATCGATATCAATCAGGCCGGCAACATCGGAGTTGCTGGAATCTACAAATCATCATTGTTCCAGGAGCAGATCGATTTTCTCAATGCAAGGAACTTGGAGTTGATGGATCAGAACGATGTGAGCTTAAGGCCAAGGTTGATGAGCTAAGTGGAGAGCCTGATCAAGCACGGAAGAGGTCGATCCGAGTGGCGGAGAACAAGCCGTGGAAACTGACAATCCACACATCGTATGTACTATGGAGGAGTACAGCCTGCTTCAGGCCCAGGTCGATCAAATGACACGTAAGCTCGAAGATCTGAGAATAAATTCGGCCACGTCTATTAATGCTCTCGAGGAGGAAAATAGGGCTCTTAAGACACAGTTGAAATCCCAAACCGAGGATGTCGAGCTTAACGAATGCATCCAGGAGGTCCAAAGCGAGAATGAGGTTTGGTTGATTAGAGAATTTCTCAATTTCCCTGTGCACTTGGCGACTGTTTATAGGAAAGTCCAAGGATTGCTCGAGAGCAAATTTTACAAAGGGGTCGAGCTAAAGATGATTCCTGACAAACTAGACTATTATTTAGAGGCCATGAAGTTCGACGAGAACAACAAATGTCAATATTATCCTAGCGAAGCCTATCCTCGGATCGAGTATGAACATGATGAGCAAGATGATGCTCCAAATGATTCTCCTGGTTCTCCGAATGTCGATTAGTTTAGGTCACCATTTGAGTTTTTTGAGATTTTGAACATGTATTTCTATTATTGCTTTGTCCCAAATACTCTTTACTGAATTTTTTACTGTAAATTAGTCCTATGCTTACTCCAACATGTTTATTTAACCTGATCTTGACAAAAAATAATCGTCATCAACGCAGATGTATATAAAATATTAACCTCTTTAGACAATCGTCTTTTATTTAGAAACAAAACCAAACCACTTTAATCTCTGTGTAGTCTGAAAAACTCAATTGTTGCGAAACATATACTGGAAATTCAGGATTTCTTCTTCGATTGGTTGGTACGATGTTCCACAAATAAATGATCATGAGCGCTAATCTCTTCGAACAAACTACCAAAAGCCGAAAAAGGCGCGCAACCGAAACGGGCTCGGTGCCAAAAAGAGTCGCACGAAATGAAAGTTCAGATCGAATTTCCAAAAATAGTAAAAAAAATCATCTAGTGAGCCTAGCGTAGCTGTCGAGTTGAGGAGCACAATCAAGTTGGGCTTAGATATTTCGGTCGGACCTAGAATAGTGATTTCTGAAGGTCCCACTATTAATCCTATTTCCGATCCGCTTAAGGAGACCACTATTCAGAATGAAATGGGTAGATCAGAGGGGCAACATGTCCCTTTACCTACTGAGCCTCTTATTAATTCAAATACGATCGAGCAACCTGATATTGAGGTCGGTGGGGGACTTAATCAAGGACCCCCTATTGCGCCCTTAATCGATGAGGACATCGGGAACGGTCCCTCCTTGGAACCTGATTTTGAGGCACTTAACAACAACCCTTCTCCCCATTCTAACGATGATATTGTTGAGCTCGTTTGTCCACCATAAGTGTGCCACCAGTGACGGCTTCGATCAATCAAATAGATAGGGACGAGGACATTATCCCTCCGAACCACGAATCTGGGAGCGAGATTGAGACGACAACTTCTGCTGAAAATGTTGCAGATCCATCAATGGTTGTAATCATGGGAGTTATCTTCTCGATATCCGCTGGGGAGAATAGGTAGATTTTTTTGGAAACCACTCTCCCCGACCCTCTGGATAGTTTTCGAACGTGCCCATCGTCCCATCGAGTCGATGCTTCTAGACGGTCGTTCCTTGATAAGTCAGATCGAAGAAATCAAGGAACAAGCGACCCTAGGTGAATCCACGGGTTGATTTCCACGCAACCTAAAATAGAAGGATCCTTATGAGATATGTGTCAATACTCATTTTAGGGAACAAGGACTTCATCTAAGGAAAAGTCACTATGCATGCAAACTGTATCCCTAGAATCAAGAAGAATCTCTACCTACTTAGATCTCACCTAGTTGGTATAAATACACCTCTGATATGATCATTCTAATCATAATCGACAATTTTGCTGCATCCTTCTCTACAATATAAGTTCTTTAAGTTTTTAACACTTGACCGACTTAAGCATCGGAGGAGGTTCCGCCAGCAACACCCCACCCCGGCGTGTAACCTTTGTTTTGTAGGTATTTGGAAGCACGGAATTGATAGGACTTTGGAGCAAGGAGTACCGAATTCAGAAATTAGATATTTACCCTGCATCAATTGGCTACCTCGACTCTAACAAGGCAGCCAACTCATCCTTCTCCTCGCGGACCTTCTCCCAGGACAATTGAGAGTCGTCGGCCTGCTCCTGACTTTCCTTCAGATCCGCAGCACAAGCGTCCGCATTTTCAATTGCGATGAGGCGACATTTCTCGAAAACCATGACCTCGAATTTGATCATGGCCAGCTCCTCTGCGACCATCTGCCTCTCTACCACCGCTATCAGGTCCACCTCGCCCTCCAACATGGAGACCTTGGCCTTCATCCCCTCGATAGAAATTTCAGCTTCTTAATATGGTCATATGGATTAATATGGAGATTATTGCATTTTTGGTGCCACAACTATAGTTCGCTGGCGTTTTTACCCCGTGTCTTTTCGGCCTGACACATTTGGTGCCACAACTTCAACAACGGTAACAATTTTTGTGCCAATTAAGCCCAATTCCAAAATTGACGCAAAATCCCCACATGCGGACCTCGTGACATGAAAATTGGTCCCCACATGGGGGATATCGAGCCAATTTTGGAATTGGGCCTCAATTGACACACCAATTTTGAAGTTGTGACACCAAATGTGCCATCCCGATAAGATACAGGGTAGAAACGCTAGCGAACTATATTTGTGGCACCAAAAATACTATATTCCCCTTATTTTATTATCTTTTTATTTCCGCAAACATTAAAATCTATTGTTTACATGAAGTAATTAAAAGCTATAATGTACAAATAGACATTTTACGCTATTACATAACTAGGCTACAAAATGTACCCAAAAATTTGTTATAACATACCTCTCTCGGGGTATGAAGTATAGGAAATTTTTTATACATTATGGTTGAAAATACATCACGCCATTATTGTAGGAGCACTATATCATAAAAATCAATTATATGGTTTATTCTTAAGTATAAGGTTTACGAGAAGACTTTAAGAGCATCTCCAATGTAGAGTCAAATGGAGTTTCAAATCAATTTAAAAAAGTATTACATTCACCCCCTTCATAAATATAGAATCTTAGAACCCCCAAGATAATTTTGTTCGTAAATAGTTTATGCAATTTTTATAAATTTAAAATGTCAAAAATATTACATTTATCCCTTGTTGAATTTAAAATCTTGCAATTACCCATTGAGAGCAATTTGTCCGTAAGTATTCATGTCATTCCTATAAATTTGAAATTTCAAAAAATTTACATTTATCACCCTGTTGAATAAAAAATCTTCCAATTAACTCTCTGAGGGTAATTTTGTCTGTACATATTTCATTTCATTTCTATAAAGAGAGAATTTCACTTTTGGTACCACAAGTAACCCTTACTTTAAGGTACGATACCATAACTTTAAAAACATACATATTTGGTACCACATGTTATCTGCCATCGACACATTTGGTACTTCCATCAATTTTTGTACGGAATATTTAATTTTAGACGGAAAATTGAAATTTTTTTTTACAGAATTTGTCCTATAGTTATAGATTGTTGCCAAACTTTGCCCCACATATTTTATAGCTGACAAATTTACCCCAATATTCACAAATTTGAAGCATTTCAATCCTAATTGTAAATATAATTAATTATAAATCCTATTTATATATGTTATATATTATAATTATTAAATCTCTTACACTAATTAGATTTTATATATAATATATATACACTAAATAATATTTTATATAAAATAAAAAAATATCAATAAAACTCAATGGATTTTTAAAATTTCAAAAAAATCTTTTAAACTAATTAGAATTTACATATAACACATATAAATTAAATAATATTTTATACAAAATTTGAAAAATAAATATCAGTTAAACTTATTAAATTTTTTGTATTGAAAAAAATAATTTTTAACGAATTAGATAATAATATATATACAAATTAAACAATATTTATTATAAAGACTAAAAAATCTTTTTAAAATTATATAAATAATAATAATTCTAATTATTATATTTATTATAATTAAAAAAATAAAATAAAAAACTAAAAAACCTAAATCTAGTCAGTTTAAATGATTTTTTTTAAATTAAAAAATATAATAAAAATATTTATTTTTCAGATTTTATATAAAATATTATTTAATTTATTTAATATATATGTAAAATCTAATTAATTTAAACGATTATTTTTCGAAATTAAAAAAATCTAATAAATTTAATTTATATTTTATTAGATTTTATATTTAGTTTATATATATAATCTAATCAGATAAATTTAATAATAATATATATATATATATAAAATTTATAAAACTTGTGAACTTTGGGGTAAATTTATCAGCCAGAAAATATATGGGATAAACTTTGGCAGCAATCTATAACTATAGGACTAATTATGCAAATTTTTCATCAACTTTCCTTCCGAAATTGAATTTTTCGTCCAAAAATTGACGGAAGTACCAAATGTGTCGAGGACAGTTAACATGTGGCACCAAATGTGTATGTTTTTAAAGTTATGGTACTGTAACCTTAAAGTAAGTTTACTTGTGGTATCAAAAGTGAAATTCTCTCTTTTTATAAATCTTAAAAATAACCCCAGAGGTAAAATTAAAAATTTCCAGGTAATGTTAGAGATAATGGAGCAAGGGATTAATTGTTAGACGGTGATAAACTTGAGTGGGGTTTTCGAAATTACCAGTATGTGAGGGAGATTTTTGTAATTTAGCCTTACCTCATGGGGTGTTCATAATTATCCTATTAATTAGCTAAAAACCTCATTTGAAAAATTCTTCATAAATAATAAAGAGGTTAATGTCAATTTTTTAAATAAATAGGGAGGTTTCCAATGTTTAAAGTTAACAACGGGAAAATTGTCAATATTTTTAAGTCAACAGGGGCAGTTTTGTATTTTGTGTGGGAGTATGTTGGTCCCAAGTGGTCAGATGAGGTCTAGAGGGGGAGGGGGGGGAATAGACCTCTAAAAATTTATCTTTCAAAATCTCTAACTTTTTCTGTCAGCAGACTAAGCTGATCAGGAATTGTAAGTTGACTAAGCTGATCTTGCACAGAGCTTTGAACAACAGATTTGACCACTCTTCTGATTTTACTAAGCTGATTTTATCAGAATCAGAGTTTTAAATTTACTAACTTGCAGCGAATTTTTCTTGTGTTTTTCACAAGTAGTTTTCTTAACTTAGAAAAAGTTTTATCCCAAGTTTTGCAAACTTCTTTTTAAAACTTTTTAACAGTTAACCTTTTCGTGTTAAAGTAAGCTCTTTTTAAATATGCAAGAAATAATGCAAGTATAACACAAATGATTTTTATAGTGGTTATATGGATAGAAATCCTTTAGTCCACTCTTCCAAGTCACGTAGATCTTGGGTTATACTATAAGCACACAGATTACAGTATACAATGCTTGCGCCAATCAACAAATGAAAAGGCCACAAGTTCACAATGGGAAATCACAAAGAAACTCCTACTCTCTGAAGTAATATCCCTCACTTAGATGGATATCTACTTCTCATAACACGTTTCTCACAAAATCACTCAGATTTGTATGTATGTTTTGTTTTCTCTCTATTCTGATTCGTCAACAAATGACTCGGCTGATGAGTGTTTTGTTCTTGAAGTTGAGACTTAGAAGAGTTTTGCTTCGATTTTAATCTCAGTTGTGTTGCTTCTTCTTCTTCAACTCTTGAAGTGAACTATTTATACTTGAGATTTGAAAATCTGCCCGTTGAGAGATCGACAGGTGTTCAGATCCTCGAGAACTGATCCCTTCTGCAGAAACGGCTACCTGCGACTGAACACTGTACACTCTGCTGTACTTGCTGTCAGTTCGCATTAAATGCACCAAGCTGATACGAGGTTTCTCTTCAATCATTTGTCATAAATACCCTTCCTCTTCAGCATTGATTACTCCAAGTGCATTTATTACCGTTGCAATAACTTCTGATCCACTTCCACTCTGCTGATCGAAATCACTCGTCTGATGTACACTCGACTGATCCCAAACTTGAACTAATCTGATTTGAGTCGGCTGAAAATCCACCAGTCTGATTCCTTTCTTCAGCAACAGATCAGTGGTCTTCTGGACCATTTTTTACTTTTCTGAAGTAAATTCTTCCTTGGTCAAATATCTTCTAAGGTTTGTACTAAGCTTCCATACTTAGCTGATGACTTTTGGAAATCATCAAAACCTCCCTTCACTTATAAGTCTTCATCTTCATCCTACAGAGTATAATTTTCATTTTTTCTATAAATATGTAATATGCAAATTTTTAAGTTCACATATGAAAGTTTTTGCTAATAAAAATAACACATTGTGAATTATGCTAATTAAACAAAGAATAGGAATATTTTTTCGTTCATTCTATACAAAACTCTTTTCTTGGGGTTGACTAGTAATTCCATGGTAGGGAGATCCAATCCATCTATCTCAGTAAAATGGTCTATTATGCGTTCTCTCTATTCCATCTGAGAGAAAAAATGTACTAAAAAATATTCCATAAATTTGCGTAAACAGACTAAAATACCCATTTATAACACATGCCACATATTTTTATAAAACGGGAAGGTAAAGTGCCATATTTATCGTAATACATGGGATAATATGTCCATTTATCATAACACATGGGGATAAAATGCCACATTTATTATAAAACAGGGAGGTACAGTGTCACATTTATAATAACACGGAAATAAAGTTTAACATTTATACGTTGACCGAGTCAAAATGTCAAAGTATAGTATATAAAATGGATAATTTTGTCAATTAGTATTATTTTTTTTGTAAATTTAAAATGATCAACAGACGGTATCGAAAAATGTTTTTTTTCAAATTATAAATAAATTATTATACATATAAGAGTGCGGTTGATATAGACAGAGCAATTCTCCTAATCTAATGCCATAGCAATTTCTTGATATTTGTCAATATTATTACCTTTTTCCACAGACTGAATTTTCATCTTCACGTCTCTAAAGATATGAATAGTTGACCAACGGCTAAGCTACCGCCACCGGATTATTAGTCCAAGCTCAGGGTACAAAACGACATATTCAACATCACCATTAAGGAAAAGATATATATGTCAAGGCCGAATCAAGCGGTGATAATTAATCTGCCTCTCACGATCTGCGAATTGGAAATTTTAATGCCACTGGACTTATTCAAGGGGAATCTGCCTCGGAATAATCGATTCTTAAATGGAAAAGAAATTACAGGAAAAAAAATGGAAACAAATTTTTCAGATAGGGACGATGACATTATCCCTCCGAAACACGAATCTGGGAGCGAGATTGAGACGACGTCTGCTGAAAAATGTTGCAGATCCATTAACGGTTGTAATCATGGGAGTTATCTCCTCGATATCCGCTGGGGAGAATGGCTAGCGATATTGCCAGAGCAAGGATTGTTGCTGGCAGAGCAATTTTTTTTTATTTTCTAATTTGCCCCTTCTAGTCAAAAGTCATAAAAACTCATACTTTTCAGTTCCTAAAATACTCCTTATTAATAATTAACAACTCACTCTCTTCTCTCTCCTATTAAAACATCATTAACTATTTTTTCTTTTCCCAAAAAATCTTTAAACATGAAAACAATTAAAGTTGAATTTCCATTTTGTTTATTTAATCTGATTAAATTTGCAAAATGAAAATTCAGATTAAATGAAAATTACCTCTATGGAAGCCAAATGGGTGAGTTCTTAAATAATAATAAGAATACATGCATGCAATACAGAGAAGGGTGATTCTATTACAAGATTTTGTTGGTCAAAAGGTAATTGAGATATCCTTTCATTAAGTGACAAGTGTCCCTAAAAATTAGAAAAAAAATTAATAAAGAATTACTCAAATACATTTTCACCCTTTCATTATATTTTTATCTCAATTTCAAAAAAATAATTAATTATGTTTTCATGAAGCGGCGGTGGCGGAGCCTGCGTGGCCGGAACTGCCCACTTTAATTTGGCCTTCACGTGGCCAGATCCGGCCATGCGAGGGCCAGATCTGGCCTCTGCGTACTCGTTAATAATGACAATTTTTCCATTGTTGTTGTTAGAGGGAACCTTCACAAGTTCAACTGCACCTTCAGCACGGCTCCGTGTCGGCATTTGTTAAGTGAGTATTCATTATGAGCACCTCGGTATTAACCCATGATATTAAAGGTCCTATGGTGAGTTTCTAAGTGACTGCATATTTAATATACTACTCCTTTCGGTTCATATTAATTGGCATGTTGTTACTTTTCACACAGATTAAGAAACTTCATGATTAATCACTTTTAATATGAAACATAAAAATTTGACAAATGTGCCAATTAATATGAAACATAAAAATTTGACAAATGTGCCAATTAATTTAAACCGGAGGGAGTAGTTACTTAAATACTTATGAGGAATTATTCAATAACTTTTTTTAATGGTTTAGGTGCTTGGGGTGGTCGGACTTTGTGGAAGATGGAAATGGCAGCGGAGGTGGTGGTTGGCCGGTGGTGATAGGATTTTGAAGGAGGAGAGAGATGAAAATGGAAGATGGAGAGAAAGAATGAGGGATTTTTTTTTAATTTTTTTGTGTTTATTAAACACATTTATAAAAGGGTGTAAAAGTAAATTATAATTTTCAGATTTGTCCAACAATAAAAAGGGGTCCAATTGATATTTTTGTTTTGGACAAAATTATGTAGCTTAAATTTAATTTTGATCAATTTTAATGGTCAAGATGAATTATCTTATGGGAGATAGTTTTTTGAGCTATCTCATAATAGACTAACCCTATAGAGAATACATGCAATATTCTTTGCTTTTTCCTTTCAACGGAAGGCCTTTTTGTTAGGCATGATGCTCTTAAAGCATGTATTTGACATTCTTTAATTGAAATAAATAAATTAATTTGAAATTAATTTTTCATATAATCATTTCGATTATGCATTTAATGCATAATATAAACATCAGAAAATTCCATGTCTATTAAAGAGACTATGACTTAAGTATATATATTATACTGGAGGATTTAAGCTATAGCTAATAGACTAAAATGTCCGTAGTGAGTTAAAGTTGGGATCTTTAACTAAACACTACTAGTACGGTCCACGAAACATTTACAATGTAGTAACTTTGATCCGAATTACTGATGTAGAGACATCGAAGGTGGAGGTACTTTGTGTAATTCGATTACATAGGACTGGACCAGACATGATCTAGAATCATAAATAAGATACCGTTGATATTATGGTTCTAGAACATGTCAACTGATGATCATATGCGAATTGATCTAAATCATGAGTAGGCATAAACTCCTGTTTATGTTAACGAGTTCTTTTGACTCATAGGTAATGGCATGTAACCATGTCGAGCCTAAAACTTATGTCTTGAAGATCCGTTGAGATAAATGGCTGGGAATGTGTTCTACAGATATGGAATCCAACCCTTCTTGCGAGAAGCTGGAATATTGATTCCCTTAAGTGTTAGTTCTGGAACTGAACAGTAGAGCGCTCTGATTTATGAATAAGTTCATAAATCAACTGTTTACTAGTGAACTAATGGAACTTAAGGATAAAGAAGTAATTAGAGGGGCAAAACGGTAACGACGCCTAGCTCTAGTTACGAATCAATTATTGGAGGATCAAATTGCATGTAGTGATTATATCAATGGACTATCTTGATCTTTTGAGTAAAATATATTGTAATGACAAGAGTGCAATTCCAAGTCATTAGTGGAGTCACTTGGAATTAATAGATCGAATTAATTATATTAAAGATTTTGATAAATTATTCGATTTATTGGAGCTTGAAGTTACATGTCCATAGGTCCTCAACCACGGCTCCTGTTAATCTACATTTGAACTTAAGAAATTAGAACGAATTCATTCACGTTGCATTTTGGAAATAGTTTCCCAAAATAGAAACTCCGAACTAATTAGAAAAAATCATGATTAGTTACATTAGATTTAATTATTGAATTGAATCTAATGGAAATTGAATACTAGATTCAAGAAAAAGGAAACATTGGCATTTATGGAATTTCTAATTGTAGAAATTCATTATTTACTATGTAAATATATATGATATATTTATATAATAAATAAAAGGAAAAATTATATATTTTTATATGTAATTTTCGAAATTATATATATAAATATATTTATGTATGTTTTAATTACTTACAAGAGTTGTATTTAATTAATAACTCTCTTAAGGTAAGAGAAGGAAGAGTTATTTTCCTAGTAGGAAACTTTGAGTGAGTTATGGTAGGAGTTTAACTCCTCCCATATCTATAAATATACATATGAGATATAAATCTTATGAGAGATAATTATTGATTTATGAAATCATTAAGATTACACTAAAAAGAAGAAAAAGTTTTTCAACCCTAAACATACAAAAGCCATCCCTTGTTCAAGAAACAAAAAGAGATTTTTGATCTTGAAATTTTGATTTCTAAAACGTGAAAGAAAAGTTCGATTCACTTAAGTTGGTGCCCACACACCTAGTAGAAGGAGAACGTGGTTGATATCAATGGTGAAAAAGATCAAAGCCATGTGTGCATCAAATTCTAGAAAAGCATGAACTCAAAAGTTCAACCAAAAGAACGAAGGACGGGAAG
Source organism: Penstemon newberryi var. newberryi (assembly GCA_030819805.1). Classification (NCBI taxonomy): domain Eukaryota; kingdom Viridiplantae; phylum Streptophyta; class Magnoliopsida; order Lamiales; family Plantaginaceae; genus Penstemon; species Penstemon newberryi. The sequence goes on along the minus strand of JAUALY010000003.1, from coordinate 30,111,020 downwards.
CTTTCTGTAAGTTTTCTATTTCTTTCTTATGCATAATTAAAATAAGTATCGTTTATGGGATGCTCGTTTTTATGTTAGTTATTTTTTAAATATACTAGGAACATAAATCCCACCAAATTCCGCAATTGGGTCGAATTAGTTCGATCCTGTTTACTCGTTGGGTCGAATCGTTCGGATCCGATTGGGTAAAACACCAACAATTGGTATCAGAGCGGTCCATAACGATTTTATTTTAATTGATTGTGGGTATATGCATGTTTAAATTGTTTAAATTATATATGGATGAATGTTTTTATTTAAGGGTCGAATTTGGTGTTTTTGGGTTAGGGTTTTATAATTGTTATTTAATTTCCTAGATCAACTGTACGCCAATTTTTTTTTTGGCATAGGATGTCTGTAATAATTAGATTATTCATATATCCGAAGAAGACGTGAAGAAAACGAGGGAAAACGTACGGGTCGAAATTAAAATTGATTCCTTGAGCTCCGCAAATTCAAAGATATAGATTTGAATTGAGAATTTGGTCGGTGAAAGATCAGACCTTTTCTTCAAAGCCTGCTTATGCTCAATCGCTTGAGATCAAATCCAGAAAGTGCAAATCATATTTTAATTAATTATGGTATGATTGCAAAGAGATTTAATGCAATTTGTTGCAAGTTTTATTCCATACGATGGGATATACAACATTACCTGTAATAGGATTGGTCCCAAAATTAACAGACGTGAATTAGATTTGCCGTGGGCCAAGTCATGCGTGAAAGAAAAGCCTGTTTTTATTTTATGAAAATAAATTTGGATTTTTTTTTAAATTTTGGTCTGATTTTGCATTTTCAAATTGTGGGTCAATTTGCGAAATTGACCTTGCCTTGGATCATGGGTGCAAATTTAAATTGTAGGTGTTGAATTAAGTTTAGAACTTACTCAAAATTATTTGATCTAGACCATTGGCACAATTTTGAATTGTGGTCTGAAATTAAGTTTAGAACTTAACCAAAATTGTTTGATTTGAGCTATTAGCACAATTTTGAATTGTGGGTCTTAAAATTAAGTTTAGAACTTAATCAATTTGGGTTTGGTGCACTCTGCAATATGGGCTCGATGGAGAAGATTACAAGAATGAACTCCAAGATGAAGATATGTAAAGGAAGCTAATTTTGTAATAATTAGGCTCGTTATTTTCTTATGGGTTGTATTTTTCCTCATGGGTTGTAATTTTAGAAATACCCAAAAACACCCGACCCGTCATTTTTATTTATGCTTTTGTTATGATTGATGGCATGTTAATGCATATTACATGTCATTCATGATACCCACAATCGCTTTAATATGTTCATGCATCACATATTTATTTATATTCGATATATAAATAAATATATATATATATATATATATATGTTTTTATGCATGCGCGTACAATTGTTTTATGAAAATAAATTTATTTAAATAATGAATTAGTTTAATTGTTAAACTTATGAGCATTATTTAAAATTAGGCGATTCTTGAGTTTGGTAAAAATTAATAAGGGTTCACCTAAAAGTTAGCCTAGTTAGAATGTCTAAAGGAACCGAAGTCCAATTTGATTGGATAATTATTAATTTTAGGTCCCATCTCAACTTAGATAGTCTAAGATCACCTAATATCCAATTAGATTGGAAGATAATCTACATAATAAATTAGACCCAATTAGATTAGATTTTAATCCTAAATTAGCTTAGAGATTAAAAATCTAATAATGTTAATGTAGATTATTAAAACGTAAATATTTATTTAGATAAAACACATGTTTTAAAATTATTGAGTGGGAGAAGGATATATGTCGATATATCCTACGGTCTCTATTGTTAGTTTAATAAAGTGAGATTTAGGTAGCGCCTCGCGGTGCCTAGATTGCATCCTCCCTACGGAAGGTGTCTTACCTGTATCAATAACAAGATTAAACTTCTTTGAGATAAGATTTATTGATGTATTTTAGCTTGATCTACCCTACGGTGACAAGTCTAAGTTAAGTCATAAAATCTGAAACAATAGGTTGCACTCATAAACATGTATTTAAGTTAGTTGAATACATGTTGACCGAATAATGCGATAATTAATAGTGAAAGATGAATATGAGATATTTTAGTTCACTTATTAATTTGAGACTGTCTCGAACTTAATTTAGTATTAATATGATCGACCCTACAGCAGCATATTAGTAGCTAAATTATTTTATCGCGGACTAGTAAATTGTTTTATGTATTTTTCTTAAGAGTTGCATTCATGCATCACGTTTACTATTCCGAAATATGATGTTTATTATGAATGTATGATCGAATTTTAATTTATTTATTTATTCAACAATTATGTCTATTATAAACTCATTTGTTGGTTTACTCTCGAACAAAAAACTAACTGGGGAACGTAATTACGTTAATTTGAAAATCCAATATTAGCATACGAATGATTTGTGAGAATCAAGAGTTCGTTCTCACAGAGGATTGTCCTCCAGAACCTCTCGCTAGTGCTTCTCGTGCCGTATGAAATAAATATGATAGTTGGATCCGAACCAACAATAAGGTGCGTTGCTACATGCTTGCTTCCGTGAATGTTGTTCTTAAGAAGAAACATTAGTACATGCAGAACTCATACGAGTTATGAGAATCTTTACAAGTCATGTTTAGCAAACCTTCTGAACAAAGTCGACATGAATCGCCTCGTAGATTCATGAAGGGTAAGTTGAAGAAGGACACTTCGGTAAGAGATTATGTACTTGACATGATCAAAATTGTACACAAGGCGGCAATACAAGAGGCCACCATTGAAGAGATGACTCAAATTAGTATAAATATTGGGTCACTCATGCCAGACTTTTCTGCGTTCACATCCAACTATATTAAGAATAAGTTGGTTTATAGCATGACTAAATTGCTAAAACGATTTGCAGACTTTTGAAGCCATATTTAAGCATAAGGCTAAAAAGTATGAGGCAAACGTTGTCAAGCAAAGTTTGTCTTCCTCTACCGTTAAGAACAAAAAGAGGAAGAGGGCGAAAGGTGGGTCTGAATCAGGACACGAGGAAGCTATGAGCATCCTAGGGCAAGTGAAATAAGAACAACTCCATGAACAAAATCCATAAGAGAAAATGTTTTCATTATGGAGTTCATGGGCATTGAAAGAGAAACTATAAAAGGTATCTCTGCGATAAGAAAATCAAAACGAAAAGGTAAATTTGATTTACTGGTTTTTGGAAACTTATTAGTGGAAAATGATTTGTCATTCTGAATATTTAAATCAGAGACCACTAATCGCATTTGTTCTTCTTTAGATGTTTGGTTCTTCAAAGGGACTTGCCAAATGGAATGTCACAATGAATGTTGGAAAATGGGCGATCATTTTTTTGTAAAGACCATATGAACAGTCCACTTAGAATTTAGGCATAGATTCATTGTTTTGAACAATGTATACTTTATTCCTAAACTTTTCTAGAAATTTGATTTCTCAATTATGATTGCATGAATAAGATTGTTATTTTACTTTTTCTGATAATAAAATTGTTATTTCAGAAAATGGTTATCATGCAAACATAGAACATGGACTGTATTATAAATGTCTGAAAATGATCAATAAATAATTTATGAATTATTTTAAGTAGCAAATTATTGATCAATCATGCGTTCTAAAACTTCTAAGAGTGATAACACATATATTTGGCATCTAAGGTTAGTACATACTAACCTGGATAGGATAAACATGATAGTAAATGAATGTCCTTTGAGAGAGTTGAAAGTCAACACTCTTCATGTTTACCTAAAGCAAAAGAAAACTGAATCTTCTGGAAAGATTAAAGAATTCCTAGAGATGTTGAAAAACATTTAGGTAGATCACTCAAAACTCTTTGATAAGATCAAGGAAGAGAAAACTTGGATTACGAATTCAAGGACTAATAGTTGGAGCATGGAATTCAATCCAACTCACAGCACCTGAAACTCTACAATAGAAGTTTCTTAGAAATGGTTAGATCAATAATGAACTATACTCCTCATTACCAATGTCTTTCTTGTGATAGGCACTAGAAACCGCAATCTACATTTGGATGTAGCAACAAACAAGTCAATCCATAAGACTCCCATAGAGTTGTGGAATGGTTGTAAAGTTAGTTTACAATACTTTCACTTATGTGAGTGTTTGGCACACGTGTTGAAAGGAATGACTGAAAAGTTGAAACTGTGGTCTAAAGTGTGTCTATTTCTAGTCAATCTATTCGAAACTGGAGGAAGTTTCGTAGCACTCAAGATAAAAGATGATTCGTATCGACGAATATTACTTTTATTGAAGAAAGCTAGATAACAAACTTTAACCTTCATAGTTAAATAATATTGGAAGAAATTTAAGTCGATGAGATCGGCACACCTCAGTTAACTACTAATAAATTACCACAACAAAAGACCACAATTCCTGATTAGAACATCTTGGTACCTCGTCGTAGTGGGAGGGTAGTTAGACTACTCACCTTCTACGAGCATGATGAGAAGTACCTCTAGTAGTGTACGACACAAATCAAGATGATTTATTGTCATACAAGCATGCAATGGAATATTCTAATAAGGAAAAATGGCAAGGTGCGATAAATCCTATAACATCTGGAAAATTTGTAGATCCACATGATGAGATCAAATATATTTGATATAATTGGATCTATAAGAATAAGAGAGGTATGAACAAGAAAGTATAGACTTTCAAAAGGTTAGGCTAATAGCAAAGTGGAGGGAGTTGACTATGAAGAAACTTTCTTACATGTTGCTAAGCTTAGTTTCATACACATCCTCTTATCCATCACATCCAACATTTATTATATGATATGAAAATTGGATGTCAAGACAGCTTTTTTGAATAGCTATCTTAAGGAGAGCATCTATAAGATGCAACCAGAAGGGTTCATTGATCAAGACCAAGAGCAGAAAGTCTGTTAGCTGCAAAAGTCCATTTGTAGACTTAAACAAGCATGTAAGTCCCGAAATCTAAGGTTTGATGAAACAATCAAAGCCCATGGATTTGAGGAAAACAATTGATGAACCTTGTGCATACAAGTATATCAAAGAAAAGAAAGTGGTTTTCTTAGTAGTTTATATTGATGATGTCTGTCTCATTTGGAATGACATATGATATCATATGTCGTTGAAAACGATGGGTTCGAGCGAAACGTATCCTCAAATATCCTAGGAAGAGCAATGTATTATATGCTCGTGTATTTAGGTGGAGACCTGAACCTTGAAGGATAATTGATTTTGACTCTTAGTCAAAGAAAGTCGAAAGATGACATCTTGATGGTATAGTTGTTATTTGAAACAACTCAATACTATATGACCATATAAACTGAATAGCAGCTTGTAAAGCAGCTAAAAGACAATTACCAAATTGTGCCTTCAAAATTGTTTGAAGCACATTTGGAGCGAATGAGTTTGAGAGACATATCTCATATGCTTTAGAGCAAGTGGGAGATTGTTAGGCATGATGCTCTTAAAGCATGTATTTGACATTCTTTAATTGAAATAAATAAATAAATTTGAAATTAATTTTTCATATAATCATTTCGATTATGCATTTAATGCATAATATAAACATCAGAAAATTCCAAGTCTATTAAAGAGACTCTGACTTAAGTATATATATTATACTGGAGGATTTAAGCTATAGCTAATAGACTAAAATGTCCGTAGTGAGTTAAAGTTGGGATCTTTAACTAAACACTACTAGTACGGTCCACGAAACATTTACAATGTAGTAACTTTGATCCGAATTACTGATGTAGAGACATCGAAGGTGGAGGTACTTTGTGTAATTCGATTACATAGGACTGGACCAGACATGATCTAGAATCATAAATAAGATACCGTTGATATTATGGTTCTAGAACATGTCAACTGATGATCATATGCGAATTGATCTAAATCCTGAGTAGGCATAAACTCCTGTTTATGTTAACGAGTTCTTTTGACTCATAGGTAATGGCATGTAACCATGTCGAGCCTAAAACTTATGTCTTGAAGATCCGTTGAGATAAATGGCTGGGAATGTGTTCTACAGATATGGAATCCAACCCTTCTTGCGAGAAGCTGGAATATTGATTCCCTTAAGTGTTAGTTCTGGAACTGAACAGTAGAGCGCTCTGATTTATGAATAAGTTCATAAATCAACTGTTTACTAGTGAACTAATGGAACTTAAGGATAAAGAAGTAATTAGAGGGGCAAAACGGTAACTACGCCTAGCTCTAGTTACGAATCAATTATTGGAGGATCAAATTGCATGTAGTGATTATATCAATGGACTATCTTGATCTTTTGAGTAAAATATATTGTAATGACAAGAGTGCAATTCCAAGTCATTAGTGGAGTCACTTGGAATTAATAGATCGAATTAATTATATTAAAGAGTTTGATAAATTATTCGATTTATTGGAGCTTGAAGTTACATGTCCATAGGTCCTCAACCACGGCTCCTGTTAATCTACATTTGAACTTAAGAAATTAGAACGAATTCATTCACGTTGCATTTTGGAAATAGTTTCCCAAAATAGAAACTCCGAACTAATTAGAAAAAATCATGATTAGTTACATTAGATTTAATTATTGAATTGAATCTAATGGAAATTGAATACTAGATTCAAGAAAAAGGAAACATTGGCATTTATGGAATTTCTAATTGTAGAAATTCATTATTTACTATGTAAATATATATGATATATTTATATAATAAATAAAAGGAAAAATTATATATTTTTATATGTAATTTTCAAAATTATATATATAAATATATTTATGTATGTTTTAATTACTTACAAGAGTTGTATTTAATTAATAACTCTCTTAAGGTAAGAGAAGGAAGAGTTATTTTCCTAGTAGGAAACTTTGAGTGAGTTATGGTAGGAGTTTAACTCCTCCCATATCTATAAATATACATATGAGATATAGATCTTATGAGAGATAATTATTGATTTATGAAATCATTAAGATTACACTAAAAAGAAGAAAAAGTTCTTCAACCCTAAACATACAAAAGCCATCCCTTGTTCAAGAAACAAAAAGAGATTTTTGATCTTGAAATTTTGATTTCTAAAACGTGAAAGAAAAGTTCGATTCACTTAAGTTGGTGCCCACACACCTAGTAGAAGGAGAACGTGGTTGATATCAATGGTGAAAAAGATCAAAGCCATGTGTGCATCAAATTCTAGAAAAGTATGAACTCAAAAGTTCAACCAAAAGAACGAAGGACGGGAAGCTTTCTGTAAGTTTTCTATTTCTTTCTTATGCATAATTAAAATAAGTATCGTTTATGGGATCCTCGTTTTTATGTTAGTTATTTTTGAAATATACTAGGAACATAAATCCCACCAAATTCCCCAATTGGGTCGAATTAGTTCGATCCTGTTTACTCGTTGGGTCGAATCGTTCGGATCCGAATGGGTAAAACACCAACACTTTTGGCTTCTTCTTCAATATTCATTCAGGACATTATTCAACTAACCTATGTTATTATAAAATCTTGATAATATTTTTCACATTCATTCATTTCCCCTCTTAACTCTTTCTCACACACCCTCTCACACGCACACACTATGCACTCACCGAAACATATTCTTCAATGCTAAGAAAGTTGTTTTATGTATAAACTTTAAAATCATGTGCAAAATGAAAAAGTATGAATTAATCTTTATAGACAAAAACAGTAGTACTATAAAAAGAAATGCGTATGTTTTGATACAAAATACATGAAACTAGCAAGGAGGAAAAATGCATCATTGGGCCAAGCATTACAAATGAAATTAAAAATACCTTTAGTAATGGTGATGCAAAGGTTTCAGTCTCCGACAATCTTCAGATGTAAGTGGTGTACAACAATGGAAATTCAAAGTTTTGTGATGGTGGGTATCTCAAAGGTCAGTTAAAGAATTAGTTTATTTAAAAAGTATATTATAAAGATGTTTTAATAGTAGAGAGAAGAGTGAGTTGTTAATTATTAATAAGGGGTATTTTGGGAACTGAAAAGTATGGGTTTTTATGACTTTTGACAAGAAGGTGCAAATTAGGAAATAGAAAAAAATTGCTCTGGCAGCAACAATCCTTGCTCTGGCAATATTGCCAGCCGGGGAGAATAGACGGATTTTTTTGGAAACCACCCTGCCCGATCCTCTGGATAGTTTCGAACGTGCCTACCGTCCCACCGAGTCGATGCTTCTGGACGGTCATTCCTTGATAAATCAGATCGAAGAAATCAGGGAACAAGCGACCCTAGGTGAATCCACGGGGTGATTTCCACGCGACCTAAAACAGAAGGATCCTTATGAGATATGTGTCAATACTCATTTTAGGGAACAAGGACTCCATCTAAGGAAGAGTCATAATGCATGCAAATTGTATCCCTAGAATCAAAGAGAATCTCAACCTACTTAGATCTCACCTAGTTGGTATAGATACACATCTGATATGACCATTCTAATCATAATCAACAATTTTGCCGCATCCTTCTCTACAATTCAAGTTGTTTAAGTTTTTAACACTTGACTGATTTAAGCATCGGAGGAGGTTCCGCCAGCAACACCCCACCCCAGCGTGTAACATTTGTTTTGTCGGTACATGGAAGCACGGAATTGACAGGACTTTGGAGCAAGGAGTACCGGATTCAGAAATCAGATATTTACCCTTCATCAATTGGCTACCTCGACTCTAACAAGGCAACCAACTCATCCTTCTCCTTGCGGACCTTCTCCCGGGACCGCTGAAGGTCGTCGGCCCGCTCCCGACTTTCCTTCAGATTCGCATTTTCAATTGCGGTGAGGCGACATTTCTCTAAAACCGTGAGCTCGGATTTGATCATGGCCAGCTCCTCGACGACCATCTGCCTCTCGACCATCGCTATCAGGTCCACCTCGCCCTCCGACATGGAGATCTTGGCCTTCATCCCCTCGATAGAAGTTTTAGCTTCTTAATATGGTCATATGGATTAATATGGAGATTATTGCATTTTTGGTGCCACTACTATAGTTCGCTGGAGTTTTTACCCCGTATCTTTTCGGCCTGACACATTTGGTGGCACAACTTCAACAACGGTAACAATTTTGGTGCCAATTAAGGCCCAATTCCAAAATTGATACAAAATCCCCACATGCGGACATCGTGACATGAAAATTGGCCCGCACATGGGGGATTTCGAGCCAATTTTGGAATTGGACCTCAATTGACACCAAAATTACCACAAATTTTGAAGTTGTAGCATCAAATGTGCTAGCCCGATAAGATACAGGGTAGAAACGCCAGCGAGCTATAGTTGTGGCACCGAAAATGCTATACTCCCCTTATTTTATTGTCTTTTTAGTTCCGCAAACATTAAAATTTGTTGTTTACAGGAAGTAATTAATAGCTATAATGTACAAATAGACATTTTATGCTATTACATAACTAGGCTACAAAAGGGACCCAAAAATTTGTTATAACATACCTCTCTCGGGGAATGAAGTATAGGAAATATTTTTTATACAATATGGTTGAAAATACATCACGTCATTATTGTAGGAGCACTATATCAAAAAAAATCAATTATGTGGTATATTCTTAAGTATAAGGTTTATGAGATGTCTTTAAGAGCATCTCCAATGTAGAGTCAAATGGGGTTTCAAATCAATTTAAAAAAGTATTACATTCACCCCCTTCATAAATATAGAATCTTACAACCCCCAAGATAATTTTGTCCGTAAATAGTTTATGCAATTTTTATAAATTTAAAATGTCAAAAATATTACATTTACCCCTTGTTGAATATAAAATCTTGCAACTACCCATTGAGAGCAATTTTGTCCGTAAATATTTCATGTCATTCCTATAAATTTTAAATTTCAAAAAATTTACAGTTATCACCCTGTTGAATAAAAAATCTTCCAATTACCTCCCTGAGGGTAATTTCGTCCGTAAATATTTCATTTAATTTTTATAAATCTTAAAAATAACCCCCAGAGGTAAAATTGAAAATTTCCAGGTAATGTTAGAGATAATAGAGCAGGGGATTAATTGTAAGACAGTGATAAACTTGAGGGGGGTTTTCGGAATTACCAATATGTGAGGGGAATTTTTGTAATTCAGCCTTACCTCATGGGGTATTCGTAATTATCCTATTAATTAGCTAAAAGTCTCATTTGAAAAATTATTCATAAATAATAAAGAGGTTAATGTCAATTTTTTAAATAAATATGGAGGTTTCCAATGTTTAAAGTTAATAACGGGAAAATTGTCAATATTTTTAAGTCAATAGGGGCAGTTTTGTATTTTGTGTGGGAGTATAATTTTCATTATTTTTAAGTCAATCCATCTTTCTCAGTAAAATGGTCTATTACGCGTTCTCTCTATTCCATCTGAGAGAAAAAATGTACTAAAAAATATTCCATAAATTTGCGTAAACAGACTAAAATACCCATTTATAACACATGCCACATATTTTTATAACACGGGAAGGTAAAGCGCCATATTTATCGTAATACATGGGATAATATGTCCATTTATGATCATAACACATTGGGATAAAATGTCACATTTATTATAAAACAGGGAGATACAGTGTCACATTTATAATAACACGGAGATAAAGTTTAACATTTATACGTTGACCGAGTCAAAATGTCAAAGTATAGTATATAAAATGGATAATTTTGTCAATTAGTATTATTTTTTTTGTAAGTTTAAAATGATCAACAGACGGTATTGAAAAATGTTTTTTTCAAATTATAAATAAAATATTATGCACATATCAGAGGTTGTTGATATAGACAGAGCAATTCTCCTAATCTAATGCCATAGCAATTTCTTGATATTTGTCAATATTATTACCTTTTTCCACAGACTGAATTTTCATCTTCACGTCTCTAAAGATATGAATAGTTGACCAACGGCTAAGCTACCGCCACCGGATTATTAGTCCAAGCTCAGGGTACAAAACGACATATTCAACATCACCATTAAGGAAAAGATATATATGTCAAGGCCGAATCAAGCGGTGATAATTAATCTGCCTCTCACGATCTGCGAATTGGAAATTTTAATGCCACTGGACTTATTCAAGGGGAATCTGCCTCGGAATAATCGATTCTTAAATGGAAAAGAAATTACAGGAAAAAAAATGGAAACAAATTTTTCAGATAGGGACGATGACATTATCCCTCCGAAACACGAATCTGGGAGCGAGATTGAGACGACGTCTGCTGAAAAATGTTGCAGATCCATTAACGGTTGTAATCATGGGAGTTATCTCCTCGATATCCGCTGGGGAGAATGGCTAGCGATATTGCCAGAGCAAGGATTGTTGCTGGCAGAGCAATTTTTTTTTATTTTCTAATTTGCCCCTTCTAGTCAAAAGTCATAAAAACTCATACTTTTCAGTTCCTAAAATACTCCTTATTAATAATTAACAACTCACTCTCTTCTCTCTCCTATTAAAACATCATTAACTATTTTTTCTTTTCCCAAAAAATCTTTAAACATGAAAACAATTAAAGTTGAATTTCCATTTTGTTTATTTAATCTGATTAAATTTGCAAAATGAAAATTCAGATTAAATGAAAATTACCTCTATGGAAGCCAAATGGGTGAGTTCTTAAATAATAATAAGAATACATGCATGCAATACAGAGAAGGGTGATTCTATTACAAGATTTTGTTGGTCAAAAGTAATTGAGATATCCTTTCATTAAGTGACAAGTGTCCCTAAAAATTAAAAAAAAAATTAATAAAGAATTACTCAAATACATTTTTACCCTTCCATTATATTTTTATCTCAATTTCAAAAAAATAATTAATTATGTTTTCATGAAGCGGCGGTGGCGGAGCCTGCGTGGCCGGAACTGCCCACTTTAATTTGGCCTTCACGTGGCCAGATCTGGCGCCAGATCTGGCCTCTGCGTACTCGTTAATAATGACAATTTTTCCATTGTTGTTGTTAGAGGGAACCTTCACAAGTTCAACTGCACCTTCAGCACGGCTCCGTGTCGGCATTTGTTAAGTGAGTATTCATTATGAGCACCTCGGTATTAACCCATGATATTAAAGGTCCTATGGTGAGTTTCTAAGTGACTGCATATTTAATATACTACTCCTTTCGGTTCATATTTAATATACTACTCCTTTCGGTTCAAATATGCCAATTAATATGAAATATAAAAATTTGACAAATGTGCCAATTAATATAAACCGGAGGGAGTAGTTACTTAAATACTTATGAGGAATTATTCAATAACTTTTTTTAATGGTTTAGGTGCTTGGGGTGGTCGGACTTTGTGGAAGATGGAAATGGCGGCGGAGGTGGTGGTGGGCCGGTGGTGATAGGATTTTGAAGGAGGAGAGAGATGAAAATGGAAGATGGAGAGAAAGAATGAGGGATTTTTTTTTAATTTTTTTGTGTTTATTAAACATATTTATAAAAGGGTGTAAAAGTAAATTATAATTTTCAGATTTGTCCAACAATAAAAAGGGGTCCAATTGATATTTTTGTTTTGGACAAAATTATGTAGCTTAAATTTAATTTTGATAAATTTTAATGGTCAAGATGAATTATCTTATGGGAGATAGTTTTTTGAGCTATCTCATAATAGACTAACCCTATAGAGAATACATGCAATATTCTTTGCTTTTTCCTTTCAACGGAAGGCCATTTTGGCTTCTTCTTCAATATTCATTCAGGGCATTATTCAGCTAACCTATGTTATTATAAAATCTTGATAATATTTTTCACATTCATTCATTTCCCCTCTTAACTCTTTCTCACACACCCTCTCACACGCACACACTCTGCACTCACCGAAACATATTCTTCAATGCTAAGAAAGTTGTTTTATGTATAAACTTTAAAATCAAGTGCAAAATGAAATAATAAGAATTAATCTTTATAGACAAAAACAGTAGTACTATAAAAAAAAATGCGTATGTTTTGATATAAAATACATGAAACTAGCAGGGAGGAAAAATGCATCATTGGGCCAAGCATTACAAATGAAATTAAAAAATACCTTTAGTAATGGTGATGCAAAGGTTTCAGTCTCCGACAATCTTCAGATGTAAGTGGTGTACAACAATGGAAATTCAAAGTTTTGTGATGGTGGGTATCTCAAAGGTCAGTTAAAGAATTAGTTTATTTAAAAAGTATATTATAATGATGTTTTAATAGTAGAGAGAAGAGTGAGTTGTTAATTATTAATAAGGGGTATTTTGGGAACTGAAAAGTATGGGTTTTTATGACTTTTGACTAGAAGGTGCAAATTAGGAAATAGAAAAAAATTGCTCTGGCAGCAACAATCCTTGCTCTGGCAATATTGCTAGCCGGGGAGAATAGACGGATTTTTTTGGAAACCACCCTGCCCGATCCTCTGGATAGTTTCGAACGTGCCTACCGTCCCACCGAGTCGATGCTTCTGGACGGTCGTTCCTTGATAAGTCAGATCGAAGAAATCAAGGAACAAGCGACCCTAGGTGAATCCACGGGGTGATTTCCACGCGACCTAAAACAGAAGGAAGAGTCAATACTCATTTTAGGGAACAAGGACTCCATCTAAGGAAGAGTCATAATGCATGCAAATTGTATCCCTAGAATCAAGGAGAATCTCAACCTACTTAGATCTCACCTAGTTGGTATAGATACACATCTGATATGACCATTCTAATCATAATCAACAATTTTGCCGCATCCTTCTCTACAATTCAAGTTGTTTAAGTTTTTAACACTTGACTGATTTAAGCATCGGAGGAGGTTCCGCCAGCAACACCCCACCCCAGCGTGTAACCTTTGTTTTGTCGGTACATGGAAGCACGGAATTGACAGGACTTTGGAGCAAGGAGTACCGGATTCAGAAATCAGATATTTACCCTTCATCAATTGGCTACCTCGACTCTAACAAGGCAACCAACTCATCCTTCTCCTTGCGGACCTTCTCCCAGGACCGCTGAAGGTCGTCGGCCCGCACCCGACTTTCCTTCAGTTCCGCATTTTCAATTGCGGTGAGGCGACATTTCTCTAAAACCGTGAGCTCGGATTTGATCATGGCCAGCTCCTCTACGACCATCTGCCTCTCGACCATCGCTATCAGGTCCACCTCGCCCTCCGACATGGAGATCTTGGCCTTCATCCCCTCGATAGAAGTTTTAGCTTCTTAATATGGTCATATGGATTAATATGGAGATTATTGCATTTTTGGTGCCACTACTATAGTTCGCTGGCGTTTTTACCCCGTATCTTTTCGGCTTGACACATTTGGTGGCACAACTTCAACAACGGTAACAATTTTGGTGCCAATTAAGGCCCAATTCCAAAATTGATAAAAAATCCCCACATGCGGATATCGTGACATGAAAATTGGCCCGCACATGGGGGATTTCGAGCCAATTTTGGAATTGGGCCTCAATTGACACCAAAATTACCACAAATTTTGAAGTTGTAGCATCAAATGTGCTAGCCCGATAAGATACAGGGTAGAAACGCTAGCGAGCTATAGTTGTGGCACCGAAAATGCTATACTCCCCTTATTTTATTGTCTTTTTAGTTCCGCAAACATTAAAATATGTTGTTTACAGGAAGTAATTAATAGCTATAATGTACAAATAGACATTTTATGCTATTACATAACTAGGCTACAAAAGGGACCCAAAAATTTGTTATAACATACCTCTCTCGGGGAATGAAGTATAGGAAATATTTTTTATACATTATGGTTGAAAATACATCACGTCATTATTGTAGGAGCACTACATCAAAAAAAATCAATTATGTGGTATATTCTTAAGTATAAGGTTTATGAGATGTCTTTAAGAGCATCTCCAATGTAGAGTCAAATGGGGTTTCAAATCAATTTAAAAAAGTATTACATTCACCCCCTTCATAAATATAGAATCTTACAACCCTCAAGATAATTTTGTCCGTAAATAGTTTATGCAATTTTTATAAATTTAAAATGTCAAAAATATTACATTTACCCCTTGTTGAATATAAAATCTTGCAACTACCCATTGAGAGCAATTTTGTCCGTAAATATTTCATGTCATTCCTCTAAATTTGAAATTTCAAAAAATTTACAGTTATCACCCTGTTGAATAAAAAATCTTCCAATTACCTCCCTGAGGGTAATTTCGTCCGTAAATATTTCATTTAATTTTTATAAATCTTAAAAATAACCCCCAGAGGTAAAATTGAAAATTTCCAGGTAATGTTAGAGATAATAGAGCAGGGGATTAATTGTAAGACAGTGATAAACTTGAGGGGGGTTTTCGGAATTACAAATATGTGAGGGGAATTTTTGTAATTCAGCCTTACCTCATGGGGTATTCGTAATTATCCTATTAATTAGCTAAAAGTCTCATTTGAAAAATTATTCATAAATAATAAAGAGGTTAATGTCAATTTTTTAAATAAATATGGAGGTTTCCAATGTTTAAAGTTAATAACGGGAAAATTGTCAATATTTTTAAGTCAACAGGGGCACTTTTGTATTTTTTGTGGGAGTATAATTTTTATTTTTTCTATAAATATGTAATATGCAAATTTTTAAGTTAACGTATGAAAGTTTTTGCTAATAAAAATAACATGGAGGTAAAGTTTAACATTTATAATAAAACAGGGAGATACAGTGTCACATTTATAATAACACGGAGATAGAGTTTAACATTTATACGTTGACCGAGTCAAAATGTAAAAGTATAGTATATAAAATGGATAATTTTGTCAGTTAGTATTATATTTTTGTAAGTTTAAAATGATCAACAGACGGTTAGTTAAAACCTAGCTATTTTGCATTAAATCAAATATAAGTCAAAAAAGAAAACCTAATACTCAGATACTTTTGATGGTAAAATGAATTTAAGTGTGTTGTATGATAATTTTGATGGTAAAATGAATCGAGCTCGGACGAATTTTTATCGAACAAATTCGAGTTTAGTTTGATATTTTTACATATATTTTGTTAATTTTTAGTTTGTTGGGTCGAGCTCGAACCGATCTTCGAAAGCTATATGAAGAAAATATTTCAATTGACTCACTATTACGAGGGTACTTTAGTCCATTCCCGTTAAATATCACGCTCTATTACTTTCCTCTATCTCCCAATAGTTTAAGAATTATTTCCTTTCAAAGTTTTCCACCAAAATATTTTTGTTAATTTTTAGTTAGAGTCGGCTGAAAATCCACCAGTCTGATTCCTTTCTTCAGCAACAGATCAGTGGTCTTCTGGACCATTTTTGACTTTTCTGAAGTAAATTCTTTCTTGGTCAAATATCTTCTAAGGTTTGTACTAAGCTTCCATACTTAGCTGATGACTTTTGGAAATCATCAAAACCTCCCTTCACTTATAAGTTTTCATCTTCATCCAACAGAGTATAATTTTCATTTTTTCTATAAATATGTAATATGCAAATTTTTAAGTTCACATATGAAAGTTTTTGCTAATAAAAATAACACATTGTAAATTATGCTAATAAAACAGGGAGGTACGGTGTCACATTTATAATAACACGGAAATAAAGTTCAACATTTATACGTTGACCGAGTCAAAATGTCAAACTATAGTATATAAAATGGATAATTTTGTCAATTAGTATTATTTTATTTGTAAGTTTAAAATGATCAACAGACGGTATTGAAAAATGTTTTTTTTCAAATTATAAATAAATTATTATACATATAAGAGGGCGGTTGATATAGACAGAGCAATTCTCCTAATCTAATGCCATAGCAATTTCTTGATATTTGTCAATATTATTACCTTTTTCCACAGATTGAATTTTCATCTTCACGTCTCTAAAGATATGAATAGTTGACCAACGGCTCAGCTACCGCCACCGGATTATTAGTCCAAGCTCAGGGTACAAAACGACATATTCAACATCACCATTAAGGAAAAGATATATATGTCAAGGCCGAATCAAGCGGTGATAATTAATCTGCCTCTCACGATCTGCGAATTGGAATTTTAATGCCACTGGACTTATTGTCGGGGCTCCGTATACTTTGTACTCCTTAAGGTCTTTGCTCCCAATAAAAAAAAATCGATTAATTTAATTTTACTGTAATTCATTTTGGTTGTGGGAGATTTACTACTATAACAATGGGTCTTAGATTCTAATTCCTAATCGGATGGAGAATAAACTCAATTGAAAACATGGAGGAATTTCTGGGAAGGATTTCAAATATTATCAGTAATAAAATATTACTCAAAAATTAAGTATTATATGTAATGAACATATCTCATGTAGTATTTTATTTATATAAGTCGAATCGAGTCTCTCTAATGATATCAAACATTACTTTCGCGTTGAGTTACACTTCACACAAATATTGAAGGTGAAATCTAACAAAAGGTGCGAAAAAGACTTTTTTTTTTAGTGATATAAATGTCACATTATCCTTAATTTAATGATATGATTACTTCAAACTATCAATAATTCAGTTCACGTTGTAAGGTTGTATTCAGCCCTACAGCTACTTGAACTTATATTGACCTTTTTTGGATTTGACTTGGTATATATATAGAAACACTATTTTCAATAACACCCCTATTTAAATATGTTATTTAATTATTTCCCCTGTCCACAACCAATTATACAAGATTTTAATTCCGACCGAGTTGATTAAATCCAAATTAGTGTTATATGTAATGAACACTAATTGAAAATTTTGCTCTTTTTAGTTTATAGCGATTGATTGATAAAATTTTGCTCTTTTTAATTTTATCACGAAATTTAAGCAAGAGTTAAAAATGTGAGGTACTTGGAGTTGATGGATCAGAACGATGTGAGCTTAAGGCCAAGGTTGAAATCCCAAACCGAGGATGTCGAGCTTAACGAATGCATCCAGGAGGTCCAAAGCGAGAATGAGGTTCGGTTGATTAGAGAATTTCTCAATTTCCCTGTGCACTTGGCGACTGTTTATAGGAAAGTCCAAGGATTGCTCGAGAGCAAATTTTACAAAGGGGTCGAGCTAAAGATGATTCCTGACAAACTAGACTATTATTTAGAGGCCATGAAGTTCGACGAGAACAACAAATGTCAATATTATCCTACCGAAGTCTATCCTAGGATTGAGTATGAATATGATGAGCAAGATGATGCTCCAAATGATTCTCCTAGTTCTCCGAATGTCGATTAGTTTAGGTCACCATTTGAGTTTTTTGAGATTTTGAACATGTATTTCTATTATTGCTTTGTCCCAAATACTCTTTACTGAATTTTTTACTGTAAACTAGTCCTATGCTTACTCCAACATGTTTATTTAACCTGATCTTGACAAAAAATAATCGTCATCAACGCAGAAGTATATAAAATATTAACCTCTTTAGACAATCGTCTTTTATTTAGAAACAAAACCAAACCACTTTAATCTCTGTGTAGTCTGAAAAACTCAATTGTTGCGAAACATATACTGGAAATTCAGGATTTCTTCTTCGATTGGTTGGTACGATGTTCCACAAATAAATGATCATGAGCGCTAATCTCTTCGAACAAACTACCATAAGCTAAAAAATGCGCGCAACCGAAACGGGCTCGGTGCCAAAAAGAGTCGCACGAAATGAAAGTTCAGATCGAATTTCCAAAAATAGTAAAAAAAAATCATCAAGTGAGCCTAGCGTAGCTGTCAAGTTGAGGAGCACAATCAAGTTGGGCTTAGATATTTCGGTCGGACCTAGAATAGTGATTTCTGAAGGTCCCACTATTAATCCTATTTCCGATCCGCTTAAGGAGACCACTATTCAGAATGAAATGGGTAGATCAGAGGGGCAACATGTCCCTTTACCTACTGAGCCTCTTATTAATTCAAATACGATCGAACAACCTGATATTGAGGTCGGTGGGGGACTTAATCAAGGACCCCCTATTGCGCCCTTAATCGATGAGGACATCGGGAACGGTCCCTCCTTGGAACCTGATTTTGAGGCACTTAACAACAACCCTTCTCCCCATTCTAACGATGATATTGTTGAGCTCATTTGTCCACCATAAGTGTGCCACCAGTGACGGCTTCGATCAATCAAATAGATAGGGACGAGGACATTATCCCTCCGAACCACGAATCTGGGAGCGAGATTGAGACGACAACTTCTGCTGAAAATGTTGCAGATCCATCAATGGTTGTAATAATGGGAGTTATCTTCTCGATATCCGCTGGGGAGAATAGGTATATTTTTTTGGAAACCACCCTCCCCGACCCTCTGGATAGTTTTCGAACGTGCCCATCGTCCCATCGAGTCGATGCTTCTGGACGGTCGTTCCTTGATAAGTCAGATCGAAGAAATCAAGGAACAAGCGACCCTAGGTGAATCCACGGGTTGATTTCCACGCAACCTAAAATAGAAGGATCCTTATGAGATATGTGTCAATACTCATTTTAGGGAACAAGGACTTCATCTAAGGAAAAGTCACCATGCATGCAAACTGTATCCCTAGAATCAAGAAGAATCTCTACCTACTTAGATCTCACATAGTTGGTATAAATACACCTCTGATATGATCATTCTAATCATAATCGACAACTTTGCTGCATCCTTCTCTACAATATAAGTTCTTTAAGTTTTTAACACTTGACCGACTTAAGCATCGGAGGAGGTTCCGCCAGCAACACCCCACCCCGGCGTGTAACCTTTGTTTTGTAGGTATTTGGAAGCATGGAATTGATAGGACTTTGGAGCAAGGAGTACCGAATTCAGAAATTAGATATTTACCCTGCATCAATTGGCTACCTCCACTCTAACAAGGCAGCCAACTCATCCTTCTCCTCGCGGACCTTCTCCCAGGACAATTGAGGGTAGTCGGCCTGCTCCTGACTTTCCTTCAGATCCGCAGCACAAGCGTCCGCATTTTCAATTGCGATGAGGCGACATTTCTCGAAAACCATGACCTCGAATTTGATCATGGCAAGCTCCTCTGCGACCATCTGCCTCTCTACCACCGCTATCGGGTCCACCTCGCCCTCCAACATGGAGACCTTGGCCTTCATCCCCTCGATAGAAATTTCAGCTTCTTAATATGGTCATATGGATTAATATGGAGATTATTGCATTTTTGGTGCCACAACTATAGTTCGCTAGCGTTTTTACCCCGTATCTTTTCGGCCTGACACATTTGGTGCCACAACTTCAACAACGGTAACAATTTTTGTGCCAATTAAGGCCCAATTCCAAAATTGACGCAAAATCAACACATGTGGACCTCGTGACATGAAAATTGGTCCCCACATGGGGGATTTCGAGCCAATTTTGGAATTGGGCTTCAATTGACACACCAATTTTGAAGTTGTGGCACCAAATGTGCCATCCCGATAAGATACAGGGTAAAAAACCTAGCGAACTATATTTGTGGCACCAAAAATACTATATTCCCCTTATTTTATTGTCTTTTTATTTCCGCAAACATTAAAATCTATTGTTTACATGAAGTAATTAAAAGCTATAATGTACAAATAGACATTTACGCTATTACATAACTAGGCTACAAAATGTACCCAAAAATTTGTTATAACATACCACTCTCGGGGTATGAAGTATAGGAAATATTTTTTATATATTATGGTTGAAAATACATCACGCCATTATTGTAGGAGCACTATATCATAAAAATCAATTATATGGTTTATTCTTAAGTATAAGGTTTACGAGAAGACTTTAAGAGCATCTCCAATGTAGAGTCAAATGGAGTTTCAAATCAATTTAAAAAAGTATTACATTCACCCCCTTCATAAATATAGAATCTTAGAACCCCCAAGATAATTTTGTTCGTAAATAGTTTATACAATTTTTATAAATTTAAAATGTCAAAAATATTACATTTATCCCTTGTTGAATTTAAAATCTTGCAATTACCCATTGAGAGCAATTTTGTCCGTAAGTATTTCATGTCATTCCTATAAATTTGAAATTTCAAAAAATTTACATTTATCACCCTGTTGAATAAAAATCTTCCAATTAACTCTCTGAGGGTAATTTTGTCCGTAAATATTTCATTTCATTTCTATAAAGAGAGAATTTCACTTTTGGTACCACAAGTAACCCTTACTTTAAGGTACGATACCATAACTTTAAAAACATACATATTTGGTACCACATGTTAACTGCCATCGACACATTTGGTACTTCCATCAATTTTTGTACGGAATATTTAATTTTAGACGGAAAATTGAAAAAAAATTTTACAGAATTTGTCCTATAGTTATAGATTGTTGCCAAACTTTGCCCCACATATTTTATAGCTGACAAATTTACCCCAATATTCATAAATTTGAAGCATTTCAATCCTAATTGTAAATATAATTAATTATAAATCCTATTTATATATGTTATATATTATAATTATTAAATCTCTTACACTAATTAGATTTTATATATAATATATATACACTAAATAATATTTTATATAAAATAAAAAAATATCAATAAAACTCAATGGATTTTTAAAATTTCAAAAAAATCTTTTAAACTAATTAGAATTTACATATAACACATATAAATTAAATAATGTTTTAAACAAATTTGAAAAATAAATATCAGTTAAACTTATTAAATTTTTTGTATTGAAAAAAATAATTTTTAACTAATTAGATAATAATATATATACAAATTAAACAATATTTATTATAAAGACTAAAAAATCTTTTTAAAATTATATAAATAATAATAATTCTAATTATTATATTTATTATAATTAAAAAAATAAAAAAAAAACTAAAAAACCTAAATCTAGTCAGTTTAAATGATTTTTTAAATTAAAAAATATAATAAAAATATTTATTTTTCAGATTTTATATAAAATATTATTTAATTTATTTAATATATATGTAAAATCTAATTAATTTAAACGATTATTTTTCGAAATTAAAAAAATCTAATAAATTTAATTTATATTTTATTAGATTTTATATAAAATATTATTTAGTTTATATATATAATCTAATTAGATAAATTTAATAATAATATATATATATATATATATATATATATATAATTTATAAAACTTGTGAACTTTGGGGTAAATTTATCAGCCAGAAAATATATGGGATAAACTTTGGCAGCAATCTATAACTATAGGACTAATTATGCAAATTTTTCATCAACTTTCCTTCCGAAATTGAATTTTTCGTCCAAAAATTGACGGAAGTACCAAATGTGTTGAGGACAGTTAACATGTGGCACCAAATGTGTATGTTTTAAAGTTATGGTACTGTAACCTTAAAGTAAGCTTACTTGTGGTATCAAAAGTGAAATTCTCTCTTTTTATAAATCTTAAAAATAACCCAGAGGTAAAATTAAAAATTTCCAGGTAATGTTAGAGATAATGGAGCAAGGGATTAATTGTAAGACGGTGATAAACTTGAGTGGGATTTTCGAAATTACCAGTATGTGAGGGGGATTTTTGTAATTTAGCCTTACCTCATGGGGTGTTCGTAATTATCCTATTAATTAGCTAAATACCTCATTTGAAAAATTATTCATAAATAATAAAGAGGTTAATGTCAATTTTTTAAATAAATAGGGAGGTTTCCAATGTTTAAAGTTAACAACGGGAAAATTGTCAATATTTTAAAGTCAACAGGGGCAGTTTTGTATTTTGTGTGGGAGTATGTTGGTCCCAAGTGGTCGGATGAGGTCTAGAGGGGGGGGGGGGGGGGGTGAATAGACCTCTAAAAAATTATCTTTCAAAATCTCTAATTTTTTCTGTCAGCAGACTAAGCTGATCAGGAATTGTAAGTTGATTAAGCTGATCTCGCACAAAGCTTTGAACAGCAGATTTGACCAGTCTTCTGATTTTACTAAGCTGATTTTATCAGAATCATAGTTTTAACTTTTAAATTTACTAACTTGCAGCGAATTTTTCTAGTGTTTTTCACAAGTAGTTTTTTTAACTTAGAAAAAGTTTTATCCCAAGTTTTGCAAACTCCTTTTTAAAACTTTTTAACAGTTAACCTTTTCGTGTTAAAGTATGCTCTTTTAAAATATGCAAAAAATAATGCAAGTATAACACAAATGATTTTTATAGTGGTTATATGGATAGAAATCCTTTAGTCCACTCTTCCAAGTCACGTAGATCTTGGGTTATACTATAAGCACACAGATTACAGTATACAATGCTTGCGCCAATCAACAAATGA
The DNA here is from genome assembly GCA_030819805.1 of Penstemon newberryi var. newberryi. Taxonomy (NCBI): domain Eukaryota; kingdom Viridiplantae; phylum Streptophyta; class Magnoliopsida; order Lamiales; family Plantaginaceae; genus Penstemon; species Penstemon newberryi. The sequence continues at coordinate 30,087,888 of JAUALY010000003.1, read as the reverse complement.
AAAGGCCACAAGTTCACAATAGGAAATCACAAAGAAACTCCTACTCTCTGAAGTAATATCCCTCACTTAGATGGATATCTACTTCTCACAACACGTTTCTCACAAAATCACTCAGATTTGTATGTATGTTTTGTTTTCTCTCTATTCTGCTTCGTCAACAAATAACTCTGCTGATGAGTGTTCTGTTCTTGAAGTTGAGACTTAGAAGAGTTCTGCTTCGATTTTAATCTCAGTTGTGTTGCTTCTTATTCTTCAACTCTTGAACTGAACTATTTATACTTGAGATTTGAAAATCTGCCCGTTGAGAGATCGACAGGTGTTCAGATCCTCGATTACTGGTCCCTTCTGCAGAAACGGCTACCTGCGACTGAACACTGTACACTCTGCTGTACTTGCTGTCAGTTCGCATTAAATGCACCAAGCTGATACGAGGTTTCTCTTCAATCATTTGTCATAAATACCCTTCCTCTTCAGCATTTATTACCGTTGCAATAACTTCTGATCCACTTCCACTCTGCTGATCGAAATCACTCGTCTGATGTACACTCGACTGATCCCAAACTTGAACTAATCTGATTTGAGTCGGCTGAAAATCCACCAGTCTGATTCCTTTCTTCAGCAACAGATCAGTGGTCTTCTGGACCATTTTTGACTTTTCTGAAGTAAATTCTTCCTTGGTCAAATATCTTCTAAGGTTTGTACTAAGCTTCCATACTTAGCTGATGACTTTTGGAAAGCATCAAAACCTCCCTTCACTTATAAGTCTTCATCTTCATCCAACAGTGTATAATTTTCATTTTTTCTATAAATATGTAATATGCAAATTTTTAAGTTCACATGTGAAAGTTTTTGCTAATAAAAATAACATATTGTGAATTATGCTAATTAAACGAAGAATAGGAATATTTTTTCGTTCATTCTATACAAAACTTTTTTCTTGGGGTTGACTAGTAATTCCATGGCAGGGAGATCCAATCCATCTTTCTCAGTAAAATGGTCTATTATGCGTTCTCTCTATTCCATCTGAGAGAAAAAATGTACTAAAAAATATTCCATAAATTTGCGTAAACAGACTAAAATACCCATTTATAACACATGCCACATATTTTTATAAAACGGGAAGGTAAAGTGCCATATTTATCGTAATACATGGGATAATATGTCCATTTATCATAACACATGGGGATAAAATGCCACATTTATTATAAAACAGGGAGGTACAGTATCACATTTATAATAACACGGAGATAAAGTTTAACATTTATACGTTGACCGAGTCAAAATGTCAAAGTATAGTATATAAAATGGATAATTTTGTCAATTAGTATTATTTTATTTGTAAGTTTAAAATGATCAACAGACGGTATTGAAAAATGTTTTTTTTCAAATTATAAATAAATTATTATACATATAAGAGGGCGGTTGATATAGACAGAGCAATTCTCCTAATCTAATGCCATAGCAATTTCTTGATATTTGTCAATATTATTACCTTTTTCCACAGATTGAATTTTCATCTTGACGTCTCTAAAGATATGAATAGTTGACCAACGGCTAAGCTACCGCCACCGGATTATTAGTCCAAGCTCAGGGTACAAAACGACATATTCAACATCACCATTAAGGAAAAGATATATATGTCAAGGCCGAATCAAGCGGTGATAATTAATCTGCCTCTCACGATCTGCGAATTGGAAATTTTAATGCCACTGGACTTATTCAAGGGGAATCTGCCTCCGAATTGGAATTTTAACGACTATACTTTGTACTTCTTAAGGTCTTTGCTCCCAATAAAAAAAATCGATTAATTTAATTTTACTGTAATGCATTTTGTTTGTGGGAGATTTACTACTATAACAATGGGTCTTAGATTCGAATTCCTAATCGGATGAGGAATTTCTGGGAAGGAGAATGGGTATTTTACTTTTTATTTTTTATTTTTAATATTATTATTATAATTAATCAAGGGATAATATTGACAACAAACAAAAGGTTGCTGTGGCTATATCATTATCAACTGCCATATCAGAATCAAGTGATAAATTGTTATAAATTATAATTAACTCATAAACGTTAACAAAAAAAAAATAAGTTTTTTTAACTTGCTATCCATAAGTACAACTAATTGAACCACAGAAAATAAACTTCCATTTGAAGTTAAAAAGAGACAGAAAGTTCCCATAAACAAGATGATTGTTTTCTTTGTTTTCTTGATGATTGTCTCCACTAAAGCCCAAGAAGTTTGCCAGCCTACAAAATGCCATAAATCAGGCCCGATTATCCGATTCCCTTTCAGATTAAAGGGCCGCCAGCCCGAACACTGCGGCTACCCAGGATTCGATCTTTCATGCAATTCACACAAAAGTTTAGAGTTCGACTTCCAGATTCCGATTTGGGCCTCGAATCGAAACATCGTCCTCCCAATTTTAGCAAAGGCCAAGGTTCAAGCAATAGACTACCAAGCTCAGGTACAACACATTTTATAAGCTTAGGTATAAGCTTGATTTAAATTTTACATTTATTTTTTCAATATTTATTGTTCAAATTCGTTTGATATGCATGATGAACAAGTTCGAGTATGAGTAACTAATAAATTTAATTTATTTTCGTGTCCTACTACTTAGGTTATTCGGGTAGTTGTTAACGGGTCATGCTTCCCGGCCCGGGTTCCTGAATTCAACGCCACCACCTCTTCTCCTTTTAAATTGTATGATGTGTATGATGACTTCAACAGTGGGACCACACTTTTCAATTGCTCCACGACGACAGATAATCAATTCTCTTTAGGCCCGATCCATATTTGTGATGATACTGAAGATTTCAAGATTTATGCTTTTAGATCGTATGCTATACCTCCATTGAATTGTATGAAGATGTACAGCACTTCTTATATTCCTCGGGGAATATTTAACCAGCCTCGCCTGTATTATCCGGAATCTGATTTGCATTGGCCCAAACCATTTTGTGGGGATTGTGAAGAAAGAGGGATGTACTGTAGGTTGAAGAATAATAATAATAATAATGGGACAAATAATAATGAAACTGAATGCTTTGAGATACCTGATGAACAGAAAAAGAAAGCTGAACAGAAAAAGAAAGCTGAACAGAAAAAGAAAGCTGAACAGAAAAAGAAAGCTGAACAGAAAAAGAAAGGTAACTACCCATTAATTAATTTTTATTTTATTTATTTTTAATTGGTGTAGTTTGGCATTAGGACATTTTTGTTTTTCTTATTTTTTTCTTATTTCTTATCAAGAATTTCAGCTATTTGTTGTTAGCTATAGAATGTGACTGTGATACAGAGGTGATTTTATGAACTGAGTGAATTCTAATTTGGAGGAGAACAGTGAAAGTGAGCTTTTATGTCGCGCAAACTAAGTGAGCTTCTATTTCTAAGGAACAATTCTGCAAATTTTCTATAGGAACAAGGTTGGGTTGTTTGTTCGAAAAAAAGCTTCTATAGGAACAATTCTGCAAATTTTCTTTCAATTTTCCGTCCAAAATTGAAATTTCCGGCCAAAAATTTGCGGTAAGTACCAAATGCGTCGAGGGCAGTTAACTTTTGGTACTTAATGTGTATGGTTTTTAACTTATGATACCGTAACTTTAATGTAAGGTCAATTACTCCTTCCTAATAGGGAAAAAACCCTAAATTGTGAATAAAAGTAACATAGTATTTTTCCCTTAGATTCTAATCAATTTCCATTCACATACAAGCACTTATATTTGAGAGAGGTTGTATACAAGCCGAGGGTAGTCGAGACTAGGTGTTGCATGAGACCTTAGAAGAGTTATGTCCATGACAATTGTTGTCAATATATATGATCTGATGGACTAATAATGTTATTTCTTTGTCTTACAAGTGTTTTGGAAATTGTAGTTATTGCAGTAGTACTAGTTGGTGTCTTCCTGATTGCACTAGCTTTCGCTGCATTGTATCACAACTACATTGTGAAGAAAAGAAAACAAGACAACAAGAAAAGGATTCTACAATTTTTGGAGGATTATAAAGCTTTTAGGCCCTCAAGATATACTTATGCAGAAATAAAGAAAATCACAGACAATTTTAAGCATAAGTTAGGCCAGGGAGGTTATGGAACCGTGTTCAAAGGTAAACTTTCGAACAACATTCTTGTAGCAGTTAAGCTTCTAAATCACATCAAAGGAAACGGTGAAGATTTCATAAATGAAGTAGCAACAATCGGCAAAATCCACCACGTAAATGTGGTTCGTTTAATTGGGTATTGTGCGGATGGATACAAGCGTGCTTTAGTCTACGAGTTCTTGCAAAATGATTCATTAGAAAAGTACATCTCATCCGGCAAACAAGGTACAACTCTTGGTTGGGAGAAGATACACAAAATTGCTTTGGGTATAGCCAAAGGGCTTGATTATCTACACCAAGGCTGCAAACAAAGAATTCTTCATTTTGATATTAAACCACATAACATTTTGCTAGACCAGAATCTCAACCCTAAGGTAGCCGATTTCGGTCTAGCAAAATTGTGTTCAAAGGAGAAAAGTGTTGTTACAATGACAGCTGCACGAGGTACAATAGGCTATATTGCACCGGAAGTTTTCTCTAGGAACTTTGGGAAAGTGTCGTATAAATCGGATATTTATAGCTTTGGCATGTTGTTGCTGAATCTGGTTGGAGGAAGAAAGAATTTTCAAGCCATAGCACAAGATGATAGTCAAATTTATTTTCCCGAATGGATGTACAATCAGTTGAATAAAGTAGAAGATACAGAAATCCAAAGTGAGAATGAGAATGAGAATGAGACAGTGAGAAGGCTAACAATCGTCGGGCTTTGGTGCATACAGTGGTACCCGGTTGATCGGCCTTCGACTAAAGTCGTGATTCAAATGCTTGAAGGTGAAAATATGCCGATAATGCCACCAAACCCTTTTGCTGCTTCAGAATTTGTAAACATAAATGCAAGTACTTTTAGTGGATCGGTATTCAACACTGAGAGTTATATCACGGCACAATCACATTTTTAGTATCATACAATAGGGTGGTTCGCAACTATGGTACCGAGGTATATCGAATTGCACATAATTTCATACCATAATTTAACACATGATTGTGTATTTCATACCACAATTAATTATTTGGACAAAACTGGTCACGTGCGTCGCATGTGGTGGTTAACTCGTCATATTTAAGATAAAAGTCACGCTAACACGGTATTTCTTGGTCATATATATTGTTTGTTCTATATATTAGTTTATATACCACTAAAGAAACGTGAATTTTTCCTCCAAAATGCGATTTAGCAGCCACGGGTGACACACGTGACCAATTTTGTCCAAAGACATAAAATGTGCGATAATGTGTTAAATTAAGTATGAAATGTGCAATTTAATTTGTCTTTATATCAAAGTTGCAAATCAACCTATTATATGATACCCAGAAAAAAAAAAATTGCCCCTTTTTTTTTATCAAACATGTATGACCAGTAATTGAGTTGATATTATATGTTGAGTTGTAAAAATTGTGACATTTTCTATCCATTGTACGTACTAGCTTCATATTGTAGAAACTATGGAATTTTTATCTATAGTATTGTAGCACCTTATGTGTATCAAGATATGCTTCTTAATTGTAGTACTTGCCAAATGAGAGTAGAGTTTTTTAACGGGATGGATTTTAACCTGAATCAAATTAAATGAAACAAAACTCACCATAAATTCGATGAATTTGAATCAATTAAAAAATTCAAAATTCAAAATTCAAAATTTATAGAGTAAATATAAGTTTTCGTTATTCAACAAAAACTAATAAAATATATGTATACATAGTCTTCATTTATATAAGTAACTAGCCTAATCCCGTGCTATGCACAAAATTCATTAAAATAATTTGAATTTATATGAGTTATTCAAAACTCACATATAGGGAAAAAAATGCGGCATGAAAATTATTATTTATTTACATAAAATAAATGGTTAAATATAATTTTAATAAGAAATCATAATTATTTGAACACCTCATGGACTTAATGAATGCATGCATCCAACTATAAATGAATCACTTTAGTTAGCAATATAATTTAATAATTTTAGGAAAATAGTAATCTAGTAATTGACATATTTTAATTAATTGTCAATCTTCAGGTTTACAACTACTATACTTGCTTTGAAGTGCTTCTCATAATAATAGTAAAAATGAGTAACTCCTTATGTATCTCTTGACTTTAGGTGAAATCATAGAAAACGTATACTAAAAAAAATAAAATTTAAAATTTTTAATTGAATTATCATCATCAAACAAAATTATGAACAAAATTCACGTGAAAAGTAGAAAAATGATGGAATAAACAGTAACCTGAACTTGGGACAATTGATTGAGTTAGACAATTACTTGATTATATTGAAATTCAAGAAGACTTGATATATAAAGTCTTGAAATTACACAAATGAAAATGTATTAATACAACAAAGTACAATTAAAATTGATTAAAATAAAGGAATGCTACGATAAATATAGAAACAATTCACCATATCAATATAGAAGTTTAAACTATTCAATTTCTTTTAAATTTACTTTATGCATATTTAATCTAGGTTAGTGAAAGGAATTACATGTCCATATTTCTTCTTGACGTCTTCTTGCCGTCTAATTTTCTTATGATATGCACCTGCATGTCTTGATGTCATAAAAATATAGTGGTTCTTGCCGTCTAATTTTCTTATGATATGCACCTGCATGTCTTGATGTCATAAAAATATAGTGGTTTAAATAAGATAGAAAATTCATAGCTTACTTTATTGTCAATTCGCGAGGCAAGTTTGGGCTTTATCCGGAATTCCATTAGGTTCCTATTGCTGGTTTGGTTCGGACTTTAGAGGATGGGTGATTAATTTGAAAACAAAAACTGATGTGGCTGGATTTGAATTAAGTTTGTTGATTTGCTGGACTATATGGTATGTTAGGAACAAACTTTTCTTTGAAGGTGAAGTTCCGGATGCATTAGCAGTGACTTCTTTTGCTAGGAAGTATTTGGAGGAGTCAAAGCAAGCAAGTAATTCGGTGATGTGTTCTGCTATTCCTCGTAATAGGACTGCTGTCCGGTGGAGCAAACCAGATCCAGAGGTGGTCAAATTGAATTTTGATGCTACTATTAATGTTCATGAAGGCTGTTGTGGTTTGGGGGCTGTTGCTCGGTCGTCTTCGGGCGTTTGTTTAGGCTGGAAATCTGTTTGTCTCAAGCAACCTTTTGACGTTACAACAGCGGAAGCTAAAGCCGCGCTACTTGCAATGGAATTTGCTATTGACAGGGGATGGTCTAGAGTGGTAATTGAAGGTGACTCAAGTGTTGTTATAGCAGCTATTGAAGAGCAAAATCCTTCAAGAACAGCCTTTGGGAGTATTATTGAAGATGTAAAAGAATTGTCAGCTTCATTTAGCTCGTTCCAGACCCTGCACATCTTCCGCGAAGGAAACTCTGTGGCTCATGAATTAGCTATTCTGTCTAGGAGTGAATCTTATGTCTCTGATGTTTTACCTGATTTTATTCATAACATTGTAATCTCCGAATCTATTTGATTGAATGAACATCTCTTTTGATCTCAAAAAAAAAAATTAGATAGAAAATAACCTACCAAATTTATTTAACAAAACTTGTAGGTAATTTTTAAATTATGAAAGAATCAAGGAAACAATATTTTGTGTCTAAATTGATCACAGTAAAATCTCCCTTTCGAAGTCCATTCACATGGACAAAAGTCTCATAAAAGAGCACAAAATACAATAGCTATTTTATATTTACTTGAATCAAATGCTAAATTGTATGAGTCCTCAAGTCTGAACATTCTACTTTTGTTATTCCGCCAAAACCAAAACCCCAACAACATGAGCTATATAGTTCTATAATTCCTTTTCAATATGCAATTTCGATATCTATAGTGAGTATTTCAAATAACATGAGCTAGCTCCAATATCTTCCATAGCAAACGTGATTCCATATCTTAGTTCAAGTTATGTGACAATTGGAATTACATTTCTTGATTCAAGTTTCATGATGAAAACTTCCATAAGTTCATGTATCGGCTTATTTCTAAGTCAACCACATTAAAAACTTTCTAATAGAATTTCACAAATATAAGTTCTAGGAGCCAAAAAGTATTCAAGATCAAATAATTACCTTTTAGCAATACAATTTTGGGGTTGTCTAAAATGAGATTTCGTCAAATGGAAAGCACGTGAGATACCCCTTCTCTTATTGACATGTGTCATATTTTATATTATTTTTAATTCACTAATTTTTAGAAAGACAAATATACCCTATTATATTTTTTTACTTTATCCTTCTACTAGCCTATTCCCGTGCTATGCACAAACTTGAATAATTTATTTCAATTTATATCTATGTATTTTGATCACTGCAGTCTTCATGTATGTGGGAATTACATCTTAAATAGTTTTTAACAGTGAAAAGAATATTTATAAATGTATAAGATTATCAAAATGAATGTTTCATATATCTTTTTCTTCATGGAATATGGAATATGGATGATTGACAATGTATCATGTTAACTCAATAATATCAAGGGAGAATTGTTCTAACTATCCCTCAAATTTAACGTAAATTACCATCCTTTAGTTCGAAAAATTACTCACACTACCCCGTAAGAATTTGATTCATTATATTTATCCTCTTATGGCATTAATTTATGATGGCACATGTTATTGTCATTAGAAACCAATTTTTATTCAAAAATACTCCTGATATGTTTTTAGAAAAAATTCTCAAATGAACCCTCGAATTTAGTATAATTACAAAATCACCCTCAAACTATAAAAAATAACTCAAACTACCTCATAGGTATTGTATTCACTACAAATACCCTTATGAACTTAATTTTTGAAGGGACATAAAATATAGATGTAGATTGAAATATATTTAAATGGATCATTGATAAATATACTTAAATACTTTATTTCATTACATCAAAATAAATTTAAATGTATTTTGATCACTGTTGTTTTCATGCATGCGAAAATTATAACTTTGATAGTTTTTTACATTGATAGGAATATTTGTAAATATATAATTTAATTAAAAAGTATGTTTCATGTATATTTTTATTCATGGGATATGGACTATGTATGATTGACAATGTATCATGTGAACTAAATAAAATCAAGGGAGAATTGCACAAACTATCCCTCATATTTAGTGCTAATAACATACCACCGCCTTCAACTTTAGAAAATTACTCAGACTACACAATAGGTATTGGTTTCATTACATTTATCCTCTTATGGCATTAATTTATAACGACACACAAAGATGTCATCAAAAAATCAATTTTTATTCAATAATACCCCTAATGTTTTTTTTAAATTTCTCAAACTACCCTTCAAATTTGGTGTAATTACACAATCACCCTACAACTTTCAAAAATTACCCAAACTACCCCAGATGCATTGGATTCACTACAAATAACATTACGTCCTTATTTTTTGAAGGCACATAAAAGATAGATGTAGACTGAAATATGTTTAAATGAATCAATGATATATATACAAAATTTCTTTAATTCAGTATACAAATACATTGATGGAGATATTAATAATAATTGAAAAGAGGCAAATTAAATAATAAATTTAATTGAAGGAGATATTAATATATCAACATATGTATAATTCATAGTTTTAAGCCTTTAAACCCCAAACCTATACTTAGATGATTACATACACTATTTTACACAATAATAAAATCATTTGGAAGTAAAAGTTGAAACGAAAATAAAACAAAAGGTGAGAATCAAGCTCGATTCGTTCCAAATTCCCACCATACCTTCCTTGGAAAAGTGATCAGCGACCTTGAAGAGCTGCTAATTTTGCTAAAACTGGAGCAGTTTCTTGAAAACTCGAACATAAAATAAAATTTATCATATGATTCAAACATTGAATTGCAAAATTATATTTATTAAAATAATTCAATAAGAAAATGGAATCCCGTTGTATCAAGTTAATGTTAGAAGGTGGATCACAACATTCTAAACACCACTTGTATAAATAACTAAATGAAATATAAAACTAAAGTGTAAGAGTTGGAAATAAAATAACGTGAGAAATGCAATAATTATTCTCCATTCATCATTTGTGATAAAGATCAAATCAAATTATTATACAATAAAAATTTGCTAACGCACAATTCAGAAAATCGGGGAAGATTGAATGTAAATAACAGTAGAGCTTAGAAAAATTAGGTTAAGTCGCAATACATGGATTTATATATAAAAATATCAATTACATCATACCATCGAGTAAACTTCCATCTCTAATTGATCTTGAGTCTTATGCCCTCAATAATTCAATTATAAGTACCTGAAATCAATACCATGGATTAAAAAATATTAGTAGATATTAGATTAAATTAGAACAACAAAGAATATACGTGATGAGGATTAGTGAAACAGAAATCCATGTGACTAAAGTGAAAAGGAACGTAACAAATAAATGTTGGGTTAAAAAAAAATGAAAGGCAAATTTAATAAGACATATTCTACCTATTCCTTATTTGTAGAACTTATATATATATAGGCATGTATGAAGAAATACATATTAATGCTACTTATTGAAATAAACAAAAAATTTGGCTCTAATTAAAGTAACGTTATAATAGTTAAGCAATTCCCATTTATGAATATGCAGACACAATTAAGATTTTAATTATTATGAGCATCCGTTTACCTTATAAATTATGGTAAGTTTAAGAAATTAATTTATAATGAATGGTAAGGTAATTTTCAATTTAAATGCAAGTACCTATAAAGAAACATTTTTTTTTGGCTCTAATCTATATGTGACTAATTCAGTGAAAATGTGTGGCCCCAAATCTTTTACTCTTTTAGATATAATAATCAGGGAATGATGAATTTAAATAGCCTTAAATTTCGTTACTCAAATTTTAATCCTCCTTATTTCAGTAAGAATTTCTTTAATTACGTAACAATTATTAGTTTATGAAAGGTAAATATGATAATCAACGAATTATTGTACTGAATAAGTATTTCTCTATTTAATAAATTAATTCAAAATTATGAGAAAAAAGTATTCAGTCAAAATAGTAGGATTTTGGTCAAAGACCATTCTCCTATATATATATATATATATATATATATATATAAGATAAGATAAGATATATACCAAATATTATGATTGGAGGAATCATCTTTTCTTTCCTCTGTTAACTTTACTTTCCTAAATTATCTCTCATGCCTCTAATTATTTCGTCCCTTCCAACCCTTCATAGTTCTGCCCATTTAAGCTTTTTTTATCAATGGAGTCTTGACACATAAAAAACATTTAAACATTTTATCAAAAAAAAAAAAGTTCATTACTCCTATTTTTTAGTTTTCTTTTTTATAAGCATTTATAGGGAACTAGTCCAATCTATGCCACGCTGATTTGTCAAAAGAGACCATGTTCATTAATATAAACGACTCCAAAAGTAAAAAAAAATTAGATAGAAAAAGAACTACAATAACAATGGAGGAGAGAAGAATTGTTTATGAAGGTTGGGGTGGGGGTTAGAAATCTGGACATGGAGATGAACATCAATGAAGATGGAGAGAGAAAATAATAGGAATAACGAAGCTGAGATAATTTTTTTTTACTTTCTTAAACATATTTATCAAATGGGTATTTATGTAATTTAATGAATGTCTAATTTTTTTAAATGTTCCTTTGACTTGTCATCATCGGACATTTTGAAAAAAAACTACAGACCAGATTTAATTTGGACTTTTTTAATGGTTAAGATGAAATATCTCATATACTATCATTTTCGACGAAATCTTATTTTAGAAAAACCCTATAAAGTAATATTTAATTCAATGATAAACACGTAAAAGAAAAGTTGGATTAAGAAGCCCTGATTGATACGGCAACTATCGTGGAATCCAACTAATTAATTATGGTACATTTTCATGGACGATTAAAGTTAGACTTAGTAACTCCCTTTTTTTTTTAATTAAAGAATTAAAGTTAGCACCTATAAATTTACGCAAATCATCTTATATATTCTACATAAACTCCTAAAATTTATAAATTATATGTTGGTCCCAAGTGGTCAGATGAGGTCTAGAGGAGGGGGGGGGGGGGGTGAATAGACCTCTTTAAAAATCTACTTTTTAAAAATTCTCTAACCTTTCTGTCAGCAGACTAAGCTGATCGAGAATCGTAAGCAGACTAAGCTGATCTCGCACAAAGCTTTGAACAGCAGAGTTGACCACTCTTCTGATTTTACTTAGCTGATTTTATCAAAATCAGAGTTTTAAAATAAACTAACTTGCAGCGGATTTATTTAGTGTTTTTCACAAGTAGTTTTCTTTAACTTTGAAATAGTTTTGTCCCCAGTTTTAACAAACTCCTTTTTAAAACTTTTCAAACGATTAACCTTTAAGTGTTTTAAGTATGCTGTTCTAGATATGCAGAAAATAATGCAAGTTAAAAACACAAAGGATTTTTATAGTGGTTATATGGATGTAAATCATTTAGTCCACTCTTCCAAGTCACTTAGATCTTGGGTTATACTAAATCACAAAGATTACAGTACACTCTGCTTGCGCCAAACAACAACTGAACTGGCTACAAGTTCGTAGTAGGAAATCACAAAGAAATTCCTAACCTCTGAAGTAATATCGCTCACTAAGATTGATATCTACTTCTCACAACACAACCTAACAAAATCACTCAGATTTTACAAGTATTTTCTGTTTTCTCTCTTTTCTGCTTTGTCAACGAATGACTTAGCTGATGAGTGTTCTGTTCTTGAGTTTTGAGACTTAGAAGAATTCTGCTTCAAATTTTTGCTCTCAAAGTGTGTTGTCTCTTCTTCAACTCACGAACTGAACTATTTATACTTGGAGATTTGAATTTCTGCCCGTTGAGAGATCGACAGCTGTTCAAATCCTCGAGTACTGGTCCTTTCTGCAGAAACGGCTACCTGCGACTGAGCACTGTACACTCTGCTGTACTTGCTGTCAGATCGCATTAAATGCACCAATCTGATATGAGGTTTCTCTTCAATCATTTGTCATTAATACCCTTCCTCTTCAGCATTTATTACTCCAAGTGCATTTATTACCGTTGTACTGATCTTCTGATCTACTTCCACTCAGCTGATCGAAATTACTTGTCTGATGTATACTTGGCTGATCCCAAACTTGAACTAATCTGATTTGAGTTGGCTGATTGTCCACCAGTCTGATTTCTTCTTCAGCAATAGATCAGTAGTCTTCTGGACCATATTTGACTAGTCTGGATAAGTCTTCCTTAGTCAAATATCTTCGAAGGTTTTTACTAAGCTTCCACTTAGCTGATTCTGATGTTTTGGAAATCATCAAAACCTCCCTTCACTTTATGTCTTCCATCTTCATCTTCATCCAACAATTTCCCCCTTTTTGATGATGGCAAAACTTCAGCTAAGTACCTGTACCTAAAGCTAAAGTTTAAGTCCTCAAAAATTTCTGAGATAGAAATAGTTTGTTGGAAACTTGAACTTTTATAGATATGTCGATTGATTACAGATTACAGGTTCAAAATGATGAAGTAGCAGAAAGTAAAATTTTACAAGTTTTACAAAAAGATTACAAGTGGCCTATTCTAATAGCTTAGTCTAGTCCTTCTTCTCTTCTTGTGTTTCTCCTTCTTCTTCACTTTCGAGGTCTTCATCTTCTTGTTCAGAACTAGAGAGATCTTGTTCAAGCATTTCAAATCTTTTTCTGAGATCCTCTATTCTCTTATACTTGACGTATGGATCTAACTGTTCAGCAGCAGAGTCCTTGGAAGCAGCAATTTCCTTATCAGATTTTACTGGTTCTTTGGGCTCTTCATCAGCATCGTTGTCTGCCTCAGTTACTTCATTGTCTGGTCTGCTTGTATTTTCATCATCAGCATCCTTTTCAGCAGAGTCCAACTTTTCAGTAACGTCAGCTGATAGATTAGCATCAGCACCCTTCTTCTTCGTTGTAGAATCTCCATCTTCCCCCTTTTTGTCATCATCAGCAGGGTAGACGGGTTCTTCAGGCAGAACAGGAGTGATGTTAATTGCGTCACAAATCAATCTGATGTTTTTATCCACCGCCAGAAGATGATTTTCCCTTTTCAGTTGCTGCAATGTGTTATATGATTCAATCTTCTTGAAAGTAAGATCCACTTGATCACAGAGTTGAATCTGAGAACTCAGAATCAAGTCAGCTGATGTAGTGAATGCTTTCAGCATGCTCTCAGCTTTTACTTCATGAGCCTCCATTGCATTTGCAACAACCTCAGTTATGTCCCTCCAACCAGCTGTGTTGTTTTTGACCCTTGCACCAAATGTTTCCACATCCAGTCTGATAGCCTGTACTTCATTTTTGATGTTTGCCATTTCTTCCACTATCAGATGGCTAGGATCAGCAGCCTTTGGGACTTTTTCAGCAGCAGCAGACAGCATAGTTAAGGCTACTCCTTCAAAGTTCTTCATCTGTTCTCTATGCCTGTCTTCCATTTCCTTCATTGAGTTGGCAATCAGCTGTTGGATGGACTCCAAGATAGCTGGTTGCAAGTCTGTTGAAGTTGATGGAATTGCTGTGCTAGCTGGAATAATCTCAGGAGTTTTGTCAGTCTCCTTTGGTTCATCAGTCAGAGTAGTCTGCTGTTGGGGCAACTGCTCTGATGATGTTGAGATTATCTCATCAGTCTTTTGTTGGACCTGTATTGGCTCGTGTACCTCTGTAACAACATCAACACCATTATCAGCAACAACAGTTTTATGTGTAAATATAATAGCAGGAATAAATGGTGAAGTTGTCTGTTCAGGTAGATCTTCATAAGTCTTAATAGCCGGTCCAAAGACGATCTGTTGTAAGCTTGACATAGGTAACAGTGAGCTTGGTTGACCCTTCTGATGTCTGGTCTTCTTTGCCCATACTTCCAAGGTTACAGATAATGCCAGCTTTACCATTCTGTTCTTCAAGTCTTCATCTGAAGCAGGGATTTCAGGAACAGAATTTTGTAGCAACTTGGCTTCAGACTTTGCCAACTTCCTCATCCGATAGTGGATCATATCAAAGAAGTGATATGAATCCAATGCTTGCCTCAGACATCCAGTTTCCAGAAATTGCAGGACCCATCTTTCCTCAACAGCAAAATCCTTCCACTGTACTATTTGATCCTTGGTCTTTGTCAGACGATACTCTCTCCATCTGTTGTATCTGATCTTTTCCGTAACAAAGAGACTCTGACGGACCAAAACATCATTATACCGCTCAAGATCTGCCACAAATTGTTTGAACATCTCTGGATCGTTTTGAACTATTTCCAGAGCATATTTCAGTTCTGATCTTTTCTTCTTTGGCAGCTTAGGTGTTGGCATAACAGCCTTTGGCTTCTTGGGATCTCCAATAGTAATTCCACCATTGTACCTTGGACCTTGGGCATCCTTGGTACTGGCTTCAATAGCTTTAGCCAAATCCTGAGCTTCTTTAGCAGCTATCTCAGCTTCAGACATGTTTTTAGTCTGAGCCTCAAGCTCCTTAAGTTTACGAGCGTTTTCTTGATCTTTCTTTTTCTTCGCAGCTTCATCTATCTTCTTCTGTTCAGCAGCTGTAATCACTTTAACCTTTGCCTTACCAGTTCTCTTCCTTCTGGCGGCAGGTGATTCAACTACTTGTAGTGGAGTAGCAGCAATTGGTGTAGGATGAATGAGTGGGACATTCTCCTCTGCTGTCAAAGTAGTTGGCTGTTCAGCAACAGCAGACTTGTCAAGAGATTGGTCCTCTGCTGTCTTATCTTCTGCAGCTTTTTCTACTGCATCCACTGGTCTTTCAGCAGCAGGGGTTTCCCTGACTTGGATAGTTGGAGCAGTGGTAAAGGTAACTCGTTGACCACCCAGAGTTAACTTTCTTTTTGCCTTTGGCTTGGGCAAGGCTTCAGGTTGTCGAGGTTCAGCAATTCTCTTCACTGAACTTCTTGTTCTTCGTCCAACTTCTTTTATTTGAACTGGTTCGTCAGACTCAGTTCTTTCTGGAGATGTTTCAGTACTCATCTCATCAATTTCCTTAGTCACCTCAGTGACTATCTTGTCAGCAACATCAGTAGACTCTACTGATCTGGCTTCAACAGCAGGGTTTGCTGTTTGATCAGCAGACTTCGCTTTGATTGTAAATTTGGGCTTCTTGGCAGCAGGCTTCTCTTCTTTTCCTTTTGCCTTTCTTTTAGAAGTGGCTCCAATCTTAACTGGTTCATACATTTTTACTTCCTTCAGCTTGTGAACTGTCTTCCCATTCACCAGTGGGCATCCCAGAGCTGAGAGTAGATGACTCATCATCACCACATGTCCATTTCTCTTTAACGCCAGAAGATAAAAGTAATGAATAGCCCAGTTTACATCCAACCCATAGTAGATGCAGACCATTGTCTGGTACCTTCTCCTAGGTAACCCATCTAAAGAGCTCGTACAACACTCCAAAATCTTCGCAATGATGTCTGCAAACCTTTGAAACTCATCTTTCAGCTGAGTTTTCATTAAGCTTCCAGTCATCGGTTCTCCATCCTTAGCACAAATAAACCAAAGTTCTTCCTCTTTTTCTGGGGCCAGAGTGTATACTTCTCCTCCTTCATTTTTCAGATCGTAAATTTCATTCAAAACGGCAGGCGAAATACATATATTTTTACCTCCGACGGTAGCCACAGAAATCATCTTGGTTAGGTCATTTTTCCTAGATTCGTAGTAATCAGCAACATCTTCAGTGAAAACATACTCCTCATGAGCTTCCAAAACCTTCACCAATGATGCCTCTTTAATTTTAACCAAGATTTCCTTCATTAGAGGAGTTCCAGAAGCGTAGAACTTCTCGTAATTCAAATAACGTCCTTCAGCTCCGGCCATCTTAATGAAATTGAAGTAGCTTGAGAGAAATTTAAACACTTTTAAGACAGAAAAGATGAGTTAGTAACTTCTTTTTCACTTAGAATAATTTTGGGTGCGTAAGGTTTAACCCTTCTGATCAGATCTGGATTTATAGATTTCGAAATGCTTCGGTTTCCGTGTTATACGCGGACGGTTTGATTTGATCTGTCAGTTTTTAATCGTGCGGGCGAGAATCGCGGAATTCAAAATTTATTAATTATGTCAGGCAGGCGGGAATTTGAAACGCCACTTGTCTGTTACTTATAAAAGCGTGCTTTCGATAAAACGTTTTTGCACAACACTTTAAATGTAAGATGACATAAATAATAACATATGAGTAAAGTAATACTTATCTGATAGACGACTTGTCTGATACAATATATCACTAGTGAAAGCCAATATCTAGTGATCTTCCTTTGCTGTTTGTCAATCCAGCAAGATAAATAATCTTCGAATCTTCAAGAATTAAGAACAAATCTTCTGATTAAAACAACTTCAACTAACTGTTATTGAAGATTTCATCTTTAAAACAAGGGTACCGCTAGTCTTACACGTTCCCCCTGAATTCAAGAATTCATCAGTCAACTAGTCTGTTGAGAGTCAGTCTTCTTGAAGTGTAACACTTGTTGAAGTCAGATTAGTAAGCTGTTGAACCCAGTCTTCTGATAGGTTCCCCCTTAGCTTATGAATCCAATTTTAACAAGCCCAATTCCGCTCTTAGAGTGGAAAATCTTGCTTCATTCAGTGGTTTGGTGAAAATGTCAGCGATCTGATTGTCTGTATGAACATATTCAATAATAACATTTCCTTTTTCAACATGGTCTCTGATGAAGTGATGTTTGATCTCAATATGCTTAGTCCTGGAATGACTTGTAGTATTCTGAGTAAGTGAGATTGCACTTGTATTATCACAGTAGATGGGGATTCCACTGATCTTCAAGTTATAATCTTCTAGTTGATGCTTCAACCAAAGTATTTGTGCACAACATGCTCCAGCAGCAATGTATTCAGCTTCAGCAATAGATATGGACACTGAAGTCTGTTTCTTACTCATCCATGAGATCAGACGACTGCCTAAAAATTGACAAGTACCTGTAGTACTCTTCCTATCAATTTTGCAGCCTGCAAGGTCAGAATCTGAATATCCAACAAGTTCAAATCCTGATTCCCTTGGGTACCACAATCCCAATTCTTGAGTGCCTTTGAGATACTTTAGTATTCTTTTAGCAGCTAAGAGATGAGATTCCTTAGGGTCTGATTGAAATCTCGCACAAACCCCAACAGAATACATAATATCAGGTCTGCTAGTTGTTAAGTATAACAGTGACCCAATTATGCCTCTGTATTTGGTGATGTCAACTGACTTACCACCTTCATCCTTGTCCAGACGAAGTCCAGTAGACATAGGAACAGTAACAGATGAGCTAGTTTCCATACCAAATTTCTTGAACAGATCTTTTGTGTACTTTGCTTGATTAATAAAAATACCATCAGGCAGCTGTTTAACTTGTAAACCAAGAAAGTAATTTAATTCTCCCATCATGCTCATTTCAAACTTGTTTTGCATTAGCTTAGAGAATCTTTCACACATCTGTATGTTAGTTGAACCAAAAATAATATCGTCCACATATATTTGTACCAATAATATATGTTTATCCCATTCAATAGTGAACAAAGTTTTATCTACTTTACCTTTACGAAATCCTTTAATTAAAAGAAAATCAGATAAAGTATCATACCATGCTCTTGGAGCCTGTTTCAGTCCATAGAGAGCTTTCTTCAGACGATACACTTGGTCTCCCTGTTGATATGCTTCAAAACCGGGGGGTTGTTCAACGTACACTTCTTCTTGCAATTCTCCATTGAGAAAAGCAGACTTCACATCCATTTGATAGACAGTGAAGTTTTTGTGAGCATCATAGGCTAGGAACAATCTGATTGCTTCAAGCCTTGCAACCGGTGCGAATGTCTCATCAAAATCAATGCCTTCTTCTTGGCAGTAACCTTTGGCAACTAGTCTTGCTTTGTTTCTGGTAACCATACCATCTTCATTCATCTTATTTCTGAAAACCCACTTAGTGCCAATTACTCTTTGATGAGTAGGTCTGGGAACTAAGTACCAGACTTCATTCCTTTCAAATTGATTCAACTCTTCTTGCATAGCTTCAATCCAGTGAGAATCACCAAGAGCTTCATCAATTAATTTAGGCTCAATTTGTGAAAGAAAACTTACAAACATTGTTTCATTTGCAGTTGATCTTCTTGTTCTAACTCTGTCAAGGGGATCACCAATCACTAGTTCAGGTGGGTGATCTCTGAGCCATCTGAGATCAGGTTGCAAATCTGGATGTTGTCCTCTTGATTGATCTTGCAACACCACTGTTGGAGTTTCAGTAGTAGTCTGTTGAACAGTTGTAGTCTGTTGAACAGTCTCTGGTCTGTCAGCTGTTCGTAACTCCTCTGTTAGACAATCAGCAGACTGATTTTGAACAGCACTTGAGTTGACATCTTGAGTTAAATCAGGTAGTATGATGGGTACATATTCTTCTTTTCTTTCCACATTCAATTTCTGAAAGTCAGCAGATATCTCTGGGTTTGCACTTTGATTCTTTTCAGATGTTTGACTTGGTTCATCAAATACTACATGAATAGATTCTTCTACAAGTAAAGTTCTTTTGTTAAACACTCTATAAGCTTTACTAACAGTAGAGTAACCTACAAAAACAGCTTCATCAGCCTTTTCTGCAAAAGCAGTAAGGTGATTTTTCCCATTGTTCAAAACATAACATTTACAACCAAAAATCCTAAGATAATGTAAATTAGGCTTTCTGTTGTTCCATAACTCATAAGGTGTCTTGTTTTGACTTTTGTTGATCATACACATATTCTGTGTATAACATGCTGTGTTTGTAGCTTCTGCCCAGAATCTTTGGGGCAGCTTTGCTTCAGCTATCATTGTCCTGGTAGCTTCTTTTAGATTTCTGTTTCTCCTTTCAGCAACTCCATTTTGTTGAGGGGTTCTGGCAGCAGAGTACTCATGATTGATTCCTCTGGAGTTACAATACTCTTCAACAGTAGAGTTTGTAAATTCAGTCCCTCTATCTGATCTGATCTTCAATATTCTTTGACTTTTCTCATTCTGGATCAGTTCCATCAGATTAGTAAGATGTTCCTTGGTTTCACTTTTCTTCTTCATGAAAATCACCCAAGTAAATCTTGAAAAATCATCCACAACAGCTAGGCAGT
This sequence comes from Penstemon newberryi var. newberryi, assembly GCA_030819805.1. NCBI lineage: Eukaryota > Viridiplantae > Streptophyta > Magnoliopsida > Lamiales > Plantaginaceae > Penstemon > Penstemon newberryi. The sequence goes on along the minus strand of JAUALY010000003.1, from coordinate 30,067,729 downwards.
ATTTCTTTCCACCATTGCTGATTGGATCAATAGGGCCAAACAAATCCATATGCAATAGCTCCAAAATTCTGGTTGAAGATTGGTGCTTCTTACTTTTGAAAGATGACTTCACTTGTTTACCCTTCTGACAGGCATCACAGAGCTTGTCTTTGCTCATGACTGTCTTTGGAATTCCTTCTACCAGATCATTCTTTATCAATCTGTTTATGGTCTTGAAATTCAAATGATTCATTCTTTTGTGCCAAAGCCAACTGATTTCACTTGGTGTAGAAGCCACCAAACAAATATTAGAATTCCTGTCCACAGAATTCCAGTCGACTACATAGATGTTTCCTTGTCTTCTTCCAGATAAGATAACCTTCTTTGTTCCAATTTGTTCAACATAGCACTTATCTGATGAAAACACTACGGAAAATCCCTTGTCACAAAATTGACTTATACTCAGCAGATTGTACTTCAGGCCATTTACATATGAGACGTCAGATATCTCTATGTTTCCTTTGATAAGCTTTCCAACAGCTACAACCTTGCCTTCTTTGCTGTCTCCAAAAGTAACTTTTGGACCATTCACAGCAACAGCATCTGCCAGTTCATGTTGTCTCCACACATGTGCCTTGAACATCCACTGTCCAGGTACCATTTCTTTACTACTTTACTCCTACTCCTAATCCTAACCTACAAAACAAAATAAAAATGTTTTAGGTACCCTTTATTGAGAGGGTCCTGGTGGATTAGTGTCACCCTTGACAACCCAAGATGTTGAAGTCTTAGGCTTCTTAGGCTTTACAGATTTAGCAGGAGCATGAGCAATTTCATTTTCATCATAATTAGCAGGCATGTTAAGTTGATAATCATTATGATGATGATAAGGCTCAAAAGCAGGATAAGATGCATGATAAGCAGGGTAAGCATGCATTGGTTGGTGAGCAGGATATGCAGCAAAATGAGGTGGATAATGAGGTGCAGCATAATATGGTGGATAAGTAGGTTGCACATAATAAGACTCATTTCCATACCAAGCATTATGGTTATAATTTCTTTGCTTCTTTGGTTTGCTCTTAACTTGCTCTTTAACAGACGACTTAGATTTACTAGTCTGATTGGTTTTACTCTTATCAGCAGACTTCTTTGGACTACTCTGCTGTTTGGTTTTACCAGTCTGTTTTTCATTTTCAGGCTTTTTACCCTTCTTAGCCTTAGGAGTTTTTATCTCCCTTTTTTCAATCACAGGTGAAATGGGTTTAGCAGTCTGAACATACAAGACAATATTACTATTATCAGCAGATATAAATTTCTCAGCTTTGTTCAGTTCTAAGCTTTCTTTTACTAAGGGAGTACTCTGTTCAGTTGGTTTATCTATTGTCACAACAGACGACTTAGGAACAGACGACTTATTATGCAAAGATATTCTAGCTTCAAGTTCTTTGATTTGTCCCTTGTACATTTCACATTCAGCTCTCAGAGATTCACATTCATGCGAAAGCTTTTTATACGTGGCTGATTCCTCAGGTTTTTCAACCTTAAGTTTCAGTTTAGCATTTTGCTTTTTCAGCAGAATCATCTCGTCCTTAAGCTTAGCAAGCTCATTCACAACATCTACTTTGTTGTTCATCATTTGCTCAAATGAGTTAAATAGTTCAAGCTCACTTTCAGAGAGTATTACCTCATTGTCAGAATCATCAGATTCCTTTGCCATGAGACACAGCAGTGCAGGTGTTTCGTCAAAAACAGAGTCATCACTTGAAGTGCCAGATTCTGTGTTTGATGAGTAGATGGCTGCCATCTTTTCAGCTTCAGCCAACAGCACCTTGCTCTTTTGGTATCTCTTCTCTCTTCTTTCTTTTCTTTGTTTCTTTTCCTCCTCTGTATACTTCTCCGCTTTAGGATATGGGCAGTCCTTGATAAAGTGTCCCAATTTCCTGCAATTATAGCACATCATTTTGGATTTATAATCATCCTTAACATCATGAGAATGAGAGGTAGGTTTAGAAGTAGAAGCATTGTTATATTTGTTCTTCATTTTTCTCTTGTAGAACTTTTTGAACCCGTTTAATAACAAGGCAACGTCGTCAGCAGTATACTCCTTTTTGTTCAGTACTGGGGCCTCATCAGATGAGTCCTCTTCTCTGCTTTTTCCAGACGATCTTCTTGTTCTTTCTGCAACGACCAGTGCAGCAGTGGGGCCAGAAGTTGAGGTCTCTTCTATTCCCATCCTTGGCATTTTATACTCGTACGCCTTGAGTACAGAAAACAGCTCCGTCAGAGAGATCTTCCCCAGATCCCTAGATTCTTCCATAGCTGTGATCCTCATGTTGAATTTTGGTGGTAGCGCCTTCAGGACTTTGAGAGTGATCTCTTTGTCTGTGAACGTCTTTCCCAGCTTCAACACGTTGTTTAGCACTTTGGTAAACCTTGAACTCATCTGTTCAATGGTTTCTCCAGGCTTCATTTTGAAGTTCTCAAACTTCTCCATGGCAACACTCAGATTGTGTTCCTTGATAGCTTCATTTCCTTCACTCATATCCCTGACTTTGTCCCACATCTCTTTTGATGTTTTACAGTGTTTGACATAGTCAAACCTTTCATTATCCAGGGCTTTAGTCATGATGAAGATTCCAACTTTATCAAGATTTTTTAACTTGATTTCTTCAGGTGTCATCTCGTCTTCATCTTTGTCAACGACAGTATCTATGCCATCAACCTTGATTGTTTTAGTGATTCTTATCGGACCTTTTGTTATGCATCTGTACATATTATCGTTGTAAGCAGCAAGGAAAATTTCCATACATATTTTCCAGTCCTCAAAGCTCATACCTCCTATGTGGGGAACTAGGCTGATACAATCCATTTTTCAAAAAGTTTTATTTTTCAAAAAAAATGCTCTTTTGAAAACTTTTGAAAACCTTTGAAAAACACTTAAGGATCAAGCTCGTTGATCAGGCAAATGATTCAGATGAACCACCCGCTCTGATACCACTTGTTGGTCCCAAGTGGTCAGATGAGGTCTAGAGGGGGGGGGGGGGGGGGTGAATAGACCTCTTTAAAAATCTACCTTTTAAAAATTCTCTAACCTTTCTGTCAGCAGACTAAGCTGATCGAGAATCGTAAGCAGACTAAGCTGATCTCGCACAAAGCTTTGAACAGCAGAGTTGACCACTCTTCTGATTTTACTTAGCTGATTTTATCAAAATCAGAGTTTTAAAATAAACTAACTTGCAGCGGATTTATTTAGTGTTTTTCACTAGTAGTTTTCTTTAACTTTGAAATAGTTTTGTCCCCAGTTTTAACAAACTCCTTTTTAAAACTTTTCAAACGATTAACCTTTAAGTGTTTTAAGTATGCTGTTCTAGATATGCAGAAAATAATGCAAGTTAAAAACACAAAGGATTTTTATAGTGGTTATATGGATGTAAATCCTTTAGTCCACTCTTCCAAGTCACTTAGATCTTGGGTTATACTAAATCACAAAGATTACAGTACACTCTGCTTGCGCCAAACAACAAATGAACTGGCTACAAGTTCGTAGTAGGAAATCACAAAGAAATTCCTAACCTCTGAAGTAATATCGCTCACTAAGATTGATATCTACTTCTCACAACACAACCTAACAAAATCACTCAGATTTTACAAGTATTTTCTGTTTTCTCTCTTTTCTGCTTTGTCAACGAATGACTTAGCTGATGAGTGTTCTGTTCTTGAGTTTTGAGACTTAGAAGAATTCTGCTTCAAATTTTTGCTCTCAAAGTGTGTTGTCTCTTCTTCAACTCACGAACTGAACTATTTATACTTGGAGATTTGAATTTCTGCCCGTTGAGAGATCGACAGCTGTTCAAATCCTCGAGTACTGGTCCTTTCTGCAGAAACGGCTACCTGCGACTGAGCACTGTACACTCTGCTGTACTTGCTGTCAGATCGCATTAAATGCACCAATCTGATACGAGGTTTCTCTTCAATCATTTGTCATTAATACCCTTCCTCTTCAGCATTTATTACTCCAAGTGCATTTATTACCGTTGTACTGATCTTCTGATCTACTTCCACTCAGCTGATCGAAATTACTTGTCTGATGTATACTTGGCTGATCCCAAACTTGAACTAATCTGATTTGAGTTGGCTGATAGTCCACCAGTCTGATTTCTTCTTCAGCAATAGATCAGTAGTCTTCTGGACCATATTTGACTAGTCTGGATAAGTCTTCCTTAGTCAAATATCTTCGAAGGTTTTTACTAAGCTTCCACTTAGCTGATTCTGATGTTTTGGAAATCATCAAAACCTCCCTTCACTTTATGTCTTCCATCTTCATCTTCATCCAACAATTTCCCCCTTTTTGATGATGGCAAAACTTCAGCTAAGTACCTGTACCTAAAGCTAAAGTTTAAGTCCTCAAAAATTTCTGAGATAGAAATAGTTTGTTGGAAACTTGAACTTTTATAGATATGTCGATTGATTACAGATTACAGGTTCAAAATGATGAAGTAGCAGAAAGTAAAATTTTACAAGTTTTACAAAAAGATTACAAGTGGCCTATTCTAATAGCTTAGTCTAGTCCTTCTTCTCTTCTTGTGTTTCTCCTTCTTCTTCACTTTCGAGGTCTTCATCTTCTTGTTCAGAACTAGAGAGATCTTGTTCAAGCATTTCAAATCTTTTTCTGAGATCCTCTATTCTCTTATACTTGACGTATGGATCTAACTGTTCAGCAGCAGAGTCCTTGGAAGCAGCAATTTCCTTATCAGATTTTACTGGTTCTTTGGGCTCTTCATCAGCATCGTTGTCTGCCTCAGTTACTTCATTGTCTGGTCTACTTGTATTTTCATCATCAGCATCCTTTTCAGCAGAGTCCAACTTTTCAGTAACGTCAGCTGATAGATTAGCATCAGCACCCTTCTTCTTCGTTGTAGAATCTCCATCTTCCCCCTTTTTGTCATCATCAGCAGGGTAGACGGGTTCTTCAGGCAGAACAGGAGTGATGTTAATTGCGTCACAAATCAATCTGATGTTTTTATCCACCGCCAGAAGATGATTTTCCCTTTTCAGTTGCTGCAATGTGTTATATGATTCAATCTTCTTGAAAGTAAGATCCACTTGATCACAGAGTTGAATCTGAGAACTCAGAATCAAGTCAGCTGATGTAGTGAATGCTTTCAGCATGCTCTCAGCTTTTACTTCATGAGCCTCCATTGCATTTGCAACAACCTCAGTTATGTCCCTCCAACCAGCTGTGTTGTTTTTGACCCTTGCACCAAATGTTTCCACATCCAGTCTGATAGCCTGTACTTCATTTTTGATGTTTGCCATTTCTTCCACTATCAGATGGCTAGGATCAGCAGCCTTTGGGACTTTTTCAGCAGCAGCAGACAGCATAGTTAAGGCTACTCCTTCAAAGTTCTTCATCTGTTCTCTATGCCTGTCTTCCATTTCCTTCATTGAGTTGGCAATCAGCTGTTGGATGGACTCCAAGATAGCTGGTTGCAAGTCTGTTGAAGTTGATGGAATTGCTGTGCTAGCTGGAATAATCTCAGGAGTTTTGTCAGTCTCCTTTGGTTCATCAGTCAGAGTAGTCTGCTGTTGGGGCAACTGCTCTGATGATGTTGAGATTATCTCATCAGTCTTTTGTTGGACCTGTATTGGCTCGTGTACCTCTGTAACAACATCAACACCATTATCAGCAACAACAGTTTTATGTGTAAATATAATAGCAGGAATAAATGGTGAAGTTGTCTGTTCAGGTAGATCTTCATAAGTCTTAATAGCCGGTCCAAAGACGATCTGTTGTAAGCTTGGCATAGGTAACAGTGAGCTTGGTTGACCCTTCTGATGTCTGGTCTTCTTTGCCCATACTTCCAAGGTTACAGATAATGCCAGCTTTACCATTCTGTTCTTCAAGTCTTCATCTGAAGCAGGGATTTCAGGAACAGAATTTTGTAGCAACTTGGCTTCAGACTTTGCCAACTTCCTCATCCGATAGTGGATCATATCAAAGAAGTGATCTGAATCCAATGCTTGCCTCAGACATCCAGTTTCCAGAAATTGCAGGACCCATCTTTCCTCAGCAGCAAAATCCTTCCACTGTACTATTTGATCCTTGGTCTTTGTCAGACGATACTCTCTCCATCTGTTGTATCTGATCTTTTCCGTAACAAAGAGACTCTGACGGACCAAAACATCATTATACCGCTCAAGAAATGCATAAACCTTGATTTTTCATGGAATTTTTTTCTTTGAAAACGGGTGAAATCGATGAAATTTTGTGAAACAGGAAAAAAAGTCCATGAAAACATGTAAAATCGATGAAATTTCGGGTGAAGTTGGTGAACACTAGTGAAGTTGGTGAAAAAAATGGTTAAACCGGTAAAAAAAGTGCCTGTAAAATCAATAAATACGTGAAATCGATGAAAAATTAGGGTGAAATTCGTAAAATACGATGAAACCGGTGAAATGATGAAATTAGTGAGAAACGAGTGAAATCGGTGAAAATGAATAAATTGGTGAAAAAGGGTAACGTTGGTGAAAACATGTGAAATCAATGAAAATTCAGATGAAATTGGTGAAAAAACATGTTAAATTAGTGAAAAAAATGTGTGAAATAGTGAAATCAAAACAAAAAAATTCGATGAAATAATAAAAATGTGAAAATAGGTTATAATCAATAAAAAAAAGGAGGGTAAAACATTAAAAAAAATATTAACTGGTAAAAACGAATTAAACCAACAAAAAGATGGGTTCAACTGGTGAAAAATTTGTGAATTGAATAGGTGAAAAATGGCTTAGGTAAGTAAATAAATGCATTCAAATGACAGGGTAATAAAATTTTTTGAAGTCTATTTAAAGATGGACCCAAATCCATTTGATAAAAAACTAGGATTTCACTATTTTTGCCATCAATTAATGCAAAATATTTGAGCTAGAGATTATAACTACATCCAGTCCAAATCCACTCATCAAAAATTGGCCCTTAGTATTTATATCAACATAATTATCTTTATTGTATTGTACTTCGGAACGAATTTCCTATCACACATCGGTGTCACATCTTTGTGTCTATTAGAATTCACCACATTGATTGGGCTAAGTCCACTTACATGGTTTGGACCTAACTCAACCTCAAAAGCTAGCTTGTAAGGTGGGGATTATCCAAGATCTTATAAGGTGGACTTAACTATTGTTTTCAACCAATGTGGGACATTTAGTCACAATACTCCCCCTTCACGTGTGGGCAGGCTGAATGTGTGGGAGAAACAAGCCCAACACGTGACATATGAAAACCCAACCTTGTGAATTTGCGACATGTGGGTGAAGACCCAACACACGAATTAAGACACTCCGGGCCTTTGTTAACCGGAGGAATAATGAATCTCCAAGCCTTGAATAACTGGAGGAATAATGACAATCCAGGCCTTTGTTATCTGGGTGAAGTGTGTTGGCAGATATTGAAGCCCATCATGCGTACAAGGAGGAGCCCATCACGGAAGGAGGTGGCCCACTTTAACCTGGGCTCTGATACCATATTAGAATTCACCACATTGATTGGGCTAAGTCCACTTACATGGTTTGGGCCTAACTCAACCTCAAAAGCTAGCTTGTAAGGTGAGGATTGTCCAAGACCTTATAAGGTGGACTTAACTATTGTTTTCAACCAATATGGGACATTTAGTCTCAATAGTGTCACACCAATATATGATTGACACGTGTCTCCCTCGTAAAAGTTATTATGTATCAAATAACTTACACCAACACTTAATAGATTTTAAAAAGGAAAATAATTAAATTAGGTTGTAATTTAAACAAGGAAGGAAATGGCCAGAAAAAGAAAAAAAAATAAAGAAAACAAAATCTCTGTTTTTTAATGGTAGAGACCATGGCTCCTTCTTCTCCAATTTTTTATCAAAGATCACAACCAAAATTCTACCAAAATTAATATGAAAGGTCAGCTTCATTCATTTCACACAAATATAGTACAAGTATTTTGAAATATTAATGGACATAAATGGACTTAGAAAGGTTTAACCTATAAGATTGAAACAAGTTTACAGTAAAATTTAGAAGGAAGAAATGAATTTCCATTAAGAAAAGGTAGATTCGCCCATTTTACCCAACTCAGTTTCATATTATTGGTATAATGAACCAGAATAAAACAAGTTCTTTATCAATCAAATTTAATTAAATCTTAAATATCGATGACTTAATTAAATCTCCCTTGAGTTTATTGGTAATTTGTATCAAACACTTTTCTTGAGGTCTTTCTTGTTGTTTCATGGCAAAATTGCTCTTTTGTTTACCAACTTAGTTTACAAGAAGAAAATAAGAGTATTTATACAATTTGGTTATCAATTTTAGTTGAGATTTTTTAGAAGAAGGGTGGAGATAAAGGAGACTGGGACGGATCCAGGATCGGAGAGTCGAGAGGACCGAGTTTAACCATCACTGAAATTAATTGACCGTGAGATTGAATATATTTTATTTGGTTAATAAGAGAATATCAATAAAAAAATATTGAATTCCAAATACTAAAGTAATTTAATTAAAAAAATATCAAAGTTGTATACGACGTTTTCTCATATCATAAATTTTATCTATGATATAATTAGTACCAAAATTATCAATAATTTACTTTTCAATGTAAGTAATCCAACAATCCATAAGCTGGTATTGATCTTTTATTTTGTTTTTAACCCTATTTTTGACCAACTTCATTTTTATCGCTCGGCTATTGCGGTGTCAACTTGAAAAGTTAATCAATCGAATCTAACGATCAATTAAAGGTTACACCATATACTTTCTTGTATTCTTCTATCGTAAACATAGATAACAAATTATGAATATTCATTTTTTATATCATGTCTAAGATTTAATTATCAATATAACATAAAAAGATACAAGGACTAATTTGAACTATGGCAAAAATTCAATTTTGGTACCATAGAATAGGCCCAAGTCCATTTTTCATACAAAAATATCAAAAATCATACTGTCGTTAGTTTTTTAACTGAAGTTTAGCCTCCTCCGTTAAGTCAAAAAAGAGGTGAGAAATGCAATTTTAAAAAATTAGGCAGGGGTTTTTTGCAATTATCTTCTTCTTCTTCCTCCTCCCATACGACCGCCGGCTCCGGTGGCTTTTGGACAAAATTGGTTGAGGGTTTTTGTTCCCCTTGTCGTGGAGAACTCGTACATATAAAGATCTTTTCAATCCGTTGAGTAATCTATTCGAATTTTGAGTTCTAATTTTCGAATTGTAGGTCAAAATTTTCGAAATTTCAAATCGTGATTTCTTCTTCGATTCTTAACCAAACTTCGTGATTCTTGTTGCAATAGTTTCCCCTGACCGTGGGCATCATTTTCCATAGGTTTATTGTAGCTTCCGTAGACGGTTGAGCCCCGCCCAAGTGGCGGCGCGTTTTTGGCCTAAACCCTAATTTTCACGAAAAAACACTCCTCCCCTGCTCCACCGTCGACGGCCGCTGCAATTACCCCATGGAAAATGTTGCCCATGACAAGAGGAACAAAAACCCTCAACCAATTTCGACAAACGGCCACCGGAAGCCGGCGATCGTCCATAGGAGGAAGAAGGCAATAATTGCAAAAACACCCTGCTCAATTTTAGACAATTGCATTTCCCCCTATTTTGTTTCAACAGGTGACACGTGGCAGTTCCGTTAAGTAAACTAACAGAAGTATGATTTTTTAAACGTCTATTTATTCTACGGTATGATTTTCAATCGATTGGTATGAAAAATGGACTTGGACCTATTTTATGGTATGAAAATTGAATTTTTGCCATTTTTATAATATTAGTACTAAAATAATATTTACGAAAATTCTTGGGGGCCCATGCTAGAACCGTCCACGAAAGGAGCCATGTTCTCTACCATGAAAAAGCAGATATTCTTGTAATATCTTGAAGTCATTGACTGCACAAAATATGAAAAAACTTGGTCCATTCGTATGAGTTGAGTCTCAAGTCTCAAATCTCAACATCATGTTTCTTCGTCAAGGTCTTCTAAACAAATATGTGGACCTATACAAAACAAAACTCTAATTTCATTTGCTGCAAATTAAAATTTGGAATATTGATTTAAATTGTCCTTCATGATAGATTTGGACATTACATATTTGGATCATAAAAGAAAATCTTATTAAAAAAACAACCCTACTAATTTTTTTTTCGACCATCACCTTCCTTATTTAATTTACAAACTAATTTAATTATTTTTGTTTTTAAAATCTATTAAGTTTTTTGTATATGTTATTTGATACATAATACTTCATCCGTTTCATAATATCTATAATTTCACATGTATGCACATAAATTAAGAAAATCATTGAATATGGCTGAATTCTAGGGAAAAAAATAAAAAAGACTAAGATACCCTTTTAATTAATTATCCTCGACTAATGTTTGAGAAAATTTATGAGCATAAAGGGCAAAAATGGATAAAGAGTAATTAATGCTTTACTGAAAATCCAAAGTGACAAATAATATGGCACAAGAAAAACTTTTCAAAGCGACATATATTATGAAACAGAGGGAGTAACTTTTATGAGGGAAACACGTGTCAATCACACATTGTTGTAACACAAATGTGTGAAACCGATGTGTGATAGGAAATCCGTTCCGATCATAATTGGTGTCACATTCACATTACAATTCCGTGATGATAAAGACTTCTTGTATTGGACAAATACTAAGACAAAATATATTGATTGTTGCAATATTTCTTGTAATGAAAAAATATTTTAATACTTTATTTAATAATTTTATGTTGGTTAAATAAGAAATTCAAAGACGTTCAATGATATGAACCCTTAAACAAGTAAATAGAGCTCTTAAAAAGAAAAGTGTCATTGTAAGAACTAATATTTTATGATTCGATAATATCAATCCATTCGGTTTCTCAAAATAAAATAAAAAATAAAAAAGTAAATAAAACTACTTGTTGGATTTTATAATTAATATGTGAATAAATTAGTTGAGAATAATTAAGGGTTGCGTCTGTTCGATCTGAAGTGGTACCCTTTGGACCGAAACAGTGCAATCCAAGCGATGTGCCTCTTGCGAAAAGATATTTATGTGTCTATAAATAGGAGACTTAATCTGGCCAATTAAGGATCCTTTTCTGACAATAATTAAAAATTACTCTCTTCTCTACTTTAAATTTATGTCGAATTGGGTTCATTATTTGTGCAAATAATGAACAACAGACTGTTGTATCTTGGGAGACTATCGGGAATCAAATTGTATGCACCGTGGCAGCCCCGAAAATATTGTCTTAAGGAAATTTGTTTCGGCAAGCCTCAGTCTAATTTCCTTGTTTTTACGTAAAGATTGAAGTGATCTTTGGTTTCGATACAAGTAAGTATTTCTCACTATTTTTTGTGTTAGATCGAAATATTTTTGTACACAGATTGTTAGACACCAACAATCTTAAGACAATATGTTATTTGTTTAACATATCTGTGGTTTGATTAATATTTGCGTTCAAATCATGATTTGTCTGTTTACACAATGTTTGATATAAAATGTGATCTGAGTATCTCTGAATGAAAAAATAATTTACCAAAATCTACCAAGAGATTTGTTTTAACAAAAGTGGGTTTAAGAATTGTCAACGTAAACAAATTGTTACCTTTTGGTTTATTATTGAATATGGTCTGTGGACTGGAATTTCTGTCTATCAATCTGGAATTTTTTGAATTCATTAAACCTCTGTTAAAGGTTTGTTGAGAGTACACTAAAAAAATGGATGCAAAGGATTTAATGGAGTGAGGGTATTCATTGATTGGATTTATAGATGAATAATGTCCTTAATTACTTTGTATAAAGCAAGTGATCTGCATTTTGGAGTCATACGGTGCATTTGAGGCATTTTATATTCATAAAGCGATAATTCACTACGAGTAACTTCTGAGAACCAGCGGACTGCCAATGGTTAAAACTCTTGCGAAGAGGTGTCCAAATTTTGAGATTTATAAAATTGGTTAGAAATACTTTATTACTGTGTCCGTGTCATGAGGGCACTCCTTGTTCTAAAGAAATTGAACATATAAGAGTTGAGACTCTTTGCAAAAAGGAATGTTATGACATGAGGACAAATAAAAACATGATATCTTGGCTATCATGAAAGTGAAATACTGAAGGAACTCTTGGGAAGAGAAGCGCCAATTAAATAGATCTTTAATTAAAGATGAAAAATATGGAGGAATGTTTTCATTCTAACTTTTCAAGTTTCCTAATCTTGGTGGCTGTTAAAACATTGGGGAAATTTTGCTAATGAATAGATGCACGTGATGCCTCTTCATTTCCTTTCCATTGTTATTAATTTTCTTCAAGAAAACTTTGATTTTTGTTTAAATACTTGGGGACATTAGTGACCATTAATGAAGCGGTGCATTATTTGGAATCAAGTCCAATGTGTATTCTTTTTTTTGCACGAATGGAGCCTATGTTTCTGATTCATGAGAGTACAAATTTTTTGATGTGATAAAATCAACTTCATTAAATTGTTATATGGGTTCGATAAGGATATGATAATCTGGAGTGAGTATCATTAAATGAAATTAAAGACGAAGATTCATCACGATTATCTATTTCAAATTGCTAGAATGCGATTCAACAAGAAATAATAAGAAATCGTAATATATGTTATATCTGAATTGCTAATTCAATATATAGATGAGGAGAATTATTAAGTCATTCCATGAAGGTAATGATTTGAGTAAAATTTAATGACATGAGCATGCATATATAAAAGTAATTATAATTCATAGCTTGTGTACATTTATTAGTGTGATTATGCATATGTCAAGCATAAGGAAAGGAGTGAATTACTAATAGCTTTATGTGAAAATAAAGGATTAATTAGTAATTATAATCATATCAACATTTTAACGAGAAAATATTGGTAATTTATTATTGACAAATAATTAAAAATGTTTGCAAAATATTTGTAATTCATATCGATATTTTAATGAGAACATATTGATAACTTATAAAAATTATAATTTATATCAATATTTTGAGAAAATATTGAAAATTTATATGTAAAAGTAATTATAATTCAATTGTGGAATAATTATAATTTGCTATGATATCAATATTTTATTAAGGAAATATTGATTATATTTATAATTTATTCGCGAAATAAATATCAATATTTTATTGAGCAAATATTGATAATATTTTATTTGTGAGAAATAAATATAAATTATTTGAGAAATAAATATCAATATTTTATTGAGAAAATATTGATTGTACTTATAATTTATTTGTTTGCGAAACAAATATGTAAAAGTTCAAAATTTTGGAACTAATCCAAACTAATTATGTGATTTTTAAATCGTTACTAACTCGTGGAGTTTAAAATGTATTTAATCACGTACATATTATTGCGCTATTTATTGAGTAATAAATACGAGGCAATTAATGTATTTGCGAAATACGATGAGATGCATTTGTAAAATACAAATCTAAACATGGAATAAGAAAATAATATAAAAATTCTTATATCCAAATTGTGGGGGTGAATATGAATATTTCCATTTACACAAAAGTGTATGATCAAGAATAATTCACCTAGCTCAGCTCAACTAATTGAGTAGCTAAACGAAAATAATCAAGCCTTAATAATGGAGGTAAGAATATTCTATAAATTCGGGTGTACCGGGTAACTTGTGGGGGAAAACTCTTTAGATGCCTTACCGCATATTGAATCGAGTTTCACACAAGAAAATCAAATATCATTCCATACGAGTTATGGAAGGAAATAAAAACCAAATACCTTAAAATGTGGGGGTACTTGGGTCAAATTTCGGTTTCACCACCGAAAAAGAAAATAACTTAAAAATATTAATTACTACTAGCTTATACGATAAATAGTAGTAGTTCATATTTTTTGTGTTTAAATCTGAAATAAATGTAATCATGTGAACTGAGTCATATGATGTAACATTAATTGAGAATGTAAGAAGGATTTGAGAATAATTTCTTATAAAATTGATCCTTCTTTTGGTTCAGATTTATTTTCAGTAAGTGTGATTTACTGATATTAAAATATGATAAAGTATTATATTACATAAACCTTTTTATAGTTTATAATTAGAGTTAAATATAAATTATTTATTCTGCGAGAATAAATATTATAGTCTAACCCGTTTTAGACCAGAATATTTTTTTAAAAAAAAATTCATAGAATATTTTGCGAAAATGTTTAATTGATTTTGATCAAGAGGATCAACTTTGTGAAGTTTATAATTATATTTAATTATAAACTACTATATTATGCGAGAATATACATATGAATATCTCTAAAGATGTCAATCTCTTACTTCAACATGAGTTTGTTGACGAGTTGAAGAGACAAATGAGCTAAAAGCTCGAAGTTATGTGATCCAGATATTCTAACTTATATGTTAAAGGATTAACCTAAAACATATAAATAAATTATGTCAAATTCCAATATCGTGGATTGGAAAGAGGAGATTGACAGTGATTTACATTCATAAAATTGGTAGACCTCCAGGAGTGAACCAATTAAATGTAGACGTAGTGCCTTACTCATATTCACTAGCGATTAAGATGACATTCATTTGACTGTTAATAGCTCTATGAGCTATATACAATGGACTTTAAAATTGTCTTCCTTAATGGTGAATTAAATGAGAATATTTATGAGGAGTAACCAGAGAGTCTCGTTGTTATAGGAAAAGAAAACATACTTTGCGAAAATTTTATAGTTTTTCGTTGACCTTTAACAAGATCCTAAACAATGACACGAAAAATGTGATAGTGCCGTCAACAAATTTTGACTTTCATATTAATAAATATGACAAGTGTATCCATATAAACAAATTGGATAATTGAGTATCAGAGTTTGTTTATACGTAAATGATATGTTAATATTTGAGACTAATTTTGAAAATATTAAATCCATGAGGAAATATTAACTTATGATATGAAAAACTTCGGTTTAATCAATTATGATTTGGAGGTCATGTGATGACATTAAATTATCTCAAGCACATTACGTGGATTAGTGATAGATAAATTAAATACTTCTGAAATTAAGGGATTTCATAATTCTATTTAATTAATATATTGTGTGCTACATGAGAATAAATGTGATATAATATCACAATTTGAGTATGCTCATAAAATTAGATGTAACGCATATATCGTAAAATGCAAGAGGCCAGACATCGTCTCTTTAGTTAATAAACTAAGGAGACATGAGCAATCTTAGCAAGATTCGTTGGGATGCATTAATGAGAATGCTTGAATCTTGAAAGAATACATATATATGTGCACATATATTTTGGAAAAATATCCTAAGATCCAGGAGGGATATAGTAATGCAAATGAAACTTCTGATTTAGAGAAATCAAAGTTTATAAGCGGATATGTGTTCAATTTAGGAGGCACCGCTATTTCTTGAGAATCTTCCAAACAAATGAATATAGCTCAATCCACTATGAAATTAGAGTGCATAGCATTGGATAAAGCTAATAAAGAATTTGAGTGGCTTCACAAAATTCATGGAAGATATTCTAATATGACTGAAAATTGTGTCAGCCATACGTAAAATGTGATAATCAAGCGGTGATACACAGAGCTCAACAAACTCTATGTGTAACGGTAAAGTCACGGCATATTCGTTGTCGTTTGATACAATACCGAGAGACATCTACTTTCAAATGGGAGGACTTTATGAAGTCAAGAGATAATCCTAATTCCGGATATTAAAGGTTTATCTAGAGAGTAGTATGTGCATCGAGGGGAATGGGTCTAAAGCCTAAATTTGACTAAGTTACCTCGTACGGAAACCTAACCTGGCGACTGGAGATCCCACGGACCAGGTTCAATAGGACAACCAGTCTTGGCTAACTTAAAAGAAAGCACTTAAGAGTATAACTCTATCCCATTCTTATGATGCAATAAGTGCAAGCCTACCGCGTTATTTTATAGGTTAAGCAAAGGCTTTTAATGACGTCTATATCTTGTCAAAACAAGTGGAGTATGGTAGGATACTCTTGATAGATGCGGTCACCTATGTTAGTGTGAGTTGGGTCGACTCGTTGAGAATTTCTTTATAGGTTGGAATTCTCTAAAGCACTCGCATAACCAAGAATGTTCAGGGCCAAAACGAACACAACCGAGAACTTGAAGCAAATCGGTTTAGTACTGTGTTAAGTTTATTGTCTTGGTTTACACCAACAGCCGACGGTTCAAGATGAAATATTTCACCGATTGGCTAAGTAAATCCGTAAAAGCTTTTAACTAGGGAAGGTTCAAGATGAAATATTTCACCTATCTCGATGCGGTATTATTCTTAAAGAATACTTCGACATAATATGTCCTATGAGTCGGGACACGAAGAACTATTTTATTCATGTGGGGGATTGTTGGATTTTATAATTAATATGTGAATAAATTAGTTGAGAGTAATTAAGGGTTGCGTCTGTTCGATCTGAAGAGGTACCCTTTGGACCGAAACAGTGCAATCCAAGCGATGTGCCTCTTGCGAAAAGACATTTATGTGTCTATAAATAGGAGACTTAATCTGGCCAATTAAGGATCCTTTTTCTGACAATAATTAAAAATTACTCTCTTCTCTACTTTAAATTTATGTCGAATTTTCTGTTTACTTCGGTTCGCCGTGGGTTCATAATTTGTGCAAATAATGAACAACAGACTGTTGTATCTTGGGAGACTATCGGGAATCAAATTGTATGCACCGTGGCAGCCCCGAAAATATTGTCTTAAGGAAATTTGTTTCGGCAAGCCTCAGTCTAATTTCCTTGTTTTTACGTAAAGATTGAAGTGATCTTTGGTTTCGATACAAGTAAGTATTTCTCACTATTTTTTGTGTTAGATCGAAATATTTTTGTACACAGATTGTTAGACACCAACACTACTAATGTGTGAGGAACTAAATAACTTCTTATGATCTTAATTTGGAATAAATATTACTGGATCTCATGACTAAATCAGTTATCATTTTATATTTGATTAGAATAATTTAAAGCCATCATTATTTTATAGAAAAATAATTTTATTAAAAAATAAATTAGGTTTCAGTCAATAATTCGCTCTATTTTATGGCATATTAAAATTAATTTTACTCTAAATTACAAAAATTACCTAGACACGTACGCACTTTTCTAGTTTAGGAAAAAGCACCAAAAAGAATATGCAAAAATGCTGATACCAAGGTATAAAATGCACTTTAAATAAATTTTCTAACAGTTCTATATGTTGTGTTGCTTATGTAAAATTAAATCTATTGCTGCTATAACCTTTGATATGTGAAATTGATCATGTTTCAGGAGGAAGGTTAACGCGTAAAAGCTCTAAACATAAAACTTGACCAACAAGCCATGAAGGTTACATCCGTAAATTTAAACACATCCAAAACTTCCTAATGCTTCAGCCATTTTCTTTGTTAATTGTGGCAGCAAAATTAAAATTAATCAGAATTCGTTCTGCTTATTTAATGCTGTTGTTTCTTGCTGAACAATCTATGTTTAGCCCAGTCCAAACCCTAACCTTGTCTTTTGTTTTGTCCTTAATTCTATAAAAGAATACCATTAATTTTTTCATTAATATATCGAACCGAAGCGGAACAAAGAGAGAGCGGAATGGAAACGATGATGCGAAGGCCATACCCCGTGATTGATCCCAATCCTTCTATCATAAAGACTGTTAGGAGCTTCAACAAGAAAGATTGCATCAAGATCACTTTAGGCACCGTCGTACCCCCCATCCTTTTCAACATACCTCGATCCTTCGTTTTTGCTCCAACTACGGCTTCGAATGCTTTGTCGGGATTTATCGGAGCTTTCTCTTAAATCTACATCAAGTCATCCAACAGGCTCAAGGGTTATATCGATCCTGATCATGATTGATGACATTTGTTAATTGCTAAATAATGCATGTTATAAGCATATATATAATTTATGTTTTTAATTTAATTTTTGGATATTAGTATAATCTCAATTATTGGATGAATGTTTATGTTTGTTTTGGGTATTAGTTAGAGTGTTTATTATTGTTTTAGCTGATTGATCAATTTTGGTTATTTCTAGTCATGTTGCAAGTATTGACAAATAATATATAGGGTTTAATTGTGACGCAATTTAGTGATTTTCGCGTCCGCCTTGTATTGTGTCTATGTAGGCAAATTCGACTTTATTCATTTATCTGCTTCGGTTGACAAATCAAATTATACTTGTATGTAGAAAGTACAAATTCAAGATTTACATGAGATGAATGAAGGACTGTATGCTTAGCATCCTCTTCATACAATAAAAATATTAAAAATATTGCGAGTAAACGTAGCTTATATAGGGTTTAATTGTGTCGAATTTAGTGATTTTCGCGTCCGTCTTATATTGTGTCGATGTTGTAATTTGTTATTGTAATTTTAGCAGAGTTTTTTTGTAACAAACTCATTATTTTTTTTTCTTTTCGATTTTTTGTAAATTTATCAAAATTAACTTAAGATAAATTAATTGACATTATCCTTCTAGCTTTTGAGGTGAATTAAGCTCAAATCATTTAGGTGGACTTAGCCCAATTCAATTGTATTCTAGAAAAAATTATATTCACTTGGTCTTGATTTATAATTACAAAAACAAAATTAGATTTAGTGATTCATGTGCAAAAATCCCCTAAAATTATTGATCTTCCTTGTCCGCAACTAAACAATATATATATACAAAAAATAATGTAACATCAAAGTGGATCAACACAAAATAATTAAAATTGATAGGCCCTACTTATAACAGGTCTAATAATTCAAACCATTTAAAAAAAAAAAAATTAACGTATATTTAATGATATTCTTGATTTTAAATAAAATTCAAATTTTTATTTATCTATTATTCAACTTATCATCTTTTTCTTAATATTAAATATGTTCAAATATATATATTTTTTAATAGTAATTGGTGTTTTTTAATATAAAAAAAATACTATATAAATTTATCTATTTGTCATAGAATTTGGTCAAACTCAAGGTCACTTTGACTTGATGGCAAAATTGATATTTCATTAATATTTTGGTGATGACATTACTTCTTCAATTAATTTAGTAATAATTTATAATTTACAGAAGAAATAAATATCATGGACCAAAACTCCTTCTCAAACAAATTAAAGACTGCCGACATGTTCAGGCCCATACTGACAGAAATCCATCCCATCTCCTATAGCCCAATACCAATACACTACAAATTACAATCCCTCCTTCAAACTATTTCTCAGCCCAAAACAAAATGATCGGAAACTAGAGGATTGATGGGATGTTTTAAACATCCCAAGACACTTATTTGGGTATCTCGAATTTTTGGTGGGACGATAAGGATAATCGTAAGATCCACTGGGTGGGTTGGCAAGAGATCGAGGTGCACGAGCCAGATTAGACGTGCCAAGTTCACTGGGTGGGTCTGAATTGGGTCCAGGTCCAGGTCTAACAAAACCACTTTATATAAGATTTTGATAGAATCTGGTTTGGGTCTGGGTCCTAACCCGATCTTTTGCAGGCCTATGTGGTATGAGTTTTCGTCATTTCAAAGCGTTTAACTTAGTCATGTTGACCAAACAAGCTTGGAGGCTTCGAGACCAATGTATACATACGTGGAAATGCATGCATTTGGGATTCTCGCTACCTCATTGAAGCCGAGACTAGATCATATATATACGGCGTATTGGAAATGGAGCTTCCGTTAGAATATACTCCTAATATAAGCTCAAGCTAGATATTCAAATAAATGGATTTTGTCACAATTATTATTATTATGGCAAGCTCAAATTATTACATTCATGCCTTGGTTGGTAACCAGGCTAAACCGTTTGAACTCCGATCTTCAAAACGGATCTACTCTAACAATTTTGTTATTATATTGCAACAAAAAAAATACAGAAAAATGAACCCAAGATTGAAAAAATATTATTAATTTTTTTTAGGAAGAGAAATATTAGTAATCGTGTTTTCATTCAAGTTAAAGATTTCAAAAATGCTATGTTAATCGTATTAAAGAACAAATTTCTTCATATCTTTCGCAGTGCCGGTCCAGGCCATAGGCAAGTAGTATGGTTGCCTAGGGCCCCCTACTTCCGCAGCACCCCAACCCAATTATTCTTGTTGTTTTATACGGCCCAAATAGACCACATCCCATATGATATAACTGAAGCCTAAATGTACAAATGTTAGTATTAAACTAATGAAAATACCCATGCTAGTGGAAGTTGAATCCACGACCTCTTGGTCATGAAACCTCATCTTTAACCAATTGGTTAAGGACTCATCCTAATCGGCCTATTAACACATGTTACTGTTAACATAATTTGACAAAAAAAAATATGAAGTTGCCGCTGTCTCTTTAATTCTTCTTTAAAAAAACACACTCTTCATCATTCAATCTCTCACAAGGTAAAAGATAAGGCTTAGGAAATTGGTGCCCACAAGAAAAAATGGCACTTAATAATTCATGTGGAACATAAATATATTTTTATCAATTTGATGAAATCCAAAAAGATGATGTTACATTATCATCGGAAGAATCGTTCAGAATTGGGTATTTGGTATATCAAGCTATTTCTTCGATTAAAGTTGGGTTTGAATAATTTAAGAATTTTGAAACTACTTTTGGTTTTTAATTAAATGGTACAACTTTAAAGTCTTTGGATAGTAAGACTTAGAAATAATATTGTATTAATCTTGAATATTAGACATAGATGGTTTCAAATTGCTATTAAAAGCTATATCTACCCAAATAGATAAGTCGATTGATATATTTAATCAATATAAAAACAATTGATTTTTATCTAAATTTCTGAATTTGTTATAAGATAATATTCACCATACAGGTAAAGAACAATTATGCTGAAAGATTTTTTTTGAAATCAAAACAAAAACATATATACATTCGACAATTTTACAAGCAAGATTAAGTGACTTAGTTATTTTATCTATAGAAGAAGATATGCTAGAAAAACTTAGCATTTGAAAATTTATTTAGCACTTTTGCTTCTACAAAAGCAAAAAAAATAAGTTTTACATAAAGTGCAATTTTATTACTTAAGGGCCCCAATATTTTATTTGGCGCCATCAAAACTCTAGATGATTGTTTTCTTTGTTTTCTTGATGATGATTGTCTCCACTAAAGTCCAAGACGATTGCCGGCCTACAAGATGCCATAAATCAGGCCCGATTATCCGATTAAATGGCCGCCAGCCCGAACACTGCGGCTACCCAGGATTCGATCTTTCGTGCAATTCAAGAGGATAATATTGATTTGCATTGGCCCAAACCATTTTGTGGGAATTGTGAAGAAAGAGGGATGCACTGTAGGTTGAAGAATAAACATAATAATAATGAAACTGAATGCCTTGAGATACCTGATGAACAGAATAAGAAAGGTAACTACCCTTTAATTACTTTTTATTTTATTTATTTTTAATTGGTGTAGTTTGGCATTAGGACATTTTTGTTTTTTCTTATTTTTTTATTGGATTTTTTGCAAGTTAACTCCCTGTGATATGTCTAATGGGCAATTTACCTCCCTGTGAAATAAAAATAGGCATTTTAACTCCCTGTGAAATGAAATAATGAGCAATTTACCTCCTTGTGATATTAAAAAAAGGCAATTTACCTCCCTATGAAATGAAATAATGAGCAATTTAACTCCCTGCGATATGAATTAATGAGCAATTTAGAGGGAGGCAATGTGCTTCTTTTATAAAAACTACAGGGAGGTATCTTGCCATTTTTCTTATCACAGGGATTTAAATTGCCTATTTAAAATATCACAGGGAGGTATTTTGCCCTTTTATTTATCACAGGGAGTCAAATTATCTATTTAGAATAACACAGGGAGTTAATTTGCTATTCACTCTTTTTTTATTTATCAAGAATCTCAGCTATTCGTTGTTAGCTATAGAATGTGACTGTGATACAGAGGTGATTTTATGAACTGAGTGAATTGTAACTTGGAGCTATTTGGCTAGGTTTCTGGCTCGATTTTGTGGGTTTGGTTTCGGAAAAAAAGTTTGGGTTGTTTGGTATCAATTTCTAAGGAACAATTTCTGCTAATTTTCTATCAATTTTCTATAGGAACAAGTTTGGGTTGTTTGTTCCAAAAAAAAGCTTCTATAGGAACAATTCTGCAAATTTTCTATCAATTTTCCGTCCAAAATTGAAATTTCCGGCCAAAAATTGGCAGAAGTACCAAATGTGTCGAGGGAAGTTAACTTTTGGTACCTAATGTGTATGGTTTTTAAATTATAGTACCGTAACTTTAAAGTAAGGTCACTTACTCCTTCCTAATAGGAAAAAACCCCTAAATTGTGAATAAAGTAACATAGTATTTTTCCCTTAGATTCTAATCAATTTCCATTCACATACAAGCACTTATATTTGAGAGAGGTTGTATACAAGCCAAGGGTAGTCGAGACTAGGTGTTGCATGAGACCTTAGAAGAGTTATGTCCTTGACAATTGTCATCAATATATATGATCTTATGGACTAATAATGTTATTTCTTTGTCTTACAAGTGTTTTGGAAGTTGTACTTATTGCAGTAGTACTAGTTGGTGTCTTCCTGATTGCACTAGCTTTCGCTGCAATATATCGCATCTACATTGTGAAGAAAAGAAAACAAGACAACAAGAAAAGGATTCTACAATTTTTGGAGGATTATAAAGCTTTTAGGCCCTCAAGATATCCTTATGCAGAAATAAAGAAAATCACAGACAATTTTAAGCATAAGTTAGGCTAGGGAGGTTATGGAACCGTGTTCAGAGGTAAACTTTCGAACAACATTCTTGTAGCAGTTAAGCTTCTAAATCACATTAAAGGAAACGGTGAAGATTTCATAAATGAAGTAGCAACAATCGGCAGAATCCATCACATAAATATGGTTCGTTTAATTGGGTATTGTGCGGATGGATACAAACGTGCTTTAGTGTATGAGTTCTTGCAAAATGATTCACTAGAAAAGTACATCTCATCCGGCACAAGGTAGAACTCTTGGTTGGGAGAAGCTGCACAAAATTGCTTTAGGTATAGCCAAAGGGCTTGATTATCTACACCAAGGCTGCAAACAAATAATTCTTCATTTTGATATTAAACCACATAACTTTTTGCTAGACCAGAATCTCAACCCTAAGGTAGCTGATTTCGGTCTAGCGAAATTGTGTTCAAAGGAGAAAAGTATTGTTACAATGACTGTTGCACGAGGTACAATAGGCTATATTGCACCGGAAGTTTTCTCTAGGAACTTTGGGAAAGTGTCGTATAAATCGGATATCTATAGCTTTGGCATGTTGTTGCTTAATCTGGTTGGAGGGAGAAAGAATTTTCAAGCCGTAGCACAAGACGATAGTCAAATTTATTTTCCCGAATGGACGTACAATCAGTTGAATAAAGGAGAAGATATAGAAATCCAAGTGAGAATGAGACAGTGAGAAGGCTAATAATCGTCGGGCTTTGGTGCATACGTGGTACCCGGTTGATCGGCCTTCGACTAAAGTCGTGATTCAAATGCTAGAAGGTGAAAATATGCCGATAATGCCACCAAACCCTTTTGCTGCTTCAGAATTTGTAAACACAAATGCAAGTACTTTTAGTGGGTCGGTATTCAGCACTGAGAGTTATATCACGGCACAATCACATTTTTAGTATCATACAATAGGGTGGTTTGTAACTATGGTACCGAGGTATATTGAATTGCACATAATTTTATACCATAATTTAACACATGATTGCGTATTTCATACCACAATTAATTATTTGGACAAAATTGGTCATGTGCGTCGCATGTGGTGGTTAACTCGTCATATTTGTGGTAAAAGTCACGTTAACACGGTATTTCTTGGTCATATATGTTATTTGTTCTATATATTAGTTTATATACCACTATAGAAACGTGAATTTTCCCTCCAAAATGCGATTTAGCAGCCACGGGTGACATGTGACCAATTTTGTCCAAAGATGACATAAAATGTGCAATAATGTGTTAAATTAAGTATGAAATGTGCAATTTAATATGTATTTATACCAAAGCCGCAAATCATCCTATTATGTGATACCTAAAAAGAAATTTTGCCCTTTTTTTATTATCAAACATGTAAGACTGGCAATTGAGTTGATATTATGTGTTAAGTTTTAGAAATTGTGACATTTTTTTTTCTATCCATTGTACTAGCTTTATATTGTAGAAACTGTGGAATTTTTATCTATTGTAGCACATTATGCGGATCAAGTTGTGCTTCTTAATTGTAGTACTTGCCAATGATAGTAGAGTTGTTTAACGGGACGGATTTTAACCAGAATCAAATTTAATGAAACAAAACTTATCAAAGATTCGATGAATCTGAATCAATTAAAAAATTCAAAATTCAAAATATATGGATTAAATATAAATTAAAGTTCATTAAATATATGTATTCAACAAAAACTAATAAAATATATGTATACATAGTCTTAATTTATATTAGTAATGTTAGCTAATTTTGTCGTCGTTTAACCTTATTTAATAGCTCAATTTTCTTCTAACAACGTGAATTAATTTTAAAACATTATCACATTTTGGTTTTGCAGATTGATATTTGGGTGATTTACACTTACACTTTCTGAGATTTGGAGAATTTACAAAAAAAATCCTCTCGTTTCACAAATTACGGGAAGTTCCTGAGGTTTGTCCTACTCACAGAAAACCCCTTACATGATGACGTCGTGAACCTTTTTTTATTGATTTTCTAAATTTTCCCTCGGTCAACTTTTTTAGGGTTGACTATCCTTTTAAGCAGACGAATATATCCACAAGGGTGTGTGTATGTAATATAACATACCATGGGGGTGTGTGCGTAAGAACATAATAAACTTAAAGGGTTCCTTGTAGCTAATAGTTATTTTAAAAAAAAAATGACAATTGAAAGTTGGCCATTTTCAGCTATAAATAGCTCCCCAAATTTGTTTTTTTTTTTCATTTCATCCCACAAATTCATCATGTCTTCATCAACCTCAAGAGGTAGTTTGAGTAGCTTAAAACATCGAAAAGGAAAATGTATACGTGTAGGGTATGGGAAGAATACACCCATAATTGTTGCAGATATACCCTTGAACCCAAGCAGACTCTTCTATTGTGTTAGTTTTATTCTATTAAATTGTCCACTAATCTCATTTAAGTACAAGTTTTAAGGTTGGGACTCTTCATATGATTGATTAAAGGTTGATACTTAAATGTGTAAGTTAAAGTCTTGTAACTTACAAGGAAGTGGGTTATGGAGATCATGATGGTTGGCCTTTCACCTTCTTGTAACTCTTGCATTTAATGGTCATCTACTCTCATCTATAAAAGGAGACACAACCACTCCTCAAAGCTACACCAAATAAAAGAACTAAAAGTGTTAGCAAACTTCCATCATCTAAAAGTGTTCTAAGGTTGTGTCATTAGGATAGAAAGAGAGAAGACGGTGAGTTCATTATAAAGGTTATACAAGTGGGGAGATAGCAAGTTCAATTTGAAGATTACTTTGAAGCAACGTCTTATCTTGAAGTTTCAAAGACGAACGATTTACCGATAAACTCTCGCATCATAAATATATCTATAATATGTGTTAATTGATAAGCATATTGTTAAGTTTTTCCGCATAAAGTTTAATAAAAATCTTTCAATTGGTATCAGAGCGGGTTCGTACCCTCTCTTTGATATTCCTTTTTTAGTATTATTGATTATGTTATATACACGGATTGCATGATGACGGATTGCATGATGAATGGCACTGACTCGTGAGAATGGGAATCACAATCACTTGTTCTAAAAAAGTCACTTTCAAGTTATTAAATCATAGCAAAACCCAAAATATGTTACTGATTATAAAAGATTCATGCTTAAATTAATATACAATATGTATGCTCATTGTTTGATTCATTATCAATTTTATTTTATCAGATTGTGTATTAAAGACTTTTGAATATACACAAATTATTATATTGTTGCTGATTTAATAATTCATATGATTGCATCATACATCTGTGTGCATGCTAGGAATTACTAAGGCCATCCCCAATCCACTAGGGGTGGGTGGAGATAGCCCTCTCCCCGGCACTGGACGATCTCGACCGTCCAGGGCTGTCAATAGGCACAACCCGGCTTTTGGGATGTGCTTCAAGCGAGTAAAAATTATTAATAAAAAAAATTAGAGATTGAAAAATTAACTACGAATTTAACAACACTTTGTTTAATTTAATTAACTAGAAATGGAAAATACATTTAATTATAAAAATTGTGTAAGATTTAATAACAATTTATTTTAAATTAAAGATGTAACATTATTAGTTTTAATTTTGAATTTATAAATTTGTCTACGAAAATAAAATTTATTCACAACGTATAAATATTTGAAATTTGATTTTTCATATTTAGATTTTCATATTTATTATTATTCATTTTCATATTTATTATTATTATTATAATTATTATTATTATTATTATTAATTTTCAAAATTAATATTATTTTTATGATTATTATTAATGACATTATTATTATTATTATTTTTATAGATAATAATAGGTGAGAGTGGGGAATTTTTTTTTTTTTTAATTAATTGGTGTTGTTAGCCCTGATGGTTGGAGACGGTGCCCAGGGGGTGCAGATTCACCCGAGGTGGAGATCGACAGCCCTGGACTGTGAAGGACATTCTGGATAAAAGGAATTATAAGCTTATTTAATTTGTTGGTATTATTACACAGTTTAGTACCTAAAAATACATCTAGCATGTCCAACAGAGAATGTTTAAAAGTTGAAAATGTTGATTAAATAACGTACCATGATAATTGTTGTAGATCACCTATATCATCATTACTTGTTCTCTATTTCTACATGCATCCAGAAACTTTTATTAATTAATGGAAAGTTTATTGCATATTATGGAACCTTTTGGCCTCCCTCATTCAAGTATGATATGATGTATTAAAGAATTAGTCAATTAGCTTCAAGACTTGAAGTAACAATAAAATTGAATATTATTATTATTTTCTGAAATGCAAAATTATTTATTATCTTTAATTATTGTAAAGTACTTGTATATTGATGTATGTTTTGAATAATAATAAAGAATATTATTGGTTAGTTTTTGTCTCTAAAAGATTGCTAATCTTGAAGTTGTCAAAGTGACCCTGGTTAGTGAAATTTTATGAATATAAAGACTACATAAAAATTTGATCATTTAGATAATATAAAGAACAATAATATTCTCGATTGCAGTCGTAGTTAAGAGATTGAGACTCACCCAAAGGAGAGTCGCCTTTAATTAGTTATAGACTGGTTAGGGTAGTATAATTTAATTGTATTCACTTAGCAATTAGGATTGAATTCCCAAAGGTAACATGACTAATTGCATGAGTGAGATAAAATTATATTAAGCCTACTTAGGTGTTATATTAAGTGATTTATAGCTATAAAGAGTGAACAATAGATGTACTACTTTTCGCCCAAAGGAGAAACTGTAGTGATATCAATCAGTTCATCTTAATTGACTTTTAACCTCAATATGAGCATTTGTCTAATACATTACCTTATTATATTTGTTGCATCTTATTTTAGCTATTACTCCTACTTTATTGCAATCGCATGCTTCTGGTATTGCAACTCTTAATGGATCAAATTTCTCTGAATGGTATGAACAAATCCAATTCACCTTGGGTGTATGAATCTAGACCTGTCATTGGTTACTGATAAGCCAGAGGAAACGGCTGAAGTTAGCATGAAGGAAGCCTGAAATAGGTCTAATAGGCTTAGTCTAATGTTTATTCGGATGACCGTAGCCAATAACATTAAGACTTCACTTCTCGAGGCTGACAATGCCAAGGACCTGTTAGCGGCTCTAAAAGATTGCTTCAAATCAGCGGATAAGTCACTAGCAGGTACGCTGATGGCTGAACTGACTACCATGAAATATGATGGTGATACAGGAATTCAGGAACACATCTTGAATATGGCTGATAAGGCTGCTAAGTTTGGAACTCTTGGCATGAAAGTAGAGCAGTCATTCCACGTGCAGTTCATACTCAACTCACTTCCTCCTAAGTTTGGCCATTCAAAATCCACTATAATACCCAAAAGGCGAAGTGGAATATGAATGAGCTGAGTAGTATGTGTGCTCAAGAGGAAACAAGGTTGAGACAGGAAGGACGCCATCTTGCACTGGATGTAATTCATGAAGTAAAGAAAAGGAAAGGAAAGAATGTGAAGAATGGAAACAGAAACAAAAACACATCAAAGAAAGGAAATGAGCCTGGGGACAGTAGCCAGGGTCATAAAACGGTTGTCAAATGCTACTTTTGTGGCAGAAAGGGACATCTGAAGAAGGACTGTGAAAAACGCAAGGTTTGGTTCGCAAAGAAAGGTACTAATCTTTCTTTTATATGTTATGAATCAATTCTTGTTGAAGTTCCTTCTAATACATAGTGGATTGATTTTGAAGTTACGACTCATATCACAAATTCTTTGCAGAGATTCCTTACAACTCGGAAGCCGGGGGAAAGTGAAAATATCCTGTATATGGGAAACCGTCACAAATTAAATGTGGTACTAGTAGGCACATATCGCCTCATCTTAGAGAAGGGTCACCAACTGGATCTTCAAAATACTTTTTATGTACCTTTGATTTCTAGGAATTTAGTTTCCCTGTCTCAGTTAGATGTTTGTGGTTATTCTGTTGTTTTCGATTGTCAAAAACAGTATTATGATCAATAAAGTTATTGTTGGTTTGGTGTTTTATGTGATGGTTTATAAAAAATATCATTAAATTATGAGTTTGCACAATCGTTATTAACTTCACAATCAAAAGTTGGCTTAAAACGTAGTCTAAATAATGAAAATTCTTCAATGTTATGTCATAGACGTTTGGGGCATATCTCGAAGGAAAGATTAGAAAAATTAGTGAAGTCTGGAAACTTGGAAAATCTAGACTTTACTGATTTTCAAATTTGTGTGAGTTGCATTATGGGTAAGTAAACCAAACACAAGCAAAAGTGTGTCACAAGAACTAAAGAACTTCTTGAGTAAATCCATACATATATCTGCAAACTACCTATTACATGTTTTAGTGGAGAAAGGTATTTCATCACCTTCATTGATGATCTGTCTCGTTATGGTTACATCTATCTAATTCACCAAAAGTCTCAGGCCATTGACGTCCTTGAGGTGTTCATTACGGAGGTCGAAAGACAATTAGATAGAAAAGTTAAAATTGTGAGATCAAATCGGGGTGAGGAGCACTACGGTAGATATGATGAGTCGGGACAACATCCTTGCCCATTTGCAAGATTATTAGAAAAGCGGGGCATTTGTGTTGAATACACAATGCCTGGAACGCCACAACAGAATGGGGTTGTTGAACGGCGTAATCGTACTCTTATGAATATGGTTAGGAGTATGTTAAGTTATTCAACTGTACCCATTTCATTGTGGAGTGAAGCCTTAAAGACCGCAATGTATATCTTAAATCGAGTTCCCAGTAAAGTTGTTCGAACAACTCCTTACGAGTCGTGGACTGGCAGGAAACCCAGTTTAAGGCATTTACATGTTTGGGGTTGTTCAACAGAGGCTAGAAACTACAATCCAAATGAAAAGAAATTGGACCCACGAATAATATCTGGATATTTTATTGGATATCCATCAAATTCAAAAGGGAACAGATTTTATTGTCCTAACCATAGTACGAGAATCGTTGAAACTGATAACACTAAATTTATAGAGAATGATGAATTTAGTGGGAGCATTGAATCGAGAAAAACTGAAATTGAGGAAGTTAGAGTGGATCTTATACCACCTTATCTTTCTCAAGATAATGTTGTCACTCAACATGTCCAACAAGTTCAGGTAAACGAACAACTTATCGATTCACCACTTCATGGAGATGTCACCATTGATGACTGTATGTAGAACTACCACAACTGGTAGCTTTGAGGAGATCTCAATGGGAAATATGATCTGCCATAACAGATGACTATGTGGTGTATCTACAAGAATCTGATTTTGATATAGGTACTCAAAATGATCCAGTTTCATATTCACAAGCCATGAATAGTAAAGATTCTGATAAATGGATTAATGTCATGAATGAAGAGTTGAAACCGAACGATATACCGATAAACTCTCGCATCATAATTATATCTATAATATGTGTTAATTGATAAGCATATTGTTAAGTTTTTCCGCATAAAGTTTAATAAAAGTCTTTCATATTTGTCCAAACCATAGATGGTGTGATTGCTGTGAACCAGTAGAGGAAGAACCAGTTCAAAGAGAGAGCTTTGGAGTAACTTTTGGTGAAAATGAAGCTACTACTTCCCCAAGATTTAATATAACTAAGATTTTTGAATGTATGTACTCGATGTTATATCTTATTTCTTAACATAAAGTTCGGTGATAACGGATTTGTAAACGCAAGTATACGCAATCGCAACAAGTAATATAATGATAAGTAGAGTATCGTCTCCACAGGGAATTAATGAGCTAAAATAACTAATTACTAAAGGATCACTCTTGTTCTTATCCAAATTAAACGAATTCTTGATTCGGATTATAACTAAGCAACAATGAAATTAAAACTAAATTCTAAATTGACAAGATTAACTCTGATGATAAAAGCTTAAGATTACAAATTCCTTCAATGTCAAACTAATTTCTCTTATTTTTCCAACAACTCTATTTCAATTAAGTTTCATTGCTAGTCTAGGGCACTTAAGTTTCTACAATTTCTTTCCAGAATATTGTAAAACTAATCTAACATAATCATAGAGCTATATTCCTATGCCAATGAAGTTAGGCCAAATTGAATCAAGATCAAGCCCTAATTGTGACTACTTAAGGCAATTAAGTATATTCCTATCTTAATTGCTAAACAAATTACCCAATTCGATGTGGGTGCAATTCGTACAAAGGTTACCCAATCTTTAACCTAAAACCTAATTTCCTCTCCCGATTCAATTAGATTTGTGAAACAATAGTTGATCAGGCTATTGAAATTAAAGCACAAGAATGGGTAAACAACAAATCTCAATATAAGAGAATAAGGAAAAATAAGCAACAATCAATTCAAACAAAGAATTCCATTGCAATCCTAGAAAAGTAAATTTAGTTCATAGCTAAAACGGATATAAACTCAAAAATAATAAACGTCACGAGTAGAAGATCACAAAAAAGAAAAATAATTGAAAGAGATAAGAAAGGAGAAGTAGATCTGTCTTCAAATCTTCAAGAATTGTGCTCTCCGATGTTTTCCACGCTCTCCAATCAAATTTTCTTGTTCTTGGTTTCTCTTCTGTCAAAAGGTGTCCCCCCAAATCTGTTTTCTCTCTCTTCCTCCACTTAGATATAAGTTTCCAAGTCAAATTAGGGCACTCTAATTAAAATTCGCGGAAATCTTCTGCCCCGGCGGAGAATTAGTTTCGCCCCAGCGGAGAAGCTTCTGTCCAAGAATTTTGTATGCTTTGTGATTTTGCTCCAGCAGAGAGATTTTCCGCTCCAGCAAAGAGGCTTCTGTTTGCACTTCCAAAACTCAAGAGAAAATCTGAAATATTTGCAAGAAAATACCAAAATGAGTACGTGAATCACCAACGAGATAAATCAAGCTAAACCAAATGAAAACAATCCAAGAACTCAAGAAACTAATGCTATTCCCCGCAAAAAGATATAGAAATTAACTCTATTTTGTAGAGTTAACACACCCCCAAACTTACTATTTTGCTAGTCCCGAGCAAAAGAAAGGAGTAGAAGGCCAAAACGACCACAAAGATTGGACACGACCAAAACAAAAGACAACAACTCAAACATTTACAATCATGCATGACAAGTCAGACTAATAACCATCACTTTTCAAAACGTTATGTATTCTATCATGTAATTCCTGCGTGTGTGTGTGTGTGTATACATAATACGAGAATGTCGGAATCACCCAGATCACTATAGCTTCGAAATCATTGAGCCTAATTGCATGAATTCCTAAATTGCCAAGCCTATTCTCTATTTTCTCAGTTTATCAAACTAATCACTAAGTTCTAATAATGCTTTCAGTCGAAGTTATGGAATCCTTTAAGTTTGAACTTTCACTTAGCATTTTATTCATTATTTAGCACAACTCAAGTATATTTAACACCACTCACACTCATAACCTGTTCTAAAGAAGCGGTCAACATAGAGGGGTGCAGAAGAGTTAAGTCGATGCACCCGTACATCGTTCATCTTATCGCATTCAAGTTAGAGGAGTGCAAGTATAAGTATCTAGCGATGAGATTTTTTAGGTCTCATACAAGTGAGGTTATTTTCTTCGAATTTAACTTATAGCTTTTCGTAATTTGCTTCATTTGGTTCTTGTTAAAGTTATCCTTACCCCCAAACTTAGGCAAAACTATCACTTAGATTCTAAGTTTTCTAACCCTCGAATCTAGAGATTAGGTAGGCAAGATAAAAAAATTTAAGCTCTATTCTAGACTATAATTCACGAACGTCATCCTAAATCCTCGATTATGCATTTGTGCTTCGAATTTTGCAGGAAAAACAGTCAACAATACATAAAATTTCAAAAATTTGATCAAAAATCGACCTAGCATGCACGACGTAAATGCAATCATCCCCAAACTTAAGAAACACATTGTCCTCAATGATGAAAGTAACGAAAAAAAAACAAGAGATAAAAGAATAAAGCTGAAGACAAAGATAAAATAAAGCCATTAAAGAACGTCCCTGATTGCAGCCTTATTTCAATCTTCAGCATTGATCTCTTCATGTGGTGGTGAGAGTTGTGGAAAGTCAGCATTGAAGCATGTAATTGTGTATGGTCTTCAACATTTGAGATTGTTTTGCTTGGGGCAGAGTGTTTTTGTGCTGGGGCGGGTTTTGTTCAGGAAATTAGGTGTAAATTCCAGAGGGAACTTTGCGGTGGCGGAATTAATGTTCCGTTGGGGCAAAGTGTGTTCTGGAATTTGTATCAAAATTCAATCCGAGCAGCCCTCGCTGGGGCGGATCATGTTCTGTCCAACTTCTCTTTTTTATTTTTTATACTTGGGTTGCCTCCCAACAAGCGCCTTATTTATAGTCATGGCTTGACTTTGTCAATCTTAGTGCCGATCAATATTGCCATCCAAATGAATCTTTGGTCTTTGTCCGTTGACCTTGAAAGTTCTTGTTCGTCTTGTACTTCTACAGCTCCATTGAGAAAAACTTTTGTAACTAAAAAGAGGCCCGACCACATTGATTTTTGCTTTCCCGGAAATAGTTTAAGGCGGGAATTATACAATAACACTCGTTGTCCTGGCTCAAATTCTCTACGGACTATATTTTCATCGTGAATCTTCTTAATTTTCTTCTTGTAAAGCGTAACACATCCATTTTCTGGCAGCCAAAATTCTTCCAATACCTTGACATGTAAACGTTGATTTTCATGTCTTCTAGACTTATTGTCAACCCTCTTAGCATAAGTCCTCTCTTCACTGAAATCGTCACCATAAGGCCACATATGGTGGTGATGTAAGATGCTCTTAGTTTCAACTTCTGTAAACTGTTTATGCTCTAAATCTGGAGGTTCTTCAATGAACGACTTATTAGCATTTTCGGACTTTACTGGTCTTTCCATAATCTTACCTTTCAAGGCTGGTTTGGTAAATCTTTGAGTAGGATCAAGAGTTTTCACATAATCAACCAACTTGTCACCTTTCCTATCATCTTTCGAAATCAATGGAGTTTTAAACAAATCATCAGGATGATTATGTAAGAATGTATCAGAAGTATTTTCTACCACCTTGATTGAGAAACAATCTTCATTCTTCTCATGATGTTTCAACGATGAATAAATATTGAAGGTTACTTCTTGATCTTGAACTCTCATCTTAAGTTCTCCTTTTTCAACATCAATCAAGGCTCGACCGGTAGCTAGAAAAGGCCTTCCAAGTATGATTGGCATATCACGATCTTCCTCCATATCCAGAATTATGAAGTCTGCCGGGAATATAAATTTGTCCACTTTAACCAAGATGTCTTCTATTATTCCTCTTGGATAACTAAGAGTTCGATCCGCCATTTGCAACGTAACAGAAGTGGGCTTTGCTTCCCCCAAACCAAGCTTTCTAAAAATCGACAATGGCATCAAATTTACACTTGCACCTAAATCGCATAATGCATTATTGATCAACTGCTTTCCAATTGTGCAAGGAATAGTGAAACTCCCCGGATCTTCCAGTTTCGGTGAAAGCTTTCTCTGAATAAGGGCGTTGCACTCCTTAGTAAGTGCTACAATTTCATAGTATCCCAACTTTCTTTTCCTCGATAAGATGTCTTTCATGAATTTTGCATAACTGGGCATCTGCTCAAGGGCTTCAACAAAAGAATGTTGATGGATAACTTCTTGAATACATCCAGGAATTTCTGAAATTACTTATCCAACTTCTGTTTCTGTAGTCTCTGAGGAAATGGAGGCGGTGGATATTCTTGAACTTTCAGTTTCTCCAGTTTTTCTTCATGTTCCTTGGATTTCTTCTCCACATCATCAACATTCTTTTGTTCACTCTTTAGTGATTCACTCGATGGTTTCACTTCTTCATGCTCAAGCTTTCTAGTGTAACCCTCAATCTCCTTTCCACTTCTGAGAGTTATAGCTTTGCATTGCTGCATATTATCATTTCTTGGGTTTATCTCAGTGTCTGCAGGCAAAGCTCCATGAGGTCGGGCACTAAGATTATTAGCCAGTTGGGCAATCTGAGTCTCCAAAGCACGGATAGAAGCATTCTGGTTTTGAATGACAACATTCTGGTTTTGCATTATGGCATCTGTCTTTTGCATGTATTGGAGCAACAATTCTTCTGTAGAGGGTTTTTGTACTTGTGTTGGTGCCTGAGGTTGTTGAAAACCCGGAGGTGCAATTGGTCCTTGAACTTGAATTTGTGGATACCACCCCATGAGAAATTAGGGTGATTTCTCTATCCCGGATTATATGTGTTGGAATAAGGATTGTTTCTCAGACTATTCGAATTCCCAACAAAATTTACCGATTTTGGATTCCCAGGGCAATGTGCAACCGAATGATTATCTCCACAAATATCACAAGTAGCATAGATTTTCTGAACATTGTTTCTACTAAAGCTTGTTGGGATTCTTACGGGAAAACGAGCTTCAGGCAGCGGAAATATAAAATTTTTAGGCTCCCCTTGGGAATATTGCCAGGATACAATCCGGTATATATTTAAACTAATATTAAACAAGTATAAAAATCGCTAGATTAAGTTATACCTGCTTCCTAGCACTTCCGAGCCAAACTCCGCTCTGTAGGAAATCCTCGGAGACGCGAACTCGATCTCTTCCAATTTTCACTTTCAGTCCCAAGCTTTTGCTTAGCGCCCCACGTGTTGCGCCTCTACGGTTCAGTACACCACATACACACGAAAACTTTGAAATCTCAGATCGGCTAGAACACAGAAGAAATCAAGATGCGAAACTCGAGAAGAAAAGACAGAAGTCGATCGACTTCTGTCAGGGTAGGGGCGGCGGTGGCTAGGGCTTAGGGAAGAGAGAGTGTTTTCTTTTTCTTGCTTTTGAAGAGTTATACAAAGTGTGTACTTAGTATTGTGTGTTCTTCCAAGACTTAATGAGACTTATTTATAGATCTTGTAATCCTAGCCCTACTAGGATTCCTAACAAGATCTAACTTCTAAATGGGCTAAGCCTTTTAATTAATGCAAGACTTCATTAATTAAATGGTCTTGTCTTTAATTAGTCTTTGGCCCATCTAAATCTCCAAGATTATTTGGCCCTCTAATTAAAACTCATTTATCCTAATTAATTAAATTGGACTCCTAGTCCAATTAATTAATTCCCATTAATCTTTATTTAATTAAATTAAACTCCAAGTTTAATTAATTAATTCTTCTCTCTCTCCTCAATTAATTAAATCTAATTTAATTAATTATTCTTATCAAATTAAAAACCTATTTAATTTGACATCTCGATCTAATCCAATTGGATCGGATTCTTGCGCCTAAATGGATCGACCCAATCGAGTAACTTTCTTCGTTTCCTGTTTTCGCTCGATGTGTTTGTGTATGTCCCCGTAGGTTCACCACATAATTGGCCGCGGGTTATAATCAAATATATATGTAATTATTCGAGTAAACCTATACTCTAAATCAATCGAACACTCTTTCGATTGACCATTCCAAAATTAGCACCCCTGCTAATTTGGGAATTCTCTCACACTCCACAGTCGATGTCTGGCCATAAGCCCGTGGAGCCCAATCACTGGTGAATTAATTCAGTGAACCTTTATCCTTTACAATTACCATGTACGACTTAATCCTTCCATTAGTTGGTCTCCCAGTCAAGACTAAGGTTATAGACTTTCATCTGTTCCCTTACTTGTCTCGACTATATGTATTCTGGTCTCGAAACTATTCCTTTGACTTAACCTTTATGAGCTACTTTCATAAAGGCGTCAGATACCTTGGCCAAGGATTTACCGGAATACATTTCTCACAGAGATTCGTAGGAGAAGCTCCCAACCTATCAAGTCGGGTCAACGGATCATCTGTTGATGATATGAACCTGCATACACGTTCTTCTATACCCAACATGAACCCACAGAGACCTTCTGGTAGACTCCAGTCAGTCGGGACTCATATCAAAGCATAGACGTTTGTGCACCAGATAAACCCTATCACCTCAAGTAATAAGGATCGTTCCTCGTACAATATTGTAAATAGGAATAACTTCATCCCCGATATGCGACTACCGCTTCCATGGTGAGTTATTTCCTAGTTGGGGTATTCAGTGGGCTTGCAATCCCAGCAAGCCACCCACTTGTGTGTATCGACTATCCCAGTCATGCTCGTGGACCCCAGCATCCTCCAGTTCATCGGAGTATACACACTCGTGAGGGTCTAACCGAATCCATTGATGTCCCATCTCAAATGGATTCTACGACCCTTGAATTAGTTTTAGATCACGGCCTTGGAGATCAGTCAACGGGTTGTCCCATAGCCCTGTGATCTAAGGACTTCCATCCTTGTGTTAAATAATTATTCATAAGATGAAGGTGACCATATAAATAAATGCATATATTATTCGAATTGAATAGTTCTTTTAATTATTACTAATTAAATGCAGCCGAAATAGTTGGCTTGCAGGACACTATTACATCAAAGCTCTCATCCAATTTCTTCGTGAGAGCTGCCAATTGAGCTGATAGAGAAGCTATAGCGTCAACTTCTATAACCCTGACTATCTTGTTCTGCTCCGTACGTCTTGATGACCACTGTTGAATATTTGATGCCATCTCCTCAATAATATCTCTGGCTTCACCAGGAGATTTTCCCAAAAGAGCACCATTAGCTGCAGCATCGAGATTTCCTTTTATGTTATATGTAAGCCCATTGTAAAAAGATTGAACTTGTAACCAAT
Organism: Penstemon newberryi var. newberryi; assembly: GCA_030819805.1. NCBI lineage: Eukaryota > Viridiplantae > Streptophyta > Magnoliopsida > Lamiales > Plantaginaceae > Penstemon > Penstemon newberryi. The sequence goes on along the minus strand of JAUALY010000003.1, from coordinate 30,030,283 downwards.
CTGGAACTTGATGGTGAGGACACTTTTTCAGCATATCCTTAAACCTCTCCCAAGCTTCGTCTAAAGTTTCATCTTTACATTGCAGAATATCACTGATGTCATTCCTCATCTTTGCAGTTTTTGCAGGTGAAAAAAACTTAGCTAAAAATTTCTCCACTAACTGATTCCATGTTGTAATAGACTCATCTGGCAGAGCTTCTAACCAATACTCGATCTTAGTCCTTCAACATGAGGGACTGCATAATCTCTGATAGAGCGATTTGCCCATAGTCTGACCTTGAGGCTCAGAATTTATTTTCAATCTTTTTAATCTTCGAATTGTGCGCTCGATTTCAAGATCAAGTGGAATTAGTTCTTTATTTCGATCGCTGCGCATGCAAAGAATAAATGTCCTGAAAATAAAGAAAGAGACAACAAATAAAAATTTGATCTAAGAAACGAATGACTGATATTAATATTAGCAAAATAGCGCAAATAATTCCCCGGCAACGGCGCCAAAAACTTGATAACGGATTTGTAAATGCAAGTATACGCAATCGCAACAAGTAATATAATGATAAGTAGAATATTGTCTCCACAGGGAATTAATGAGCTAAAATAACTAATTACTAAAGGATCACTCTTGTTCTTATCCAAATTAAACGAATTCTTGATTCTGATTATGACTAAACAACAATGAAATTAAAACTAAATTCTAAATGGACAAGATCAACTCTGATGATAAAAGCCTAGGACTACAATTTCCTTCAATGTCAAACTAATTGCTCTTATTTTCCCAACAACTCTATTTCAATTAAGTTTCATTGCTAGTCTAGGGCACTTAAGTTTCTACAATTTCTTCCCAGAATATTGTAAAACTAATCTAACCTAATCAAAGAGCTATATTCCTATGCCAATGAAGTTAGGCCAAATTGAATCAAGATCAAGCCCTAATTGTGACTACCTAAGGCAATTAAGTATATTCCTATCTTAATTGCTAAACAAATTACCCAATTCGATGTGGGTGCAATTCGTACAAAGGTTACCCAATCTTTAACCTAAAACCTAATTTCCTCTCCCGATTCAATTAGATTTGTGAAACAATAGTTGATCAGGCTATTGAAATTAAAGCACAAGAATGAGTAAACAACAAATCTCAATATAAGAGAATAAGGAAAAATAAGCAACAATCAATTCAAACAAAGAATTCCATTGCAATCCTAGAAAAGTAAATTTAGTTCATAGCTAAAACGAAAATAAACTCAAAAATAATAAACGTCATGAGTAGAAGATCACAAAAAAGAAAAATAATTGAAAGAGATAAGAAAAGAGAAGTAGATCTGTCTTCAAATCTTCAAGAATTGTGTTCTCCGATGTTTTCCACGCTCTCCAATCATATTTTCTTGTTCTTGGTTTCTCTTCTGTCAAAAGGTGTCCCCCTAGATCTGTTTTCTCTCTCTTCCTCCACTTAGATATAAGTTTCCAAGTCAAATTAGGGCACTCTAATTAAAATTCGCGGAAATCTTCTGCCCCGGTGGAGAATTAGTTTCGCCCCAGCGGAGAAGCTTCTGTCCAAGAATTTTGTATGCTTTGTGATTTCGCTCCAGCAGAGAGATTTTCCGCTCCAGCAAAGAGGCTTCTGTTTGCACTTCCAAATCTCAAGAGAAAATCTGAAATATTTGCAAGAAAATACCAAAATGAGTACGTGAATCACCAACGAGATAAATCAAGCTAAACCAAATGAAAACAATCCAAGAACTCAAGAAACTAATGCTATTCCCCGCAAAAAGATATAGAAATAAACTCTATTTTGTAGAGTTAACACACCCCCAAACTTACTATTTTGCTAGTCCCGAGCAAAAGAAAGGAGTAGAAGGCCAAAACGACCACAAAGATTGGACACGACCAAAACAAAAAACAACTCAAACATTTACAATAATGCATGACAAGTCAGACTAATAACCATCACTTTTCAAAACGTTATGTATTCTATCATGTAATTCTTGCGTGTGTGTGTGTGTGTATACATAATACGAGAATGTCGGAATCACCCAGATCACTATAGCTTCGAAATCATTGAGCCTAATTGCATGAATTCCTAAATTGCCAAACCTATTCTCTATTTTCTCAGGTTATCAAACTAATCACTAAGTTCTAACAAAGCTTTCAGTCGAAGTTATGGAATCCTTTAAGTTTGAACTTTCACTTAGCATTTTATTCATTATTTAGCACAACTCAAGTATATTTAGCACCACTCACACTCATAACCTGTTCTAAAGAGGAGGTCAACATAGAGGGGTGCAGAAGAGTTAAGTCGATGCACCCATACATCGTTCATCTTATCGCAGTCAAGTTAGAGGAGTGCAAGTATAAGTCTCAAGCGGTGAGATTTTTTAGGTCTCATACAAATGAGGTTATTTTCTTCGAATTTAACTTATAGCTTTTCGTAATTTGCTTCATTTGGTTCTTTTTAAAGTTATCCTTACCCCCAAACTTAGGCAAAACTATCACTTAGATTCTAAGTTTTCTAACCCTCGAATCTAGAGATTAAGTAGGCAAGATAAAATTTCTTAATCTCTATTCTAGACTATAATTCACTAACTTCATCCTAAATCCTCGATTATGCATTTGTGCTTCGAATTTTGTAGGAAAAACAGTCAACAATACATAAAATTTCAAAAATTTGATCAAAAATCGACCTAGCATGCACGACGTAAATGCAATCACCCCCAAACTTAAGAAACACATTGTCCTCAATGATGAAAGTAAAGAAAAAAAAAACAAGAGATAAAAGAATAAATCTGAAGACAAAGATAAAATAAAGCAATAAAAGAACGTCCCTGATTGCAGCCATATTTCAATCTTCAGCATTGATCTCTTCATGTGGTGGTGAGAGTTGTGGAAAGTCCGCATTGAAGCATGTAATTGTGTATGGTCTTCAACATTTGAGATTGTTTTGCTTGGGGCAGAGTGTTTTTGTGCTGGGGCGGATTTTGTTCAGGAAATTAGGTGTAAATTCCAGAGGGAACTTTGCGGGGACGGAATATTTTTGTGCTGGGGCGGAGTATGTTCAGGAAATTAGGTGTAAATTCCCGAGGGAACTTTGCGGGGGCGGAATTAATGTTCCGTTGGGGCAAAGTGTGTTCTGGAATTTGTACCAAAATTCAATCCGAGCAGCCCTCGCTGGGGCGGATCATGTTCTGTCCAACTTCTCTTTTTTTTTTTTTTTACTTGGGTTGCCTCCCAACAAGCGCCTTATTTATAGTCATGGCTTGACTTTGTCAATCTTAGTTCGCCTCGCCCACAGTGATGGTGACAATTTGCCGATCAATATTGCCATCCAAATGAATCTTTGGTCTTTGTCCGTTGACCTTGAAAGTTCTTGTTCGTCTTGTACTTCTACAGCTCCATTGAGAAAAACTTTTGTAACTAAAAAGAGGCCCGACCACATTGATTTTTGCTTTCCCGGAAATAGTTTAAGGCGGGAATTATACAATAACACTCGTTGTCCTGGCTCAAATTCTCTACGGACTATATTTTCATCGTGAATCTTCTTAATTTTCTTCTTGTAAAGCGTAACACATCCATTTTCTGGCAGCCAAAATTCTTCCAATACCTTGACATGTAAACGTTGATTTTCATGTCTTCTAGACTTATTGTCAACCCTCTTAGCATAAGTCCTCTCTTCACTGAAATCGTCACCATAAGGCCACATATGGTGGTGATGTAAGATGCTCTTAGTTTCAACTTCTGTAAACTGTTTATGCTCTAAATCTGGAGGTTCTTCAATGAACGACTTATTAGCATTTTCGGACTTTACTGGTCTTTCCATAATCTCACCTTTCAAGGCTGGTTTGGTAAATCTTTGAGTAGGATCAAGAGTTTTCACATAATCAACCAACTTGTCACCTTTCCTATCATCTTTCGAAATCAATGGAGTTTTAAACAAATCATCAGGATGATTATGTAAGAATGTATCAGAAGTATTTTCTACCACCTTGATTGAGAAACAATCTTCATTCTTCTCACGATGTTTCAACGATGAATAAATATTGAAGGTTACTTCTGATCTTGAACTCTCATCTTAAGTTCTCCTGTTTCAACATCAATCAAGGCTCGACCGGTAGCTAGAAAAGGCCTTCCAAGTATGATTGGCATATCACGATCTTCCTCCATATCCAGAATTATGAAGTCTGCCGGGAATATAAATTTGTCCACTTTAACCAAGATGTCTTCTATTATTCCTCTTGGATAACTAAGAGTTCGATCCGCCATTTGCAACGTAACAGAAGTGGGCTTTTCTTCCCCCAGATCTTCCAGTTTCGGTGAAAGCTTTCTCTGAATAAGGGCGTTGCACTCCTTAGTAAGCGCTACAATTTCATAGTATCCCAACTTTCTTTTCCTCGATAAGATGTCTTTCATGAATTTTGCATAACTGGGCATCTGCTCAAGGGCTTCAACAAAAGGAATGTTGATGGATATGTTGGGTTATGCCCCGGTTGTCAGAACAACAAAAGTGCGGAATTTAAAAATTTTTTCCGAGGCACCCCATCAGTCCCAAAATTCGATCTCCATATTATTTATGTGAAATAGGTTGAATCAAACAGTAATAGAAAACAAAGGGGTGATATGCGAAATACCTCACCACAGGTTCGGTGGTGGTAACCTCCGGCTTTTCTTGTTTGATTCACGATGCAGTGATCCAATTGTCTCACCTCCACAATGTATCCACACCAGATGGATTGTAGCAACGTCTCCAAGTCACAGGCTACGAACTAGACCTTGGAGATTTGTCAGTGAAGGAAGAGTTGGAACTGGATCCAGCTCTTGAACTAGATCTAGATGAAAGAGAAGAAGAAGAAGGGGCGGCGGAACAGGGTTTTTCGTCTAGGGCTGATCGCGATTTTCAGCTCTTCAAATTCTCTCTTTTGTTGCTTGGATTAGTTCTCACTTGTTATGGAAGATATGATGAGTTATATTTATAAGAGAAGAGTCCTTCTCTTATTAGATATCTCATCATTGTCTCACCTCCAGAATGTATCCACACCAGATGGATTGTAGCAACGTCTCCAAGTCACAGGCTACGAACTAGACCTTGGAGATTTGTTAGTGAAGGAAGAGTTGGAACTGGATCCAGCTCTTGAACTAGATCCAGATGAAAGAGAAGAAGAAGAAGGGGCGGCGGCACAGGGTTTTTCGGCTAGGGCTGATCGCGATTTTCAGCTCTTCAAATTCTCTCTTTTGTTGCTTGGATTAGTTCTCACTTGTTATGGAAGATATGATGAGTTATATTTATAAGAGAAGAGTCCTTCTCTTATTAGATATCTCATCAAGATTTGGTGAATCCTTTCCTTATCACACTAGGAAACAAAATTCAACCAAATCTCTTCTTTGTCACTTGTCAAACAAGAAACAAACTCTCCCACTTATCTACTAGCCAAAAATCGCCCCTCATGCCTTATCCATGCAATCCGAAAATTGCATGCTAAATTCTTCTTCCATTTAATTAATTAACCACTTTAATTAATATCATGATTAATTAGATAATTCAATTAATTTATTAGACACTCTAATAAATTAATTAGATATTCTAATTAATAATTTTTCTCTTTGAATTAACAATTTAATTCATTAACTTTGATTTAACTTCCTTAAATCAACTATTTCCTTTTATGACTGTCACTGTCCAACTGTATTGTGTGTGACCCTCTGGTTTCATCATCAATTGGCAGCAGGCCCACGACTTTCGTGATTTAATTAACGAGCAATTAAATGCTCCGATCAATTAAACACTTTTAATTGACCACTCCAGAATTAATCTCCCTTATTAATTCAGGAGTACCCACACTTCATGGTCGATGTCTAGCCACAAGCCCATGAAGCCCAACTTCAGGTGAATTGATCTTGTGAACCTCACCTCTTATAATTGCCATGTACATACGGTCCTTCTGAAGACTAATTTCCCGACCGAGCCTAGGGTGTGTGAATTGATCGGCACCTCTAATTATCTCGACAACTATACTTTCTAATTCCGGATAATAATTCCAGTGTGACTGCTAAATTTGGAAACTCCTTTCCAAATCCGTCACCGACTGCGGCCGCAGGTTCCTCGGAACATATTATCTAAGAACGTATAGGAAATTCTCCCACCTTGTCAGGATGAGTCGATAGATCCTTTCTTAGTACTAACCACTCGCGTACACGACTATACGCACCCAACTTAGGCACATTAAGGTCAGGCTACGTGACCAGTACCTAAATCTAAATACGTACACCCATGCACCGAATTCGCCCTAGTACCTCAAGTCTAAGGACTAAATCGTACACTATTATAAGCCTTGAGAAACATCCCATCACCGATATGCGTCATGCGCTTCCACAATAGGTTTCTCTGTTCGGGTCGTTCGATGCATTCGATCCCCTATCGAACCACCTACTCATATGCACTGACATCAAATGTCTTGTTCATGAAACTCTACAAATTCACTCCAAGTGAATCATGCATATTCATACAAGTCTTAGCGATTACCCCGTCTCGTTCGGAATCTATGACTTGGAACGTGTTTTAAGATCACGACCTTAGAGACTGTTTCATGATTGCACTCAATACCGAAGTGAATCGTCTCATAGTCGAATGTGACCTTAGGATTTCATCCAATCGCTTAGATAAGTTCGCGAAAGATGAAGTTGGCCATTGTTTAATTTACGTACTATAAATAAACGGTCGTATTAATTATTAATCCATAAGAAGGTAGTCGTCTTACAAGCTAACTATCATTGGCTTGCTGGGCACTATCCTATCAATCTCCCACTTGACCTAAAGCCAATCACAACATTTCTAAGACCCATCTTATCAAGATGTCCTTCGAACCCTTTTGCGATAATGACTTTACTAGTGGATCTGCTAAGTTGTCTGTTGAGATAGCGTAACCCTTCTACGTGTCTCAACTATCTATGATTTATCCAATCATATGGTTTTGTGTTCAGATCGTTGGTGTGATCTCGATTTCCTTTCATTTAGCAATTGCCTTATTTTATCAGTGAAGATAACGATAGGCTTTTGCTATGCTAGGTATTACAACCAACTGTTGGATGAGTTTTCTTATCCAAACACTTTCTTCTGCTGCATCCTATGCTGCGATATATATTCTGTTTGAGTTGGCAGTGGTAGACTATTGGAAATTCTTCCAATTTACCTCTGCTCCATCGAGACAGAATAAATCATCCACATCAGACTTGAAAAGCTCGAATCACTTAATCCTTCGAGTTTCAATCCTCCACTACTACCGCAGACCAGCAATATATCCTTTAATTATCTTCGAGGATTGCTATTACGGCAGTCCAGTGTCCCTTACTGGTGTTTGACTAACAGTAGCTAGTGAAAATCACAGCATGTGTTAAGTCAGGTCTAGTACAAGACATTGCATGCTACATGCAAACCAAATGCCTAAGCATAAGACTTTTTGAGACATTCTCTTCTTTACTTATCATATGTAGGGCACATTGAATAAGAAAAAGAGATTTTGTATCTCTTTGGAACCAATCATTTCTTGGATTCTTCCATATTGAATTCATTCAATATTTAGTCTATGTACTTAGATTTGGAGAATTGCAACATCCACTTCGCTCTATCTCTATAGATACGTATTGCCAATACGTGAGATGTAATTCCCAAATCTTACCATGGAGAAATTGCGTAAAAAAACACGCTTGCGTCTGCGCTTGATATTCTGATATCGTCCTTGATAATCAAAACGTCGTCATGTTATGTTACGAACTTTACTATTCTCCCACTGATCCTTTTACACAATTGGAATCCATATGCCTTTTGACAAAGTCAACTGTCTTGATCATCTTATCAAGTCGCATATTCCAAGTACGGGATTCTGTTTAAAAGTCATAGATTGACCTTTGGATTTGAATAAAGATCTTCTCATCAATTTCCAATTGCGAGAGGCAGGATTCATATCCAATAGTCATATTTTGGTAGTCAAACCACCTTTCTATGGCTAATAATTTCGAGATGGATTTTGACGTTGAAAAATGGAGAGAAGGTATCTACATAAGTCTTTAAAAAGCTTTTGAAGAATAACCTTCCGCCATTAAACGAGTCAAACAAGTTGAACCTTTCCATTTCGGATCTTATGGCCTCATGCCATATCCCTGAGTCTATGTCAAACATAGTTTCTTTGTAATCTTGGATCAATATCCAATTTATCAATTTCGTAAAATGGAATTTTGAGTTCCTTACGAATTTGATTTGAATTACGAAGTGTTTATGCGTAATTTGGTTCAGTAGGTTTAGGATTTGCTCCCACCATTTGTGGGGATGGGTCCAAATCTTGGACTTCATCAGGTTCCATGACATTCCCTATTTCCTTTGACGAAGAATTCATCAACAGAGGAACGGGTACTTATGAGAAACGATTAACCTATTGTTTCTCATTGTCGCAGAACAGGTATCCAATGGATTTCGTTGGATATCCCACAAATTTGCGCGAATTGGATCTACCATCCAATCTGTCGTGCAAGGGCATTATGCCATATCGTATATGGTATGGCGGTGTAAGGACTTACTTCGAAAGGTACTAGCCTAAGTATCCTTTAAAGTGAATAAGGAAGTTCAGCGAAGTCTTATCGTGAGATGAACTAAGTCTAACCAAGTTCAATTCCTACGTAATTCGCTCCATGAGAATTCTATTCTCGTTTAGATAATCGAGGAATTTATAGCTTATGTTTCGGCCAATTTGATTAGATCAAACGGTTTCAACATTATACACTTAATTACTTCATTTCTAAAACCTCTTTGAACATTTCAACAGTTTTGGAACTGTACTTCACAAAGTACTCATATGCTTTGACGATTAAAATCGCAAGTATATTTGAAGTAACGTCCTTTTGAACTAACCTTTTAGTTCTCCACGTTTATCCTTATGGATTAAACCTATTCGGTTGATATGCTTAGAATGCCTAGCAAACTTTATTTTGGTCATTATTCCTTTGAGACAAGATTCGTAAGTTACGAGTTCATCTAAGTTCTATGTTTTAAGAATCTCAAATGAAATCAATCTTTCGAATCCTTCTTTTGGAAATATGTCCAAAATGTGCATTTCAAGTATGTGGGTGATTATCTTGTTGTTTTACTTTTCTCGATTTAGCATACGTTTTACTTGAAGTTTTAATTGTTTATCATTGATTCATTTCTATGCTTTAAAGACATTCCATTCATAATGGTAAAGCATCAATGTTTTGTACAAAGTAAAAGCTTTAAATAAATAATATTCCATTCGTAATGGTAAAGCAATGCTGTCTTGTACAAAAATTCGTAATAATACTCAAAAACAAAATAAAACTAAAACTCATGCTAAGACGAAAAACTAAGTAAAACTCTTTGCTAAAAAGTGAAGTCTAGATTCTTCTCGACCCAACTCGTGAAGCATTTTTCCCTATATATTGTTGCAACTCTTGCCTTCTCCTTCCAAGGAATGCCCTTCTTCCCAAGGGCAAGGGAATGCCGTCATCACCTACAAACACTTTACAGATATGAGGGTCTATGAGATGTCATACATCAAAAGAAATAATTAGGTCATACCGTTGTTAATTCTCTTCAGGAATTTCTTTCCAGCAAGCATCCTTAGTTGTTTATCTTTCTTACACAAGGGGCAATCCTTTCCTTCACTCAGACCCAATCCCTGTAGATGGGCTTTCTCATATTTGTCCAACAACTTGCGCAAATCGTTTGTCTTAATCCCGTCACACGGAATTTCCAAATGATGCAGAAAATGAGAAAATGAGTCAGACAAGCCAGTGAGAATAATTTCTATCTCATCATTTTGATCCAAATCAGCGCCTAGCTTTTTGATTTGTTTCATCATCTTGATTAGGTAAGAACAATATTCTCTAACATTGTCGAACCCAACCATGCTTGTCTCGTAGAGTGAAAAGCTCATGATTTGTCCCAAAGTTTGTTCGTACATGATTGTGGATTTTGAATGGCTATATATAAACAATTTAAAAGACAACAATAAGCAGACAGGTTTAATAAAATACTTATAATTAACGAAAATTGGACTTTTTATCGAAAAAGTTCTCCCACTATTTTTATCGAAACAATAACCCCTTTAATTGTTCGGGAAATCCTATTTCCTAGTAGGTCTTGACGTCCCGGCAGACATTAACTGCACCCACGACTCGTGGCCATACAATTAATTCCCTAGGTAGGTATACTTTTACCAATTGTGTCCCTACACAACCTTCAAGTTATTTTGCCTCGGTTTTCACATTTATCTAGCACTGCTACATCATAAATGTTACTATTCGTTAAGTCTAACCCATTAATCACGATGAGCAACGGGCCCGGTCATGAAATCCCCGTAACTGGTTATCGGTCGATATACATGTCCCGACCAGTCCCCACCCTTGTCGAGTTTTAAGAAAAACAAGAATCAAGGAATTTCGCGTATTGTCCCTTTCTTCGCCTCGGGTGCCAGACTCTGGATCACCTTAATCGACAAGTAAACAACTCACGCTAGTTCCTATTAATGGAAGGCTTGGATTTATAAAACTTCATTTTATAGTTAACCCAATATGACTTAATATTTATCCAAGAGGGGATTTTCGGTTTTGAAAGTTTGAAGAAACTCTCCTCGAGATCTCACCGCATTAATTATGCTTTATCTTTTATTTACGATCTAATTACTAGCGCGTATCACATACAAGCCATAAATAAATCGACAAATAAAATAAAACATTCACACCTAGCATGCATGCTATCACAGTATGTTTTCGATCGGGAGCCTCCTATGCGGGCCAGCATCGAGCCATGATGTTGGCCCAATTGGTCAATCTAATTGGGTTCTTAATGGACCTAGGCTATTACAATAATAACCATGCATACATGGCCTTCATTCCTTCTTAGGTCTCCACCTTGCTTGTAATGGGCCTCCATCCTAAACTATTTAAAACAGTAAAGCCCTATTCTATTACAAAGGCTCAAAGTGGCCCAAAAACTTTAAGGCTCGCAGGCCCAATAAAAACAACACATTTAAAATTAAACCAATCACATCTACCCTAGGGTCAAGGCTCGGCGCGATCGAAAACCACGTAAACAGTTCACGTAGAGCAAGAAACAAGCAAACAACTTTTACATATTTCTTATCTTCCTTATTTTAAAACCCCTTTTTAAAATAATCCATGATCCTTACTTTAGTCTCTACTAATTATGATAAAATTAATTTTCAGATAAACAAAAACACATTTATGCACAAATACAGATTCTGTTTTTCAAATTTTGAAAATTACAGTTTGGTCCCTTAACTTTCAAAAATTATATTTTTGACCCCTCTAGTTTCGGGAATTAACAGTTTAAACCCAAAAATTTTGACAGCTGCAAATCGGTCCAGAAAATAGGAACTTACAGAATCTACCTTGAAATTTTCGTTAATTGCAAACTGACCCATGAACTTTACGTAAATTACAAAACAGCCCCATACTTGCGGAAATTGCAAAAACGACCCAAATTTCAAAAAATCCAAAAAATTACAATTTCAGTCCAGAAACATGCAGAAAACGAAATTTTCAATTTTGGTGCAGTTTTTCGAAAATCGCTATTTGCAAAAACAGTCCACTAATTTTTGGAAATTCAAAAATCGGCCCAAACTAATTCATGCAAATTTATCCGAGCATACATAATATCATAACAAGCAAGAATCATCACACAGAACATAATAATCACCAATATCATATATTAAATTATGTTCAGGCCTTTTTCATATAATAATAATGGAGTTAGCTCTGATACCACTGTTGGGTTATGCCCCGGTTGTCAGAACAACAAAAGTGCGGAATTTAAAATTTTTTTCCGAGGCACCCCATCAGTCCCAAAATTCGATCTCCATATTATTTATGTGAAATAGGTTGAATCAAACAGTAATAGAAAACAAAGGGGTGATATGCGAAATACCTCACCACAGGTTCGGTGGTGGTAACCTCCGGCTTTTCTTGTTTGATTCACGATGCAGTGATCCAATTGTCTCACCTCCACAATGTATCCACACCAGATGGATTGTAGCAACGTCTCCAAGTCACAGGCTACGAACTAGACCTTGGAGATTTGTCAGTGAAGGAAGAGTTGGAACTGGATCCAGCTCTTGAACTAGATCTAGATGAAAGAGAAGAAGAAGAAGGGGCGGCGGAACAGGGTTTTTCGTCTAGGGCTGATCGCGATTTTCAGCTCTTCAAATTCTCTCTTTTGTTGCTTGGATTAGTTCTCACTTGTTATGGAAGATATGATGAGTTATATTTATAAGAGAAGAGTCCTTCTCTTATTAGATATCTCATCATTTTCTCACCTCCAGAATGTATCCACACCAGATGGATTGTAGCAACGTCTCCAAGTCACAGGCTACGAACTAGACCTTGGAGATTTATTAGTGAAGGAAGAGTTGGAACTGGATCCAGCTCTTGAACTAGATCCAGATGAAAGAGAAGAAGAAGAAGGGGCGGCGGCACAGGGTTTTTCGGCTAGGGCTGATCGCGATTTTCAGCTCTTCAAATTCTCTCTTTTGTTGCTTGGATTAGTTCTCACTTGTTATGGAAGATATGATGAGTTATATTTATAAGAGAAGAGTCCTTCTCTTATTAGATATCTCATCAAGATTTGGTGAATCCTTTCCTTATCACACTAGGAACAAAATTCGACCAAATCTCTTCTTTGTCACTTGTCAAACAAGAAACAAACTCTCCCACTTATCTACTAGCCAAAAATCGCCCCTCATGCCTTATCCATGCAATCCGAAAATTCCATGCTAAATTCTTCTTCCATTTAATTAATTAACCACTTTAATTAATATCATGATTAATTAGATAATCCAATTAATTAATTAGACACTCTAATAAATTAATTAGATATTCTAATTAATAATTATTCTCTTTGAATTAACACTTTAATTCATTAACTTTGATTTAACTTCCTTAAATCAACTATTTCCTTTTACGACTGTCACTGTCCAACTGTATTGTGTGTGACCCTCTGGGTTCACCATCAATTGGCAGCAGGCCCACGACTTTCGTGATTTAATTAACGAGCAATTAAATGCTCCGATCAATTAAACACTTTTAATTGACCACTCCAGAATTAATCTCCCTTATTAATTCAGGAATACCCACACTTCATGGTCGATGTCTATCCACAAGCCCATGAAGCCCAACTTCAGGTGAATTGATCTTGTGAACCTCACCTCTTATAATTGCCATGTACATACGGTCCTTCTGAAGACTAATTTCCTGACTGAGACCTAGGGTGTGTGAATTGATCGGCACCTCTAATTATCTCGACAACTATACTTTCTAATTCCGGATAATAATTCCAGTGTGACTGCTAAATTTGGAAACTTCTTTCCAAATCCGTCACCGACTGCGGCCGCAGGTTCCTCGGAACATATTATCTAAGAACGTATAGGAAATTCTCCCACCTTATCAGGATGAGTCGATAGATCCTTTCTTAGTACTAACCACTCGCGTACACGACTATACGCACCCAACTTAGGCACATTAAGGTCAGGCTACGTGACCAGTACCTAAATCTAAATACGTACACCCATGCACCGAATTCGCCCTAGTACCTTAAGTCTAAGGACTAAATCGTACACTATTATAAGCCTTGAGAAACATCCCATCACCGATATGCGTCATGCGCTTCCACAATGGGTTTCTCTGTTCGGGTCGTTCGATGTATTCGATCCCCTATCGAACCACCTACTCATATGCACTGACATCAAATGTCTTGTTCATGAAACTCTACAAATTCACTCCAAGTGAATCATGCATATTCATACAAGTCTTAGCGATTACCCCGTCTCGTTCGGAATCTATGACTTGGAACGTGTTTTAAGATCACGACCTTAGAGACTGTTTCATGATTGCACTCAATACCGAAGTGAATCGTCCCATAGTCGAATGTGACCTTAGGATTTCATCCAATCGCTTAGATAAGTTCGCGAAAGATGAAGTTGGCCATTGTTTAATTTACGTACTATAAATAAACGGTCGTATTAATTATTAATCCATAAGAAGATAGTCCTCTTACAAGCTAACTATCATTGGCTTGCTGGGCACTATCCTATCAGGATAACTTCTTGAATACATCCAGGAATTTCTGAAATTGCTTATCCAACTTCTGTTTCTGTAGTCTCTGAGGAAATGGAGGCGGTGGATATTCTTGAACTTTCAGTTTCTCCAGTTTTTCTTCATGTTCCTTGGATTTCTTCTCCACGTCATCAACATTCTTTTGTTCACTCTTTAGTGATTCACTCGATGGTTTCACTTCTTCGTGCTCAAGCTTTCTAGTGTAACCCTCAATCTCCTTTCCACTTCTGAGAGTTATAGCTTTGAATTGCAGCATATTATCATTTCTTGGGTTTATCTCAGTGTCTGCAGGCAAAGCTCCATGAGGTCGGGCATTAAAATTATTAGCCAGTTGGCCAATCTGAGTCTCCAAAGCACGGATAGAAGCATTCTGGTTTTGAATGACAACATTCTGGTTTTGCATTATGGCATCTGTCTTTTGCATGTATTGGAGCAACAATTCTTCTGTAGAGGGTTTTTGTACTTGTGTTGGTGCCTGAGGTTGTTGAAAACCCGGAGGTGCAATTGGTCCTTGAGCTTGAATTTGTGGGTGATTACCACCCCATGAGAAATTAGGGTGATTTCTCCATCCCGGATTATATGTGTTGGAATAAGGATTGTTTCTCAGACTATTCGAATTCCCAACAAAATTTACTGATTTTGGATTCCCAGGGCAATGTGCAACCGAATGATTATCTCCACAAAGATCACAAGTAGCATAGATTTCTAAACATTGTTTCTACTAAAGCTCTCATCCAATTTCTTCGTGAGAGCTGCCAATTGAGCTGATAGAGAAGCAATAGCGTCAACTTCTATAACCCCGGCTATCTTGTTCTGCTCCGTACGTCTTGATGACCACTGTTGAATATTTCATGACATCTCCTCAATAATATATCTGGCTTCACCAGGAGATTTTCCCAAAAGAGCACCATTAGCTGCCGCATCGAGATTTCCTTTTATGTTATATGTAAGCCCATTGTAAAAAGATTGAACTTGTAACCAATCTGGAACTTGATGGTGAGGACACTTTTTCAGCATATCCTTAAACCTCTCCCAAGCTTCGTCTAGAGTTTCATCTTTATATTGCAGAAAATCAGTGATGTCATTCCTCATCTTTGCAGTTTTTGCAGGCGGAAAAAACTTAGCTAAAAATTTCTCCACTAACTGATTCCATGTTGTAAAAGACTCATCTGGCAGAGCTTCTAACCAATCTGCAGCCTTCCCAGTGAAGGAGAAAGGGAACAATCTCAGTCTTACAGCCTCTGATGATAATCCATTGAATTTGAATGTATCACACATCCTCATAAATATTTTCAAGTGCTTGTCCGGATCCTCATGAGCATGCCCAAACAAATTGTTTCGACTCAAGCATATGTATGACTGCTGGCTTGATTTCAAAATTATTGGCCTCAACAGCTGGCCTAGCAATACTCAAACTTAGTCCTTCAACATGAGGGGCTGCATAATCTCTGATAGAACGATTTGCAGCATCTGTTGCTCCATTGACTTGTTCGCCCATAGTCTGACCTTGAGACTCAGAATTTATTTTCAGTCTTTTTAATCTTCGAATTGTGCGCTCGATTTCAAGATCAAGTGGAATTAGTTCTTTATTTCGATCGCTGCGCATGCAAAGAATAAATGTCCTGAAAATAAAGAAAGAGACAACAAATAAAAATTTGATCTAAGAAACGAATGACTGATATTAATATTAGCAAAATAGAGCAAATAATTCCCCGGCAACGGCGCCAAAAACTTGATAACGGATTTGTAAACGCAAGTATACGCAATCGCAACAAGTAATATAATGATAAGTAGAATATCGTCTCCACAGGGAATTAATGAGCTAAAATAACTAATTACTAAAGGATCACTCTTGTTCTTATCCAAATTAAACGAATTCTTGATTCTGATTATAACTAAACAACAATGAAATTAAAACTAAATTCTAAATTGACAAGATCAACTCTGATGATAAAAGCCTAAAACTACAAATTCCTTCAATGTCAAACTAATTGCTCTTATTTTCCCAACAACTCTATTTCAATTAAGTTTCATTGCTAGTCTAGGGCACTTAAGTTTCTACAATTTCTTTCCAGAATATTGTAAAACTAATCTAACCTAATCAAAGAGCTATATTCCTATGCCAATGAAGTTAGGCCAAACTGAATCAAGATCAAGCCCTAATTGTGACTACCTAAGGCAATTAAGTATATTCCTATCTTAATTGCTAAACAAATTACCCAATTCGATGTGGGTGAAATTCGTACAAAGATCTTTAACCTAAAACCTAATTTCCTCTCCCGATTCAATTAGATTTGTGAAACAATAGTTGATCAGGCTATTGAAATTAAAGCACAAGAATGTGTAAACAACAAATCTCAATATAAGAGAATAAGGAAAAATAAGCAACAATCAATTCAAACAAAGAATTCCATTGCAATTCTAGAAAAGTAAATTTAGTTCATAGCTAAAACGGAAATAAAGTCAAAAATAATAAAAGTCATGAGTGGAAGATCACAAAAAAGAAAAATAATTGAAAGAGATAAGAAAAGAGAAGTAGATTTGTCTTCAAATCTTCAAGAATTGTGTTCTCCGATATTTTCCACGCTCTTCAATCATATTTTCTTGTTCTTGGTTTCTCTTATGTCAAAAGGTGTCCCCCCAGATCAGTTTTCTCTCTCTTCCTCCACTTAAATATAAGTTTCCAAGTCAAATTAGGGCACTCTAATTAAAATTCGCGGAAATCTTCTGCCCCGGCGGAGAATTAGTTTCGCCCCAACGGAGACGCTTCTGTCCAAGAATTTTGTCTACTTTGTGATTTCGCTTCAGCAGAGAGATTTTTTGCTCCAGCGAAGAGGCTTCTGTTTGCACTTCCAAAATTCAAGAGAAAATCTGAAATATTTGCAAGAAAATACCAAAATGAGTACGTGAATCACCAACGAGATAAGTCAAGCTAAACCAAATGAAAACAATCCAAGAATTCAAGAAACTAATGCCATTCCCCGCAAAAAGATATAGAAATTAACTCTATTTTGTAGAGTTAACATTCGGTACCAAAAATGCAATTCTTTCTTTAAGTGTTGAAATCTCATGAATTAGATTTGGATGTTGGAGTTTAAAGGAAAAAAATAGGTGGTAGATCTCAAATCAATGTTTTTTATAGAATACAAAATAGATGGTAAGTTTTTAGGTCTTTTATAGGTTTTAGATTTATTATGTTTGGATATATAAAGTGAAATATGAGTTTAGCGAAATTTGTACTCAAATTTTATTTGGAATGATTTTTTCTAAATTTCGCAAAATATTGACTCTAACCATCGTAACCCTTAATTTCTATGCAAATATTTCTCCCCAAGCCATATCAAATATTTGTTGAAAAAATAACAGTTATGCTCCCATCACAAAATACAAAAATACCCTGTTCACTTAAAAATTTGGCAATTTTGTGCTCCCATATTGACTCTAACTCAATAAATTATCATGGGCAAGAGTTAAATTACAAAGATCTTTCTTCTTGTCCTGTTTATTCAAATGAATATCATGATTTGTTCAGCCCAAACTGGGAAGATGAATTTTTTAATGATTTTGGATTTAGAAGATTCTATGCGGTTTCGCAGCCTATGCTCTCTTGGTTTAAATCACTCTGTGGAGAATGTCAGAGGAGAAATGGGTCTTGCTTCGAAAGATTTAATACATTAGTTTGCCTACAATACTGCAATGTACACATCCCATTATTTGAGTGCTCCAAATGTAAGTGACATACAACATAATGAAACTAATTCTATATGGATTGGATGTGAAAGACTAATTAGCAATCATCATCGTTTGAGTTAGCTTTTGAGTTGAATTAAGCTCGAACCAATTAGTTGGACTTAGCCCAATTCATGGGTATTATAAGGCCATCTCCAATGGAGATGGCCGGGGTCGGGGCGGGGTCAGGGGTGGGTAGGGAAGCCGTCTCCAGCGGCTAGGGGCTCGGGGCGGGAACGGTGGGGCGAGGGAGCTCGCGCGAGCCCTGGCCGCAGCCCAGGGCTCGCGTGAGCGAGAGGAAGAAGAAGAGGGGTGCGTGTTTTCACGTGCTCCTCTTTAAGTCAGGGAACGCCAAGTGGCGTCCCCTGATTGGACCCTTTTTTTTAATTTATAAATAAAGTTGGTTTTTTAATGTTTTTAAATAAGAAAAATTAATTATATTAAAGAAATATATAATAAAATTAAATTTTAACACCTTAATTAAATTAAATTTGTAGAATTTAATTATTTAATAAAATTTGTTAGCATATTTATTGTATATTTACTAATATTTAATAAATATAAGTAGTCACCAATTTTTAATTGAATTATTTAATATAATAAAATTTAAATTTTTTTAAGTTAAAATCATTAATAATTTATTAGAATTGTAATTAAATCCTCTTTCTTGTATTTCCTTTCTTGTTTGTTGTATTTCCTATTATGTATCAATTTTAATTTTATGATTATTTACTCTCTTTAATTTTAATATTTTAATATTATTAATAATTAAATTTTATTATTAAAATAGTTATTAGTATTATTAATATTAATATTAAAAACAAAATTAAAACTAGAATTATAGGTGAGAGTGGGCAAGTCTTCAAAATGGAATTAATTTCATTTCGGAGCCCTGCCATTGGAGACGACCAGACAGGGCTCGGGGTGGTGGCAAGGGCAACCCCGGGGCTCCGGGCCCCCCCCCCATTGGAGATGGCCTAAGAACAACTATATTTACTTGTTCTTGATTTATAATTAGAAAAACAAAATCAGATTTAGTGATTCATGTTTGAACTTTGTTATGTTTTGGAGTCTAACAAACACCTTTGAGTGTTGCGGAAGCGAGTACTTGATCTTTTCATGTCATTTTTCCTTATTCTTGTGAGATTTTCCTTCACATGTCGATCCCAGGCCACGGTGGCCTGGGAATTGTGGGGAGGGGGTGGTTACTGGGTTTGGGTTGGGGGTGGGGTGGGGTGGGTGGATTTTTAGTTTTTTTTTAAATTATAATTATTTATAATTTGTTATTTTAATAAATATTAAATAGTTTTTAATTATATAATTATTAGTTTAATAAATATTAAATAGATTAATACTATTATATAAATCTTTGATTTAAAAAGAATATTTTTTCCTTATTTATGTTAATTTATTAATATTGTTTATAAAACTAAATTAATTATGTAAATATTATAAGTAAAATCTCAAAATTAATCCTCACGTGGTCTTGTTCGAGTCAGTTTTGAAATTCGACAACAATGTGGATCACAATCGTCAGTAAATTTGAAGATGTGAGGCTATTTTGGTAGCCTGAAATGTTATAGGGTAAAATTGTCAGTCAACATAAGTATTGGCATCAATTTTGCAATACAACTTAACTGTCACGTCACCACTTAATGGTAATTTTTAACAGGGGTACCAAATGTGTCACAATTTGTTGAAACGTGATACCAAATGTGTTGGATGCATAAAGCGGTGTACCAAAAGTGAAAATTAACCTAAAGCGTAATACCAAAAATGCAATTCTCTCCTAAAAATTATATATGGTGATTGAGATGAAAATGTTATTACACCATTGTCACTAGAACATGTCATTCAAAATTGCATAGGATATCAATATCTGCATGTTTCAAGAATATAACATTGAGTACATACTCTCAATATCGTGTCTCAAGATATTATTTTAGTTTGATTGAACAATAGATCAAGTTGGAATCAACATGAGAAAATGGATCTTTAGCTAAAAAAAAAACATGAGAAAATGGATCCATAAAGACAAGGATCCAAAAGTTTGGAATCAATACGGATTTATAAGTGGATCTATAAATTCAAAGGATCCAATTCACATTAGATCCAACTTGATTCTAAACTGAAAGAATTTGATAGCCATTGCTTATGCTAAAATGTACTTATCTTGATGATTAATGCTTTGTTATTAATCCACATTAGATCATTTCAATGAATTACATTTGTTTTTTTTTTTTTTTTATTTTAAGAATACATTTGGTTAAACTAGAGGAGAATTTGTTGGCAAAATAGCAATTTACGTCCCTTAACTTTCACTGGTCCGCAGAATTAGGACACTTAATTTTTCAGTCCGCTGAATAAGGACACTTAATTTTACAGCAAGCATTTTACGTCCCTTAACTTTCACTGGTCAGCAGAATCAGGACACTTAATTTTCCAGCAAGCATTTTACATCCCTTAACTTTCACTGATCTGCGGAATCAGGACACTTAATTTTCTGACAAGCAAAATACGTACTATAACTTTTCTATAACCGCAATTTTAGTCCACTTGTCCGCAATTTTAGTCCTATAAATTTTTCGAACTTCCTATAACTTTACATCCATTATGCTCCTCTATTTTTAGTCGGCTTAGGTAGGTTCTTATTTATAGAGCACTAAGCAAAATAAGTCCTATTTGACACATTTTGGCTACAAAACATTAAATTCCACTTGACAAAACAAACAACCACTTAACAAATTGTCTACAACTATTTAACAACATCAATATTAATTCAAATCCCCAAATTAATTGTCTAGTTGGCAATTATGGAATTTTCGGCGAGTTGTGGTCTGAAATTGCGGTCAAGTGGACTAAAATTGCTGGTATAGAAAAGTTATAGATTTTGTGGACCAATAAAAGTTAAGGGACGTAAAATGCTTGCTGGAAAATTAAGTGTCCTGATTCTACGGACCAATAAAAGTTAAGGGATGTAAATTGCTTTCTCAAAAATTAAGTGTCCTGATTCTGCGGACCAGTGAAAGTTAAGGGACGTAAAATGCTTGCTATAAAATTAAGTGTCCTGATTCTGCGAATTAGTAAAAGTTAAGGGACGTAAATTGCTATTTTGCCAGAATTTGTTGTTCCATGCTCCTCTTCTGTCTCACCAAGCGTCAACAAAAGGTATAGGGGGGTATGCAATTCAAAAGCAGCTTCAAGCATGTTTTAAAAAAAAATGAATATTTCAATATTCAAAATGACTTTTGGTACTTTGCACCCCTAATATACAAGAAATAGGCACTTTGTACCCCAGAAAACAAAGAATGTGCACTTAGCATCCTTGAAACAAAGAAACACATTCTAGTACTATTTTTCAGCAAAGTTGACCATCAGAATAAAAAATCTAAAGCCAAAATAGATAATTTATTTTTGAATTTTTGACACTTTGCACCGCCAAAACATGAAAAATGAGCATTTTGCTGAGTTATCAACTGCAAAATTTAAATTCCTAGTTACAAACTTAAATTTCCATTTGGATTGTTTGCCGCAATATCTCTTAATTGCATCATTCATGCTCCAATATCAATTTTACTGGGGTTGGGCCATCAAATTTATCCAACTAAAATAATCTTATTTTCGTAGATCGAATCCAGATTAAAATCCATTCCATTAATAACCCTACATACAAAAGAAGTAAACCTTCAGAATTAGTTTTTTACCAAAAATAAAAAACATTTATAGATTGAATGAGTCCAAATTATATACATATATAATATCACAATTTAAATAACTCAATTACTATAAATCTCACTGCCGAAAAGGGATTCACTGGAAATTGCAGTTGTGTTTACAAATTCTGAAGCAGCAAAAGGATTTGGAGGCATAATGGGCATATTTTCACATTCTAGCATTTGAATAACGACTTTAGTAGAAGGCCGATCAACTGGGTACCATTGAATGCACCAAAGCCGACTATTATTATCCTTTTCACTATCTCACATTCGTTCTCATTCTCAGTTTGGATTTCTATATCTTCTCCTTTATTCAATTGATTGTACATCCATTCGGGAAAATAAACTTGACTACTATCTTGTGCTACGCCTTGAAAATTCTTTCTGCCCCCAGCCAAATCAAGCAACAACATTCCAAAGCTATAAATATCGGACTTATAAGACACTTTACCAAAGTTCCTAGAAAAAACTTCCGGTGCAATATAACCTATTGTACCCCGTGCAGCAGTCATTGTAACGACACTTTGCTCCTTCGAAAACAATTTTGCTAGACCAAAATCGGCTACCTTAGGGTTAAGATTGTGGTCTAGCAAAATGTTATGTGGTTTAATATCAAAATGAAGGATTCTTTGATTGCAACCTTGATGAAGATAATCAAGCCCTTTGGCTATACCTAAAGCAATTTTGTGTAGCTTCTCCCAACCAAGAGTTGTACCTTGTTTGCCTGATGAAATGTATTTTTTGAGCAAATCATTTTGCAGGAACTCATAGATTAAAGCACGTTTGTATCCATCTGCACAATACCCAATTAAACGTACCACATTTACATGGTGGATTTTACCGATAGTTGCTACTTCATTTATGAATCCTTCACCGTTTCCTTTGATGTTATCTAGGACTTTAACTGCCACAAGAATATCGTTTGAAAGTTTACCTTTGTACACAGTTCCGTAACCTCCTTGACCTAATTTGTGATTAAAATTATCTGTAATTTTCTTTACTTCAGCATAATTGTATCTTGAGGGCGTAAGAACTTTATAATCCTCCAAAGATTGTAGAATCCTTCTCTCGCTGTCTCGACCTTTTCTCTTCTTCATGATGTAGATTCGATATAATGCAGCGAAAGCTAGTGCAATGAACACACCAAGTACTACAACTGCAATATATACAATTTTGAAAACATTTGTAAGACAAAGTAGTAAAACAATTCGTATAACATTTAAACCAAAATCAATAACATTTTCAAGGTCGTTACAAAATTTAAACCAAGCTCGACACAATGTTTTGGTCAATACTATTCAAATCATTTACACCACTATCTACACCAATCCAAAATGAAAATTCAACTAAGACAACAAAAATTAAGAGTCTGATTGTAAAGTGCATAAATTAGAATTTAAGGGGCCTAAATTATTTATAAACAAAAATAAAATAAAATAAAGTAAAGGGTACCTGTTTTATTCTGTTCAGGTTCTCTGGGTATATCATAACATTCAGTTTCATTATTTATCCCATTATTATTCTTCAACCTACAATACATTCCTCTTTCTTCACGACCCCCACAAATTGGTTCTGACCAACGCAATCCAGTATCTTCAACAGGATTATTTTCGTTGGGCCAGTTAAAATTCTCAAGAGGAACATGAGAAATGTTGTACATCTTGGTACAACTCGATGACGATGAATAGTTAATTGGGTCAATCGACGAATAAGCATAAACTTGGAATCCGCCGTATTCAAGACAACTGCTCGGGCCGTAACCGATTCTAGTATCGCGCTTTCCGGAGCAATTGAAAAGTGTGAAGCCGGAATATTCTATGTAGAGTCGAAAAGGAGAGATGGTAGTGGCGTTGAATTCAGGAACCCGGGTCGGGAAACATGACCCTTGAAAACATGGACCCGAATCCGCTGTGTTTGGTAATTAATTCGTTTAACCGTGGCTTTTGCTGAAATTGGGAGAAGAATGTTTCGGGTCGAGGCCCGAACAGGGAACTCGAACTCAATTTCCGTCTTGTGAGAATTGCAGGAAAGGTCGAATCCTGGGTAGCCGCAGTGTTCGGGCTGGCGGCCTTTTAACCTGAAAGGGAAGCGGATGATCGGGCCGGATTTATGGCACCTTGCGGGCCGGCAGTCGTGTTGGGCTTTAGCTAAGAAAATGAAGAAAATGAAGAAAATAATCATTACGTTGTTTATGGTATCTTTTCTCTTTCCTCTCAATTCTTTTGGTTAGTACAAACATGAATTGCAGTTATTATCTACTTGGATTAATTTGTTGAGTTTATTTTAGGACCCGATCAAAGCAAGTATATTGAATTGAGATCTTTCCATAAACCCAAACAAGTGGCCTAAGATATGTTTTTTCAATTAATCAAGGGGCTTATGATATGATTGATGGGTTTTAAGTGCAGACGCAAGGATTACCTACCTTCACAAAGTCAATGGCATTAGTAATTGATGAGTTTATGGACGAGTTAAATGCAGATTACCCCCTTAATCACGCTAAATAGCGAATACCGATATATAATTCCTCGTGTTTTATAAAAGTTAACAAATAAATCCTCATCGACCATTTCTGGCTTACATGCTCACGGAGTGCAACTGGGCATGTATTTCTTGAGATAAACCCAAAAGTTATTTGTGCCAATATGCACTTCATGTAAAATGATCAATGAGGATTTATTCGCTACTTTTATAAAATACCGAGAGGTATTAATTAAGAAAATTAACGTTGAGGGTATCAACTATTCAGAATGATTAAGGGGGTAATTTGCATTTAACCCGTTTAGGAACATTAGTTGTAGGAATTTTACCTCTTTTTACCTAGTCAATGGTACTAGTAAGCGACTATTCCCACATCATGATATTTACAAGTGTTGGACATGCCTCAGACACGAACGCGGAAAGGGCACGGTCCTGACACTTATCGGACATGCACCAGATAATGAATAATGTGGAAACATTGGAAAAGAAAAAGAAAATAGTATTTTAAAAAAGAAAATAGTTGTAGAAGGATAGTTTCATCTTTATACAGAATTACTAGTAAATTAGCAAAATGAGTTCAAGTTGGAGGACCAAAATTGAAAACTTTCCCCATGTTTATTCTCTTCTCCAGGCTTTTACTCCAATTTATTAATGTGAAAAATATGTAACGCGTAGTTGACTAAGATTAATTAATTGATAGCTCTCAAAAAAACAAAAAAACAAAAAAAAAAAAAGACTAAGATTGATTGACATTGTCCTGATTTCCTTGAACACTTGCAACAGCCATGAAACTATCCAATCCCCCACATAAAACTTGTCATATATATTGATCTTATTATTCTTCTTCTTCTACTCATCAGTGACAGTCATTTCTTTTAGAAATTTCAAGAATCTTGATTCTCCTGCATTTCTGTACAGTTAATTCCATAGCCCAAAGCAATAATTACAGTACTTCATCAACTTGCTCTTCTTCATCTTGTGGGTATATCAGTACCATTAGATACCCTTTTAGATTAAAAGGCGACCCAATTTCCTGTGGGTATAATGATCCATATTTTGAGCTGGATTGCCAAAACAATCAGACCTTATTGACTGTAAGTTCAAGAAAATATCATGTGCACGATATTAATTACGAAAAGTTTTCGATAAGGCTTGCTGATTCTAGCTTAAACAGGGCAAACCTTTCTTCCTGTCCAGGTCATTCCGATGGATTTAATGAATGGTTTAGTACAATAGGGCGAGTAAGAATTTTGTACAGGTTTTTTGAAGTTGATAAAAATCATCCGGTAGTGTTCATCCACTGTGTGGCTCCTGTGAGTTCATCGATGTATGTGAATGCTTCGTTTTGTGGCAACAGGAGAAGCGTTTTCTCGAATTCTTCTGAAATTTATAGTTATGTTATGGCTGGAGATGTCAGAATGTCTGATTTAGAAGACTGGTGTACAGTTGACAGGATGCAGGCCTCCGCTCGGTGGCCTATGACGAACACGTCTTCTTTGGCAAGCATTTACGATGATTTGGCTTATGGGTTCGAGCTTTCATGGCATCGTTCTCTTTGTGAAGAATGTGAGAGAGTAAATGGATTTTGCCGCTTAGAAGGGAATAAATTAAGTTGCTCGCGGACCTGCATTGTGGACATCCCATTTTTACAAACCTATCCTCTGTACTACGACTGTCGAGAGGACATCTCTCTTTCAATATTTGGATCCAAATGTAAGTAACGATAACTATGTTTACTTGATCTCGATTTCTTTTGGATAGTATTTCAATGCCTTATAATGTGAAATTAATGACACCTCGTGAGATAGTTAACTTGGTTCCAACAATGAAGTCCAGCTGCTCGCTAAACATAGCATTTTGTAGCTAGCTGACACCTCCATGTGTTCGTTGTCTCCTTCAATGTTACATTCGCCACCATTTAGAACAATGTAAGAACCAATGACATGTGGGCAAACCGAATGTCCATGGCATGCTACTTCGTATGTCAGACCTTGACCCAAATGGGAAACCCCCCATTAATATCACTCTTAGGTATTTGGGTCTATGAGCTAGGATACACTATAAATTAGTCCACTAGTTTAAAATCCCCTAAAATTATTGATCTCCCTAGTCCGCAACTAAACAATATATTATAAACCAAATCAGATTAGCCCAAAAAAAAATGAAAACAAATCAGATGATGTTCAAGAGATTCTCATCTTTTACTTGATAGTTTCTTTTGATATTCATTGATAAACCAAGTACTACATTGTCAATTTATTGATTTCATACTAAGTATCATGGAGTAACTGGTATATTTTTTTTTTGGGTTTCCCAAGAGTTTAATCCCTTTCTAGGGGCGCCGGGCATATTATATGGGAACACTTAACTTTTCCTTCAGCCTTGTGTATAAATTAATCACATTAATCAATTCGATTTGCATTGTTTATCTGGTTATGTCTACCTCTATATTTTAATAAGTTTTTGGCTTTTATGATTTATCACCCCTTCTGATTTTCTAACAACGCTTTCACTTGATTATGCAGGTCAATTAAAGTGTTGGGGAAGTGAGTGCTTAATCTTTTCAAATATCATTCCTTGTTTTCTTGAACTCTCCATTCACAACCTTAATGTATTACTAATATCCTTTAACTTTTTACTTGCCTCTTTCAACAGTTATATCTGGAATCTACAGTGCAATGGTTGTTGGTAAGTTTCATAACTCTTACTCCTACTTTACAAATTTATTGAGGCCAGGTTTAGTCCATTGAACAAAAATTGCTTCTTGAGAAATGATGGATTTGTGAATTTTTAGACAATCCTATCTTGAAATAATTCGTGAGTGTTTTGAAGTTGCAAGTCAATTCATCTTGATTATGCAGGTCCAATCGTAGCTCTGAGATTATTTTGTGGACTCCCTTTTCTGGTTGGATTAATAGTATATAAATGGAGAAGGCGACATTTATCACTAGATCAAACCATCGAAGATTTTTTGAAAGGTCAAAATAACCTCACGCCAATAAAATACACTTACTCTGAGATCAAGAAGATGACAAACAATTTCAATCAAAAATTGGGCGAAGGCGGATATGGAACGTTTACAAAGGAAAACATCGAAGTGATCCTTACATTGCAGTAAAAATGATGGGCCAATCAGTGGCTAATGATGAAGAATTTATTGGTGAAGTTGGCACAATTGGTCGTATTTACCATGCCAACATAGTACAACTCGTTGGTTTTTGCGTAGAAGGTTCAAAGTGAGCTTTGCTGGTGTATGAATATTTGCAAAATGGCTCCCTAGACAAATACATTTTTGGCCAAAAGGACCTTGCCTTGAGATACGAAAAAATGTTTGATATTGCACTTGGAGTGGCACGTGGGATCGACTACCTACACCGCGGTTGTGACATGCAAATTTTGCATTTTGATATCAAACCTCACAATATTTAACTTGACGAGAATTTCAATCCAAAAATCTCCGATTTTGGACTTGCTAAACTCTATCCTATTGATGATAGTTTTATAGATCTGACTTCTATAAGAGGAACACTGGGTTACATGGCTCCGGAAATGTTTTACAAGAATATTGGAGGTATTTCATATAAAGCTGATGTTTATTAGTTTGGGAATGTTGTTGATGGAAATGGCGGGTAGAAGGAAAAATATGAACCCATTTGCAGATGATGTAAGCCAAATATATTTCCCTTTGCGGGTGTACGATAAAATTTATGCCGGAAATAAAATAGTGATTATGGATGCGAATGATGAAGAAAGGAAGATTATAAAGAAAATTGTTATAGTGGCTTTATGGTGTATACAGATGAAGCCTTCTGATCGACCTTCGATGAACAAAGTACTTGAGATGCTTGAAGGTGATTCTGAATTGCAGATGCCCCCAAAGCCTTTCTTGGCTCCTCGTGAAATAGCAGTGGATCATGGAATAAGTGAATCTCCTCTCGACTAACCATTGTTATCTAATACGATATATTATTGTGTAATATATTATCTTTTGCTTAAAACTAAGAATTATATTTGATGAAAATGTTATTACACCATTGTCAATAGAACATGTCATGAGTATTTGTAGATGGCAATTGGAACGAATTGCATATCAATATATGCGTGCTTCATGAATATAACACTGAGTACATACACTCAATATCTATCGTGTTTGATTGAACAATAGATCAAGTTGGAATCAACTTGGGAAAGTGGATCCATAAAGACAAGGATCCAAAAAGAATCAATACGGATTTAATGTGGATTTATAAATTCAGAGGATCCAATCCACATTAGATTCAACTTGATTCTAAACTGCAAGAATTTGATGGTTTCAATGTCTCATACTGAGAATAGTTATTGCTTATTAATGCTTTGTTATTAATCCACATTAGATCATTTCATTGATTAACATTTGGTTAAACTAGAGGAGAATTTGTTGTTCCATCCTCCTCTGCTGTCTCACCAGGCGTCAACAAAAGGCATAGGGGGATAATGCAATTCAAAATCACCTTCAAGCATGTTTTTTTCAAAAAAAAAAAAAAAAATTAATATTAATAGGGTTTTTGGTACTTTGCACCCCTAAAACACGAGAATAGACACTTTGCACCCCAGAAACAAAGAATTAACACTTAGCACCCTTGAAACAAAGAAACACTCAGCAACTTGTACCCTCTAGTATTTTCCGTAGAGTTAACCACCGAAGCCAAAAAAACCTAGGGACAAAATAGATAATTTATTTTCGAGTTTTTGGCAAAATTTTGCACCCCAAAACACGAAAAACGGACATTTTTCATAGTTACCGACATCAAAAGTTGAATTCCTAGTTACAAGGGTCAGTCTATTACGAGATAGGTCAAAAACCTATCTTGCATAAGATAGTTCATCTTGACCCTTAATATTTGTCAAGATCAAATCTTAACCTCACAATTTTGTCGAATACAAAAATGTTCAATTGAACTCATTTTTATATGTTCTGCATTTTTGTCCAATAATTGAATTAAAATGGATCAATAAAACCAAAATTACACAATCAAATCTCATAATACCAAACTAAACCAATCCAAACACATCTGACAGAACTGAAAGGGCCTAAAAAGTAAAAGCAAAGGTGAATATATTAATAAAAGTACCTCTCTTAATTGAAATAGTATATCTTAACACACTTTATAAAATTACATAGTATATCTTAACACACTTCTTGGCTTCATCCACTCGGTGTTGTAAATAGTATCAATTCATCAATGCATTTTATGTCACTAAATTAGGCATAGTGTCTCCCTTCAAACTCCAACATCAAATTCAATCCATGAGGTTTCAACACTCTTAAAATCTAAAATCCAACATTCAAACTCAATCGTACTGGGGTTTCAAATATTTCACAGTAATTGAAAAAAGGCAAAATTGGTCCCATAACTTATGGTCCCTCGTAAATTTGCCCTATAACAAATTTATCCCATAAGTCAAAAATTTGAAGAAAATTTGGGACATTTTCAGTCCAATTGAGAGAGTGAGCTCCACTCTCGAGCATATGAAGGGAAAAAGGAAAAAAATGGTCCTATAACTTATGGTCGTTGGCAAGTTTGCCCCATAAGTTTTTGAGCCTGTAATTTTACTAAGTAAAAAACCTGAAGCAAACTTGTCCAATTTAAAGAGTGAGTTTCACTCTCATGCTTAAGAATTTTAATTGTATTTTTTCACGAGGATTTTAATAAAAAGGACAAAAAAAATAATTCGTGATTTTGGGTAATATATATTCTTTTCTTGCATGATTTGGACAAAAAAAAAAAAAAAAGTTTTTTTCGTAATTTTTTTATCCAAAATCGCGATTGGAAGAGCAGAGAAAAATATTGACCCAAAATCGCCATTAAAAAGAGCATATTTTTTTATAAATAAAATTGTTCCGAAATCGCAATTAGGATTTTTTTTAAAAATTCTGCTCCAAGAATGAAATTAGGATTTGGGGAGAACCAAAAAAAATATTTTATGTTTTTGTTCCAAATATAAGATTCTCGTTTGTAGAAGATATTTCTCATTTTTTTTCATGAGTTTGTTGACGTAAGTTAGGGATAGGGGAAATCGTTTCCTTTTTTCGCTATTAGTTGATCTAAAGGCTGGCTTTTTTGGTTATTGATTGCACTAGACTAGAAAGGACAAAACACACAACTTCCACCCTCTTGGCGTAGCGTAGCTGTAGAAAAGAAGCTTTTTCCTAGCCTGGCTCTTACGCCCGCAATGAGAAAGCGTCCGTTCACTTCGAAGGACGCTTGTACTTTAATCGAGATTGGGTTCGTGTTCAGTCTACCTTAATAGAAGATTTAACTAGAGTGCTGCTGAACATAGGAAATGAAAGAAGTTCGGTCTGGAGAGCACTCCTAAAAGACCTGAAAAGGTTTTTCGGCGCTACTACAGCTCTTCGAGTTAGCGAAGCGCCTCGCTATGAGAATCTAGCTTCGCTAACGCTCGGCTAAGTCTTGAACCTTCGCGTTGACCGTTCGATTTCTCAGTAGCAAAAGCGCTGAAAAAAATAAAAAATTGTCCCAATATCGCTATTAGGAAGAGCATGAAAAAAAAATTGTTCCAAAATCGCAATTGGAGCTCTCCTAAAAGTCAAAATCAGATTTTGCATGTGTCATGTGCCGCACACATGACACATATTTTTTTTTTTTACTTTTTTGAAAAATCATGGTCAAATTCTTCAATTCACCTTCACAAGCCCAATAGTGAAGCTCACTATCTCAATTGCGTAAAAAATATTCCAAATTTGCTTCAAATTTATGACTTATGGGATAAAATTGCCAGCCTGAAAATTTGTCAATGGCCATGAGTTATGGCACCAATTTTGCCTTTTCCCCAACAAAACTATTGAAACCAATCTTTCGAAACTAAAATTATACGAAACGAAGACAAAACCTAACAAAATAGACCTTAAATTCTTTTTAAAAATAACAACTCTGTGCCCTAAAATGTTGACGATGGAGGAAAACCAGTTTCAAATCCTCAATATTATTAAAATTAGTAAAACCAAATCAATAAAAAATGCTATATTATTATATGAGTCACATTAAATATTTCTACAACAGATCCACAATAGTAGACCTAACTTTTAGTTGTGATGATCAATTAATAGGGGGAGATAATTGCACTTTTGACAGTGAGTTTTAGGTTAATTATCACTTTTGGTACACCGTTTTTTGTGTCTAACACATTTGGTACACCGTTTTAACAAATTGTGACACATTTGGTACTACCGTTAAAAATCACCGTTAAGTGTTGACGTGACAGTCAAGTTTTATTGCAAAAGTTGATGCCATTACTTATATTGACTAACTATTTTACTCCATAATATTTCAGGCTACCAAAATAGCCCCACATCTCCAAATTTAGTGACTATTTTAGTCCACACAGTTGCCAAATTTCAAAATTGACTCGAATAAGACCACGTCCGGACTAATTTTGAGATTTTACTTATAATATTTGCATAATTAATTTAATTTTATAAATAATATTTATAAATTAATATAAACCTGGAAAAAAAAATTCTCTTCGAATCTAAGATTTATATAATAGTATTAATAAAAGATATTCTTTTCGAATCTAATATTTATATAATAGTATTCATCTATTTAATATTTTATTAAAATAATAAATTATATAATTAAAATTTATTTAATACATGGGAATTGGGTGGGGGGTTAGTTTTTTTTTTAAACTATAATTATTTATTATTTTAATTAATTTTAATAATTTTTAATTATATAATTTATTATTTTAATAATTTAATAAATATTAAATAGATTAATACGGTATTATAAATCTTAGATTTGAAGAGAATATGTTTTCTTAAACTTTTTTAGATTTATGTTAAAATATTATTTATAAATCAAATCAGTTATTTAAATATTATAAGTAAAATCACCAAATTGGTCCGGACGTGTTTTTGAAATTTGACAACTATGTAGACTAAAATCGTCACTAAATTTGAAGATGTGGGGCTATTTTGGTAGCCTGAAATGTTATGGGGTAAAAATATCAGTCAATATAAATAATGACATCAACTTTGCAATAAAACTTAACTGTTACGAGTAGAGAACACTAATCATATAGCTCTGTGTGAATTCTGCATTTCTAAAATTCTATGTAAGTTCTAATCAAAATAAACAAATAACCGTTTTTTTAAAGACATAAATTTCCACGGGGTTGCTACCTAATGACTTGTTTCAGAATTCAGACTTCAAAGTTAAGTATCCTATTATAACCTAAAATTTAATGGAAAGTGATGAATTGACCTAATAACAAAAAAAGAAATTACTGGGAAATTAACTTTGTGGATGCATTGACCAAGGATATTTGATGAGTTTGATTGTTAATGGAGATTCTAAGAACTCAAAAGACGGATGATGTATTAATTTCCATATTTAATGATGTTTAATGATTATATGACAGCCCAAACTTGACAGTCTTTGTACAACTCATATTTTAGATTTTTGAAGTTAATTATATACCTACTACTTATTTAACAGGTTTAGAGTTTAAAATTTCAAGGTTTTGGGTTTAATATTTACGAATAGGGTTTATATTTTCTTGATAATTATTTATGTGTCATATAATTAATTATTTTTTATATACATTAAAATATATAAATGACAAAAATAAAAATAAAAAATGAAAAAAAAAAAGAAAAAGCCACAACCGGCTGTATATATGTACAGCCGGTTGTGGGCTGTAGGAATATCACTACTCTTTAATGATTATCATAAAAGGTAAATAAGAAAATATTATAGTTATAATTAAAAAGTTGTCAATTAAACAATAGGAGTATTTATAGCCTTTGACTCGAGGGGCAATATAGGAAATCGCAAAATATTGCTCTAACAGTAATAATCTTTGTTTTGGCAATATCGCTAGCCTTATTTTATATGTGGTGATACTTTTTAGAAGAATAATTTTCATTTTTAGAAAGGAATTGTTGGTTTGAGACATGATAAAAAGGAAATAGCAGTAAAAATAAAAGGACGGGGAGTATATAACAAGCCGATGCTTAAACCTATTAGATATTTAATTCAGGTTCGATCCATAACAATTGGCTTGAACTACATTTGTCATACATATTAAACCTTCAAATCAAGTGAAATAACATTTAACTAATGAAACTCGGCTCATTACAAACTTATTCCGAAATCAACACTCAAAGTCTTGAACCTATAAAACTTTGATTTGACACCTACCACCTACTTTTCCCCCACAAACTCTATAAAAAAGACATTGATTTGACATCTATCACCTACTATTTTCCCCAAACCCCAACATCCAAATACAACCCAAGTGGGGTTTCAGCTTTTTCAAAATCACAAAACCCAACATCCAAAACCTAACCAAATGAGGTTTCAAAAATTTCATCGAAACTACCCAAACCATTTTTTTGAAATCGAGACTCGCGAAACTGAGCCAAAACCCTTCCAAATAGGCCACGAGTGTTTCAACTTGATTCTCCTTGAATACATGTTTTTCAAAATCTTTAAATTCAGTATATATTAATGTCAAGTTTAAACACAATTCTCAAATTCAATTTAAAAAGTACTCCCTCCGTTTTTTTTATTTGTCGTTTTGAAGGATTACATATAAATTAAGAAATGAAATAAATAACCACTTTTTTTAAGGAAAAAATTTCAAAACACCCTTTTAACCAAATAATTACAACATTAATTAGGATTAATTAGAACCATTAACAAAAAAAGATAAAATTGATATAAAAGAATTAATTTTACATTGAATTCCTAAAATGACAAATAAATGTAAACAAATGTTTTTTGTCAGAGCGACGAATAAAAAAGGGAGTAAAAGCAAGATTAATAGTGCATTGTTTTACGCTCACACCTTAATTATATTTATATACGGGCATCTCCAATTCTGAAGGGGGAGGGAGAGTGAGTGAGAGACGGGAAAAAACGATTTATAAATATTAAATCATTGAAATTAAATACGACTTATCATTATTATTATTATTAAGAAATATGAAAATTGGAATTAATTAAAATGAGAAGATTAAATCATTGGAGATGACTATGAAAAGAGGGCTAAAGAGAGGAATGAAAGTCTAAGGAGAGTTTGAAAGGAAGAAAAGTCTGATGTGAAGAGATGGAGGGGATCACTGAAGATGACCAACCATCTACGTATGATAGGGAAAAAAATATTTATACCATTCACCGAATTAAAAGGATTAAATACATTTATATTTCAAAAAATTAAGAAAATCAATTGCCCCGCAAACGTCAAAGTCGTTTTAGTCATTGGCCGACCGGGACTGATTATTGAAACTTTCCAACAATACCTGAAAATGTTGTCATATTGTCCACTCACTCACTCTTGTTTTAAAAAGTCTTATTATAATTTAAATATAGTCAATGTCATTAATTCAATGCGATATATACAATGTTTAATTTAATTAAACGTAATTAAACGTAAATGCAATACACTCGCAAAAAGTGATAGTAGCATGAAAAATAGTGTTGAATAAAAAAATAAAAGCACACTCTTAGGCGGTAAAATGACATATTTATCATAACACAAGGGGTAATATGTTACATTTATCATAACACATGAAAATAAAGTATCATATTTATCATAACACGAGGAGGTAAAATACCACATTTATCATAACACGGTGGGGTAAAGTGTCATATTTAAAAGAACACGGAGATAAATTTTGACATTTATAAGTTGACTGGGTCAAACCATAAAAGTATAGTATATAAACGGGATAATTTTGACAATTTATATTATTTTTTTGTAAGTTTAAAATGATACAAAAAACGGTGTTATACTTTTATTCCGTAGAAGATTATTAGTTATAGAGTGCTATTTTTCAAACTATAAATAAAATATTATGCATATCAAAGAGCTATTGATATACCCGGAGCAAGTCTCAAACGTCAAAGCAATTTATTGTTATTTGTCAATATTACCCTCAATCAATATTATTATCTTTTCCACATATTCAATTTTAATTTTCACATCTCTAATACTCCAATACCTAACTTCAATAAGTTGTGGACGCATATTTCTTATCGACATTGATTAGATGAGATATCAATATATTCGTAAATAACACTGTTCTTTTGTGTGTGCTTTATTTCAGTGAAAATTGTTGCAGCATGATCTTGAATGCAAAAATGGTCTGCTTAAAGCAAAATTAAATTGTAGCACACTAGTAGCAAAATTGTAACAGTCTGTTATCTTTTGACTTATTATCACTTATTATCTATTCTATATATCAAAACTATATATAAAAATGTGAATTATTTAAGTTTTTTTTTTTTTTTTTGTGTAGACTAATATACTCTTTAAGTTATAAAGTAATATTTAATTATATGATAAACACGTTAAAGTAAGAAAAGTTGGATTAAGAAGCCCTGATTGATGCGGCAACTGTCGTGGAATCCAACTAATTAATTATGGTACATTTTCATGGACGATTAAAGTTAGACTTAGTGGGCCTGTTTGTTTGGCGTTTGGTGAAAAAACTTGTAAAACCGGTAAAAAAAAGTGCCTGTAAAATCGATAAATATGTGAAATCGATGAAAAATTCGGGTGAAATTCGTGAAATACGATGAAACCGATGAAATGATGAAATGATGAAATGATGAAATTAGTGAGAAACAGGTGAAATCGGTGAAAAAGGGTAAAGTTGATGAAAACATGTGAAATCAATGAAAATTCAGATGAAATTGGTGAAAAAACATGTTAAATTAGTGAAAAAAAATGTGTGAAATAGTGAAATCAAAACAAAAAAATTCGATGAAATAATAAAAAAGTGAAAATAGGTTATAATCAATAAAAAGGGGGGGGGGGGGGGGAAGTAAAACGGTAAAAAAATATTAACGAGTAAAACGAATTAAACCAACAAAAAGATGGGTTCAACTGGTGAAAAGTTTGTGAATTGAATATGTGTAAAACGGCTTAGGTAAGTAAATAAATGCATTTCAAATGATAAGATGAGATAATATTTTTGATAGTAGAGACCATGGCTCCTTCTTCTCCACTTTTCTTATCAAAGATCTCAACCAAAATTCTACCAAAATTAATATGAAAGGTCAGTTTCATTTCACACAAATATAGTACAAGTATTTTGAAATATTATTGGACATAAATGGACTTAAAAAGGTTAAAACCTCTAAGATTGAAACAAGTATACAATAAAATTTAGGAGGAGGAAATGAATTTCTATTAAGAAAAGGTAGATTCGCCCATTTTACCCAACTCAGTTTCATATTATTGGTATAATGAACAAGAATAAAACAAGTTCTTTATCTATCAAATTATAATTAAATCTTAAATATCGAAAACTTAATTAAATCTCCCTTGAGTTTTTTTTTTTGGATTCACAAGGGTTTAATCCCTTTCGAGGCAGGTTGAGCACATTAAGTGGGTACCTCTTCCAACAGGAATTCGAACCTGAGTCCGCTACTTTGTAGTGATTAGTCCCTTCCACTAGACCAATCACCTGTTGGTCTCCCTTGAGTTTATTGGTAATTTGTATCAAACACTTTTCTTGAGGCCTTTCTTGTTGTTTCATGGCAAAATTGCTCTTTTTGTTTACCAACTTAATTTACAAGAAGAAAATAAGAGTATTTATATAATTTGGTTATCAATTTTGGTTGATATGTTTTAGAAGAAGGGTGGAGATAAAGGAGACTGGGACGGATCCAGGATCGGAGAGTCGGGGGGACCGAGTTTAACCATCACTGAAATTAATTGACCGTGAGATTGAATATATTTTATTTGGTTAATAAGAGAATATCAATAAAAAAATATTGAATTTCAAATACTAAAGTAATTTAATTAAAAAAATATCAAAGTTGTATACGACGTTTTCTCATATCATAAATTTCATCTATGATATAATTAGTACCAAAATTATCAATAATTTACTTTTCAATGTAAGTAATCCAACAATCCATAAGCTGGTATTGATCTTTTATTTTGTTTTTAACCCTATTTTTGACCAACTTCATTTTTATCGCTCGGCTATTGCGGTGTCAACTTGAAAAGTTAATCAATCGAATCTAACGATCAATTAAAGGTTACACCATATACTTTCTTGTATTCTTCTATCGTAAACATAGATAACAAATTATGAATATTCATTTTTTATATCATGTCTAAGATTTAATTATCAATATAACATAAAAAGATACAAGGACTAATTTGAACTATTTTTATAATATTAGTACTAAAATAATATTTACGAAAATTCTTGGGGGCCCATGCTAGAACCGTCCACGAAAGGAGCCATGTTCTCTACCATGAAAAAGCAGATATTCTTGTAATATCTTGAAGTCATTGACTGCACAAAATATGAAAATCTTAATTCGTATGAGTTGAGTCTCAAGTCTCAAGTCTCAAGTCTCAACATCATGTTTCTTCGTCAAGGTCTTCTAAACAAATATGTGGACCTATACAAAACAAAACTCTAATTTCATTTGCTGCAAATTATATTTTGGAATATTGATTTAAATTGTTCTTCATGATAGATTTGGACATGACATATTTGGATCATAAAAGAAAATCTTATTAAAAAAACAACCCTACACTCTAATTTTTTTTTTCGACCATCTCCTTCCTTATTTAATTTACAAACTAATTTAATTATTTTCATTTTTTAAATCTATTAAGTGTTTGTATATCTTATTTGATACATAATAACTTTTATGAGGGAAACACGTGTCAATCACACATTGATGTGTAAAAGGAAATCTGTTCCGATTATACTTGGTGTTACATTCACATTACAATTCCGTGATGATAAAGACTTCTTGTATTAGAAAAGAAAAGTGATATTGTAAGAACTCTTAAAAAAAAAAAAAATCAATCTGTGATGAACTAAATAACTAATGTGTAAAAAGAAAAGTGATGTTGTAAGAACTAAATTTTTATGATTCAATAATATCAATCCATTCGGTTTCTCGAAAAAAAAAAAAAAAAAAAAAAAAAAACTATTGTGTGATGAACTAAATAACTTCTTATGATCTTAATTTGGAACAAATACTGGATCTCATGACTAAATCAGTCACCATTTTATATTTGATTAGAATAATTTAAAGCCATCATTATTTTATAGAAATTTTTTTTATTGAAAAATAAATTAGGTTTAAATCACTAATTCCCTCTATTTTATGGCATAATAAAAATAATTTTACTCTAAAGTCTAAATTACAAAAATTACCTATAAATTTAACTAGACACTTATGCACTTTTCTAGTTTAGGAAAAAGCACCAAAAAGAATATGCAAAAATGCTGATACCAAGATATAAAATGCACTTTAAATAATTTTTCTAAAAGTTCTGTATGTTGTTGTGTTGCTTATATACAATTAAATCTATTGCTGCTATAACCTTTGATGTGTGAAGTTGATCATGTTTCAGGAGGAAGGGGGAGTCTTTAAAAGAATGCATGAACTCAGGGTTATATTGTTGAAGCATTCATATATTGATATGCTATGCAATTTTGAATGATGTTCGTTCCAATTGCCATCTACAAATACTCATGACATGTTTCTATTGACAATGGTGTAATAACATTTTCATCTCAATCACCATTTATAATTTCTAGTTTTAAGCAAAAGATAATCTATTACACAATAATATATCGTACTGGATAACGATGGTTAGACGAGAGGAGATGCACTTATTCCATGGTCATGTGCTATTTCACGCGGAGCCAAGAAAGGCTTTGGGGGCATCTGCAATTCAGAATCACCTTCAAGCATTTCAACTACTTTGTTCATCGATGGTCGATCAAAAGGTTTCATTTGTATACACCATAAAGCCACTATGACAATCTTCTTTACAATCTTCCTCTCTTCATCATTCGCATCCACAATCTCTATTTCATTTCCGGCATAAATTTGATCGTATACCCACAAAGGGAAATATATTTGACTTTCGTCTTCAGCAAACGGATTCATATTTTTCCTTCTACCCGCCATTTCCATCAACAACATTCCAAAACTATAAACATCCGCCTTATTCGAAACACCTCCGATATTCTTGTAAAACATTTCCGGGGCCATGTAACCCATTGTTCCTCTCGCCGTTTTCAAACTTATAAAACTGTTGTCAGTTGGGTAGAGCTGAGCAAGCCCGAAATCGGAGATTTTTGGATTGAATTTCTCGTCTAGTAAAATGTTGTGAGGTTTGATATCGAAATGCAAAATTTGCATGTCACATCCCCGGTGTAGATAGTTGATCCCACGTGCCACTCCAAGAGCGATTTCAAATATTTTCGAGTACCGCAATGCAAGGTCCCTTTGGCCAAATAGGTATTTGTCTAGGGAGCCATTTGCTAAAAACTCGTACACCAAAGCACATTTTGAACCTTCAACGCAGAAACCAATGAGTTGTACTATATTGAAATGGTGAATCCTCCCTATTGTACCAACTTCACTAATGAATTCTTGATCATTAGCCACTGACTGGCCCAACATTTTCACTGCAACATAAGGATCACTTCGAAGCTTTCCTTTGTACACTGTTCCATATCCGCCTTCACCTAATTTATGGCTGAAATTGTTTGTCATTTTCTTGATCTCGGAGTAAGTGTATTTTATTGGCGTGAGGTTATTTTGACCTTGTAAAAACTCTTCAATCGTTTGATCCATGGATAAATGTCGCCTTCTCCATTTATATACTACTAACCCAATCAGAAACGGGAGCCCGCATAATAATTTTAGAACTAATATTGGAACTGCATAATAAAATGGATAATAATAGTGAGCTACAATTTTTAAGAAGCAATCTGTCTAAATAAATTTGCGTAACCTTACCAACAACCACTGCACCATAGAATCCAGTTTTAACTGTCAAGAGAGGAAAGTAAGAGATTATATACTAGTAGTAAATTTATGAAGGAAAAGCTCATAAGAATAAGGAAAAATGATATGAAAAGATCAAGTACTCACTTCCCCAACACTCAAATTGACCTGCATTGTCAAGTGAATTAAAAAAAAAAAAAAAAAAAAGTGTTAGCTAGAAATCAAAGGTGTTTGTTAGAC
Source organism: Penstemon newberryi var. newberryi (assembly GCA_030819805.1). Classification (NCBI taxonomy): domain Eukaryota; kingdom Viridiplantae; phylum Streptophyta; class Magnoliopsida; order Lamiales; family Plantaginaceae; genus Penstemon; species Penstemon newberryi. The sequence continues at coordinate 29,990,202 of JAUALY010000003.1, read as the reverse complement.
TCCAACATAACAAGTTTGCACGTGAATCACTAAATCTGATTTTGTTTTTCTAATTATAAATCAAGAACAAGTAAATATAGTTGTTCTTATAATACACATGGATTGGACTAAGTCCAACTAAATGGTTTGAGCTTAATCAAGAACATTTGTTTACTTACATTTGGAGCCAAGTTGCGAATGTTGCGAATGTTGGATGACCTCTACGCAGGTGCGTTTGAAAGTGATTTGAAATGAGGAAAATAATGGGATGTGTACCTTGCAGTTTTGTTCGCAAATTGTTGTATTATCACTCATAAAGCAACCCCCATTTCTCCTGTCACATTCTCCACAAACTGAACTAAGCCAAGAAAGCTCGAATCCATAAGCCAAACCATGATAAATACTTGCCAAAGTGGAATTATGACTCATATGCCATCTGTCCGAAACATCGTAGATTCTATCAACTGTACATGAATCTTCTAAATCAATTGCATCAATATATCCAATCATAACATAACAATGAATTTCAGAAGAATTTGATGAAATCCCACAACAAGAAGCATTCAAATATCTCAAAGAACTCACAGGAGATACACAGTGGATAAACAATACAGGTTCATTACTTACATCACCAAAATAATTAAAAAATTCATCCGCATGGAAAAAATGATTTTCATTTGAATAAACAGGACACAAAGAAAGATTTTTCCTGTTTATGTCAGGATTAACTAGCCTTATAGAAAAATCTTCGTAATTTAACTCTTGCACATGAAAATTTATTGAGTTTAGAGTCAATATGGTGGTCCGATTGTTGTGGCAATCGAGCACAAAATCGGGATTATTGTACCCACAGGAAATCGGGTGGCCTTTTAGTCTAAAAGGGTATCTAATAGGGATATTCCCACAAGATGAAGAAGAGCATGACGAAGTATTGGTCTGAGCTATGGAATTAACTGAACAGAAAAGCAAGAGAATCAATAAGATTCTTGAAATTCCTAAAAGAAATGACATACTATTTGTTTAGAGGATACTGATAGATTTTTTTTTTTTTTTTTTTTTTATCCCTAAAAGTAAAAGAAACTACCATGCCAAGCACAAAAATGAAGAAGATTATATAAAGAGCTAAATGCGATAAAGCAGAAAAAACTACCATACCATGGCAGGGGCGTAGTAGGACAAAACATAACAGATTATCAGTCAAATGGTCTATTACGCGTTCTCTCTATTTTTCTGGACAAAGAAAACAAAATATTCCATAAATATGCAACAAAATAGTAAGTGGGGGTAATTTGCATAGAAATTAAGGGTCAATGTGTTTAAGTTTTGTCTAGGTCTTGCGAAATTTAGAAAAAATCATTTCAAATGAAGTTTGAGTACATATTATAAACTCAGGTTTCACTTTATATATCCAAGTATAATAAATCTAAAACCCATAAAAGACCTAAAAATTTACCATCTATATTTTTTCTTTCCCTAAAAGATATTGATTTGAATTCTACCACCTAATATTTCCCTTCAAACTCCAATATTCAAATTCAATCCATGAGGTTTCAACACTTTTAAACCTTAAATCCAACATCCAAACTCAATTGTAACGGTGTTTCAAATGTTTCACCTTAAATGGAAAAATGGCAAAATTGGTCCCATAATTTATGGTCCCTAACAAATTTGCCACATAAATTTTGGGGCTGACAAATTTATCCCATAAATCATTTAACTAAAGAAAATTTGGGACAGGGACGGATCTACATATATTGTTGCCCCCCCCCCCCCCCCCCCCCCCCCCCAAAGATTTTGATTTTTTCTTAATCTACAAATATGATTTATTATTTGTATTGATTTCCTTTATAAGCTAATAAAATTTATCATACAAATAATATATTTATCAAAATGGGTGTCTTCTTGATATGGTGCTATTTTGCAAGCAACTTACTAGATTTAAATAATTAAAAACTTGACACAATCATATAAAATCAAACAAAAATGACTCAACATACCGTTCATTTATTCAAGATTAACGTTGATTTGTTTTCCAATTTTTTGTGTCAACTATAAGTTGCATCTATTTGCCTCTCAATTATATATGACCCATGAATGACTTTATTGTCTCTAATCTCTTAACATAATTAATTATATTGATCATTCCTTTAGTTAAATACTTTTATATTGAATATGTGTTACTTTATTAGATGTATTTTATTGCAGTTTATTGTTCTCAACTATATAAAATTTTATCTTAGTATCGGAGTTATGTGAATAAAATAGAACAAGTGTTATTGTAAAAGAAATATTGTTAATAAAGTTTGGCCCCCTCAACTCCTGGATCCTGGATCCGCCCCTGATTTGGGACATTTTCTGTCCAATTGAGAGAGTGATCTCCACTCTCGAGCTTATGAAAGGAAAAAAGGCAAAATTGATCATATAACTTATGGTTATTGGCAAGTTTGCCCCATAAGGTTTCGAGCTTGCAATTTTACCCGTAAGTCAAAATTCTGAAGCAAACTTGGGACTTCTTGATAACGCCGTGAAAATGTCGTTATTACGTGCTTTCTTAAGACCAAAATACTTGCTTTGATCCGAGTTTTGTGTGTCTTTTGCTTGTTTTTGTCTTTTGGCCTAGCTTTAGGCTTTTGTGTGTTTTCTTTTGTTTTTTGCCGTGTTGTTGTTATTTGTAGATTTGAGGATTTTGCAATGCTAAAGAGAAGTCTGAGAGGATATGATTCAATGCAATTCTATCAAATCAAGACTTGGTGGCCATAGATGCAATTCGTACCTTGGCACAAAAAGAGCTTCAAAGAAAAGTGAACCCGAAATAAATTGTACAAAAACGTATATAGTTTCTCACTCCAACAAGCATAACTCCTTGAAGGATGATCCAATCAAGCTGAATTTTGAGTATGTTGTAGACGAGGGAGTTATCTATGCTACGAACTTTACGGATCCACAATCGGAGTTTGGAATCGAGCTTAATTCTACCTTGAATGCTTCCCAGACATAGGACTTTGAAGGTTAGGCTAGTGACAATTTGTGGATTTCGACCTAGGATATACATACTAGTGTGGATTCAACTGAAGAACAACTTTTGCCAAATCCTGGAATTAAGGAGATATTTAACGGATTTAATTCCAGAACCCTTATAAATACTCGTGGATTCAACTGAAGAACAACTTTTGCCAAATCAAAGATTATAGCATTCACGAGAGCAAACCACTAAGCTGTTCTAAGAGAAAGCTTTAAACCGTTGTGAAAAACTTAGTGTTTTCTATTACAACAAGGTTGTAATATGAGAGTTAGTTTCTAAGAGAAATTAGCTATAGCCGAGTCCTAGTGATAGGATTAAATTAAAGGACTTCTTCTAAGAGTAAAAGTTCTACTTTGACGTAGAGTTTGTAAACGTCTTGTGTTGTATTGATCTAAGAGATTAGTGCATCGCCTTCCAATGTGTTAAGGAAGAAGATTGGATTAGAGAGATTACACCACCATTGAACCACTATAAAATTTTGTGTTCTTTAATTTCCGCATTTTCATTTGTGCTATTTTATGAATAGATTAGTCATCTATTAGAACTTGATTTTAAAGAACTGAAAAGAATTTTAAAGGAGCAAAATATTTTGTTTACAAAATATCATTTGAAGAGAAAAATGTTTGATTTAAAACTCCGTTCTATTTCCGCTACACATCTCAAACAAATTCTTATTTTTAATTGGTTTTTACACTGCCGAACACTTTGAATAGTTGAGTGCTTTACTTCTCTGTCAGCTCACTACTAACAGCTAAGTGGTTCCACTCTTTTGTTTACTTGAACAACCAAGTACATTCCATACTTAGGATATTTTTGAGAAGTTTTTAAAAAGTTTTAAAAAAGGCTTAATCACCCCCCCCCCCCCCCCCCCCCCCTTCCCCACCCTCTAGACAATTTTGACCACTTGAGACTAACAAGTGATATCAGAGCAGGTGGTTCTTTTGAAACATCTGTACTGATCTACGAACCTGGTCCTTTGGGGTTTTAACCAAACGTTTCCAAATGCTGCATAGTTTTTCAAAATCATACTCATATCATGGATGGATTCAACCATCTACCAAAGATCAACGCCATGGAGTTCAATGAGTGGAAGATAAGAATGGAGCTATTCTTATCAGCTTACAATGATCACATGTGGAAAGTCATCACAACAAGGACGATCAAAATTGTTAAAATCGTAAACTCTGGGATGACTTGATCGCCCATGTGTGGGAAAGACACACTCGATGATTTAATAAGGATGTTTCTAGTATGTATTCGTATTTTTTTAAGTGTTTTTAGTATGTATTCGTTTTTTTAAAGTGTTCTAATATGAATCAATCAAGTTTTTCATATATACTTTGTTAAATCAAATCGTAGTTCTATGAAAACATATAATAATTTTTTTTAAATCTTAATCACTTATTTATATCAAGTTATATTCGAGTTCGAATCGTATTAAAGCTCATTTATTAGATTAAAAATATTATAAAATTTGATTAATTCTTACATTTTGTCTAAATTATTAGACATATTTAAAATATCAAAATTAAAAATAATGTTAAAGATTTAGTTTAAAATATAAATTTATTAAATCATACACATAATTTAAAAATCAACTTTCCCATTTTAAGTTAGATTTAAAATAAAAAAAGAATTGAGACAAGTAGGTGGCGCCACCTGCTTGGCTGCACAAGTGTGCGGGAGAGCTCGGCCAGGTGGAAAGGAGGTCAATAATCCCCCCTCCCTTTCTCAGTCCCCCTCATCATTGAAGACCATCAAGCTCTTCCCCTCCCCATCTATTGATTGAAGATGCTTTTATGCGTTCTCTCTATTTTGTTTGAAAAGAAAAAAAGTGTTAAAACAAAGAAAATATTCCATAAATTTGCTAGAAATAGTATGTGGGGTAATTTGCATAGAAATTAGGGGTCTAATGTTTGACTCGGCATTGAGGTTTCGTGAAATTTAAACAAAATCATTTCAAATCAAGTTTGAGTACATATTCAGTAAACTCAGTTTTTTCAATTATACATAATCAAACATAATTATTAATTAATTTCAAACCTATAAATACTTATATTTAGCACTTATTTTTTTATAAAAGTCAAAAGACATTGATTTCACATCTGTCACCTACTTTTTCCCTTCAAACTCCAACATTCAAACCCAATCCGACCCAAACCAATTTTTCGAAACAGAAATCTAGTGAAACTGGGCCAAAATGTAACAAAAATAGACCTTAAATTCTTTTACAATAACAACTTTGTGGTGGCTTAATTAGCATCGAGCTGCTTCTCCACCACTAATGATTTTACTGTATTTCGTAAGAATGCGTAAAACAGTAAATAAAACAATATGAATATTGGTTCCAAGTGGTCTAATGAGAGAGAGAGAGAGAGGGGGAGGGGGGGGGGGGGGGGGGGGGTGGATAGACCTCTGTACTTTTTAAATCTTTTCTTTTTTTCTTCTATAACTATAGTAAGCTTATCAGCAATAAGATGACTAAGCTGATTTCACTAAGCTTATCAACATGGTAGACTACTTAGCTGATTTTGCTCATCAATCTTATATATTCAGAGTTTCAAACAATGATGCAGCGTATATGTCTATGTGTATTTTTTAAACAATGTTTTCAACTCAACTAACTTTTAAATCATAAAGAGAGTTTTACCCCAAGTTAGAAATTCCTCAATTTTAAAGAATCTTCTTTTTTACTTAGCTTATGAAATGTGCAATGCAAGACAAGTAAAGTAAATAACACAACTAATTTTATAGTGGTTCAGCAGGAACAAATCCTCTTAATCCACTCTTCTAAATCACGAAGATTTAGGCTCCAATAGAACACAAAGTAACTAGTACACCACCACTTGTGCTTTTACAACAAATGACCAAGCAACAAACTCACAATGGGAAATCACAAAGAAGACCTATTCTACGAAGTAATATCACTCACAAAGATGGATATATACTTCTCACAACACTCAGTTGAATATCACTCATATATGCAAGAGTTTAATCTTGTTCTTCAACAATTAGCTTTGTCATGAGATGACTCCGCTTATGATCAGATGACTCAATTGATGGATTCTTGCTCTAAAGATTTGATCTTGAAATTATACAAGTCTCTCTTGAATCTTCAATTTACCATCTATTTATACTCTTGGATTTGAAATTATGCCTGTTGAAGGTTGGCAAAATTGTATTTTAGTCCTTGAGCAATGGTCATAATTGAACGGCTACTTTTGCAGATTGTCGCACTGTTCACTGTTGTACGGATCTGACAGTCGCATTAAATGCACTAAGCTTGTTACCGTTGGAGAGCTTACTGACCCACTCTGCTCATGAGAGCTTACTGATCTACTCTGCTCATGAGAGCTTACTCATCTACTCTGCTCATGATCAGTCATCTCATGTCATCTCAGGATCACTCAGCTTATTTTCACTAAGTTAATTTTTGCCACTTAGCTCATAGACCGTAGTTCAATCTTTTACTAATCTTATATTCACTCCTCATAAGATTGAATCTTCATCTCTTGAATACTTCTGTTCTTGAATGATCTTCTTTAAACCAAGTATCCAATTTTCAAAGGTTTACTAAGCTTACATTACTTAGTTGATGACACATTTTTGTTATCATCAAAACATTCTAACTAACTTAATTAACTCAACTGATAAGATCACATAGTTGTTCTTGAGTTAAAAAATTCTTCCAACAATTTTCTCCTTTTTGATGGTGACAAAACCTTCAACTAAGAACGTCTTCCGAGTCTTCAGTTTAAGTCTTCAGACTCTAAGATGAAAATCATTAGATCTAATGCAACTTCATTCCCCTTTTTGATTTCTTTCCTTCAATTTAGAGGGTTCTTAGTTGCATCTCTTTTCTTCCCCCTTTTTTGTCATAAACAACTAATCCCATACTTAGTATGCTAAAAACAAGTGGGTGAACACTTAGCTGTTTGGGTAGTTGGCTGTTAATAAATTTATCATTTGAAGTAAGCCAATAATTAGTAGTCTTCTTTGCTATTTATCACTCCAGCTAGAATAACTGTTCCCCCTGACTTCAAGAATTTATATCATTGGTTGGAGTGTATTCTGGATTGTCACTTGGATGTTGAGTTCCAGTCGGCTGATGAGAATCAATCTTCTGATAACTTCATTTGACTTTTTGAGGACTTCATCTCTAATCAGGAGTACGGCACGTCGTACACGTTCCCCCTGAATTTAAGAATTAGTAGTCAAGTAGTCTGATGTGTAGTATTCTGATATGTTCCCCTTCAACTTATGAATCCAAAATCAACAAACCCAATTTCAACTCTTGAGAGCTGAAAGCTTATTGTCACATGGTTGATTAATGCTCAGCATATTGTAGTTTCTTTTGATAAGCTTCAATTTTCCAACAATCTTACTTTCCTTGAAATCTCCAAATCTAGCGGCTACCACTTGTTGATTGATACCATTTGCTGGTACACACTTATTGGTAAGACCACTTGTTGAAATCAACAAGGACAGTCAACTCATTTTTGTCACCACACATGTGTTTCACCTACAAAACATATGACTATGTTTGGTACCCCTTATTTATTGGGTCCTGCAAGGTTAGTATAGCCTTTGACATGTGATGATCTAGTGACTTTAGTTTTATCATGAATTTCAGTATATTTAGCATAGTTATAATTTTCATGATGAAAAAAGTGCTCATAAACAAGATAAGATGCATGAAGTAAGTGATAAACATGCATTGGGTGATGAGGATGGCAAACAACACATTGAACATGAGCAGCATGATAATATGTATAAGCATAGTGCATGTGATAATAATTATTATCATAATGTTACTCGTAATTCTTGCCAATTATTTAGTTGTTGCCTCGTTTTTCTTATTAGAGAATGATGCAATTACTCTTTCAAGTTCATTGATATTTTCTATATGAATTGCATACTCAACTTTCAGAGTTTAATTCTCATGCTCAAGCTTTTTGTAGTCAGCTGATTCTTGAGGTTTTTCAACCTGAAGTTTCAGTGATCTGTTTTGCTCTTTTCAGCGGAGTAATCTCTTCCTTAAGCTTAGCAAATGTAATAACAATATTTGAATTTGTAATCATCATTTGTTCAAACGATTCAAATAATGCAAGTTCATTAATCAGTAGAAGTTACATCAGTTTCAAAGTCATCAGATTCCTTGGCCATTAAGCATAGAGTTTCAGGTAGTTCTTCAAATTCTTTATCAGACGACTGATTGTCTGAATAAGATGTGCCGGAGTTTGTTAGCTTTGCTGCCTCAACTAACTTTGCTTCGCTTTTACTTAGCTTATGCTCCCTTTTGGCATGCTTTTCCTTTTCAGCAAACTTCTTAGAAATTGGATGTGGACGATCTTTGATGAAGGGTTCATACTCCTTGCAATTTTGATCTCCAAGTTTTACTTTTGAGGAACCCCTGTTTTCTTGAAAATGATCAGTAGAAGATGAAATAGTATTTTCATATTTTGATTTCATTTTCTTTTTATAAAACTTCTTGAAATCATTTAGAAGAAAGGTAACGTCGTCAACATTGTCTGTTTTTTCTGAATTCAGCAAAGTCTTCTCTTTTGACTTGTCCGCTGATTTTCTTGACTTGTCTGATGCGATAAGAGCAGCAGTAGGGTCTGAACTAGATGACTCATCTATTCTCATTCTAGGCAGCTTAAACTCATAAGCTTTGAGTGATGAGAACAGTTCAGAAAGGGAAATCTTCCCTAAATTCCTTGATTCTTCCATGGTCGTCACTTTCATGTTGAATTTAGGTGGAAGAGCCTTGAGAATCTTCATGGTGATCTCCTTGTCTGAAACTTCTTTACCAAGCCTTAGAACTTCGTTCAGAGTTTTGGTAAATCTGGTATCCATCTGATCAATCGTTTCACCAGACTTCATCTTGAAATTTTCAAACTCCTCAAGAGCCACACTGAGCTTATGTTCCTTGATGGCATCGTTTCCTTCACTTAGCTCACAGACTTTATCCCACATCTCCTTAACTATTTTGAGATGTTTGACCTTCTTAAATCTTTCCTCGTCCAGAGCTTTAATCATTATAAATCGAGCCACATTGTCAAGGTTTACTAACTTGACTTCTCCAGGAGTCAGCTCACTCAAGTCTTTCTCGACTATCTGATCAGGCTGGTCAACAACCTTCGCAGCCTTCGTAAATCTGAATGGTCCTTTAGTAATACATTTGAACATGTTATAATTTTATGCAACAAGAAGGATTTTCATTCTGATCTTCCAATCTTCAAAGTTCATAAGGCCAATGTGATGAACATGGCTTAAGCACTCCATTTTCAAAAATAGGTTTCAAATTTTCAAAATATGCCTATTTTTGAAAAAAGTTTGAAAAACACACCTTGGATCAAGCTCGTTGATCAGACAAATGATTCAAATGAACCAGCTGCTCTGATACCACTTGTTGTTCCCAAGTTGTGTAATGAGTTCTAGAGGGGAGGAGGGGGGTGAATAGACCTATGTACCTTTTTAAAACTTTTTTCTTTTTCTTCTATAAGTAGAGTAAGCTTATTAGCAATAAGATGACTAAGCTGATTTTAAACTAAGCTTATCAGCAGAGTAGACTACTTAGCTGATTTTGCTCATCAAGCTTATATATTCAGAGTTTCAAACAATGATGCAGCGGATATGTCTATGTGTATTTTTCAAACAATGTTTTCAACTCAACTAACTTTTAAATCACAAAGAGAGTTTTACCCCAAGTTAGAAATTCCTCAATTTAAAAGACTCATCTTTTAAAGTATTTACTTAGCTTATGAAATATGCAATGGAAGAAAAGTAAAGTAAATAACACAAGGAATTTTATAGTGGTTTAGCAGGAACAAATCCTCTTAATCAACTCTTCTGAATCACGAAGATTTAGGCTCCACTAGAATACAAAGTAACTAGTACACCACCACTTGTGCTTTTACAACAAATGACCAAGCAACAAGCTCACAATAGGAAATCACAAAGAAGACCTATTCTACGAAGTAATATCAATCACAAAGATGGATATATACCTATCACAACACTCAGTTGAATATCACTTAGATATGCAAGAGTTTAATCTTGTTTTTCAATAATTAGCTTTGTCATGAGATGACTCCGCTTATGATCAGATGACTCAACTGATGGATTCTTGCTCTAAATATTTGATCTTGAAAGTGTGCAAGTCTCTCTTGAATCTTCAATTTACCATCTATTTATACTCTTGGATTTGAAATTCTGCCCGTTGAAGGTTGACAAAATTTCATTCTAGTCCTTGAGCAACGGTCTAATTTGAACGGCTACTTTTGCAGACTGTGGCACTGTTCACTGTTGTATGGATCTGATCACTGTTGTACGAATCTGACAGTCGCATTAAATGCACTATGCTTGTTACCGTTGGAGAGCTTACTGATCCACTCTACTCATGAGAGCTTACTGATCTACTCTGCTCATGATCAGTCATCTCATGTCATCTCATGATCACTCAGCTTATTTCCACTAAGCTGATTTTGGTCACTTAGCTCACAGACCGTAGTTCAATCTTTTACTAATCTGATTTTCACTCTTCTCATAAGATTGAATCTTCATCTCTTGAATATTTTTGTTCTTGAATGATCTTCTTTAAACCAAGTATCCAATCTTCAAATGTTTACTAAGCTTCCATTACTTAGTTGATGACATATTTTTGTTATCATCAAAACCTTCTAACAATCTTAATTAACTCAACTGATAAGATCACATACCTGTTCTTGAGTTAATAAATTCTTCCAACAATGAAGATAATAATATGAGTGAACGTGCTTTATTATGTAATATTGATCTGGTTACAAAGTGTGAAGGGTCTGGCCAATCTACTAAGGATGGCGCAAGACAAAGAATTATTAAATGTGTAGAATATTAAGCTAGAGTACCGATCTGAAGATGTAGGATTTTCTCTAGAATGCCAAAAGTTCCTTTACATCATTAATTGTCCTCATACTTATAGCCTAGCACGTGTCTCCATGGTAGAGCACTAGGGCCCATAGAAGATGTAGCAAGACCCACAGACTAGTCGGCGGATCCAGGTTGGATAATCAGATCGAATAGTCACCAAATTCATGTTTCAAGCGTAATAGAGGTAGCTCTTCTGTTCTCAGTCGATATCATTGGAGATCGATCGGGATGGAAAAGATCCGGATCAGTTTTAGGCGGGTCGATGAATCCGATCTAGTGAGATACGAAATAGCCCTTATCAGTACTCCCCCACTTCTCGAGCGTAAGTGCAACTGTAGCTCGAAGAAGTCAAACCAAACCTTTAATTAGCCTCATGTTGTATACCGGAAATGCCTCATTAAAAACCTTGCTCGAAAAAAACCCATTTGGATAAAAACCGACCAAGGGAAAAAGTGTACATTTTCGCTGAGATAGACAAAGGTTGAAGTAAATATGCTATATGTAAGTAGGTCCATAACGTTCCCTGACTCCTTTAATGACTGGAATTGCAATTGACCTAGGCGAGAAAATGAATCGTCACCTATAAGCCAAGGGCTGAATCGTCATAACCATTTGCCCATATAAATAACGTCAGTCAGTAACTCCTTCTGAAGTCGATATTCATGTGAACAATATAATTCTTCGATCTCTACTATCCAATATGTCGACCTCGAATATGAACCAAAACCTTATCATTCCGAATGAAGGGGAAGTTGAACAAAATCTCGAAGTAACCAGAGAGGGGCTGGGGAGCTTTAATTCCGACCATGGGGAGGTCGATGAAGGTGTGGCTGCAGAGGAAATGAACGTGCGAGAGGAGAGGAAGATGGATGGACTACTCCCAGAAAAAGTGTTAAAGAACCCCAATCACCAAAATACGCCTCCCGATGTGGAACATATTCAATGCCTTTTTGAGGATACGCCGGAAAAGCAGGCTGAACTGCAGAGAAAATATGGAAAATATATTTTCCAGAAGGGTTCCAGATCGTAATCTCGAAACCTACGAATAGGGTTACATCTCCGCCTGAGGGTCATTGATCATTTTATGTGATCTACTTCGATCATGGGGTCAGATATCCCTTCCTTCCTTTGTGAGGGAAGTCCTGACTGCTTTTCGCCTGGCTCTGACTTAGGTGGTGCCCAACTCTCTGATATTCATGCTGGCCTTTTCGGTACTCATGATCGAAAATGGACTTCAACCAAGCTTCCTTAACTTTTGGCACTCCTTTAGGCTGGTAATTTCAAGTTCATCATACAAGGGATTTTTCTATTTTTGCCAAAGACCTGGTCGAGCAATTTTATCTAACGTCATTTCGGCGGTGTTGGGATTCAATAAGATAAACAGCCCTTCAGGCAGCGGAAATTAAAATTTTTAAGGACCTCTTAACAGAATCTTGCCAGGATACAATATGGATGTATATATATGAATATAAATAAAACGAAGATAAAACTTTGTTACAAAGTTATACATGTCTCCTTGCAAATCCAAACAGTCAGCAAAGTAGATGCCTTTCTCCCATTCTTTTGCACCTTCGATCCCAAGTTAGTATAGCACCCCACGTGTTGCGCCTCTACGAGTTGATACACCACAATATCACGAAAACCTTAATAATCCTAATCGGCTAGAACATAGAAATTATTAAGATCTAAAACTAGAGAACAATTTGGGAGCAAGAATCAAAAATCGAAAACTCCTCTAAAGAGAGAGAGAGTTTGGCCAATCCTAGAGAGAGGGGAGAGAGAATTTTTGCTTGACTTGATTTTCTTGTGTGTTTGATATTCTATGTGAGATATGATATATATTCTCATATATATAGATATCTCATAACTACTAATCCTAAAAGGAATAGGACTTCAAGTCTTATCTTTTCTCCTACATTGGCCAATTGGAAGACTAAGTCTTCTAATTAATTAATTAATTAATGGCCCATTCTAATTAATTAATTGAGACTTTATTTAATTTCCCAATTAGATGACCCAATTAATCAATTACTCTCTTATTTAATTAAATTAGACTTCAAACCTAATTAATTAAATATCTCTTTATAATTAATTAAATCTAATTTAATTAATTAACTTACAAATTAAATTCCAATTTAATTTATAATCTCGATCCAATTCCAATTGGATCTCGTCTGCTCCAATTGGGTCGACCTAGTCAATCCAGTTGTTCTTCGTTTCCTTGCTTTCGCTTCATGTGTATTGTGTATGCCCCCGTAGGTTTACCACATAATTGGCCGTGGGTTATAATTAAATATTTATTTAATTACTCGAGTATTAAATACTCTAAATCAATCGAACACTCTGTTGACTGATCATTCCAAAATTAGCACCCCTGCCAATTTACGAATTCTCCCACACTCCACGGTCGATGTCTGGCCACAAGCCCATGGAGCCCAATCACTGGTGAATCAATTTAGTGAACCTTTAAACATTTACAATTTCCATATATGACATGATCTATCCATCAGTCGATCTCCCAGTCGAGACTTTAAGGGAATGGACTTTTCATCGGTTCCCTTTCTTCGTCTTGACGTTATGTACTCTGGTCTCGAAACAATTCACTTTGACTTAATCTTTATGAGCTACTTTCATAAAGTCGTCAGATACCTCGACCGAGGGTTTTACCAGAATTAGTTTCTCACAGAAATCCATAGGAGAATTTCCCAACCTATCAAGTCGGGTCAATGGATCATTTGTTGATGATATGAACCTGCATACGAGTTCCCCTATACCCAATGTGAATCCTCAGAGACCTTCTTGTAATCTCCAGTCGATTGGAACTCACATCAAAGCATAGACGTTCTCGCACCAGATAAACCCTATCATCTCAAGTTTTGGGGATCGTTCCTCGTATACTATTGTAAATAGGAATAACTTCAACCCCGATATGCGACTACCGCTTCCATGGTGAGTTATTTCCTAATTGGGATATTCAGTGCACTTGCCATCCCAGCAAGTCACCCACTTATGTGTATCGACTATCCCAGTCACGCTCGTGGACCCCAGCGTCCTCCAGTTCATCGGAATATACACATTAGTGAGAGTCTATCCGAATCCAACGATGTCCTATCTCGATTGGATTCTACGACTTTTGAATGTATTTTAGATCACGACCTTAGAGATCGGTCCACGGGTTGTCCCATAGCCCTGTGATCGAAGGACTTCGATCCTTATGCATAGATAATTATTACATAAGATAAAGTTGACCATAATTAAAGTGCATTTATTAATCTAAATTTAATAGTTCCTTTATTTATTACAATAAATGTCAGCCATACAGTTGGCTTGCCGGACACTATTTCTATCAATCTCTCACTTGTCCTAAAGCCAACTTCCTATGTTCTTGAGTCCCATCTTTTGCAGATGTTTCTCGAATGCCTTTTGAGACAGTGGCTTCGTTAGCTGGTCCGCGGTATTTTCTTCCGAGTCGACATGTTCCATCTTAATGTCTCCTCTACCAATGATATCATCTCAGTACGTGCTTGGATTTCTGATGAGATCTCGGCTCCTTTGCTTGCGCTATTGCTCCATTATTATCACAGAAGATAGTAATGGGCTCAGCAATGCTAGGTATCACATCCAGTTCTTGGATGAAGTTTTTCATCCAAACACCTTCCTTTGCCGCTTCACATGCTACAATATATTCCGCCTCGGTGGTTGAATATGCGGTAGTATCTTGCTTGGAGCTCTTCCAACTTACCGCACCACCATTGAGGCATAAAACATATCCAGATGTTGACTTGAAGTCGTCTACATCACATTGGAAGCTTGAATCTGTAAAGCCTTCCAATTTCAATTCTCCTCCACCGTATACCAAGAACAATTCTTTAGTCCTTCTCAGGTACTTCAGAATTGCCTTTACGGCTATCCAGTGCTGCTCTCCTGGATCAGACTGATAGCGACTTGTAACACTTAGTGCGTAGGCTACGTCTGGTCTAGTACATAACATACCATACATTATGCTTTCTACAGTGGAGGCATATGGTATTTGAGACATTCTGCTTCTCTCTTCAGGCGTCTTTGGGGCCATAGACTTAGAGAGTGCAATTTCATGTCTCATGGGAAGTAATCCTCTCTTGGATTCTTCTATACTGAATCTCTTCAGTATTTTATCTATGTACTGTGATTGGGAGAGGCCCAGCAATCCTTTCGATCTATCTCTGTAGATCCTTATACCTAGTACAAAGGATGCTTCTCCCAAATCCTTTATTGAGAATTGTGTAGACATGCTTTCGTTTCTGATAACACCTTAACATTGTTTCCAATGAGAAGTATGTCATCAACGTAAAGCACTAGAAATTCAACTGTACTCCCACTGACTTTCTTGTACACGCAAGGTTCGAACACGTTCTTGATAAAACCAAAAGTTTGGATTGTATCGTCGAAACGAATGTTCCAGCTTCGGGAAGCTTGCTTTAGTCCATAAATGGACCTCTGGAGTTTGCACACCTTGTGCTCATCTCCTTTGGATGCATATCCTTTTGGTTGCTCCATGTAGATCTCCTTATCAATGTCTCCATTGAGAAAGGCGGTCTTTACATCCATCTGCCATATCTCGTAGTTATACCACGCAGCTATGGCCAGCAAGATTCGAATGGATTTAGACATTGCGACGGGCAAGAAGGTCTTCTCAAAGTCAATGCCTGGTCTTTGAGTATATCCTTTTGCCACTAGTCGCGCCTTGTAGGTTATTACCTCTATGTTCACTCCAAGCTTGCGCTTATAGATCCACTTGCAACCCACGGGAGTTATTCCCATTGGTGGATCTACCAAGGTCCAGACCTTGTTGGAGTGCATGGAGTCCAATTCGAATTCCATGGCTTCGTGCCATTTTCCCGAATCTATGTCCAACATAGCTTCATCGTAAATCCTTGGGTCGGTTAGAGACTGTCCAGTCTCGTGCAGCAAACCATAGTACCTTTCGGGTTCTCTGCGTTGTCTTTCTGACCTACGAAGTATTGGTGTACTTTCTGGTGCACTTTCATGCTCTTGTTCTCCCACTGGCTGTGGTGATGGGTCGGCTTGATCGACCTCGTCGGCCTTTTCAGCTTCAGTGACCTCATCCAGTTCTACGTTGTGTTTGTCCAACAAGAAATCCTTCTCTAAGAAGTGCGCGTTCCTTGAGACAAACGTAGTTTGTCTTGTAGGATCATAGAACTCGTATCCTATCGAGTTTTCTGGATACCCCACGAATTTGCACAAAGTGGATTTTGTTTCTAGTTTATCTCCTACTAGCTTCTTGACGTATGCGGGAGATCCCCATATGCGCATGAATGCGTATGAGGGTGCCTTGCCAAACCATAATTCGTATGGTGTCTTTTGTACGGATTTAGAAGGTACCATATTTAGTATCTTCGTTGCCGTGAGGAGGGCATGTCCCCAAAATGAAAGAGGAAGATCAGTGGCACTCATCATGGATCGAACCATGTCCATCAAGTTGGTTTTCTACTTCCATTTTGAACTCTTTGAATCGCTCAAAAGCTTCAGACTTGTGTTTCAACAAGAACACATACCCATAACGACTATAGTCGTCAGTGAAGGTAATGAAGTAGTCGTAACCCACTCGGGCACTTTTTCTTAGTGGTCCACATACGTCAGTATGTATTAAGTCCAATGTCCTTGTAGCTCGCTCGGGGTTTCCTTTAAACGGCAGTTTAGCCATTTTACCCTTAAGACATGGTTCGCAAGTTGGCATTTCATCAATGTGCTTCATTTCAAGCGCTCCAGATGAGGCTAACTTTTGAATCCTTGACTTGGATATATGTCCAATTCGAGCGTGCCATAATTGGGCAGAAATTTCATTATCTTGTTTCATTTTGTTTTGTTGCACGTGCATTACCAATTTAGGTGGTTCTATGGTGTATAGTCCATCCTTTAATGTACCAGTGATAAACAAACGATCATTCTTAAATAATGAAAATGAACCTTTATTAATTGAAAAATTAAAACCTTCATTATCCAAAACAGGAATTGAAATAATTTTTTTCACTAAACCAGGTGCATAAAGAACGTTCCTAAGGACTAATCTATCACCACCTAAATCTAACTCCACTTCGCCTATGGCCTCGGCAACAGCTCTAGCTCCATTGCCAAATCGCAGGATCTAATCCCCAGGCCTAAGTGGCCTTGTTGCTTCCATCACCTGTAAATCATTACAAAGATGAGAACCACAAACAGTGTCTAACACCCAAGATGCACGGTGAATTGATAAATTAACTTCAACAAGGAATATACCTTTGGAGTTCTCCAAGAACTCCTTGCAGTTCCTCTTCCTTAACCTTGTGCAGTAAGGAGCTCTAGTTTCCACTTTCTTTGACCGTGACTGCCGCCCAATCTTCTCACCAACCCTTTTTCTTGCTTTCTTTCCAAAAGAAGTTTCATGTTCCTCGAGCATGTCTCGTAAATCATGTACAATGATCTCTCGCCTTTGGAGATTCAAGTCCACGATAAATCTGTCATATGATCTAGGAAGAAATTGTAGGATTATATCCACATGAAAATCATTGTCTATCACGACACCCATGTCATCGAGTTCAGATAGAAGTCGAATCATCTTGTGTACGTGGATTCCGACAGGAGTTTCGTTTCTCTTTCTTGCTTGCAAGAGTTCTCTCGTTATCGCGAATATGTGACGACCATCTCGAATCCCATAAAGGAATTTGAGATTCGAGAGAATCTCTTTTGCGGATACCATATGCTCATGTTGTAACCGCAGATCAAGTGACATATATTCCAACATGTAATCACGAGCTAAGCTATCATCCAATTTCCATTTGGTGATGCTTTTCCGAAGCTCATCGGGAACATCATGTGGAATGTCAATGGGTGGAGGTACAGACAAAACATATGAAATGTTTTCAGCATCAAAAAGTCCATTCAAGTGGTGCGACCAGAAGTGCAGGTTTGGTTCAGTCAAAATATTACGTTCAAGTGATGAGATGGATAAATCTCTAAGTGCTCTAAGCTCTTTAGACATTATATCTACAAAAATATGATAGAAGAAGTAAATACGCGAATGATTAATTTTAAATGCACAATTTACAAACATGGATTTTATTTGTAAATTACTCCCACTATTTTAATCAAAATCTTATGCCCCCACATAAGTTTTGGCAATATATAAAAATATCCTAGTGGGCTCAAGGCCCAAATGCAATCACTCAGTACCCACGACTCGTTGGCCATACTAATTGATTCACTTGGTGGTCGACATCATCGTCGGTTAACCATCGCAGCTAACCCTTGAGTTCATTTAGCCTCGCTTTTCGTTATGGACCCACAACTCGTGAGACATCCATACTTACTAGCGTTAAATCATGTCCAATATTCGTGGAGAGAAATAGTTTAATCCTAGACGCCCCACGACTCGTGAGACAGCGCCTAGAACCTTACTATTTGTAACGGCCCGAAACCGGCTCCTGCTTGCTACGAATAAAATAATAATAATATAACCTTAATAAATTTTCAATAAATGTAGTTCAGAGCACTAACTATCTATTACAATAGAATGATTATCCCAACTAACTCATTACATTAAAACTTCTAATACAAACCCAACATTTATATTACCTAAATTAATAAATCTATGGTTGACGTCCAGCTGAAAACCCGATTCAGCTATGTTGTTCATCCTGCTCTTCGGTAAGATTCTGAAAGAGTATTTATTTGAAAGCGTAAGTTGCAAAAACAACTTAGTGAGGCCAGTGCAGGGGTGCAGTTGAGTTTTATGCAAGAAACGGTTTAGAAATCCATGAACTGCCTATTAAATTGTAAAACCAATCCACAATAGTATAGCAAATACGTTAATAACGCAGATGATATCACATTCAATTACCCGTCAATACGGGTTAAACAACAACTCCACCTCAATAGGATAGGGAACGATCAGGGGAGGGATCAACAGTTAGCACGCCGGTTAGATGAGGGAGAATGTGCTACCTTTCCCTATAAAATTGTCAGACATGTCTTAGCCATAACAGGTGAGTCATTCCCCAAAGGGCTCCAATCCCTGGTTTGTGAGTCCGTCCAATGGCAGAGCTCTGGTAGCTCTGTAGCCCCCAGCTACCCAGAATTATCCAGAGAATACCATCAAGCGAGAGCAGACGAGTGCCCAACTATATACCAAATAATTTCTAACAATTACCATATACTGCGAACATCGCAGACAGGTATAGGATTATCAGTTCTACTATGAACAAGTAGTACATATTGCGAGTATTGCAGACAGTTACAAGCATAGATATAACAATCATAGTCATTTCAAATGCAAAATGCATATATATGATATGATTTTTCTTTTGAAGCTCTTTCAGTTTTATAAACGTTTTATCAAGGCACTCACCTTCTCAGGGATGCTATTCAACAGTAGACAAATGACCTCAAGTCCCGCTATCGATTTCACCCGCCTTGTGTGCCTCGATAGAGGAATAACCTCGATCCGAATCATTTCACTTCTTGACTCAATAATCGGATAACCACATACCAATAAATCTCGAATTACCTAAAAGGTGTTCCAATAATATCAATAACGGTTCCACGGTCGATTACTCTTAAGATTTCATCTGGCGTTCGATTTCTTGTTTTTAATTCAAGGAGTAACCCGACTACTTTAAATCAAAGCCAAATTGTCGAACTAATAATTTACGGTTCAATTAAATAATCGAACAACTACACAATTTCACTCCAGTAAGTATATAGTTTTATCATGGTTCATTTAACTAAATATCATGATTAATATAAAATACCTTTACTAATTCCCAAGTTCAATCTAATTCAAACTTCATTGTTCTATTTACACAGAGTCTTCCGAAAGTCTAACTCACAGAGATTCACTAGAGTCCAATTTTGCAATTTAATTTTGTTATTTCCAATTAAGCTAACTTGGTCGAATTAGATAATTCATTTATTATTATTTATCTATTAACTAAATTCAAATTTCTCTACTCATTGGCGCATTCAATTGATTGGACCAACTATTCAAGATAAGAATTCTATATATTTCTATCTAGCTATATCACAACCCAACCTTAAATATCATTCAAATCACCAATATAAATATATCTCAATATCCGGCTACTTAAGTTAATAGAATTCATTAAACTAATTATGTTCTAAGCATTCCGGTTATTTTTTTTATCAAGGATTATTGAATTATTTAATAATCTCACACCTTATTAACTGACCCATGTATGAAAACTTGGCAATTGATAGGTAAATTCAAAGGATAAATAAATTATTACTCATTAGCTTAATGAAATCTCAAGACAATAAACCCACCTTTAGTCTTTTTCTATTTTCTTCTCCTTGTTGTCTCTCTTAGCATGAGTATTTGGAATATTGTATGTATTGTTGGAAAGCTTACCAAGGTATTTGGTGCTTGAATAGTAAGCCATAAATAGGATAAAATTAATGGTGATAATGTCCATCTTACACAATTCCACCAACACTAAATATTTACCATGTTTATTATCTAAAGGACGTGTGGCAATGCAAAATAAGAGTCATCAAAAATTGACTCTCCTTGGCTTGTTATAAGCTGCGTGTATTTAAGATGGAAAAAGGAAAATTATGAGTACATCTATTTATATTTAAAGGATAAGCATAGAAATTTAATTGGTGGATATATAATTGGTGCATGAAATGTGTCATTAGTGTACGTGTAATTTTACTAATATAGGTAAGGTGTTTCTACAGCCTTTCAAATTATAGATTTAACCAATTTTATTTGTAACTATTTGTTGTATATAAGAGAGAAGTGGAAGTTGGACGTGCAAATTTGTGTTGAGTGTATGTGTAAGGTTGTGAGTCTAGGTATGTATATACTTCAAATTAGAGGAGGTCAAGTATTAATTCCAAGCATGAGTCATCAACTCTCTTTCCCGATCAAGTGGTTGTGAGAGGTGGGATGAGATCACATATTTCCCAAATAAATTTTATTCTTTCCTTTAACAAAATGTCAAAGTAATTTATAATTTATTTATATTTTATATCCATAGAATATATATGAATAGGACTAATAAAGTTATTTTTTTAGTATTTCAACATTAGATTAGGTCCTTAGTTTCATTCTATCAATCATAATACCATTCTAATTATCTATTCAATTAAGACCCAATAAGTTCAATTAAATCTAATGTTGTCAACTTAATAAATTAAGTTTCTCGTTTAAGTTAAAATTTAATTTAAAATTCATTTTGCTCTTATTTAAAAATTCGGGATATTACACTATTCCCTCCCTTGGCACTAAACTGTGCATCGAGGCAATAGACATACCATCTTCCTATAGCTCGACCCACGACTCGTGAGACATCGATATATATTCGTACGATATGCCTAAGACCTAGTTATTGGATAGGCTCGGACCATAGAGACTATTCATATGCGCCCGTTATTCGATTTAATATTATAATTGAATTTTAAGTTCAATTGGAGGTTTTAAGAAGTATTCTTGTGCGAGGTCTCATCAGGTTATGCTATATCTTGTTTACGTTTCTATTCTAAGCATGCATTACATACATCAAAGAATAAGCAGAAAAGTAAACATACATCACCTAGCATTGCATAATATGACTGATCGATTGCCCATCCTATGCGATCCATCACGAACCAAATGATGGACCAATCCACACATTCATTCAAGAACATGCATAAATTCACATAAGGGCAAAAATGTAAACTTATCGGCTCCTTTAATTTTAATTCACAAAAAATTATCCAAGTTAATTATTTTGAATTATCAATTAATCTTTAAGATTAATTAACTCTTACTTGAGTTTTAAGTAATCTATAATTCCCATCTTGATTAGGTTGGTTAATTAAGATAGTTACAAATCTTCCAAGATTCCTATCTTATTCAAAAACTCTAAGTTTCCCAACTTATCTAAATCTCTAAGATTCTCAAGATAATCTTATTTTGACTAGATAAGATAACTAAGGTAGTTCCCAAATCTTCCAAGATTCTCTACCTTATCCAAAACTCCATGTTTCCTAATCTAACAAATCTCCAAAATTTTCAAACTTTCCAAAATAGGCAAAAATAGAGACCAACCGAGATCAGTCACGCAGTGACCAATCAGAGGCCACCACGTGGCCAACACACACGCTGCCACAGAGGCGGCGCGTGGGCTGTACGCGGCAGCCGCTGCTGCGCGTAGCAGCGCACGGCAGCGTGCGGCTGCGCATGCCAGCACGGGGCAGACAGCCCGTAGGCTGCTGTCGTGTGCTGCTCGCACACCCAGCGCGCTGTCGACGCGCTGCTCACGATGGCCGCCTAGCCGCGGTTGGAAATTTTTTTTATTTTTTTTTCTGATTACTTTATTTAATTAAAAACAACATCTTTAATAAAATCCAATCCAAAATAAAATAACATGATAAAAAATTTGAATCAAAATATTTTCCTTTAACTCCAAGTTAAACAGATCTACGTTCTAAAACATGCGTAGTAAAAGAACTAGCCAAACATTAAATCAAACATATGATTTAAAAACACAGAATTTGCAAATTCATATATATACAAAGCCAGATTTGGTGGTGATACCACTGTTGGGATTCAGTAAGATAAACAGCCCTTCATGCAGTGGAAATTAAAATTTTTAAGGGCCTCTTAACAGAATCTTGCCAGGATACAATCTGGATGTATATATATGAATATAAATAAAACGAAGATAAAACTTTGTTACAAAGTTATACCTGTCTCCTTGTAAATCCAAACAGTCAGCAAAGTAGATGCGTTTCTCTCCTTCTTTTGAACCTTCGATCCCAAGTTAGTATAGCGCCCCACGTGTTGCGCCTCTACGAATTGATACACCACAATATCACGAAAACCTTAATAATCCTAATCGGCTAGAACATAGAAATTATTAAGATCTAAAACTAGAGAACAATTTGGGAGCAAGAATCAAAAATCGAAAACTCCTCTAAAGAGAGAGAGAGTTCGGCCGATCCTAGAGAGAGGGGAGAGAGAATTTTTGCTTGACTTGATTTTCTTGTGCGTTTGATATTCTATGTGAGATATGATATATATTATCATATTTATAGATATCTCATAACTCCTAATCCTAAAAGGAATAGGACTTCAAGTCTTATCTTTTCTCCTACATGGGCCATGGCCCTTTTAATTGGAAGACTAAGTCTTCTAATTAATTAATTAATTAATGGCTCATTCTAATTAATTAATTGAGGCTTTATTTAATTTTCCAATTAAATGGCCCAATTAATCAATTACTCTCTTATTTAATTAAAATAGACTTCAAGCCTAATTAATTAAATATCTCTTTATAATTAATTAAATCTAATTTAATTAATTAACTTACAAATTAAATTCCAATTTAATTTATAATCTCGATCCAATTCCAATCGGATCTCGTCTGCTCCAATTGGGTCGACCCAGTCAATCCAGTTGTTCTTCGTTTCCTTGCTTTCGCTTCATGTGTATTGTGTATGCCCCCGTAGGTTCACCACATAATTGGCCGTGGGTTATAATTAAATATTTATTTAATTACTCGAGTATTAAATACTCTAAATCAATCGAACACTCTGTCGACTGATCATTCCAAAATTAGCACCCCTACAAATTTAGGAATTCTCCCACACTCCACGGTCGATGTCTGGCCACAAGCCCATGGAGCCCAATCACTGGTGAATCAATTTAGTGAACCTTTAAACATTTACAATTTCCATATATGACATGATATATCCATCAGTCGATCTCCCAGTCGAGACTTTAAGGGAATGGACTTTTCATCGGTTTCCTTTCTTCGTCTTGACGTTATGTACTCTGGTCTCGAAACAATTCTCTTTGGCTTAATCTTTTTGAGCTACTTTCATTAAGTCGTCAGATACCTCGGCCGAGGGTTTTACCAGAACTAGTTTCTCACAGAAATCCATAGGAGAATTTCTCAACCTATCAAGTCGGGTCAATGGATCCTTTGTTGATGATATGAACCTGCATACGAGTTCTCCTATACCCAATGTGAATCCTCAGAGACCTTCTGGTAATCTCCAGTTGATCGGAACCCACATCAAAGCATAGACGTTCTCGCACAAGATAAACCCTATCATCTCAAGTTTTAGGGATCGTTCCTCGTTTACTAATGTAAATAGGAATAACTTCAACCCCGATATGAGACTATCGCTTCCATGGTGAGTTATTTCCTAATTGGGGTATTCAGTGCACTTGCCATCCCAACAAGTCACCCACTTATGTGTATCGACTATCCCAGTCACGCTAGTGGACCCCAGCGTTCTCCAGTTCATCGGAGTATACACATTAGTGAGAGTCTATCCGAATCCAACGATGTCCTATCTCGATTGGATTCTACGACTCTTGAATGTATTTTAGATTACGGCCTTAGAGATCAGTCCACGGGTTGTCCCATAGCCCTGTGATCTAAGGACTTCTATCCTTATGCGTAGATAATTATTACATAAGATAAAGTTGACCATAATTAAAGTGCATTTATTAATCTAAATTGAATAGTTCCTTTATTTATTACAATAAATGGCAGCCATACAGTTGGCTTGCTGGACACTATTTCTATCAGGCGGATGCACTACCTCCGATACCCTTGCTACGTCCGATCCGTTTACCGAGGATTTAGTTGCGGAGATGACGTGTAACAAATACCAGTCACCTTATCTGATTGGGGAAACTTATCTGCGAAAAGCAGGATTGAGCTCTTGCACATATAACATCATCTTTGATGATCGATCTCTTGGTACGTATCAATTCCTAAGGATGCCTCTTATAATCAATTTAAGCCTTTATACTTTGAACTATTCTTCCATCATTCTTCAGGTGCTATGGTCGAAGGTTGTAGGCGATATGTGGTAGGACAAAATGTTGTCTGTATTTCTAAAAATGGATCGGGTGGTCGAGCTATCGAGCAAAGACAATCCCGAAAGAGGAGAAGTGCTCAAGAAGACGGAGCTAATGACTTGGAAGAAGAGCAACCAATCGCAGTTGATCCCATCAGCTTTGTCCAACCTACTTCTAGTCGACCATCTACTAGCCATGCTTCGTCTAGTTCTGCCCCTGCACAAGGTCGAGGAATTTCCCCTTTGGCTAGGAGAATTACTTATGGAATTAATCTGTGCAAAGGTTGGGGCGAAAAGAGCTCATCTGGAGAGCCGGTGAATAGAAAATGAGGCCTCTATGATAGGCAGGGGAAGCCTTTTCCTCATATTGTGGGAAATCTTGATGTTCCGACCACCGTTGCTGACATGATCGAAGAACATCTAAAAAAAAATGGGCGGCAGGTTTTGCTCAGGAGGGAACTCTTCTGACGGATGAAAAAGAGCACTCTGCCGACAAATCCATTAGACTGTTTTTGTCTACCCAGTTTACTCCGGATTTGGAAAAACATTTGGAGGCAGATGTCGAGCATGAATTGAAAAAGTTCGCCCACACACACGAACTGGTAAACTGCCTCCCCCTATTATCCAGTTTATTTATATCGATGAATTTCCCTCCTTGACTTCTTGACCGATATCAATCAGGCCGGCAACATCGGAGTTGCTGGAATCTACAAATCAACATTTTTCCAGGAGCAGATTGATTTTCTCAATGCGAGGAACTTGGAGTTGATGGATCAGAACGATGAGCTTAAGGCCAAGGTTGATGAGCTAAGTGGAGAGCCTGATCAAGCGCGGAATCCCGAGGTCGATTCGAGTGGCGAAGAACAAGGCATGGAAAGTGACAATCCACACATTGTACGTACTATGGAGGAGTACAGTCGGCTTCAGGCCCAGGTCGATAAAATGACATGTAAGCTCGAAGATCTTAAAATAAATTCATCCACGTCTATTAATGCTCTCGAGGAGGAAAACAGGGCTCTTAAGACACAGTTGAAATCCCAAACCGAGGATGTCGAGCTTAAAGAATGCATCCAGGAGGTCCAAAGAGAGAATGAGGATCAGTTGATTAGAGAATTTCTCGATTTCCCTATGCACTTGGCGATTGTTTATATGAAAGTCCAAGGATTGCTCGAGAGCACGTTTTACAATGGGGTTGAGCTAAAGATGATTCCTGACAAACTGGACGATTATTACGAGGCCATGAAGTTCGACGAGGACAACAAATGTCAGTATTATCCTACCGAAGCCTATCCTCCGAATATCGATTAGTTTAGGTCACCATTTGAGTTTTTGAGATTTTGAGCATGTATTTCTATTATTGCTTTGTCCCAAATACTCTTTATTGAAATTTTTACTGTAAATTAGTCCTATGCTTACTCCAACATGTTTATTTAACCTGATCTTGACAAAAAATAACCGTTATCAACGTAGAAGTATATAAAATATTAACCTCTTTAGACAATCGTCTTTTATTTAAAAACAAAACCAAACCACTTTAATCTATGTGTAGTCTGAAAAACTCAATTGTTGCGAAACGTATACTGGAAATTCAGGATTTTCTTCTTCGATTGGTTGGTACACTGTTCCACAAATAAACGATCATGAGCGCTAATCTCTTCGAACCAACTACCAAAAGCCGAAAAAGGGCCGCAACCGAAACGGGCTCGGTGCGAAAAAGACTCGCACGAACTGAAAGTGCAGATCGAATTTCCAAAAATGGTAAAAAAATCATCTAGTGAGCCTAGCGTAGCTGTCGAGTGGAGGAGCACAATCCAGTCGAGCTTAGATATTTCGGTCAGACCTAGAATAGTGGTTTCCGAAGGTCCCACTGTTAATCCTATTTCCGATCCACTTGAGGAGACCACTATTCAGAATGAAATGGGTAGATCAGAGGGGCAACATGTCCCTTCACCTAATGAGGCTTGAAGTCGGTGGGGGACTTAATCAAGGACCCCCTATTGCACCCTTAATCGATGAGGACATCGGGAACGGTCCCTCCTTGGAACCTGATTTTGAGGCACTTAACAACGACCCTTCTTCCCATTCTAACAAGGATACTGTTGAGCTCGCTTTGTCCACCACAAGTGTGCCACCAATTGCGGCTTCGATCAATTAAATAGATAGGGACGAGGACATTATCCCTCCGAACCATGCATCTGGGAGCGAGACTGAGACGACAATGTCTGCTGAAAATGTTGCAGATCCATTAACGGTTGTAATCATGGGAGTTATCTCCTCGATATTCGCTAGGGAGAATAGGCATATTTTTTTGGAAACCACCCTGCCCGATACTCGGGATAGTTTCGAACTTGCCTACCGTTCCACCGAGTCGATGCTTATGGGCGGTCGTTCCTAGATAAGTCAGATCGAAGAAATCAGGGAACAAACGACCGTAGGTGAATCCACGGGGTGATTTCCACGCGACCTAAAACAGGAGGATCCTTATGAGATATGTGTCAATACTCATTATAGGGAACAAGGACTCCATCCAAGGAAGAGTTACCATGCATGCAAACTGTATCCCTAAAATCAAGGAGAATCTCAACGTACTTAGATCTCACCTGGTTGGTATAAATACACCTCTGATATGATCATTCTAATCATAATCGACAATTTTTCCGCATCCTTCTCTACAATTCAAGTTGTTTAAGTTTTTAACACTTGACTGACTTAAGCATCGGAGGAGGTTCCGCCAGCAACACCCCACCCGTCGTGTAACCTTTGTGTTTGTTGGTACTTGGAAGCACGGAATTGACAGCACTTTGGAGCAAGGAGTAGCGGATTCATAAATCAGATATTTACCCTACATCAATTGGCTACCTCGACTCTAACAAGGCAGCCAACTCGTCCTTCTCCTTGCGGACCTTCTCCCAGGACCGCTGAAGGTCGTCGGCCCGCTCCCGACTTTCCTTCAGATCCGTAGCACAAGCGTTTGCGTTTTCAATTGCGGTGAGGCGACATTTCTCGAAATTTGTGAGTTCGGATTTGATCATGGCAAGCTCCTCTGCGACCATCTGCCTCTCGACCACCGATATCAGGTCCACCTCGCCCTCCAGCATGGAGATCTTGGCCTTCATCCCCTCGGTAGAAGTTTCAACTTCTTAATATAGTCATATAGATTAATATGGAGATTATTGCATTTTTGGTGCCACAACTATAGTCCACTGGCGTTTTTACCCCGTATCTTTTCGGCCTGACACATTTGGTGCCACAACTTCAACAACGGTAAAAAATTTGGTACCAATTAGGGCCCAATTCCAAAATTGACGTAAAATCCCCACATGCGGACCTCGTGACATGAAAATTGACCCTCACAGGGGGGATTTCGAGCCAATTTTGGAATTTGGGCTCAATTGACACCAAAATTACCACAAATTTTGATGTTGTGGCACCAAATGTGTTAGCCCAATAAGATACGGGATAGAAATGCTAGTGAGCTATAGTTGTGGCACCGAAATTGCTATAATCCCCTTATTTTATTGTCTTTTTAGTTCCGCAAACATTAAAATTTGTTGTTTACAGGATGTAATTAATAGCTATAATGTACAAATAGACATTTTACGCTATTACATAACTAGGCTACAAAAGGGACCCAAAAATTGTTATAACATACCTCTCTCGGGGTATGAAGTATGGGAAATATTTTTTATACATTATGGTTGAAAATACATCACGCCATTATTGTAGGAGCACTATATCATAAAAATCAATAATATGGTTTATTCTTAAGTATAAGGTAAATGGGGTTTCAAATCAATTTTAATAAAGTATTACATTCACCCCCTTCATAAATATAGAATCTTACAACCCCCAAAATAATTTTGTTCGTAAATAGTTTATGCAATTTTTACAAATTTAAAATGTCAAAAATATTACATTTACCCCTTGTTGAATAAAAAATCTTGCAATTACCCATTGAGAGCAATTTTTTCCGTAAGTATTTCATGTCATTTCTATAAATTTGAAATTTCAAAAAATTTACATTTATCACCCTGCTGAATAAAAAATCTTCTAATTACCTCCCTGAGGGTTATTTCGTCCGTAAATATTTCATTTCATTTTTATAAATCTTAAAAATAACCCCCCGAGTTAAAATTGAAAATTTCCAGGGAATGTTAGAGATAATGGAGCAGAGGATTAATTGTAAGACTGTGATAAACTTGAGGGGGTTTTCGTTATTACCAATATGTGAGGGAAATTTTTGTAATTCAGCCCTACCTCATCGGGTGTTCGTAATTATCCTATTAATTAGCTAAAAACCTCATTTGAAAATTCTTCATAAATAATAAAGAGGTTAATCTCAATTTTTCAAATAAATAGGGAGGTTTTCCATGTTTAAAGTTAACAACGGGAAAATTGTCAATATTTTTAAGTCAACAGGGGCAGTTTTGTATTTTGTGTGGGAATATAATTTTCATTTTTTCTATAAATATGTAATATGCAAATTTTTAAGTTAACATATGAAAGTTTTTGCTAATAAAAATAACACAATCTGAATCATGCTAATTAAACAAAGAATAGGAATATTTTTTGGTTCATTCTATACAAAACTCTTTTCTTGGGGTTGACTAGTAATTCCATGGCAGGGAGGTCCAATCCATCTTTCTCAGTAAAATGGTCTATTACGCGTTCTCTCTATTTCATCTGAGAGAAAAAATGAATTAAAAAAAATTCCATAAATTTGCATGAACAGACTAAAATACCCATTTATAACACATGCCGCATTTTTTTTTATAACACGGGAAGGTAAAGCGTCATATTTATTACTCCCTCCGGTTCATATTAATTGACACATTGTTACTTTTCACATAGTTTAAGAAACCTCATGATTAATCACTTTTACATGGTAAAATGTCAAAAATATCCTTCCTAGTGACTCTTTTACCTAGATGTAAGAGAAGGGCAAAATTGGAAAAAATTGCATTGGAAACCCAAATGTGCCAATTAATATGAAACATAAAAATTTGACAAATGTGCCAACTAATATGAACCGGAGGGAGTATAATACATGGGGTATTCATTTATCATAACACATGGGGAAAAAATGCCACATTTATTATAAAACAGGAAGGTACAGTGTCACATTTATAATAACACGGAGGTAAAGTTTAACATTTATACGTTGACCGAGTTAAAATGTCAAAGTATAGTATATAAAAGGGATAATTCTGTCAGTTAGTATTATTTTTTTGTAAGTTTAAAATGATCAACAGACGGTATAAAACTTTTATTCTGTAAAATATTATAAATTGTAAAATGCTTTTTTTTTTTCAAATTATAAATAAATTATTATAGCAATTTCTTGATATTTGTCAATATTATTACCTTTTTCCACAGATTGAATTTTCAACTTTCACGTCTCTAAAGATATGAATAGTTGACCAACGGCTAAGCTACCGCCACCGGATTATTAGTCCAAGCTCAGGGTACAAAACGACATATTAAACATCACCATTAAGGAAAAGATATATATGTCAAGGCCGAATCAAGCGGTGATAATTAATCTGCCTCTCACGATCTGCGAATTGGAATTTTAATGCTGACTCCGAATTGGAATTGTCGGGGCTCCGAATACTTTGTACTCCTTAAGGTCTTTGCTCCCAATAAAAAAAAATTGATTAATTTAATTTTATTATAATGCATTTTGGTTGTGGGAGATTTACTACTATAACAATGGGTCTTAGATTCTAATTCCTAATCGGATGGAGAATAAACTCAATTGAAAACATGGAGGAATTTCTGGGAAGGAGAATGGGTATTTTACTTTTTATTTTTATTTTTAATATTATTATTATAATTAATCAAGGGATAATATTGTCAACAAACAAAAGGTTGCTGTGGCTATATCATTATCAACTGCCATATCAGAATCAAGTAATAAATTGTTATAACTCATAAACGTTAACAAAAAAAAATAGACGCTATCCATAAGTACTACTAATTGAACCACAGAAAATAAACTTCCATTTGAAGTTAAAAAGACACAGAAGTTTAACATAAACAAGATGATTGTTTTCTTTGTTTTCTTGATGATTGTCTCCACTAAAGCCCAAGAAGTTTGCCAGCCTACAAAATGCCATAAATCAGGCCCGATTATCCGATTCCCTTTCCGATTAAAGGGCCGCCAGCCCGAACACTGCGGCTACCCAGGATTCGATCTTTCATGCAATTCACACAAAAGTTTAGAGTTCGACTTCCAGTTTCTGATTCGGGCCTTGAATCGAAACATCGTCCTCCCAATTTTAGCAAAGGCCCAAACCATTTTGTGGGGGTTGTGAAGAAAGAGGGATGTACTGTAGGTTGAAGAATAATAATAATAATAATGGGACAAATAATAATGAAACTGAATGCCTTGAGATACCTGATGAACAGAATAAGAAACCTGAACAGAATAAGAAAGGTGGGGCGTTCTATTATAAGATTTTTTGGGACAATGGGTACGTGAGATACCCAATAGGTGTGCTACATGTGTCCCTGAAAATAAATAAGATAAATGAATTATTTAGCAAAAGACACATGTATCCTTTTAATCTTGTAGTTAGTTTATTACTCTGTTCCCCCATCAACCAAAAAGTACCATTAATTTTTTTTTTTTAATAATTTAGGCCTATAAATTCCTGAAACTACATTTCCCTCAAAAAAATTACCTAGATATAAAATGACTAATATGTTATTGAAATGGATCTACCCAATTTTAATGGATCAGTTTTTTTTTTCCCAATTCCTGCAAATCTCGTCATTATCTAAATTTTCCATAGACTAAATTAGTTAAATTTAGGAGTCAATGGACTAAATAGGGAAAAAGAATTGGGAATTTGGGGTCAATGCAATAATTATTGAAATTACATTTACCTAATAGTTAAAAAAAACCAGCTAAATCTACCCCGACCATCTCCAGTCGACACCGGCCTCTACGTGGCCACCGCCGGCCAAGGTCAGGGTTGGCCTTGGGTGGCCACGCAAAACCAGCCCTGGTCTTGTGCGGGCCAGATGTGGGCGCACTTCCTTGTGCCCAGATCTTGCCATGGTGGTTCACAGATGTGGTCGTCGTCGGCGATGGGTAGGAAGACGGGCATAGTGGGTGAAGTGAGGTTGTAGTTGAGTGGAAGGTTTTGATTTTTGAAGATGGAGAGTGTAGAGAGAAAATATGAGGAAGTAATGATTTTTTTTATTAACCTAGTTATACAAGGGTATAAAAGTAAATTGCATTTTTTTAAATGTCCAATACTATAAAAGTATCCAATTGAATTTGGTCAATTGGATAAGAAATATATGGTTCAGATTTAATTTTACCCAATTTTAAAGGTTGGGATTGAATATCTCATATGAGATGTATTTATGGGATATCTCATACTAGAATTACCCAAGAAAGGTAACTACCCTTTAATTAGTTTTTATTTTATTTATTTTTAATTGGTGTAGTTTTGCATTAGGACATTTTTGTTTTTCTTATTTTTTTATTTATCTCAGCTATTCGTTGTTAGCTATAGAATGCAACTGTGATACAGAGGTGATTTTATGAACTGTAGTTTCTATTTGGTTAGGTTTCTTGCTCGATTTTGTGGGTTTGGTTTCGAAAAAAAAGTTTTGGGTTGTTTGGTATCAATTTTCTATTGGAACAAGTTTGGGTTGTTTGTTCGAAAAAAAAAAGATTCTATAGGAACAATATGCAAATTTTCTATCAATTTTCCATCCAAAATTGAAATTTCTGGCCAAAAATTGGCGGAAGTACCAAATGTGTCTAGGGCAGTTAACTTCTGGTACCTAATGTGTATGGTTTTTAACTTATGATACGGTAATTTTAAAGTAAGGTCAATTACTCCCTCCTAATAGGAAAAAAACCCTAAATTGTGAATAAAGTAACATAGTATTTTTCCCTTAGATTCTAATCAATTTTCATTCACATACAAGCACTTATATTTGAGAGAGGTTGTATACAAGCCGAGGGTAGTCGAGACTAGGTGTTGCATGAGACCTTAGAAGAGTTATGTCCATGACAATTGTTGTCAATATATATGATCTGATGGACGAATAATGTTATTTCTTTGTCTTACATGTGTTTTGGAAATTGTAGTTATTGCAGTAGTACTAGTTGGTGTCTTCCTGATTGCACTAGCTTTCGCTGCATTGTATCGCAACTACATTGTGAAGAAAAGAAAACAAGACAACAAGAAAAGGATTCTACAATTTTTGGAGGATTATAAAGCTTTTAGGCCCTCAAGATATACTTATGCAGAAATAAAGAAAATCACAGACAATTTTAAGCATAAGTTAGGCCAGGGAGGTTTTGGGACCGTGTTCAAAGGTAAACTTCCGAACAACATTCTTGTAGCAGTTAAGCTTCTAAATCACATCAAAGAAAACGGTGAAGATTTCATAAATGAAGTAGCAACAATCGGCAAAATCCACCACGTAAATGTGGTTCGTTTAATTGGGTATTGTGCGGATGGTTACAAGCGTGCTTTAGTCTACGAGTTCTTGCAAAATGATTCATTAGAAAAGTACATCTCATCCGGAAAACAAGGTACAACTCTTGGTTGGAAGAAGCTACACAAAATTGCTTTAGGTATAGCCAAAGGGCTTGATTATCTACACCAAGGCTGCAAACAAAGAATTCTTCATTTTGATATTAAACCACATAACATTTTGCTAGACCAGAATCTCAACCCTAAGGTAGCCGATTTCGGTCTAGCGAAATTGTGTTCAAAGGAGAAAAGTGTTGTTACAATGACTGCTGCATGAGGTACAATAGGCTATATTGCACCGGAAGTTTTCTCTAGGAACTTTGGGAAAGTGTCTTATAAATCGGATATTTATAGCTTTGGCATGTTGTTGCTGAATCTGGTTGGAGGAAGAAAGAATTTTCAAGCCATAGCACAAGACGATAGTCGAATTTATTTTCCGGAATGGATGTACAATCAATTGAATAAAGGAGAAGATATAGAAATCCAAAGTGAGAATGAGAATGAGAATGAGACAGTGAGAAGGCTAATAATCGTCGGGCTTTGGTGCATACAATGGTACCCGATTGATCGGCCTTCGACTAAAGTCGTGATTCAAATGCTAGAAGGTGAAAATATGCCGATAATGCCACCAAACCCTTTTGCTGCTTCAGAATTTGTAAACACAAATGCAAGTACTTTTAGTGGATCGGTATTCAGCAGTGAGGGTTATATCACGGCAAAATCACATTTTTAGTATCATACAACAGGGTGGTTTGCAACTATGGTACCGAGGTATATCGAATTGCACATAATTTCATACCATAATTTAACACATGATTGCGTATTTCATACCACAATTAATTATTTGGACAAAATTGGTCACGTGCGTCGCATGTGGTGGTTAACTCGTCATATTGGAGGTAAAAGTCACGTTAACATGGTATTTCTTGGTCATATATGTTGTTTGTTCTATATATTAGTTTATATACCACTAAAGAAAAGTGAATTTTCCCTCCATAGTGCGAGTTAGCAGCCACGGGTGACACACGTGGCCAATTTTATCCAAAAATGGTATTGATGTGCAATCATGTGTTAAATTAAGTATGAAACGTACAATTTAATATGTATTTATACCAAAGCTGCAAATAATCCTATTATGTGATACCCAAAAAGAAATTTTTCCCTTTTTTTTTATCAAACATGTAGACTGGTATTGAGTTGATATTATATGTTGAGTTGGAAAAATTGTGACATTTTCTATCCATTGTACTAGCTTCATATTGTAGAAACTATTGAATTTTTATTTATTGTATTGTAGCACATTCTGTGTATCAAGATGTGCTTCTTAATTGTAGTACTTGCCAAATGAGGGTAGAGTTTTTTAACGGGACGGATTTTAACGTGAATCAAATTTAATGAAACAAAACTCACCAAAGACTCGTTGAATTTGAATCAATTAAAAAATTCAAAATTCAAAATATTTGGAGTAAATATAAGCATGGGCGGACCTACATAAGGGCTAGTAGGGTCTACAGCCCCCACTCAAAATATCTATATATATATTGTAATAGTATTATTGTCGTTCATTTTCATTAGTTCAGTGGATAGGATACCCAAAATTGTGTACAGTGTCCCGAGTTCGAAACCACGTTGCCACATTTCTAACCATAACTCTTTTAATTTATAATTACTTCAGAACAAGTTTTTATAAGAAATAGTTTTCTTCACTAAAAATCTCTTTGGCACATTGGTTTGGGTGATGCAATTTAATATCATTGTCTAGAGTTCAAAACCTAAGATTGCCATTTTCTTTTTACATTTTTATTTAACAATAATTATTTTAATCTATTTTTCTTTCTCAACGATTGTTCTTTTTAATTTCATTTTATTTCTTAATAGTTATTCTTTGATTTTTATTCTTCTAATAATATTTTTAATTTTATGTAATTATCAATAACAATCAAGAGAAATCAATTTTTATTTTATTATACGATTTCTTCTTCTTGTTTTTTTTTATTTAATAGTATATTACTACACAAATTTCCCCTCCCCCAAAGAAAATATGATCTAGCTTCACCCCTGGCTATTACAGACCGATTTCAAAATATAAAAAAATGGCGCGGTCAATTGTAAATGTAATTGGTGTCATTTGAAATTGTAATTAAAATATCATCAATATAAACAATAATAAAATCACTATAATGTATGAAAATATCATTCATTATTTTTTGAAATTCAGAAGAGGCATTTTTCAAACCAAAAGGCATAACTTTCCATTCATAATGTCCAAAAGGAACATTAAAAGCAGTTTTATACTGATCTTTACAATTTATTTGGATCTGCCAATAACCTGATTTTAAATCAAATTTAGAGAATATGATAGCATCATATAGTCTGTCTAAAAGATCCTTTTTATTTGGAATTGGATGTCTAATCCACTTTAAAACTTTATTCAAAGGTTTATAATTTATTACAAGTCTGGGAGCACCCCTTTCTTGTTCACTATGTTTATTAACATAAAAAGCTGTACAAGACCAAGGTGAATTAGATGGTTTTATTAAACCTTTTTGTAAAAGAGATTCGATTTCTTTTTTACACAAATCTAAATATTCTGAATTCATCTGGCAAGGTCTAGCCTTAGTAGGTATTTTCTTTTCATCAAAATCTTCCTCATAAGGAAGTTCAACAATATGCCTTTTCCTATCCCAGAAAGCATTAGGATGGTCATTACAGATCTCTAAAGATAATTTATTATAAACTAATTTTATTTTTTCTTGCAACGTATTATTCTGAAGTTTCTGTTCTATGGTAAGAATACTTACTTCTTGTTTCAAATAATTTAAATGAGAAACTTTATTATCTAACAAATCTTTTAACTCATGCAAGAGTTTTGGAAATGGTTTTGTAACAAATTGAAAAGTGATCTCTTTTCCTTCAAAGGTTCCTGTGATACCCGAGTTATCAACTCTAGTTAAAGGATAAATTTTATCAATAAAGGGTGTACCAAGAATAATTTGATTGGTAATATTTTTAACAAGTAAGAAACTTGTTGGAATACAAACATTGTTTTTACAAATATATGCTAAAGGGATTTTAAATTTTATATCTAAATTTTTCTCCTCCAGCATGACTTAAAGAATTAGTGGTTTTATGAAAATATCGTGTAGGAATTATTCCTTCTTGTATAACATTCATATCTGCTCCACTATCTACTAAAGCAATAACTTCTTTTCTAAAATGGTTGTCAATTAATAAAGTAATTTTTATAAACCATTTTTGGGATATAACCATATTTAAGTTTGATAAAAAGTTTTCTTCAAAAACATTTTCAGTGAATTCATTTTCACCATACTCTACATGAGTATTAATTTGTTTAACCATTTCTAATCTGGTAACTCTTTCTTCCAAATCTTGATTATTACTTTTAAGATCTATTATTTCTTTCTTTAAATTTTTGATCTCTTTGTTTAGATCATTAACAGAAGTAGGAATTTCGATATTCTGTCTTTCCTTCAATAATTTATAAACTTTATTCATGGAATATGGTTCCTGGGAAATCATTGGAGTCTGAATCCTATCAGGTTCTTTACTAATAGAAGGAATATCTTCAATTTGCATCTGATCTATTAATTTTAATTTTAACTCTGGATCCTTTTATATGTTTTAAGAATTCTAACATATTTCCAGAAGTTAATACATTGATATTCATATTTTTAAATTGTGACAGAATCTTATAATATTCTTCTTTTTCTTCATTGTGATGAATTTCACAGATTTTTCCCTTAGAACATGGTTCACAACAATAATCAGAATCCTGAGAGGCTATCTCCTCTTCTTCTAATATATTAAATTCTTCAAAAGAACTATCATTAGAACTAGTTTCATTATTACTAGTTGGTGATTCTTCTGATTCTGAATCAGAATTTAATAGTAATTTTTCTAAATTTTCTTTCATTAGATCATCAATTTTTAATTCATTGATTTTCTTCTTCATTCTGCATCTATTAGCATAATGGCCTCTTTTACCACATTTATAACAAGAAATTTTTCTTTTATTTGAAGATTTTTCTTCTTTCCTTTTCTCCTTTTGCTCTTTTTTCTTTTTAGAATAGTGCCTTCTTTTCTTATGATAAGAAACATTATTATGTTCTGGTTTTGATTTATAATGCTTAGCTTTTCTAGAGGTAGTTGGAATATCCATACCAAATTGATTACAAAATTGACCTAACTGATTTTTCTCAGTAAAGTTTTGTCTTTTAATTTGTTGATTCAATTTTATTTCATTACATAAATCTAATCCTTCTTGAATGCAAGTACCAATTAACTTTCCATAAGTATAATCTTCATAGGGAATATTAATCCTATCTCTTCTAAGATTTTTCCTAACTCTTTCAGCAAATAGGTTAGGTAAACCATCAATAAATTTTGATTTCCAATGGGAATTATTACACTCAGGGAGTTCCATTACCCTACTTAAGAAAGTATCTTTATACCATCTAAAATCAGTAAGGGTTTTACATCTTAAATTCTGTAACATGGTTCTTATGTTTTCACTATTATCAGAAATCCTTCCTGTAAAATGTTCTAGAATAGTAACAATCAGTGTATAAACTGCATTCTCAATGTTTTGACCATTCTCTTGTTTTATGGTTCTATAAATTTCAAGTTTATTACTTTCAGATAAATAATTATCCCACCAGCCTTTTAATTGACCAGTAAATCCAGCAACTATCATTTTAGCTACAGTGCTATCACTATTATTATTAGTTTTACATATAGTACTATACATAAGCATTCTATGTGCCAATGTGTAAATTTGTTTTTCGGTAAAACCATCTAGATTCCATTCATAAATATTTTTTCCATTATAACTATTATTTACAGTATACTCCTGTTCTTCATGTAAAGTATCCATGGGAGAAGGTCTCCTATAATAGTATAACCTTTGAGTGGGTCTATCAGCATATTTTTCAATTTTATTTATTTCATCAGTTATTTTGTTTTTGTAATTATTTCTGCTGATATTATCAGAAAATTCAGTATTTAAGGTATTTATTTTTAACCCTTTAAACTTCTCTGCGAGGAATTTCTCTAACTCTTTATGAGATTTTAATTTAAAATCTGATATTTCAGGTGGTGGCTGAAGATGAGAAGTGGAAACAACAATATTTTCTGGAGTTTTATCTTCTAAGTTTATCATAGGTCTTATATTTTTTATGACAGAAAAAATATCTTCAACTTTACTATGTAAAGCTTTTATTTGTTCTCCAAGAATATTCAAATAAAGATTTGTATAATTATGTTGCTGAAATATTTGGTTTATATGTTCAGTAGTTATTTGTAAAACATCATTTTCTAATAATTTAGAAAAAGAAGTAAAACTTATTGTTTTCTGATCTTTACTCATAGTAAAAGGACTTTGAGGAGGATATGTACTTTTCAAGATGTCTCCATTAGAGAGTTTATAAGCTCTTTCTAATACTAAAATAAGATTTTGTAAATAAGTAGTAACAAACCAAGGTACAAAATGAATTATTATATTTCTTTCTGTAGTGAATTTATAAAATGCATTTTGAAAATAGATTTGATCTTGTGAAGAGATATTCTAAAAAAACCAACTTCTAAAAGGTTTCCATCTTGGAAGATTGAATTCTGTTTTAATTTTTTGTCTTGCCTGAGAACCAGGACTAAAATCAATTTTGGTTGTAAAATCCATTATAATTCAAAGTCTCTTTCTGAAGCACTAACATCTGCTTCTTTTAAGTCACGGACTGATCCTTCCGGTATATCTTCATCATTATAAATTCCTTTACCTATATTTTCTTTATTGAGAAATATTTTTTCAACTTTATTATAGTCTGAGGTTTCTCTAATTTGAGAAGTAGAAGTTCTAGAAGGTGTAATTATATCATCCAATGGGGATATAAAAGATCTAACAGATGAAGATCTAGAAATATTATTTCTTGGTCTATTTTCTATCATCCTTACAGTAACATCTCCTGATTGAGATTGAAATATAGATGAAAATTCATTATAAATTTGAGGAATGGGTTTAACTGCCTGAGTTATTTTCCATGTTTCAGGGAATGTAATTTCATCCCACTTAACCGCTCTTCTAGTGGTTATATTAGATTTACCAAGATTAGTTTCAATGATTATAGTTTCATTTAATTTTTTATCCATTATTCTACAATTCGGATTTAAAGTAAATAGAGGTTTATAATATACTCTATAGCATACACACATCACTTCTGAGCCATTTTCATAATCAAAACCATGTGTTTTAACATTTAAAGTAAGGGCATCTAATAAATTTATGTCAGTTAATGATAACTGCAAATTAGGATAAACATTAAAATAAACTGGTCCATGTGCCAGGCTAGATTGTATTATTCCCATTAAGGATTTCTTCCAATTTAAATTTCTACCATCACGTAGAGCTGTAATAAAACTCTCTGGTAATCCTACCAATGTTAAAGGTTTAAAAGCAATTTGTACTAAACCTATATGCATGAATTTATGAGTATATTTGTAAGGCAAAATATCATTTTCATTTAACAATCTAATAGTTAATTCATCATTATCTAAGGAAACAGATTCTTCTGTAGTTTTTACAATTTGTTTAAGTCCAATTTTTTCAAAAGTACCCATTTTATATATGGTTTTTAGTTCAATTTTTGGAATAGTCCATCGATTTAACAATTCTAAGTTCTGAGGAATATCATATTCCTGATTAATGCTATTTTTAATATTTTCAGATTTTCGGAAAATATTCATTTTCTCAAAGTTTAATCATGTGTTTAACTATACAATCACTATATATCTTCCACCACCATGGCTCTGATACCATTCTGGACCCAGGTACACTTATAATATAAGGCTTAAGATTAAATTGGTAAGAATTTTTACAAGAATAATAAATCCGTCAAATAATAATCTTAATAAACCCATGTTCAATATCAAAAAGCCCAAGAACGCCAACACACGGCAAAGAGGGGGCAAGGATATTTACTAATAGATTCGCAATATTATTCTTGCCAGAAATATTTTTCTTAACCATAATCTTAAATCCTTATATCACTCATAACCCATGTACCAAAACAATATTTTAAACACATGGGGTTTCCGATACATAGTTATATACAGCTCAACACATGATTAAATGATTTAGCCTGTCATTAGGCTAAATATACACAAATAAAATAATTAAAATAATTACAGAAAAGTAAAATAGAAAATTACCTTGTTGATCTTCAAACCAAAGCTTTATTAATTTACAATAATATTTTACAATAGGAAATTTTTAAAACTTAATATTACAAGTGCGCGATTTAGGCAGAGGAAATTTAAACAAGTAGTAGTAGTAGTAGTATGAAAGCTTCTGCCCCTTCCGAAGGAAGAATGCTTCCTTTATAGAGAATTTTCTCTGTTCGGATTTCAAAAATCCTTCAATTCCATTTATTCCTGTTGATCCACTATCATTTGTCTTTGCCGACTTCAATAATCTGCCAGCTTGCCATTACTTTTGAAATTTGTCGCAACTTTTGAAATTTGTCGCAGCTTTAATAATTTCAGCAATAGTACTATTCATGAACAGTGACTTTTTTACTATTCATCAATAGTATCTTGTCTACCAGATTTCTGATTTCTTATTTCTTATTTCTTATTTTCCCGGTTTAATATTTTCGAAGATTTCTTCAATGTCTAGAGCATCAAAAGGATCATCATCCTCTTGTCCTTCTCCTGCTAAGTCATAATTTGACGAGGATGCCATAGAAGTATCTGACTTCGTTTCATTATTTGAAAACTCTTTAAAATTTTCTCTTAAATCTTTCTTCATTTCTTCCATATATGCTTTAATAATATCTTTTCTGGACAATCCTTGTTGTTTCATTTTTAATTTTCCAGATATAACCTGGAATGGGCTAGGAGTATCTTCCTTATCCTTATTTTTGTAGGACAATAATTTGGACTGAATTAATTCTTCAGTATCTGCTCCGAATATTTTCCCAGAGGAAGGATCAATTTTGTTCATTTTTTCCCAAAATTTTGAGAACGATGTCCTATAAAGACATGGAGTATGGTGTTCTGTATAACTAACCACAGGTATCCATTTTGATATCCAAGGGATTGAAAATTCAATGAAAAAATGCATAGAAGCTATGAGCTCATCTGCCTTATAAGAGGTTATTAACCTGGAAATTTGGGGAGATATATCCACCCATTCTGAGTAAAAACTTTTCCATTTATCAGGAAGAATTTTATAAGTAGGACCGTGGTATGACCACCATTGAACAAACCAATTTGGCAAAGGAGATTTATAAACCTCACTACACACTTTTATAAACCAAGTATGTTTCTTTTTATTATTTTGATAATATAAGACTTTATCAAAGGCTGAGATATAATTCCAGTAATTAAATTTTATTGAAATATTCTTTTCAGAAAAGATATAATCTTTTTCTTTAAAGGTTGATAAACCCCATTCTTGAGAAGAAAATATTTTCTTGATAATTATTTTACTAAAAGTATAACTTTTCTGATCATTTGATGCAAAATGAGTGATTTCACAACTTTAAGTTGCTTTTAATAAATTTTCATAAAAATTTCTCTGTTTATATGATGTAGCAGTATATTGAGTATCATCAATATATCTGTTCATTAAAAACCAGGGATCATCCCTCCATTGTAAATCAGAATATTCCAAGTGAAGTATTACCTCTTTTGCATTATTTTCGGCATAGTTGATATGATCATCAATTTCTTTTTCTTGCAAAATGTTTGCAAAAGTTTGGGAATTTTCCCTAGATTCATTAATTTCACCAAGGCCAGATATATTTTCTGCTACTAACTTCTTCCCCTGTATTATGGGAATTTGGGATATAATCCCCCTGCCTCTTCCTCCTCTACCACGGAAACCTCTTTGAGAGGAGTCACCCCCTCTATATCGAGGTAACATAACCTGAAAAATCATTTATAAAAATTGGTTAATCTGAGCAACTTATGCTCGTACCATATAATATCTTCATGGTATTTCTCTTTTGCTTTATTAGCATCTTTAAATAAATGTGGATATTTTTCAATAAAGGAAATCCTTTCTCTGGAAACATTAATTTTAGTTTTAAGGTAAGAAATATTCTTACATGTAGAAAATCGGTTTGAAGAACTTGGATAAGAATTTTGATTCATTTATAAAATCCTTGTATTTGTAGCAATCTATGTTGCCAATTTTTTATATCATCATTATAAATTTGTAGCAATCTTTTTTGCCAATCTATAACATCATTATAAAGGATATCATCTGTATCCGTATTTTTCTTCATTCTGTTTATAAGTGCAATTCTTTTTTCTTCATAAAAATCAATAATTTCTCTATGTCTTCTGACAGAAATTTTGTTGATAATTTTATTACTATTACTTAAAGTATTAACACAGGGATGTCCCTGACACACGAATCCATCTCCTATGATTAAGGGCTTCATTAATCCTGTAAAAATTCACGCGTCAGAAAATCAGGGAGATGGTTATCCTCTCCTTTTTTATAATGTATTTCACAATCAAAAGGGGCTAAATGAGCCTGCCATCTAGCAAACATTTGTTTAGAAACATCATGTTTAAAATCTTTATTAAACATATACTTAGCAGATTTACAATCAGTAAATATTTTGAATTTTTTATTATATAAATCATCCTGAAATTTTAATACACATTTAAGAATGGCAAGAATTTCTTTGGCAATGGTAGCGTAATTTTTTTGGCTATTATTCCATTTTCCAGAATGAAATCTTACTAAAAACATTTGTTTTGTAGAAGGACAAATTTGTTTAAGGATGCCTCCAAAACCAATATCTGAAGCATCTGTTTCAATAATTTTTTCCCATGTGGGATTGGCTAACATTAAGCAAGAAAGTAGTTTAACTTTACTCTTAATTAATTTAACCGCTTCTGTATGAACATTAGTCCAAGGAGTAGGGGATTTCTTAAGCCTATCATATAAGACTGCTGCATCTGTAGCTAGATCCTTATAATAAGAGGAAATATAATTTAAGCTTCCAAGAAATCTTTGTAGTTGGGTTTTATCAGTAATTATATCTGGGAATTTTGAGGCAAACTCTATACTTCTATTAATAGGAATAATTTTTCCTTTCTCAATATTATGACCTAAAAATCTAATATTAGTTTGGAAAATAGACATCTTTGGTTTAGAAATCACTAAACCATGTTGTATGACTAATTGGTGTCATTTGAAATTGTAATTAAAATACATATTCGTTTTGGGTTTTTTTTGGGTTATAACGAGGTACCATATGTAATTAAAGTAACTTGTCACTTCCTTCTTTTTGTATCTCCTCATATATTTTCTCGTAAAAGAAATATAATTTTTAAGTATTATAGTTTGAATTTTTTTTTTTGTATTTGGATTATTAAATTTATTATAGAACTTCAGCCCCCACTACACCAAATTCCTGGATCCATTATATAAGTTAAAGTTCATTAAATATATGTACTCAACAAAAACTAATAATAGTGATCTAGGGGCTTATGATATGATTGATGGGTTTTAAGTACAGACCTAAGGATTACCTACCATCACAAAGTCAATGGCATCAGTAATTGATGAGTTTATGGACGAGTTAAATGCAGATTACCCCCTTAATCACGCTAAATAGCGAATACCGATATATTAATTTTATTACTGAATTCCTCGTGTTTTATAAAAGTTAACAAATAAATCCTCATCGACTATTTCTGGCTTACATGCTCACGGAGTGCAACTGGGCATGGATTTCTCGAGATAAACCCTGAAGTTATTTGTGCCAAGATGCACTTCGTGTAAAATGATCGATGAGGATTTATTGGCTACTTTTATAAAATACCGAGAGGTATTAATTAAGAAAATTAACGTTGGGGGTATCAACTATTCGGAATGATTAAGTGGGTAATTTGCATTTAACCCGTTTAGGAACATTAGGTGTAGGAATTTTACCTCTTTTTACCTAGTCAATGGTACTAGTAAGTGACTATTCCCACATCATGATATTTGGACATGATAAGTTACAAGGGTTGGACATGCCTCGGACACGAACGCGGAAAGGGCACGGTTTGGCACTTATCGGACATGCACCAGATAATGAATAATGAGGAAACATTGGAAAAGAAAAAAAAGAGTATTTTAAAAAGAAAATAGTTG
Source organism: Penstemon newberryi var. newberryi (assembly GCA_030819805.1). Lineage (NCBI taxonomy): Eukaryota > Viridiplantae > Streptophyta > Magnoliopsida > Lamiales > Plantaginaceae > Penstemon > Penstemon newberryi. The sequence goes on along the minus strand of JAUALY010000003.1, from coordinate 29,945,756 downwards.
TAGAAGGATAGTTTCATCTTTATACAGAATCACGAGTAAATTAGCAAAATGAGTTCAAGTTGGAGGACCAAAATTGAAAACTTTCCCCATGTTTATTCTCTTCTCCAGCAAAAGCTTTTACTCCAATTTATTAATATGAAAATTATGTAATGCGTAGTTGACTAAGATTAATTGATTGATACCTCTCAAAAAAACAAAAAAAAAAAGACTAAGATTGATTGACATTGTCCTGATTTCCTTGAACACTTGCAACAACCATGAAACTATCCAATCCCCTACACAAAACGTGTCATATATATTGATCTTATTATTCTTCTTCTTCTACTCATCAGTGACAGTCTAATAAATTCATCAGAATCCCAAACATGTCATTTCTTTTAGAAATTTCAAGAATCTTGATTCTCCTGCATTTCTGTACAGTTAATTCCATAGCTCAAAGCAATATAACCCTGACAGAAACAAGTTTGGCAACAGGGGAGAAAGTTGATGTATAATCAATTCCCTCCTGTTGTGTAACACCTTGTGCCACTAATCTGGCTTTATACCTTTCTATTGACCCATCTGAATTTGTTTTTACTTTAAAAATCCATTTGCATCCAATAGGAACTTTATTCTTAGGTAATGCAGTGATTGTCCAAGTATTGTTATTTTCCATGGCATTTAGTTCTTCCTGAATGGCTTTAATCCATTCAGGATGTTTGATGGCTTGATTGTATGTATGTGGTTCTTATATGGCAGAAATGTTATTGATAAATTCTTGATGGGACTTAGATGTGGATGAATAATCTAAAACAGATTGAATTGGATATTTAGATGAGGTAGTATTGGAGAGATTGCATTGATAGTCTTGTAGATATGCAGGTGTTGTGTGAGTTCTGGTGGATTTCCTCCTAGTGTCATTAGTTTCAATAGGTGAAGGAATAGAAGAATGTGAAGTATTATGTGTGACAGGGAAATTATCAGATGTATTGGAAGGAGATGTAGTTGAATGAGATGGACAGGAGGCTGGTGGTATATGAGGAGATAAAGAATCAAACAGAAAGTGATTAGGTGAAGTATTACTAGTGTGTGTATTAGAATTTTCTGTAAATTGAGTAAATATAGATGAATCAGAAAAGGGAAAAACCTCTTCATGGAAAACTACATTTCTTGACTGAAAAACAGTATGAGTTAATAGATTAAGCAATTTATATCCTTTAATACCTGGAGAGTACCCTAAGAAAACACACTTTTGTGCTCTAGGATCAAATTTGGACCTGTGTTCTTTTAAAGTGGATGCAAATGCAAGACAGCCAAATGTCCTCATGTAAGAATAATCAACATTTTTCTGATACAGTTTATAGTATGGACTGCAATTATTTAAGACAGGTGTAGGAAGTCTATTCATAAGAAAAACAGCTGTGAGTATACATTCAGTCCAGTATTGTAGAGGGATATTAGATTGAAATAATAGTGATCTAGCTATATTTAAAATGTGTTGGTGTTTTCTTTCAACTCTTGCATTCTGTTGTGGAGTTTCCACGCATGAAAATTGATGTAAGATGCCTAGGTTAGAAAATAATGTAGAAAAAGTTAATTCCTTTGCATTGTCACTCCTAAATTTCTTAATTTTAGAATTGAATTGAGTATGAATCATATTAATGAATCTAGGAAGAATAAGATGAACATCAGATTTATATTGTAACAAAAATACCCAATTAAATCTAGTAAAGTCATCTACTAAAGTCAAAAAATATCTGTACCCATTATAAGAAGGAACTTTGAAGGGTCCCATATATCACAATGTATGATGTCAAAAGGTTGAGAAGAAGTAGATGAACTGGTAGGAAATGATAAATTCTTTTGTTTAGCTAAAGGACAGATTTCACATAAATGTTTATTCAAAGTAGAAGTAGAAGGCAAATCTAGTACAGATTGTAAAATATGTATCCTATCTAGAGCAGGATGTCCTAATCTCCTGTGCCAAGTGTCTATGCTGATTTTATTACATGCTATAGCAGTAGTGTCATTATGATATAAGATATAAAGCCCATCCACCAGATCACCCTTGCCAATCTTCTTCGAAGAAATCATGTCCTGGATATAAAAGTGATGTGATTCAAAAGTGATGCTATGTGTGGTAGATTCCAATAAGGCACTAACTGATAACAAATTAAATTTGAAAAATGGCACATAAAGCACATTATGCAAAGTAATAGAGTAATTTAATAAAATAGTTCCTTTGAAAAAGGCAGGAATAACATAATTATTAGGTAGGGTTATAGTGATATTGAGGGCAGGGATGATCTTAGTGAAATAGGACAAATTATTGCATATATGATTGGATGCACCTGAATCTAAAATACAATGATTTCTAAAACTAGAAGATGTAATATTAATAGAAGTAGAAGATATACCTGACTGAGTATGGGCTGTAAATGTATTTGAATCATTGGTCTTTGTTGAAATGTCTGAGTTTGATGTCTTTGAACTGTTCTGGGGATTGAATATTTGTGAAAGCTGACTGTATTGGTCAGGGGTCATGGATTGAATGAAGTTATGAATGGGGTTGGGTGCTGGATTGGGATCTGAGGCTATGGTATTGATTCTATTGTTGGTGGGAGTTGGGTTTCTAGGTGTAGGGGGCTGTATCCAGGGGGATAGCCATGTAGCTTGAAACAAGTAGTGATGGTATGACCAGCCATCTGACAGTGGGTACAATAAGGTCTGTTTGGCCTTGGAAATGGGGAGTTAAAGGGTGGTCTAGAAGGTGGTCTGAAGGTATTGGGTTGAAAAGAGAAAGGTGGTCTGGATGATTGAAAGGATGGGTTAGGAGGCCTGTTTGATGTGAAATGAGGTGTTGATTTAGTAGAGAAGGCCATTGTGTTTAGATTATCAGTAGAGGGTGAGAAAGAGTGAACTGCCCTTTGAGTTTCTTCCTGTGAAACCAAAGAATAGGCTTTGGAAACATCTGGCAATGGGTCCATTAATAGTAGTTGGCTCCAAGTGTGGGATAAGGAGTCTTGAAGTCCCATTAAAAATATCATGAGATATTGGTTTTCAAAATATTGGTCTAGTTGACCACAAGTGCATCTAGGTCTAAAATTGCATATCTCATCCCATATAATCTTGAGCTTAGAAAAGTATGCATTGACTGACAGTGTTTGTTGTTGTAAGTGCATGAGATCCCTGTGTAATTGAAACAATCTAGGGCCATTTGCTTGCTGAAATCTCTGTCTCAACTCTTTCCACAAAATAGTGGCTGAAGTGTGGTATTGCACAATGTGATTGATTTCTTTTGAAAGGGAATTGAGGATCCAGGTTATGACAATTGTGTTATTCCTATCCCAATAATTTGCAAGAACAGGGTCTGTAGTAGGTCTAGGTAAAGATTCATCTATAAAACTCAGTTTATTTTTAACAGTTAAGGCCCTGATCATTGCCTTGGACCAAGTTTGATAGTTCTTGTCATCTAATTTTTCAGATGCCAAAATGACTCCTGGGTCGTCTGCAGGGTGGAGGTAAAAGGGACTGGATGGGTCCTCAATTTCAGGTCTTGGCCGAGAAGCAAAAGAGGAAGTGATGTTGGAGTCAGAAGGGGGACTTGATGAGGACAATATGATAAGAAAAGTAAAGAGGGAAAAACCAAAGTGATGATTTCTTGGAACAAGAAAGTGGTGAAAATACACAGGTATGTGAAGGGAAAAAGAATGAACTCTGAATGAATTTTGTTTGAAGAAAAGAGAAGATGAAGAATAGAAAAAAAAATGGATCTAAATATATAACCGAACCTGAAAAAATTAGAAGTGTTGTGGAGACTGATTGAGTTGATTCTGAATTGGGCAGTGATGAAGTAATATTGTTGAGGGGCTATGAATCTTGTATGTAACTGTTCTGGATTTGTGTATGGAGGATTATGGAGAGTGAAATACGTTGAAGAATTTCTTGATCAGTGATGGAAGAGCAGAGATATAATCTTGATTTCTTGATCAGTGATGGAAGTGCAGAGATATAATCTTGACGTGTAGATGAATGGAGAACTTGATGAATTTGCCAGAAATTTTGATTGTTTGATGATCTGTTATGAATTTAGAAACTGCAGCGGAAGATTTGTTCAATGAAGAACTGCTGATACCATGTTGATTTATATAATCTGTATATATGTGTATATATTGAAGAAGATAATGAATATGTATGTAAAATATTAGATCTTGATGTAAATAAATGTAGAGCAACTTCTTATTGATATAAAATCTGAAAAATGTACAAATGCAGCTCAAGCTTGAACTATAAATAGGAAAATATCAGGGGTAGAAACGTAAAAACCCCATAACTAAATAACTACCCAGAACCGGTCCAATAACTATATACAAAACCCGGTTCAATATACAAAAATAGAATATGCCTAATTACAATTGATCAATTGATTCTGCCCTAATTTTCTTCTCCTTCTTTCTTCCCCAATTCCTCTTTTGATTACTGTATATTCAATACCCGTACTTCATCAACTTGCTCTTCTTCATCTTGTGGGAATATCAGTGCCATTAGATACCCTTTTAGATTAAAAGGCGACCCGATTTCCTGTGGGTATAATGATCCATATTTTGAGCTAGATTGCCAAAATAATCAGACCTTATTGACTGTAAGCTCAAGAAATTATCATGTGCACGATATTAATTACGAAAAGTTTTCGATAAGGCTTGCTGATTCTAGCTTAAACAGGGCAAACTTTTCTTCATGTCCAGGTCATTCCGATGGATTTAATGAATGGTTTAGTACAATAGGGCGAGTAAGAATTTTTGACAGGTTTTTTGAAGTTGATAAAAATCATCCGGTAGTGTTCATCCACTGTGTGGCTCCTGTGAGTTCATCGATGTATGTGAATGCTTCATTTTGTGGCAACAGGAGAAGCGTTTTCTCGAATTCTTCTGAAATTTATAGTTATGTTATGGCTGGAGATGTCAGAATGTCTGATTTAGAAGACTCGTGTACAGTTGACACTATGCAGGCCTCCGCTCGGTGGCATATGACGAATATGTCCTCTTTGGCAAGCATTTACGATGATTTGGCTTATGGGTTCGAGCTTTCATGGCATCGTTCACTTTGTGAAGAATGTGAGAGTGTAAATGGATTTTGCCGCTTAGAAGGGAATAAATTAAGTTGCTTGCGGACCTGCATTGTGGACATCCCATTTTTACAAACCTATCCTCTGTACTACTACTGTCGAGAGGACATCTCTTTTTCAATACTTGGTTCCAAATGTAAGAACGATAACTATGTTTACTTGATCTCGATTTCTTTTTGATAGTATTTCAGTGCCTCATAATGTGAAATTAATGACACCTCGTGAGATAGTTAACTTATTTCCAACTAGTAAGTCCATCGGTCCACACAGTTGTCCATGTACCAGTAGAAGATTCGGCAGCTACCGCGGCCCCTGCTTCTTCAGGGGGAACTCCAGGTTGAGGAGTTACTCGGAATGCTGCCAAGATATCAGTATCTTTGGTTTCGTATTCAGGAGTATAATAAGTCAATTTGTACTCTTTAACACCCGCTTTAAATCCAACACTTGCTTTAGTCTCTGTTTGTGGTGACATAAATCCCTCCCTACAACTCATGAATTAAGATTTGACAACAACAAGGTCTACTCGACACGAATTAATTAGGCGTTAATGAAACTTTTTCACAGGAATCTTTCACAAACTTCCCAACTAATACTAATATTATCAACTAATCAGAATGTTTGACATGGTATTTGATTTACCAAACACACTATTATTGTATACTCTTTCATATATATAGCGCAACCCCATTTTTCCTTTTTACCTTTTTTGGAATTAAAATACCTAACCTAACTAATAAGAAATTCTCTCTTGACAGTGGTATATGTTGTATATGTAAATCCTAGATGTGAAAATAGGCGTAATTTGTCTAGGAAATGAAAGGGTATAAAAAAACGAAAAGAATAGGCTTATAGGCGTAAATCAATATGGCAAAATAAAAAATAATAAGAGCCAATAAGATAGAAATAATGAATCTTAATGTAAGTAGAGTTCGGGTTCGAATTCCATAGAATATTTTATATAATATAGACGGGATTGTCTATTTGAAATTTTCAAAACAGCTTGGTTGAGCTTACAAATTCACTTATTGAAATTGAATAAGTAAACAATTGAATTGGATTCGATTGGATGGCACCAACGAAGTGCTAACTCCTATTTCTTATTGAATTAACTGATCGACGTGTTATCAGACATTTATTTTGAATTCGAGACTTTTCACCAAAAAAAATTTCGACCTATTTTTTTATTTATTATTATTATGAGAATTAATCCTACTACTTCTGGTTCTGGGGTTTCCACGCTTGAAAAAAAAAACCTGGGGCGTATCGTCCAAATCATTGGTCCAGTACTAGATGCAGCCTTTTCGCCAGGCAAGATGCCTAATATTTATAACGCTCTGGTAGTTAAAGGTCGAGATACTGTTGGGCAACCAATTAATTTGACTTGTGAGGTACAGCAATTATTAGGAAATAATCGAGTTAGAGCAGTAGCTATGAGTGAAACCACCCGACCCCGTACATCTGTAACCGTCACAATGGTATTATTGAAACTTGTTTGCACATGAATAACTCCTTTTGGTATTCTACGTGCACTCTTACGCGAACCAATACGTCCATTCCTACATGAACCGATTCTCGGCATAGCTTTTGCCATATTTTATCATCTCATAAATATGAGTCAGAAATATATGGATATATCCATTTCATATCAAAACAGATTCCTTATTTGTACATTGAGCCTTTTAGCGAGTCTGATTATCCTTGTCTTTGTTTATGTCTCGGGTTGGAACAAATTACTATAATGCGTCCCCGCCTGCGGATTAGTCGACATTTTTCACAAATTTTACGAACGGAAGCTCTTATTTTCATATTTCTCATTCCTTATCTTAATTCTGAATCTACTTCTTGGTAGAAAATAAGTTTCTTGCAATTTTGAATCTCGAATCATATTGAATAAAAACTACCTAATCTGTCGAATCCTTGTTTCGGAGTCGATAAATTATACGTCCTCTGGTTGAATCATAACGACTTACTTCAATTTTTACTTTATCCCCCGGTAGTATCCGTATAAAACTACGTCGGATCTTTCCTGAAACATAACCTAGAATCAGATCCTCATTATCTAACCGAATCCGAGTTCCTTTTGGTTTCCTTCTTGATCAATCACAACTGCCGCATTGTCATCATATCGTATTATCATACCGCTGTTACGTTTAAGTTCTTTACAGGTACGAACAATTACAGCTCTAACTACTTCTGATTTTTCTAGGGGCATATTGGGTACTGCTTCTTTGATCACAGCAACAATAACGTCACCAATATGAGCATATCGACGATTGCTAGCTCCTAGGATTCGAATACACATCAATTCTCGAGCCCCGCTGTTATCCGCTACATTTAAATAGGTCTGAGGTTGAATCATATTTTTAGTCTATTCTTCCAATGTAAAGGATGAAAAAAATAAAAGAAATATTCTTTGTCCAAAAAAAGAAACCTGCGTTTTTGTTTCATCCCTAAGGCTTAGTTCCGTCGGTTCTAGCTTTTTATCCCGAAATAATAAATTGCGTTCGTATAGGCATTTTTGATGCTGCTATTAAAATAGCCCTTCTAGCTATATTTTCAGTTACTCCACCCATTTCATATAGTATTCGCCCCGGTTTAACAACAACTACCCAATATTCAGGGGATCCTTTCCCCGAACCCATACGTGTTTCAACAGGTCGTACTGTAACCGGTTTGTCTGGAAATATACGCACCCAGATTTTTCCACCACGACGCGCATTTCGTGTCATTGCTCGCCGACCTGCTTCGATTTGTCTAGATGTGATCCAAGCAGGTTCAAGTGCCTGAAGAGCATATTTACCGAAAGAAATATGATTACCCCGATAAGATATTCCCTTCATTCTTCCTCTATGTTGTTTACGGAATCTAGTTCTTTTCGGGTTATAGTTGATGGTTGTTTCGGAATTCCATCTCTACTACAGAATTGGACGTGATAATTTCTTCTCATCCAGCTCCTCGCAACTAAAAGGATTCAAAATTGAATTTCAATAGCTATTAGAATATTTTTATAATAAAAATAGTTTTTTTCTAACATTCTAATAAATCTTTAGTTTCTTTTGTCCTTTATCCAAGTTTTTCAAAAAAAAAGTGCGTTTTTGCGGGCGAATATTTACTCTTGCAATCTCTATTTCAGTCATAACGCTTGTTCGTGACTTCTCAGCATAGATGAATCGATTGTAGATGAATCGATTTCTGGTTAATTTCGCCATCCCGACTAGTGAATCGTTAAGATTCATTTGTTAAATAAAATCTTTTGCATTCACCGGTTCCATCGTTCCCAT